>OX940974.1:108134821-108826556 GCA_954871275.1 Leptopterna dolabrata | reverse complement strand
TAACTGACAATTAATACTGAGGTGCACTTGGATAGGTAGGTCATTACATTATAATTTCAAGACCTGAATATAATTATATATGCACTTCGACAAAATGGAAAAATGTTTAAACGTTATTCGAAAATATGCAAAAAATTTGTTTCCCGAGACAAGGTCAAATTTGGCGTACTACTGTTTGAAGTTGCACTATTAGATCCTTCCTTATCAGTGGTTATATATTACGCAAGATCCAAACAGCTTTCATAATATTCGTAGCATTGTTGACGGTATCGGCTTTTGCAAAATCCTGAATTTGGAGGCTACTGTTCCAAAAGAACATTCAACCGATGCTGTTGTGGCAGATAATTTTTTATTAAATAATGTTAAAAAATGTTATGTTAAAAAAATAAATTTAAAAAGTGAAACTACATTAAAAAATCTCTGGAATATTTCAAGCATTTTGATATCCCTAAAACGCATATTTTCGTCTAACGGGTTCAAAGTTAAGAGAAGTTTTTTACGTGTTTTAATTATATATCAAATATATATTTTTTTTCTAGGAGATGCGGTGAAAAATAAATGGAGAAATTTGAGGGACACCTTCCAGAAAGAGTTGAAGAAAGTTCCCACGCACCGTTCTGGCGATGCTGGTAGCCCAAATATGATGAACTACACTGGCAAGTGGACTTTTTTCAATGATCTATGCTTCCTGAAAGACGTCATGATACCTCGTGATACCGAAGGCAACACCCTTGAAGAGGCAACACCCCCCACAGCCACTTTTTCAAAACGATAATTTTACGTTTCGTGAGCCATCAGACGAATCAACTAGTTCACCTGCAAATGAAACGCAGCCTTCGACCACTTCGGAAAGTCGCCATCGAGAGGGAATTTCTTCGTCTCCATTGTCAACAGTCAAAAATATTCAGGCAGATCCCAGTTCTAATGAGCAGCAGCCAAAAAACAAGAAAAAAAGAAAGATGGCTTCCGATATGTCAGAGTTTCAGGAACAAATGTTGAAGATAGAAGAGAACAAAATAACGGCATTCAAAGAAAAAAGCGCTTTGGATGTTGATGAGGACATGTTGTTCGCCAAATCATTAGTTCCATACCTCAAAACTCTACCACCTGTTAAAAAGTTAAGGCTTAAAAGCAAAATACAAACCTGATTGCAGACGAAATGTCTGCGTCCGCTGCGTCTGCTTCCCCAAACCGCTTTTTGAACTCCCGACGTTCATCAAGCGATACAGATTCTTCCGAGAACTATGCTACTTACTTACCCTTGTGATTATCTATCCTTGAATACTCTGCAGTAATTCTGTTTCGGTACCACTATGTTTTCGTTATTTTTACTAGTCGGAACCTACATAATTAATGGGGGGAAAATCAATGCTAAATGGCTACTTTTTTGTATTTCTTTCTCTCTTTTGGTGATAATTTACTGTAAAGTTTTTAATTTATTTTAAATGTCATACTTACTTTGATTCTTGAAGCCTGTTATTTTATAAGATTCATGGAATTTTTTTTATGCTCGTAGGAAACATGTTGTGTAACCTACCTAATTATTACCAATTATACCTATTTCGTCTTACCTACGTATAGTTTAAATAATAAATTTATTTTAAAAACTTAACTTATGGTAACATCAGTCTTTCCTCTACGCCAATTGGCTCCTTGAAGTTGGTGGTCTGGTGGCTTCAGTCATCGTGTATTTCTTTGCAGATGTGATCGAACGTGGTTTTTGACATTCTCGCATATTGAAAAAAAGATTTTCGTTTGCACACAGTGGGGCATACCGATGATTGAATTCCCCATAGTTGCAGCGTTTTTGAAAATAATGTTCGGTGATTTGCGTTTTTTTTATTATTATTTTTTTATTGTGGACAACAATCCAATGTTGTTGACAGCAGGTATATTGTGTTGCTTGAGAGCAAAAACACGGCACCATCCACACTCGACATTTCAGAACAGAAGTTCTGTTCGTACGAAGCGGTCATGACGTCACGCGCCCCCTCTTTCGCACGTTGTTTCCATGACCAGTGAGGACACAAATTTTGTTCGTACGAATAACGACATGCGAGCGGTGTACGTGCGAATTTTTCGTGCGAAATCGCACCGTACGAAAACTGTCAATTAGGACGTATACGCTTAGACATGTCCGGGATGGCCTGCGTGGAGGTGCCGGTTTTACAGGGATCCTGGAGGCAGAGGGGAATATATATACTCCATACTTGGTCTCTCCCTTTGTTTCTGTTGTCGTGCGCACTGCTCCAATTAACTCGCTCAGCCTCCGTACTAGCCGCCTCTTGAGTACCTTGCGGTTTTCCATCATTGGCGGGCATTTTCCTAACAACAGTGCATAAATAAGTAAATATCGCAGCCTCCGTACTCACCGCCTCTTCTATAACTTGCGGTTATTCCATCATCGGCAGTCTTGTTTGCACTCAAGTTTAATATCACAGCTCTGTTCGTAAATGTATCACAATCATTCGTCTGACAACTGCACGCTAACATAAACTTCCATACAATAAATTTCATGCACCCAGTCAATAACGCCAACATAGACTCTCACTCAATAAATTACTTGCACACCAAAACATTAACGCCTGTCCATGCATACACCATTCAACATTCCAGACCGGTAGAATGGGGAGAGGCACCCGTCGGTTAGGGCTTTCTTAGGCCAGGAGGCCGACAGCCCTAAGAAAATAAACAAAATGAAAATGATAAAATACAGAAAATGAAAAAACCAACAAAATGATAAAGAGGTTGGCTGCTGCCTCCCCGAGGTCAGCAGGCCCCCCCACCGCTCCCTTCATACACACTCAGTCACAATATAAATACATTCACTACATTAAGGTGCGGCGACACTGCCACCACCTGACTTGACTTGACTTCACCTCACTTGCGTGCCTGTCTGAACCCGTCCTTTGTATTTCAAAGGGGAGCCGCGAGACTGCGACCGGACCTGACTTGACTTGACTTGAGCCACCCACCGGACTCTCCGGTCTGGATGGGTTGAGACCTGACTCCGGTCCCCCCTCTACCGCGATTTTCAACCCCTCGCACCCCAACGAGCCATCCAAAGCAGCCCCCACTGATCTCTTCTAATCCTAAAATAGTTTTAAATTGAAAATCGTTCAATTTGGCGAATAGGGTGTGAAATTCACCGTACTGTGCTCATTCGGAAACATATGGTGACGTCCACGACTCATTAAAAGATAGAAAACTTGTCACTAGTTCTGTTTCTTCATCAGAATCGGATTCTGATTCTAAATCACAAAGAATGGCATCAATTTCGGAGGACATACTCTTGTGACGTCTAAGAACAAACTGGACTGGTTGGAGTCTGGTGGCTCCGGTCAAGTCAAGTCCGGTGGCAGTGTCGCCGCAGCTTAATACAAAGGCGGTATAGGCAGCGCGTATGTAGTGCGCAGTTCGTGGAAAGACCTACGCGCTACATACGCGAAGTGTGACTCCAGCCTTAAGGTACGCCCACACATATCGTCATCGGCCGCATCGCAGGCATCGGACGGATCGGATTTTAGGATTTATAACACTGTTTCTAATGAGAGTGCGTAGACATGTCCGCATCGTAGGTAACGGACTTCGGCAATTCCTACGGGGATTCCAGAAGGAGCAGTCATTCCGAATGGTGCGTCTGATGCCACGGCTGAACTGGGAAGCCGAACCTCCGAACAGGTAAAAATGCGAATATGTGTGCGCAGTCATTAAAAAAAATCCGATCCGTATGATGCGTGCGAAGCGGCCGATGACGATATGTGTGCGCTTACCTTAATCTTATCCCAACTGTGGATCTTGGTTCTCCCCCGACGCCCCACTCAACTAATCACTTGCACGCTTCGCTCTTCTCTTGAGGCTGCCGCTGGGGTTGGGTAAGTGATGGGACCTGCCCTCCGGCACCGAGTTATCACGCAGTTTCCTCCCGCCTCGAGTGTCCCAAACCTCCGCCCGCTTCCTTCCACGTTCTATCAAGTTAGCTGCCGTTCGGTCAAGCAGCTCATCGTTCACACCAGTTTTCACATAAACCAATTTATGGAAAGCCGATCGGCCCGAGTGATCATTCCATGTAGTTGACCAGAGTTTCAGACTGCGTTCCAGTCACGTGCCAACCGCAAACGCCGGATATCAGTTACGAAGGGCCGCCAATTATTAAATGAAATGAAATGAAATATATTTCTGAATATATAACATAATAATATTGTACCTACAAAAAATTAATGAAAATTAGTTTCCCTAATAGGCTATGCCCGTGGCAGGGAAAACGAGTCGTTGTCCTTGAGCTTGTAGGTTACAAGTACACCACTTATGATATAATTACTATAATAATGTTGGTATTAATCAGCAAAAAAAAAACAGTAAATACTGGAATATGATAACTCAAATTCACTCTTGAAGATTCATCATATTTGCTAGTGTCTTGCATTTGAGGAACCATTTTTTCAGAATCAGTTTTACTTTATCAGGATGATCCATTAAATTATTTTTAACATTGGTCGGTAAACTATTAAAAACTCTAATTCCTGCTGAAACATATGAATTCAAGGAAGCAGTTGTACGCACAACAGCAGCAGCAGCAGCAGTTGTATTACAACTCAACATGTTAATTTGTAGAAGCCAAAGGGATATAACAAGGAGTTTCAGTTATGGTTTACAGCGTGGTGAGCTCGTCGCTTATTCAAATTTCAACATGCAACTGTACGTCAAATGGAAAAGACGAAACTCGATATTACTTAACTCCCTAAAAGATAGATATGGATTGGATGACTACCTCAGTTACAACTCTAGCCTAATTCCAGTTTTTATTATTATTATTATTATTATGATTATTGTTACATGATTTTATTCAACTCACTATGTCCCTGTGGGTCAAATCTTGTAATCCATTTTTCAGCCACTTCCCGATGTCCAACGGGGAATTTTCGTCAAATTTTTGTATGGATAAAAAATATTCAGAACCTTCGTAAATGAGTTATCCATAGAGTTGTCCAAAATAAGCGTCTTTTTCTAAAATGAGGGCGATTAAAAGTAAAAATGCGGCAAAAAATGACGTATGAGGTCTATTGACATCTGATTGGCTATTGGCTCAAGGAGGCGGAGCGAAAATTCAGAGGCGAAGGTTCTCAATAAAAAATGACGCTTATTCTTGAGACCGGGCTTCAATCTACCGTTTTTCCGAAGGTTTTGAATATTTTTTATTCATACAAAAATTCGACGAAAATTCCCTGTTGGACATGGGGAAGATTCCGAAAAATCGATTACAAGAAAAAGCAATGCCTAACTGAATCTGTCTGCCCCTGAAGAACATGAAATTGTTACGTTCTTACAGACTGTAGATCAATAAAATGAATTAGTTATGATTGTCAATGAATGCATGATATCCACTGATGACGCAATATCCGCTACGTACAAACTGTAATCATACAAATAAAAAGAAATTATTTATGCTTGTCAATGATGCACACAAACATAATAAATTATTATTATTAATGTTGACAGAGAGGACGATCTTAGTAGCCAAATCAAAATTGATTTAGACTTACACAAAAACTAAATGCATAATGACCTCTTGGGCGATCTATCTAAATCAAAATTGATTTAGACCTACACAAGAACTGAATGAATAAAACATGATGACCTGTTGGTATTTGCCGAATATAATAAATTTAGATGCCAAAATCAATTTAAGCACAATGTCCGCTACTAAATTACGATCGCAGAACGACGATTCTTACCATAATTGGCTGAAGGAGGCGGAGCGAAGCTTCAGAGGCAAAGGTTCTCAATGCTGCCAACAACAGCATTGGAAATTGCGGACCTTCGGGGCAACGTTCAAGAACATTTTTATCGTGGCCTTTCTTTTGGTTTGACTTTGAGAACCTGTTTTTTAATTTATTTTCAAGTTTGGGGTTCCATCAGTCTATCCGTTTTGGTTCAGTACGCCGTTTGAAGTGATGCACTAGCGCTCTATGCGAGATTTGAGTTGAACTACTCGGCAGTTTACCTGATACGTCATTTCTAGCGGGAACTCACAAACTCATTTATTGTGTTAATTTCCGTTATTGAACAGAATTTGGCCAAAGAAAGGAGGATTTGTAACCCACGAAAGTTGCCCATTGAGCTGAAAATGGCCAAGTCATCTACCGTCGGTGGCTACACATGAATCAGCCATAAAAAGCGTATGTATATTAATTAATAAATTAATTAGTAAAATGCTACATTTTTGACCGCGATTTCAATCCTTGCCCAGGTAAAAGTTAAGCAAGTTTTGGTAAAGGGCTTCGAGAAGAAGTACAATGTAGCAGTAGTGAAACGATTTCCGATTTCGGAGAAGATTATACATTATTCGACATTATTTATGTAGATTTATTAGAATGGTATCGGTGTCATATATGACACCATGCCAAGATACGGTGCTTTTTCATAGACGTTTGTTATAAATAATTAGAATTTAGTTTTTTGAAAACTATATTAAAATTCAATAAATAGTAACTGAACCAACAAGTATGACAAACATGCATGAGTGAGCTTCAGACAGGCAATTTCTGGCAGCAAGTTTATCTTCATCAGGAAGCTCATCATCTTCATAAACAACGCTGTGGAAAGTTTCGCATGTTTCAAAGAGCCTACAGATTCTGACATCGAGTTCCTCTTAGGTACTTCTTCCTCTTCACTTCCGTCACAATCTGAAACCGTCGCACAGTGCTTTGGTTGTCGGGAAACATGGGGAAGAAAGTCATATTATTGACTTAACGATACTAGAAAAGGCTATCCCAATGTATTTTTCCACGCAGAATCCAAATCTGGGGTTGCAGTCAGTTTTTGAATGCATGATGTTGGAGAAACAGAGAATTAATTACTTGTGAATATATAACAAACAATTCAGAAACTGACACCTACCGTGTACCCATGTTTCAACAATAACACCAATCTACCATTGGGGGTTAGGCATTCGTCATAAATGTCATCCGGTTTCGTAACAATTGCTTTATTATTTACAGTAAAGAAATTAAAATGATCAGAAAAAAATAAAATACAATTTCTATTTAAATAAAACTTCCGCATTCTTTGAAAAATTTGAAAAACTACATTTTAAATCTTTTTGAGAAATTCTCTGTCAGAGTTGACCACTGAAATTGAATTTGGAACTTTCGTTGGATCACTGTGCTGCAAACGTGTACTGGCTTTTGAAGAGGGAGCGTAAATAATCGCAATAACTTACTTGCCTTTGCTGACTGGAGGCATGATGGAGAGGATTATTCTAAATCCTTCGCGGGAGTTGAGGCTCAAACTAAATAGGTAATTCATCACCGTTGTTGAGTCTGGAACGTTTTGTTTACAATAGCCTCTGATCTTCGCTTTGCAGTTGAACGCATAGGGCTCTTCAGACTGTAAACCTTTCAAATCGGCCTCGGGGACTTCCCCAAGGGAAATCGATCTTCGATTTTTCGGCTTTTCTCCAAAACCCAAAGCACTGTGCGTCGGTAGGAATGAGGGACAGAATTTTTTCGGCTCTACTGTGAAAGATACGCTATAATAACGAAAACATGAAATAGTGATTAGAATTCAGTCGATACAAACTGGAAACTTGATTGCAGAATGGGCTGATCTGATTGTAAGGTGAAGCAATGAAGTGGGTTTCGATAGAAAATTGTCACATTTTCTTTATAACTGTAGGTACCTACTTCAGTGTATAGTTTTGTGATTTATTAAAAAGCCGAAACGGTAGTCAAAGTAACAAAAAATGTTAGGGATCTCTGGTAAAATGATAGAATTCATGAAAATCTACAGGTCGACGCCCCGTGGGTATACAAAAACTGCACCGGTATCTTGGCAAGGTGTCACTGGTGACACCAACACGTTTTCGACTATATTTTAATTCCAAACGTAAATAATCATCTTCCGACTTAACAAATTAATTTTCACAGTTAAGACTCGAGAAATAATGGGTTGAACTTACCTTGGACGGGCGGCTGAATCACAAGTATGGATTGTAAACAACAGTAACATGGCGACCAGTGTTACCACTCGTAAGAATGGATGCTCAAGATTCACCCGCCAAAATATACAAACTCGAGAAAACCATGGTGTCACAGGATCTGTCTCTACACAATGCCAACTGTTCATTCAAAATCTATATCGCAAATTCTAGAGGCCTAAGTAGTATGCTGTCAACATTTCAAGTCAAAATACCCAAAATTGGGGCTTGCAGCGTGGCACATAATACATACATAATATAGCCACACGCAAATGTCCCTCACTGACGTTCCTACGTGGCCTAAGTATGAAATTAATAGAGTGTACCAATTTGTATTTATTTATCCATCTATTTGTTTTGTTTTTTCTTGAGCATTTATGTGCTTTTTTACCCCCCCCCCCCCCAATTTGATGGTTTCCGTTTCAAGGTACCTAGAATCTGAAAATGCAATAAAAAAAATTTCTTTCCGTACGCCGTACTTCGCACTTTCTTAGTTACCATGAACCAAAATGGACGAAATTCTGTTTATAGGTCCCATTTGGGGTCTAGTTGGTCCACGAAGCTCGGGTTTAATGTCAGTCATCACTAAGGGGTGAGAATAGGGGTTGAAATCTCAAGGATGCGGTTATCTCGAATTTTTTTCAATTTTTAAATAGTTCTCGGATTTGGGAGTTTTTCGAGACCGCCCGGAGCGTTGTACTCGTACGTCCAGCCGTTCGTTCACAGTAAGGCCCGGAAGTTTGCACCGACAGGCTTCTTCAGCAGGAGGGTGAATGAAATTGTGTACACTCAGCCCAGATATCATCACTAGGGACGCGGCAACAACCGGGATGAAGTCGAGTTGGTTGTTCTGTGATATTATTTCATTTGACAAATGATGTTCTCTTTTGGATTTTGTTGATAGGTAATGAAACTTGAACAAACGTTGAAGTATTATTGGTGGGTAAACTATTACACAATGATAAATTATTACACAACGGTAAATTATTACACAACGGTTCATTATAACATCTACGTAGAAGGGGCTGGAGTTTCTTGATAGGTACTTTTGCAACTTGAACAACCGTTGAAGTATTATTGATGGGAAACGGTAAAGTATTACTCAACGGTTCATTAAACTATCTACGCAGAAGGGGCACCTATACAGGTAAATTATTACACACCGGTTTATTATTTGCCATATGCTACATGAATAAGGCAAAATAATCAACAAAATTAATTACAAAATAATTAATGACTGTATTATTGAATCCCGCGCATTTGTTGGAAACCTTAATTCCGGAGCCAGTTCCTGTACTAAATTTAGGGCTTTACTTAGGGTGGGGGGGGGGGAGCACGAGGGTAGTTATTGACCACAGAAAACAGTGATCTACGCAGAAGGGGCATCTATAAAGGTAAATAATAAACCTTTTTGTAATCATTTGCAGCGTTTTTGTAATCTTCTATCTCAATTCACACATATTCTCGTAGGGAGCGGATATTATAACGGAACTATATCGCTCCTCGTATAGTGAACTCTGTAATTAAGATGAAATCTATCTCAAACGGTCCTGCGCGACCATTATTGCCAATCTTCTAAATGGCTATTATTTGTTACTTACATCGTTAATTAGTAAAGCTTGTTTTTTCCCGTTCATTTAGAAATTCGATTGTGGGAACTCGGGAGTTGGCGGAAGCAGATGAAAATAAACCTTGGGGGAAGGTACTCAGGAGGATTGGGGCGAAGGTGTTGGTTTAGTTCGTGGAGGAGTTGGTTGGTGGGCCGGGAAGGAACAGCTCTGAGGACGATGTGATGGGTGATGATGTGAAGGGCGCGGGGAGGGAGCACAAGTGAGCGGTTGAGTCAACATTTGCTCCCCAAGATGACAAATCTACCTACCTAACTTGATTCCCCGCACACCGAAAGCGGCAGTAGGCGGGGGTGTGGGCGACATCCTCAATGTCCTCCGAGCAGGGACTGCAGGAAGGAGATGATGGCTTTTCCACCGCTCGTCCTGCTATGACACTCCCCCTCTCCCTTTTCCTCTTCAATTAATTATCTAATCTGGACTAACTGTAAAGTCCTCTGCTTCCTGCGGGGACCGCCTTGTCAACTCTTCAACCGGAATAGGGAACTACGGCTCGCAAAAAAAAAGAAGTTCTCGTCCTGCAGTACGGCCGTGTGAGCGAACTTTCGAGTTTGGTGGTTCCAAGTTATTTTGACGATTTCCGACCCCCATAATCTATTTTGACAACGGTAGGTCAAACAAATTTGACCCATTGTTATAAGAATACACATTTTTGAGTATTGAAACAGTAGTATTCTCTCATGCCACCATTCTGTTCAGCACTATTCAATTTTGATTCATTGATTAATTCTTTTTCGCAGATTTTTTAAGCGATTTTTAAGTATTGAAACATTCTTGAGTATTGAAACAGTAGTATTCTCTCAAGCCTTCTGTTCAGCAGTGTTCAATTTTGATTGATTGATTAATTCCTTTTCGCAGTATTGAAACATTTTTGAGTGTTGAAACAGTAGTATTCTCTCAAGCCACCATTCGTTTCAGCACTATTCAATTTTGATTGATTGGTTGATTAATTCCTTTTCGCAGATTTTTTAAAGCGATTTTTGAGTATTGAAACATTTTTGAGTATTGAAACAATAGTATTCTCTCAAGCCACCATTCTGTTCAGCACTATTCAATTTTGATTGATTGATTAATTCCTTCTCGTAGATTTTTCAGCGATTTTTGAGTATAGAAACATTTTTGAGTATTGAAACAGTAGTATTCTCTCAAGCCACCATTCTGTTCAGCACTGTTCAATTTTGATTGATTGATTAATTCCTTTTCGCAGATTTTTAGCGATTTTTTATTATTGAAACAGTATTATTCTCTCAAGCCACCATTCTGTTCAGCACTATTCAATTTTGATTGATTGATTGATTGATTAATTCCTTTTCGCAGATTTTATTTTGCGATTTTTGAGTATTGAAACAGTAGTATTCTCTCAAGCCACCACTCTGATCAGCACTATTCAATATTGATTGATTGTTTAATTCCTTCTCACAGATTTGTTAGCGATTTTTGAGTATTGAAACAGTATTATTCTCTCAAGCTTCCGGAAAACTTAAAATTTGTTTTGAGCCTAGTGATCCATTATATAATATGCTCAGAGCGTCTCTGCATGCAACATTTTTTCTCGCTCATTAGTGAATTTGCTGCAGTAAAGAACGTTCCATGCCCTCCAGAACCTTCATACTCTGTGCAGAGTTGCTCGTTGGCTAGCTCGTAAAGGTCCATCGTTCGCCGATTGTTACCATAATTGGTACAGAGTCTCATCAGTAGAACATAATGGCGTAGTGTTAAGTCCCTGTTCTTCGGTATCCAGGGTTCGTACGCGATTTCAGGTTGTACATGATAATGGTACCACCGCCATTTCATCGTAATGAGCCTGCCAGGACTCGTTGCATTAATCAGGTTGCATTCTGTGGGGAAGACACGTTGCATTGTATAGGGATATCGTTGACGAGTTGTACAGCTCCCATATTATCACTAAAACTGATGTCAGTAAACGGTTTTGGTTCCGTTACAGGAGAACAATAACATTTTCTTTTTCACATTTCTTCCAAGCTTCCATACAGAGTACATTTCAGAACGTAATAAAGCATGGTACATAGCAATAGTCCGTAGTCCACCAACTACTAGGTACTACAGTATAATGAAGTGAATAGGGCAGAATTCCTCAAGTTCTCTAATTAACTGTTTTCGTTTTTCATTTTGAGCTCATAAAATTCCGACGTTAGTCTACGGTGCTGGTGAGGTTGAATCTCTGGGTAACCGCTAGCATCTTTGACGTCGGTGATCTTCCCGGCCGAGCCAAGATTCCACAAGCCCCAAAAACACGTGATGGAGTTCAGTTGGGACGTCCATCGGGATAAATGTGTACTGGGAAACCCCTCAAGACAATAAGAACTGGAGCGCTTCAAGAACCACTGCCTCAGCCTCGACATAAATCGCGCGACCGAAAGCAGCTACAGTCAATTATTCCGTAGCGTGGTCGCCTTTGGCGGTAGACAAAACTAACTAGGAACTGCAGGAAACATCCACAAGGAACGCATACTGGCCCAGATGAGAATGGCAGCTTACCAACCCACTTTGAAAAAAACCCGCTAGGGATTAGGCGTACCTAATAGGAATGAAAAAAAAACCCGTTAGGTAGTTAACCCATTTTCAGCCAAGGTTAGAAAAAAGTAAAAAATTAGTTTTTCTTTTAAAAACCATTTATTTGCACTCCTCTAAATGTATTATTGAAGATAAAAAATATTATTTATAAGTACTTCATATAAATATAGCACGCGTCGTAAACGACGCTCTGGCCAGATCCATTAACGGGTGTGGTAGGTCAGAAAACATTCCGGATGCAGGTGGCCTTTGAATTTCAAGCATAAGTACAACGTATTGTTGTTACAGACATGGCAACGATTTCGTGTGTTTGACTCGTATCTTACAACAAAATGTCCCACCTTGTCAAATCTTGATTCTGTAGACAATGCTGCAGCAATTCTTCCACGGTTCGTGTTGAGTGAAGTAGTTTCTTCTGTCATTTCGAATTTGACCAGCTGACGAACTATGTCCGAGAGGAAGTTCACCAACGAAATCGGTTCCTTATTCACTCTTCTGTATATTTGCCAAGCATTTACGACCGAACTGCTCAAGCTATTTATAAATAACGGCCACCACCACTTTTTACTCCGTATATTTATCCTATAATTAGCCACACCATTATCGTGTAGGTCAACACCTCCCATAAATCGGTTGTATTCTGTAATCATATTTGGCTGCTGTATGGTGATTTTACTTTTTTGGCTAGTTGAAAACCGCTTTGCTCTTTGTAGTGGGGTTATCCCAGTGAAATTACTGGCTGCAATCACGATCGAGTTGTCGTTCCATTTCACCACTAATAAGTTTTGATTTTTTATCAAACGCAGAATCTAATGTTCCCCTCTCTTTCTTCTGCATGTGTTTATCACTTTCAAGAGGTCATTTTTTCAGTCTATTTTCTCTCACAGTCCCGGTAGCTGAAAAACCTTTCTCTCGTAAAACACAGAATAAACGATAAGAAGAGAAAAAATTGTCGAAAAAACTGAATACTGCTGGGGATTGTTGATACACTGTAATAAGTCGACTACGACACTTCCACCAAGACCAAGGTCTGATGTAATGTTGGAACCAGCTCCTGCGTAAGGCATACATTGAAATAAATACCCATCACTAGAACAAAGACACCATAGTTTGAAACCAAACCTAACTGGTTTATTTCTCATGAACATTTTTGAAGAATGACGACCAAAAAACGGTACCATTTCTTCATCAATAGATAGTTCGTCGGAAAACACACCAAACTGCATGAAATTTTTGTTTAGTTGGTCAAAAAGTGGGCGTAACTTTGAATATCGGTCGTTTTTGTCAAGATTTTGGTTGTCAGCAAAATGCAAATACCTTTTCACCAACTTGAATCGATTTCTGCTCATAGTTTTTCTCACCAATTCCACGCCTTTGTCTTCATCACGAGACCAGTACATATCAATTTGGGGTAGTTCGTGATAGCCAGTAAGAAGAAGTATTCCACGAAAACGTCGTACTTCAGCTGATGAAGTTTTGAACAACGCGTCGTTTTTTTGAGATGCATACCTATTGGATTCGTCTGATATCATGTTTACGAGACTTTCATCGAAAAACATATGAAACAGTTCTATAGGAGACTTGCCTCCACACTCTTCTAACATTTGGTTGGAATCTACATTTGGTCCATGTGGAAAATAAGAGCGGTCGTACTCATGTGTTTTTGATTTTTCCCACGCTACTCCTTCGTTTTTAGCATTATTTTGCCGTGAGGTTTGGCAGGTCGGTGTTTTTGACAAGCTGTTTGCTTTTGAAACTTGCCGTTCATTCGGTACTCTTCTAGCTCTTTTGTTGACTGCTGTCTCGTTTTCATTTACTCGTCGTTTTGGGACAACAGATAGTGCAAATGCTTCACTCGAAGGACCAGGATCTCGTGTGGGTAGGAGAGGAGGGGGAGGAGTCTGAGACAGATCCAGTGTATTACCCAATCCAGCATTTTCAGAAAGAGAGGAACGACTTTTGTTAGATTTACTTTTTTGTATTTTTTGTTTTGTAGTAACTGAATAAGCAATCGGTGAACCCTTTGAATCGGGGTCTCTTGTAGGTAGGGCAGGGGTGGATGGGCTCTGAGACTGAACCATAGGTGTACTCAATTCAACACTAATAGAATCAGGGACCACATTTCCATTGGACTCACCTCCGTGATGGTGAACTTCAAACGTCCCAGCAATGTCCTTCCCCAAATCACCTTCTACTTCCCCCATCATTTCGTCGTCGATATCTTCATCGTCCGTCAGCTCATCTACATTGGGTGGTATGTACACAGCGTCAACACCATCTTCATCATCACTTTGTAATAAAGCTAGCAGTTCGGCACTAGTCCAGGCTTTCCTAGTATCTCGATTGTAAATTTCCATGCTTGCACTGTCACCAAAAATCACACTGGAAAAATACCTATAAGACCAGACCCACGGGATAATACACGGGATAATAAAAATCTTACAGTCGTGGAGAGATCACAAAAGGATGTTTCAAAAGTTGTAAGAGAAAAATATTGCGCTCAAATGTAAGAAAAAATCAAAAACTTGGTGCGTCGTATACGACACACTGGCTGAAAATGGGTTAAGTAAAACCCTTACGTGCTGGGATACCCGATAGCAGCCGAATGTGCTGTAAAGAAACACCCGTTTGGTTTCCAATCGGGCAACAAATTGAAAACAATCGGGTAATCCTTGCACGTCCATGCTGTTCCTAGCGGGTCTACACCCTAACACCCGTTTGATTTCTATCGGGTCTAACATCTAACACCCGTTTGATTTCTATCGGGTCTACCACCTAACACCCGTTTGATTTCTATCGGGTCTACCACCTAACACCCGCTTGGGTTCTATCGGGTATACCACCTAACACCCGCTTGGGTTCTATCGGGTTCTACGAGTGGGCGCCCGATAGAATCCTAGCGGGTTCTACGAGTGGACGCCCGATAGAATCCTACCGGGTTCCACGAGTGGACACCCGATAGAATCCTACCGGGTTCCACGAGTGGACGCCCGATAGTATTCTACCGGGCGTCCACTCGTAGAACCCGATAGGATTCTATCGAGCGTCCACTCGTAGAACCCGATAGGATTCTATCGAGCCTACTTCTCACTACCCCATTGGATTCCTAATGAGCCCATTTCCACCCTAACCGTTTGCATTCTCCAATGGCTGTACCAATCAGGTAATTATTAGTAGAGCGTATGGAGATGCAAAAGGGTAGCGATGGATTGGGATTAGGAGGAATCCTACGGAGTAGGGAGAAGGAGGATTTCGAAGCCTGGTGAGGAACCTGCGTGAAACATACTCATGAAATTGAAATCGAAATACTCATTGAAATCAAAAGTGAAATACTCATTGAAATCAACAAAGAAATGAAAGTTATAAATGTATAGAAATGTAAATAGTTGTAATAAGTAATTGTTATTTCTAAAGGTGAACACAGCTTGGGCAAAGGAGAGTTAACACAAGTGTTTAGGTCATCAATGTTATTTATTCATAAAATTCATAAAGTTCAAATAATGTGCTAATCACAATAAAAATCGGTAATAAATAATTTGTTTTCGTACGCAGAACGTTTAGCAATTTGTTTCCTAACTAAGTACAACAACAAAATAAACAGTTCAACAGTATCACAGTTTATTGGACTCGTTATATGCAACAATATTTGATAACGTGTGTGTATATATATATATATATAAGTAGTATCCAAAAGCCAATCCTGGCGCACTGACTTAGATCCTTGATAAAAATTTTTACCACAAAACATCAGAACACATTTTTAAACACAAAAACATCAGAACCAGTGACTTTTTCATTAACCGACTTAGATCCCTGATAAAACTTTTTAACACAAAACATCAGAACACATTTTTTAAACACAAAACATCAGAACCAGTGACTTTTTCATTAACCGACTTAGATCCCTGTTAAAACTTTTTAACATAAAATAACAGAACACATTTTTAAATACAGTGACTTTTTCATTAAGCGACTTAGATCCCTGTTAAAACTTTTTTAACACAGTGACTTTTCGGGGGTGACTTTTTTAAAAATATTTTTTATCAGAAACTCTAGTGAACTCTAAAAATTAGGAAAAAATGCAAAATTAGAACCTTTTAGGGGTCAAAGTTTTTGAAATTTAGCTCCCTCTGATGTTTTCACTAATGAGGAGTTAGTAGGATGGGAGACAGGATAGTATCCATACAAGAAAAAGTGGGTGGATAATAAAAAAAGTGAGGGGGGTAGTTAAAAGAATAACTTTTATAATAAAATGTCAGTGATTGAAATATATAAGAATGCCGTTAAAAAATCAAACTACTCATCTTTCAAGGATATTAAAAAAGGAACTTATACCATCTTGGAAAATTTTATAAAAAATGCGGAATATGGTGAAAGCGTTGTCGTTACAATTGATTATGATGATGAAGAGATATGTTTGTATTTACCTAAAAGAATTTCACGTCGACTTCTTAATCACGTTAGAAACAATCCAGAAAGACATCCTGAAAAACTTATTTATAATGGAACAGATAAAAAGTCAAATGCCTTTCTGATTGACTTTGAGTAAATATTATGCTTTTCAAAGACTTAGTATCTATTACGTTTTTATAGGGAATCTCTATAAAAACAAACTTAAAACCTATTTTTTTCTTACTCATATTTAACGGATAACACACTAGTCTTTTTTATTGTTTTCTTTTATTATTTCTTCAAGGTGAGTTTTAAAATTGTCTCTACTTATGTTTATTTCATAGTGACCCCAAGCCAAAGTATCTATGCCATTTTTCATTATAAATCTTTTATCATCATGAGCGGAAAGAGCTTTCTTATTCTGTTGTACTGTGGACACATCGTGTTTTTTCGATTTGAATAATATCTGTTTCTGATAGTTTGACTCTTTAAAGAATAAGCATCTTTTATAATCCTCTATACTTAAACCTTTATTAACGACATTTTTCTTTACTCCTTTAGATTTTTTCTTCACATCATTAGTTTCGAATATTTTAAAAGCGTAGCACTTTGGACGAAGTCCAATAAACTCATTCATAATCTTACCTTCTAACTCATCTTTAAATTTCCCCAACACTTTTTTATTAACTTGTGGAACGTTGTAAACATTATTTTTTGGATAGTCGGAAGTATCGAAATGATCCAACATATTTTTCATATCATTATAAAAATCATCCGTTTTTATTTCCATTATTAAACTATCTGTATCTCCGTATAATAAATTTACATCACTTTTATATTGTTTTTTAACTGTGTTGTAATAAAAATCATACATGCAAGTTTTGGAAATGTCTAGAATACTCATACCAATGAAAATTGGCTGTTTAAGTGTGATATTTACTTTTTTCATGTGTACAGCCGCTAAGTTTTCGGAATAAATAGTTCTACCTTTAAAGTTTGGTTTTGAAATTAGTTTTTCCAATTTCAATCCATCAGAACAAAGCCTAATATCCACATGTTTACGCACATTCATCATTGTCCTCCCAAATACACTATTGTTCATAAGTTTAAAAAAGTCTTTTTCGAAAGGTGTTTCGGCTTTTGCTCTAAGATTTGTATTGTAATCAATATAGATTTTTAACCAAGCACTTTGGTCAAATTCTAAAACCTTATGAATTTTTTCTAATTTCATTCCTAGTTGTAAATACCGTTTTAACGTAATGTAATGGATAACGTATTTTTTCTTATCATACAACGTGGTTAAAAGTTTTGGTAGTTTTTCATCTTCATAGTTATTTTCAGGGGCTAAAGGAAAATCAGAGTGTAAATCGTGGAGTTCTTGAGGATATTTTAAATCAACTTCTAAAATATAGCCCTTGGGTGAATCATCAGGAATGGATTGTATATCGAAATTATCTAGATCCATTTTCCATTCAAAATTTCCATAAGGTAAAAATTTACTCATCGCCCAACCGTAAAGATTATTTGCATCCAAATATTCAATGAAAACAGATTCTTTTTCTTTGTTGAATTGATCTCCCATATATTTATTATTGGCTTTCGCGTATCGTTTTGAACATAGACAAATTCCACCTCTTATTCCTTTTTCTACGAGTAAAATCTTATCATAATCTGTTAACAATTCTATCTTTTGTTTGGTCATTCTCAACATACAGTCCCAAGCGAAACCTGGTGTTGTATAGTACCAAGCGGGGTCTAATTTATATTTTTCTAAAGCTATATTTCTAAAGTTTTCCATGATATCTGCTAACAAAAGAACATCAATTTTATTGTAAAGTTCTGTAAATTCTCCCAAATTTTTAATTTTGAATGTAGACCAAATTTCTAGAGCATTTTTATAATCATTTTCTTTAACATTTTCTCCAGTGAGTTCACTGTAGAATTTCTCTATAGGTGGAAGGTTAGTTTCTCGATATTTTTCAACAGAGTCCATATACTCATATGGATAAGCTAATTTTCTAGTAATTAGTTCGAGATGTTCTTTTGGGAAATACTTTCTTATTTCCCTAAATTGATTTTTGGTTAAACTTTTAGCTAAAGAATCTAAAGAAGCAGAAAGAAACTTAAAAGAATCTATGAATCTCAATTCTATAGTCTTTATCTTTTTGTGACCATTTTTATCGAGTTCATTACTTTTATAAGCTACCATTTTAGAAAAGGAAATGTACTTCTCTTCACTTTGTGGTAAAAGTTTAATATCGTAATTATCTTTTTCAAATTCTTTAATAAATAGATGTGCATCGTAGCCAGAAAGATTATGGAAAAATACTGGAATAAACTTTGGATTTTTATATTCTAAATTACAAATCGAATGAGCCGCTCCTCTGTACATTCCAGTCAAATGTGAGTGATCCCTTACTTTTATACAATTATCAGGTATATTTTCCTTCGAAACTTCTAATTCTTCAATATATTCATCTGCTTTAACATCATTTTGTTTATCGATAAAGTGTTTAATTGTTTTTCTCAGTACATCATGTCTATTTTCAATTATAGGTGGAAGTTCATTAAATTTTCTTTCACAAATGTGGCAACTCTCAGCACTATCGTATTCTCTTTGTTGTTCTTCGGTTAAATTTGTCATGGGAATATTAACGTCATAGTATTTTTTCGCCACCATTATGGCATCCTTTTTTATTTTTTCGTAAAATACTTTTACCACATCCTGCCCAGAATATTGAACAAGTTTATAATCGCCTACATAGTTTTTCCTACTTTCGTCTTCGGCATTTTTCATGAAGTAAACAAAACTGTACGGTTCATGTTTTTGAATGGCATTTGTATAACATTCATCGGGATTTGGTTTGCAGGTATCAATCTTTTGTAACGTACATTCAAAATCTGCATAAATTGTAAAAGGTACTTTTAAAGAGTGTCTATAATTTTCAAATTGCAAAATGTTATCATAAGGTTTTGGTAGATCTACTTTAACAGCTTTATGAACTCCGCAATATTCTTTATGTTCGTTTAATTTAACCTGAGTTCCAAAGCTATTCAAACACATTTTACATAAAAATCTTTTGTGTCCATTCTTTGTTAGCTGACTATGGCCAACCAGTTTCCAAAGATTCTTGATCCAACAATAATGTTCAGTTTCCTTGTTTTTCAAGTACAACAAGTCAATGTGCCTTTCCTTTTCATCTTTCGTTATTTCCAAGGGTACTATAGTATTTCCTTCATTCAGACAGTAAACATTAATGGAAATCCTAGTTCTTTTCTCAAACTTTTTCACATCGATAAGTTTCATAGGAAAACTGATATCTTTCAACGCTTCATCAAACTCATGTTCCCATGTTATGTACTTTCCTATTCTATCAGAATCGCGGTCTGCAGGATGTAAAGCCGAAAGAACAGCCCATAGGAAACATTTATTATCATTATTTTGTACATTTATAATTGCTTTCCTACTTTGTAGAAACTTAGGGAGTGGGATGAAAGATGATCCTCTCAAAGGAATGTACTTGTTAACGTTCAGTTCCAAATGTTTGATTTTATGAAGTTGCCAATTAGATCCTTTAATTTCGAACGTTTCCATTTCATTTAGAATTTTCTGTTTCATTTCGTCGTAACAGTATACAACTTCTGCTGACTGCAATATTATTACGTTTTTAGTTTTGAAATTGAGTTCCTGATACTCCATGTTATTTTTGTTAGTTCCTTTTTTAAATTCTGCGATTAAAACTACATTAACTTTTAGTTTCATTTTTCTAAGTTTCCATTTGATTAAACCTGTTACGGTTCTTTTAATACTGTTCAGAAATTTGGAAGCATCTTTAAATCCTTTCGTATTTTTAATGTTGTAAGTCACTAATCTAGATTCAAATGCAGTTTCCATTTCAACAACTTCCGTTTTCGGTTCTATATTTTTTTCAAATACTTTTTCACTAAAATTAAATACTTTGTGCAATTTCCTCGGATTTACAAATACAGGTTTCGCTTTTCTAGGTTTTCTGATAGTCATTGTCCGGTCCGGGTCGTTTTTTCCATGACGCTTAGACTTTAGATGTCTAGCCCAATTTTTATAAGTAGTGCTAACATTGCACTTTTCACAATGCCTTCTCGTATTATCCATTTTATTATAGGATATATAATTTTTTTTCGTATCGTTCATTTTTATTAGAAAATAGATTCTTTTAACTAACCCCTCATTTTTTTGAATTCTTAAAGGTGGAGGCGAATCGCCGCCACCTTTTTCTTTTGTCTATTATTGGAGAGATCCTTTTAACTTACCCCTCATTTTTTTTTATCCACCCACTTTTTCTTTTTGTCTATTCTTGTATGGATACTGTTTATCCTGTCTCCCATATCATCCTTTTAACTAACCCCTCACCTTTTTTTTTTTATCCACCCATTGAATTCTTATTGGTGGGACCCATTAAATCCAATTATCAAAGGTGGCGTCTACTAGACGCCACCTTTAAAGGCAAATACAAGTCAATTTGATTTTTTAGTCATAAGAAAATCTCGTGCGTTTACTTGACACAATCATGGTCAAAAGTTGATAAACAACTCATTAGAAACAATATTAATTTTTTATGTGTATTTAGACAAGGACCAAGATACATGCGAGATATTTATGATGAATATGTGGGAAGTGATTTCACTTATGGCCAATTCAAAGAATTATGCTATTCTTGTTGGGATGAGGACTTTGGTTTTCTAACGATTGACCTAACAAAGAAACGCAGTAACGGGCGTTACCGAAAGAAATTTGGTGAAATATTTTAGATAAAAAATATAGATTTTAAGTTTGTCTTAATTAGGGGAGGCGAATTACCGCCCCTAATTTTATAGGGAATCCCTATAAAAACGCTACACGGATAACTTCAAAAAATCACATTGGGAAACGCTTCAAAAATCGCATTGGGAAACGCTTCAAAAATCACATTGGAAAACGCTTAAAAACGCAAAAATAGCGTTCCTAAGCGTTTAAGCGTTTAAGCGTTTAAGCGTTTAAGCGTTTAAGCGTTTAAGCGTTTGAGCGTTTTAACGTTTAACCGATTTTTAAAAAAAATTTTCCTATAATAAAAACATGACAACAAAAATTACTTTAGAACAAGCGCTTAGACAGAAATTCAAAGAAGCGCAAAATGAAGTGATGAAGGAAAAAGAAGTCAAACTTAGAGAA
Source organism: Leptopterna dolabrata (assembly GCA_954871275.1). Lineage (NCBI taxonomy): Eukaryota > Metazoa > Arthropoda > Insecta > Hemiptera > Miridae > Leptopterna > Leptopterna dolabrata. The sequence goes on along the minus strand of OX940974.1, from coordinate 108,804,835 downwards.
ATCAAAAAGATTGATCAACCCTCTGAAGATGAACAAATAATTTTCACAAAACGAAAACGTAAGCCCATGACTGTGGCTGAAGCTAATAAATCGATTAAACTCAAGAAAAATTTACAGAAATTAGCAAAACAAGAAAGGGTTAACCAAGCATCTGATAAGGAAACAAGAGAAAAGGCTTATGAACCTATAACTTCACGATTAGATAAGGTAGAAAAAGCAGTGAAACAGACTGATGAAGATCTTGGTAAAAAATTAGAACTCATTCCTGTAATAAAAACAATTAACCCCTTGGCTATCAGTTCGCCTAAAAAAGTTACTTTTAAAGATGTTGATACCGAGGCCCAAGGTATTGATACTGAAGATACATTAAATCAAAGCTTTTCAAGTGACAATGTAGATAGGGATTATGAAATGGAAACAATTTTACAAAAAAGTGTTAAATTACCAAACTCTTCTGTAGGTCCTTTAGGTATTGGACCAATTGCAGAATTATATATTCTTCATCCTGATAGACAATTTGGAATATACCCTTTAAAAAATCATATCTTTATTGGAAATAAACAGATACGAGTAAATGGAAATGATATTGAAATAGAAAAAATGAAATATTCCGGTACTGAAGGCTTATGGAAGCTCTTAACAAAACCCATAGCTTCTGATATTCCATCCAAAGATGAGTACACTAATGAAGACTTTAAAGCTTATACAAAAATCCTCATTCAAACAGATAGCATGTTTCAAAATAATAATCCCGAATCTAAACAACCAAAATCAAGTGTTAGTAAAAAATGGAAAGAAATCATAAAACCTATCTGGGAGTATAGTAAAAAGAAAAAGATTGGCACTGGGTTGATTAAATATACTGAAAATCCTGTAGAATTTAAATATATAGATAATTTGAATCAACTTACACAAAGACTATACTATTTGTATGCGCAAGAGCAGGCAGGAAATAATAATTTTCACAATGAAAAATTGGGAATTATAAATTTCATTAAAGATCAGCTGGAGAAATATATTGATAAACCCAAAGGAACTGAATACTTGATTAAAATTATTAATAATTTACCCAAAAATATGATAAAAAATGGTTCTGGTATTTTCAATACTATTCTTAATAAACTTGGGCCTGTTATTCCAGAAATGCATCTCCCAGGTGGTTATCAATATTGTGGACCATTTACTAAATTGGATAAGAGATTAAATAGAGGTGATGAAGGTATAAATAGTCTTGATAAAGCCTGTAAACAACATGACATTTTTTACAGAGATCATGAGAAAACTAGTGATAGGCATCTTGCTGATAAAAAATTGGAAGTAGAAGCTGATAAAATTATGAAAAGTTCAACAAATATCAGTGAAATATTGGGAGCTGCTATAGTAAAAACTGGTATGAAAGCCAAAAGACACTTTGGGATGGGTGTATATTAATTTTTTATAAGATTCACATCTTATAAAAAAAAAAACTTTTTTTCCTATAATAAAATGATTACACATCAAATAAATTTGTCAGAAATACAAATGAAAAAAATAAGATCTGCTTATAAAAAACGTGTTCCAGTAAAAGTACGACTGGCTTTTGCAGATATTAGTGGAAATGGAAATCATAAAATCCTGTTAAATGAAACTCAGAAAAAAAAGCTAGATAAATGTATCAAAAACAAAAAAGGGTTGGAATTGGAAATGAATTATGATCAGTTGCAAATAAATCATTCAGGTGGGTTTTTACCCTTACTTTTTGCAGGAATTGGTGCCCTTGGGGCATTATTGGGTGGTGGAGCTGCAGTAGCTTCTAGTGTTATAGACTCGAAACATAAGGCCGCTGAAGAAGCCGAAATAAAACGTCATAATCTCGAGATGGAAAAACTAGCTAAAAATGCAAAAAGTCTAAGTATCGGCTCTGGAATGAAGAAAAAGAAACCTAAAAAGAAACCTAAAAAGAAACCTACCAAATCAAAAAACTAAATAGCTTCCAGCCTCTTACCAATTTTGATATTGAAAGATTATCGAAAGAAATGAAAATTAAAAACTTCAGAGGAGTTTTCATGAAGGATGATTTACCAGAGAAAGTGAACCACACGGAATGTGGAATTATAAATCTAGAAAATTCTGATGAGGCTGGAAGCCACTGGACTGCATTTCATAAAAATAACAATTTAAAATATTATTTTGACTCGTATGGAAATGCACCACCACCAAGAGAACTTGTTCAATATTTAGGTTCAGAAAATTTATTTTATAATGAGGAGCAAATCCAAAACCAATATGATCCGCCTATCTGTGGACATTTATGTTTATTAATTTTGAAGAAGCTATCAGAAGGACACGATTTTGTAAATAGCATGAGAACATTGAAGGAAAATCTTAATTTCTTTTATTAAATTTTATAGTCTTGATATTTTTATAGAATTTCGATTCTATAAAAAAATTTTTTTCTATAATAAAATGATGTACACAAATAATAATGAAACACCTTCAGCCCCTGAAGAATTTACTCCAATAACTCATCCTAGATTATATCCAAAAATAATTTTTCCCGAGTTTAATGAGAACAATTATAGAATCAATCGAATTATCAATCAATACAAATTTTTAGAAGATGAAGTGAAAATGAGAAATGGTTTGAAAAAAAATATGGAAAAATATCCAGCACTCTTTACGGTACTGAATTTTTATTCGCCCTCTCAGAACTCGGACTGGTTAATACTTCTATAGCATTACCAATAATAATTCCATTCAGTGTTCCAATTTCTGTAGGATTGACAACCTTATCGATAATATTAAGGACTTCAAGCGGATTTTTCAATAAAAAAATTAATAAACACAAAGAAATTGAGCTTTTGGCAAAAGCTAAATTAGATTCGATTGAAGAAAAGTTCAGAAAAGCAATTAAAGACGGTAAAATATCTGATGATGAGTTCAATGATATTGAACAAGAAATAAAAAATTATATAAATATGAAAAGTACTATTCTAAATGAATATAATAAAAATAAGAAAGAAATTAAAAGTGTGGATCCTATCAAACTATCACTTTTGAAACATGGGGAAGTTTTCAGAACTGGATTTTAATATTTTCTATTCCACTATCTTGATATTTTTTATAGAATTTCGATTCTATAAAAAAACTTTTTTAAGAGTTTTAAAAGAAATTTTTAAATGTTCTCGACTTGTATTCGACTTTACCGTTAAAGAGGGGAGGCGATTCGCCCCCCCTCTTTAAGAGTTTTGAAAACTCTTCTTTAAATGTTCTCGACTTCATAGTTAATCATCCGAGAAAGACGATTTAAAAGGTGTTAGTATTATCGGAATACTAATCATGTGCTACTGACTTAGATCTCTGATAAAAAGTTTTAACTGATATCAAAAGCCGCGGCTCACATGTGAGCTGCGGCTTTAAAAATTTAATACGAGATCAAAGGAGACAATAAACTGAAACTACCTAAAATATATCAGAACCCAGTGACTTTTTCTTACGTAATTTTGGTTTCAGAAGTCACTCTCAACTATATACCACTTAAAAATATTATAAAAGAGGAAATCTAAAACTCACCATGGGAGGAAAAAAAGGATAAACAATATAAATAACAATTTTTTATTGGGAACATTCTCAATAAAAATATATCAGACACATTATTTTGCTTCAACTCCAACTGGTAATATTTCCTCAGATATCCTTCAAGAGGCTCACGCGTGAGCCCTCTCAAGGTTACAGGCTGATCTTAATATTACTGTAGTTGAGTCCAGAATATTTCAGCTCAGAATGTTCTCTGGAATGACCTTCTAGGAGCTCACGCGTGAGCCCCCTCAAGGTTAACATTCACTATCACTGTAGTTGAGCCCAAAAATGAAATACTCAACATTTTAAGTTTTTGATGGTCTTTCACAATCACTCCAACTCTTCTCAACTTCTTACTATAACTCAAGGACACATGTAGCTTTTCTTTTAAACAGAGATTCCAATCCTCTCCTGTGATCTTCATATGTTGAAAATACACTTCCAAGTAGTATCCATAAACAGCAGTAGTATAAAAAAGTCTTGATGATTGCTTCTTTATCAAATCACCAGATTTAATAAGGTAATTCTCTACTTCCATAATGTTATTTTGATTAGGAAGTTTCACCTTTTCCATTTCATGGTCAAATACAACAAATTTTTGTAGGTACTGATGCATTTGATCTGGAGTTCTTGATATATTAGACACTTTTGGGATTTTCAAAAGCTTTTGAAAATCACATTTTCTACTACCTGGTAGACTCACATTGTTTTTCGTGATTAGTTCTCTGGCTTCACTTGCACTAACACAATTTTTCACTTTCTGCACGAAACTCAAACATTCCTGGTGATATTGTTCCACTTTTAAAATTTCTTCACAGAAATCATAATCATCACAATAAGCTAACTTTAAATATTCAGGAGGTTGTGCCATGTTGAACAGTTGAGGACAAACTGATTGTGAATATGAAGATAGGAATTGAAAGCGAACTATCTGAAATGGGAATGCAAGGTCAACTAGCTGACCTCCTTTGAGATAGTGTACGGAATATTAATCTCGCATTATTTATCATTTCCTTTAGTTCACACGCAACAAGCTAGATAGCATGAGGCTCTAGAAATCCTAAGAGTTTTTTAATTTAAAAAGGTGGCGGCGATTCGCCCCCACCTTTAAATATATTGGGTTTTAAATTATTTTCGTACTGTTGAAAACTTTTAGACCCGGTAAATTACCGGGTCTAAAAAAAAAAAAAAATATTTTCTATAATAAATAAAGAGATATGGTTTTAAGCGATGAGGCATTAGATATATGTGATGAACATGGAGGTTTCTGGGAGTTTGTAAAGAAACCTGAATTTCGATTTTATGATAGAAACTGTGACGCACTAGACGAGATTCAACGTGCATTGAGGGAGTATAGATTTTCTAAACGGTTGTTAAAAGAAAGTTTATTTGGTGTCGATGGTAAACCACCACTCCTTTCAAAGAAGCAAGTAAAGACATGTCTTAATGAAAAAAAGATTAAGGTTCCTAAAAATGCTACTGAATATCAACTTAGAAAATTGCTTTATAATGAGGATAAAGTCACACTGAAGAAGGATTTTGAGTTTCAGTTTCGATACTGTTGCTAAAGCTCAGAAGTATTAAGGAGATTTTATTTTTAATGAACACTGCTCATTAAAAAGTTCTTATGCTACTAATTAGCAGAAATATTTTTTTTAAAGACGATTCAAAAAGTTTGTTTTTATAGAGATTCCCTATAAAAACGTAATAGATACTAAGTCTTTGAAAAGCATAATATTTACTCAAAGTCAATCAGAAAGGCATTTGACTTTTTATCTGTTCCATTATAAATAAGTTTTTCAGGATGTCTTTCTGGATTGTTTCTAACGTGATTAAGAAGTCGACGTGAAATTCTTTTAGGTAAATACAAACATATCTCTTCATCATCATAATCAATTGTAACGACAACGCTTTCACCATATTCCGCATTTTTTATAAAATTTTCCAAGATGGTATAAGTTCCTTTTTTAATATCCTTGAAAGATGAGTAGTTTGATTTTTTAACGGCATTCTTATATATTTCAATCACTGACATTTTATTATAAAAGTTATTCTTTTAACTACCCCCCTCACTTTTTTTATTATCCACCCACTTTTTCTTGTATGGATACTATCCTGTCTCCCATCCTACTAACTCCTCATTAGTGAAAACATCAGAGGGAGCTAAATTTCAAAAACTTTGACCCCTAAAAGGTTCTAATTTTGCATTTTTTCCTAATTTTTAGAGTTCACTAGAGTTTCTGATAAAAAATATTTTTAAAAAAGTCACCCCCGAAAAGTCACTGTGTTAAAAAAGTTTTAACAGGGATCTAAGTCGCTTAATGAAAAAGTCACTGTATTTAAAAATGTGTTCTGTTATTTTATGTTAAAAAGTTTTAACAGGGATCTAAGTCGGTTAATGAAAAAGTCACTGGTTCTGATGTTTTGTGTTTAAAAAATGTGTTCTGATGTTTTGTGTTAAAAAGTTTTATCAGGGATCTAAGTCGGTTAATGAAAAAGTCACTGGTTCTGATGTTTTTGTGTTTAAAAATGTGTTCTGATGTTTTGTGGTAAAAATTTTTATCAAGGATCTAAGTCAGTGCGCCAGGATTGGCTTTTGGATACTACTTATATATATATATAATTGTCTATGTTTATGTTTAATTACAGGCTGTTTCGCATTAATACGTAGTGATTGTAGTCTAGAGCTTTAACTATAACGTATTTCGGAAAGTATATCGGCGGTTTGACAGTTTTTAAAATGAATGAAAACCAAGGGTGGTTCGTAACATGTTCAATCAAATGATTGACTTATCTGAATGTTAAGGGACAGTAGTGACATTTGTAATGTTCTGTACCACTCATGTTGGAACAGTGATGTATATATTATACCCAATGAAATATGGTCGACTTCAACAAAATTTTATTTAGAATATATATTATTATAGAATGTTATTTACATATTATTCAGAATGGTCATCAAGGATCTGTTGATGCACAAATGGTAACTAACTAGCACCACCTCAGTGTAGACACGTTCTAAAGCAATCAGTGGTGAGGACGTGATCGGTACGTCAGCTGTTTTTTACTCTTACTGCCACGTACCGCCAGTTTCTGGCGTTCGACCAAATCCTGCAAGGACCTGGGAGTACTGCCCGGTTCGTTGGATGATGCAGGGGAGCTGCTGAAGTGGGGAGGTGGGGACACGGGCAGATTGCTGGTATGAGACTCAGGAGTGGCTGTTGCAGTGGTTAGCTTAGATGGGGTTGCTTTAGATGGGGTTGTTTTAGAAGGGGTTGTTTTAGACGGGGTTGTTCTAGACGGGGTTGTTTTAGACGGGGTTATCTTAGATGGTGTTGTTTTAGATGGGGTCAATCTTTTCGGAGTTTGTAGAATCCAACTTCCTTAAGGGGAGTTCTTGGCCATGTAGGAGACAGAAGGGGAGGTGGTTCAGATACCCCTGAAAGGGCAGGGCTTGCCTCAGGAGGAACTGCTGTTGCTGATGGTAGATGTACCTCCTCAGATGGGTCAAAAAGTGATTTGGAACTTGAAGTGAATGGCAAATGTGACTCAACACCCCCTGAAGTTGATGGCAAATGTGACTCAATACCCCCTGAAGTTGATGGCAAAGGTAATATTACTGAAGCAGGACATATCTGTTATGTGAAGGGCACCAAGTATTTCGATATTGGTGGGATGTATATTGTAAGAAATCAATCAGTGTTCTTCTGCAAAGGCTTTTGTACAAGTACCATAAGTTAACAGTTCCGAATCACCAAGAATGTTAGATTGTATAATGGTTTCCCCAGTTAAGTTTAAGAAAGTTACCAATCCACCTGTTTTGCCACTCACAACAAAGCATACACATTCGCCATCTAGAATGGCGTATTTTTGTATCACCACTCGTACAAGTGATTGTTCATCACTGGAGCTACCATCAGCAGGAGCAGAAGGGGGGGGGGGGGGGGGGGTGTAACGTGGGACTGTAGGAAGTGAGCACAGGTGGAAGCGAGAGCCACAACAGAGTGGAGGAAGTTTGTAGAAACCTTTAAATCATAGCACACCAATGCTAGAGTTTGCCAGACGTGTCTACACTGAGGTGGGTGGGTACTCGCAGTTCAGCACGAATATTAATTTAAAACAAAGATCGACTGCCTGGAGTATGGTGTCAGTTCCAAGGCTAAAATCTAAATATTTGACTAGACAATGGCTGACGGAATGACGGACAATGGCTGACCATCCCTAACTAGCACCACCTCAGTGTAGACACGTTGTAAAGCAATCAGTGGTGAGGACGTGATGGGTACGTCAGCTGTTTTTTACTCTTACTGCCACGCACTGCCAGTTTCTGGTGTTCGACTAAATCCTGCAAGGACCTGGGAGTGCTACCCGGTTCACTGGATGAGGCAGGGGAGCTGCTGAAGTGGGAGGTGGGGACACGGGCAGAGTGCTGGTATCAGACTCTTGAGTGGCTGTTGCAGTGGTTAGCTTAGATGGGGGGATGTTGTTTTAGATGGGGTTGTTTTAGAAGGGGTTGTTTTAGAAGGGGTTGTTTTAGATGGGGTTGCTTTAGACGGGGTTGTTTTAGACGGGGTTACCTTAGATGGTGTTGTTTTAGATGGGGTCAATCTTTTCGGAGTCCTACTCTTTCTAGAATCCAACTCCCTTAAGGGGAGTTCTTGGCCATGTAGGAGACAGAAGGGGAGGTGGTTCAGATACACCTGAAAGGGCAGGGCTTGCCTCAGGAGGAACTGCTGTTGCTGATGGTAGATGTACCTCCTCAGATGGGTCAAAAAGTGATTTGGAACTTGAAGTGAATGGCAAATGTGACTCAACACCCCCTGAAGTTGATGGCAAATGTGACTCAGTACTCCCTGAAGTGGATGGCAAATGTGACTCAACACCCGGAGTTGACGGCAAAGGTAATGTTACTGAAGTAGGACCATCTGTTATGTGGAGGGCACCAAGTATTTCGGTTGTGGTGGGATCTGTATTGTAAGAAATCAATCCATGTTCTTCTGCAAAGGCTTTTGTACAAGTACCATAAGGTAACACTTGCGAATCACCAAGAATGTTAGAGTGTATAATGTTGTCCCCAGTTGAGTTTAAGAAAGTTACCAATCCACCTGTTTTGCCACTCACAACAAAGCATACATATTCGCAATCTACAATGGCGTATTTTTGTATCACCACTCGTACAAGTGATTGTTCATCACTGGAGCTACCATCAGCAGGAGCAGCAGGGGGGGGGGGTGTAACGTGGGACTGTAGGAAGTGAGCACAGGTGGAAGCGAGAGCCATGACAGAGTGGAGGAAGTTTGTAGAAACCTTTAAATCATAGCACACCAATTCTAGAGTTTGCCAGACGTGTCTACACTGAGGTGGGTACTCGCAGTTCAGCACGAATATTAATTTAAAACAAAGATCGACTGCCTGGAGTATGGTGTCAGTTCTAAGGCTAAAATCTAAATATTTGACTAGACAATGGCTGACGGAACCTAATTTTCCTATTGCTCTGACATACGGTTGCAATGTTCCGTGTTCCGCTTCCAGGCGTTGGGCGTGGAGTTTGTCCACCTCAGACTCCGTTTCCAGGAATGTGACGAAGTGATCTGCTGATTTCTTCTTTGAGATCTGAATCGGAGCTCTAGGTTCTGTGCTCTTCTTCAATCTGTGTGTCCCGATAGCGAACGGGAGGGCGAGGAGAGCTGCAGTCGTTCTCTTGTCCTCATCTGAAATATCACGGAGCACATTAGCAACACGTTCGTACAGTACAATTCAGTCATTACAACCACCTCATGGTCAAATAAAGCAATTTCAACAAATCATTTGTTTACTGAAGAAGAAGAATCCCTGGTATAACAACAAAATATTAAAATTGAAAAAATGATTCCTAGTCAATTTGAACAGATATTAGGCCAATCACAATTATTTCTCACCGGTATTCTTGGCGTAGTAGGTCAGTACTGACTTGACGAACGTCTCCCACCCTTCCACACTTCTCGAAGACCTCCTAGCCTCCGATACTATGGCCGGTGGAGTTCTCTTAGCTTTTGGTACAGCTTCCCCTCCGGTATGTTATATAGCTTCCCTTGTACAACAGAAAACAGCAACTATCATTACCGATTACTCAAAAAATATTCCTAGCTTTAAACAACTGTATAGGTAGTCGTGCCGCAGCTGCGCTGTCCTCCGCAACGCCTCTTCTATCTCTGTGGAGAGCGAATCCGGGTTGAACCAATCACCTCCCCTGATGGTTTGGATGGAGGGATGATTCTCCAGTTCCTCTTTCCACTCTAGGAAAATAACATTAACGGTTACGACTCCTCACAATAAATAACACAGAAACGGCAGAGAAGGAGGGTGGTAGGGGGAAAAGAGATGAATAGAGAGTAGACTTCACCTCTCAGGGTTTTCCGTACGGGTGGAGGGGAGGTGGTTGTCTGCTTCGGCTTTTTGGTGTAGGCCCTCTTCTGTGTGCCTCCCTTCCGTTTCCTTGCTTCACTTGCCCTCTTGGCGTTTGCCTCCTTTATTTTCTTGTACTCTTCTTTATAGGCCTTCCTCCAGGGCTCCTTGAGGTTGTTAACTTTACTCCACAAGTGCCCGTACGGGTACTTCCTTGGTTTTTTTGTCGGCGTGGTTTCACTGCTATGTGACGAGCCCCCCCCCCCCGCGTTGATGCTGATAAAGTAAACCACAGCGAGGGGGGATCTCGGAAATATGCCGCCAACTGAGCAGCTATGAAACTAAAACGTACACAACAATTCAAACACGTGATTATTATGTCTTTATGCAGAGGAATGTTAAGATACGAGTACCCCACATGTATACTAGGTAACAAACAATGCGTAATCACAAATTTCAAGGTGTCACTTACTTCAATTCTTTATAAGAGAAATGGGGGATGACGTTCGCACCCGCGGGGGTGGCTTGTCGGTGAAGGTGGTTTATTATTATATCCGCTACCACCTTCCTGTCGGATGGGCTGACTGCCTTGGTACTCTCGGGCCCTGCTAGCTCAATGCACCTCCTCCCCTTCTCTGTCTGTTGTAGTATTTCTGTGACCTGTTGGGGAGAGAGGAAGAGATGTAAATTTAATATAAAAACCCTAGGTTTGACTAAGAGTACGTGATACTATTTCACCCACGGATGGTGTGATGCACAATACCTCATCTAAAGTGCTAATGAAACCAGTCTTACCGACACGCTTGTAACTGGCGAATTGGGGGTCGTCGTCGGTTGTGGCGGCGGCTTCGTCGACGTCGTCGTCAGAAGATTGCTTGCTGAGCTGTAGTTCACTCGGCAACGACTCTCTACGGCGAGGGGTCGAGGAGTAAAACTGCAACATGAACACAGTTTCCCTCTGCCTGTCGTCTGTAATTGTAAGTGGCAACACTCACCTGCGACTCGCGTGGAGTCGTCACTTGATATGGGTCTAGCAAGAGATGTCGAAGAAGGTGTGGGAGAGGTGAGTCGACCGAATTTCGCCTTCCACCCTGTTGTGTATCGCAGCTTTTCTCGCGGAGTCCACAGATCTGTTGCTACAAGGCTCCAGAGGCCCCTGTCTGGTTCTAGGTCGCGTAAATCGTCAGTTTGGAATCCGGCATCTGTGCAGGGGAAAAAAAAGTCAGCCATGAGACCAAGTGAACACCCGATACGATTACAAGCGGCAAGGGAAACAGTTTGTTGAAAATATTTTCAAGTACAATCCCCGATTTGATTACTAACGGGTACTCACAACCACAAACACCCGTGACGAATGATTACAACTATCTGGCAAAGTCCGGATAAACCCGTTTGGAACGAAGTGAACACCCGATACGATTACAAGCGGCAAGGGAAACAGTTTGTTGAAAATATTTTCAAGTACAATACTACCCGATTGGTTTACTAACGGGTACTCACAACCACAAACACCCGTTACGAATGTTTACGACTATTTGGCAAAGTCCAGATAACCATTTGGAACGAAGTGAACACCGGATACGATTACAAGCAGTTTGTTGAAAATATTTTCAAGTACAATACTACCTGATTGGATAACTAACGGGTACTCACAACCACAAACACCCGTTATGTATACAAGGGACAACGAAAACAAGTTGGTGCAAGTATTTCACGTCTAATACTACCCGATTGAATTACTAACGGGCACTAACACACTTAGCAATTTCCCGATACCGTAACAATGCAACTCAAACCAAGATCATCATGAAATCAGTATATTATAGAAAAACGGTTTACATTTGGTTAATTGGTTGGCAAAAGGAATTGTACACAAGAAAAAAAATTCGAATTCAAATTGTCAGTTTGGATGCATAAGTCATAGCTATGTGTACATCATGAAATCGGAATATTATACAACAAAAATTAGCATTGGTAAATACGTTGGCAAAAGGAAATAATAATGCTCAACAAAACAAAATGAAATTCAAATTGAGATGTCAGTTTGGATTTGGAAGTGATGTGATTATATTGAAAGCAGACTGTTATACAACAAAAACTTTCATTTCCTAAATACGTTGGCAAAAGGAAATGTACTCAAGAAAAAAAATTCAAATTCAAATTGTCAGTTTGGGTGCGTAAGTCATAGCTACGTGTACATCTTGAAATCGGAATATTATACAACAAAAATTAGCATTGGTAAATACGTTGGCAAAAGGAAATAATAAGTAATGCTCAACAACACAAAATGAAATTCAAATTGAAATGTCAGTTTGGATTTGGAAGTGATGTGATTATATATTGAAAGCAGACTGTTATACTACAAAAACTTTCATTTGGTAAATACGTTGGCAAAAGGAAATATACTCAAGAAAAAAAATTCAAATTCAAATTGTCAGTTTGGGTGCGTAAGTCATAGCTACGTGTACATCTTGAAATCGGAATATTATACAACAAAAATTAGCATTGGTAAATACGTTGGCAAAAGAAATAATAAGTAATGCTCAACAACACAAAATGAAATTCAAATTGAAATGTCAGTTTGGATTTGGAAGTGATGTGATTATATATTGAAAGCAGACTGTTGTACTACAAAAACTTTCATTTGGTAAATACGTTGGCAAAAGGAAATATACTCAAGAAAACAAATTCAAATTCAAATTGTCAGTTTGGGTGCATAAGTCATAGCTACGTGTACATCATGAAATCGGAATATTATACAACAAAAATTAGCATTGGTAAATACGTTGGCAAAAGGAAATAATAATGCTCAACAAAACAAAATGAAATTCAAATTGAAATGTCAGTTTGGATTTGGAAGTGATGTGATTATATTGAAAGCAGACTGTTATACGACAAAAACTTTCATTTGGTAAATACGTTGGCCAAAGGAAATATGCTCAAGAAAAAAATTCAAATTCAAATTGTCAGTTTGGGTGGGTAAGTCATAGCTACGTGTACATCATGAAATCGGAATATTATACAACAAAAATTAGCATTGGTAAATACGTTGGCAAAAGGAAATAATAAGTAATGCTCAACAAAACAAAATGAAATTCAAATTGAAATGTCAGTTTGAATTTGGAAGTGATGTGATTATATTGAAAGCAGACTGTTATAGAACAAAAACTTGGTAAATACGTTGGCAAAAGGAAATAATAAGTAATGCTCAACAAAACAAAATGAAATTCAAATTGAAATGTCAGTTTGGATTTGGAAGTGATGTGATTATATTGAAAGCAGACTGTTATACAACAAAAACTTTAATTTGGTATATACGTTGGCAAAAGGAAATAATAAGTAATGCTCAACAAAACAAAATGAAATTGAAATTGAAATGTCAGTTTGGATTTGGAAGTGATGTGATTATATTGAAAGCAGACTGTTATACAACAAAAACTTTCATTTGGTAAATACGTTGGCAAAAGGAAATAATAAGTAATGCTCAACAAAACAAAATGAAATTGAAATTGAAATGTCAGTTTGGATTTGGAAGTGATGTGATTATATTGAAAGCAGACTGTTATACAACAAAAACTTTCATTTGGTAAATACGTTTGCAAAATTAATAGTAATGCTCAACAAAATAAATTCAAATTGAAATGTCAGTTTGGATTAGGAAGTTATAGGGTATATGTGATTATCATGAAATCGGAATATTATAGAAAAATAGTAAAAGGAGATTTTTGCTAACCTTGAAATGCAGCAACGATTCTTGCATCCAATTTCCAAGACGTTAGAATATCAGTCATGTGTTGGTCCGCCATTGCAATTAAAACGAATTGCGTAGTACAACGTACCAGGGACCGAATGTCGTTTGGTGACGGGTGAACGTTGAAAATTGAAGCACAACAATCTAGAAACACAACTAATTTGAAACACAACCGCAACACACAGACTGAATAAGCACAGGGAAGTAAGCAGAGGAAACACGTGAGGACGCGACTGATCCGGAAGAAGTGGTTGTCGCCATAAGGGGCCGTTGGGGTTATATAGAGGTCTCCCCACCATGACCCGCCTGTTGACGGGTTTCCCCGCTCCAAACGGGCAGGCGTAGGCTCCTATCGGGTGTTTTTTACCTCCTATCGGGTGTCTGAATGTTTCTAGCGACTTTTTCAAATCCCCTATCGGGTGTTGAGATTTCTATCGGGTATCCGATTTCAGACGCTTCTCAGATTCCTATCGGGTGTTTTCTGCCTCCTATCGGGTTCCCGAATGTCGTAACATCTTTTTCAACTCCTATCGGGTTTACAAATGTCGTAACGTCTATTTACCTCCCAATCGGGGTTTTCTTTCAATCGTGTCGGGTTTCCCGATTTCAAACGGTTTTCCGATTCCTATCGAGTTTCTGTTACGCCTATCGGGTTTTTCACAACTTCCTAACGGGTAGTTCGAAACTCGTAACGGCTTTTTCAATTCGTATCGGGTTTTCACTCACTTGCTAACAAGTGTACGGTTTTTCTAGCATTTCTGCCAGAAACTCCTACGTGCCTACCATTAGTATATAGGTACCTGTGCCTACTAGGAAAAAATATTAAAAAACCCCCATCACAAATACCCCGAGTCATACGACTCTTTCGATTGATAATTCAATTTAATTTTACATTGATATTTCAAATTAATTTTACGCATGTACATGCACAACATAACAACTTTCAACATGTAATGGACTTGTAGAAATAAATGACGTATAGGTACTTACTGCCCTCAGATTCCTTCCGGCATTGAATGACACCATGAAAAGTTGCAAAAGCGACGCACATCACTTTGTAAATGCTGTCGTTTTTATCAAAACTGTATGCAATACAATATAATATTATATCACACTTCATTCACAGAGATGGTCACAATGAGTATAGCTCGGGTGAAAATGACCCGCCAAACTACTCAATTTGGCTCATGCCAAATTACTTCTCGCCCATGAATATGTTATTATTATTATAGGTAATCATGCGCTCAACAACCGTTTTCCAATACTGTTTAATTGTTGTTCCCTATTTTCAGTTCTAATATTTCTGCCGAATCCAAACCATGACGATTCGGCCAAGTTTAGTATTTCTCCATATCCTTTGCATGGTAACAAACGGATATCCTACAAACGTGTTTTATACATGCGTGTACATTACGTTTTTATGTGGTATACTTATATACACCTAATTTACTTACATTGAAAAGTATGCGCTTCAAATTCAAATTCCTTGCTGTTAATCAAATTCCTGATGACTTATAACTTATAAGTTACGACATAATTATTATCAAACATATCATTAAAAATCCTCACATGAAACCCTTCAACGGTCACTCGGAACCTGGGAAAATATTTGTGAATCCGTCTTCAGAGCCAATGCCCCTTCGACCAAGTTCAAATTGTGGCGGGAACTAATTAATACCCGATAGAAATGTTGCCTACTCGATAGGGAATCATTAGACAACCCGATTGATTACTAAGCGGGAGCTGTTAACAATTACATCACCCCATAGGCAGCCAACGGGGATTTTTTCGAAGTTTTTCCTGCTCGATTGGTTTTCCAAAACCCGACAGGGACTCGTCTGTTCAACCCGATAGATGTTCAATCGGGTGTTGTTATCAATTACATCCACCCGATAGAGCTACTAACGGGTATTTTGTTCGGCATTTCCCTGCTCGATTGCATTGTTCAACCCGATAGACGTTGGTCGATGCAACCCGGTTGATTATCAATCGGGAGCTATGAGAAGACCCGTTAACATGCGAACGGGTATCTTTTGAATATCTCCCTGCTTGATTGCTTTTCATGGGCCCGATAGCGATTTCTCATTACAACCCGATAGACATGATTTAATCCTGGAAAATTGTTCGGAAAATATATCCGAAGATTCGCCTAATGAGAGGGAACATCCATTACATATTCATTTTGTTGTTTCCGTTTTGGTTTATTATTCTGTGAATAATACACCTATGTATTCGCTCAGCAAAAAATTTTTATAACACCCCCTCAAAATTTTTTCTTTTCCGTTTCAAGGTGCGTAGATTCCAAAAATGCAATGTCCGTCCGCCGTACGCCGTATCACGTGTACAGGCTTCATTTTCGGTCTAAAAAAGTCGTTCTTTCGCACACATGCTCCATTTGGGCCCTAGTTGTGTCCCGAAACTTTTCAGGCCGATCGGAATATACCCAGGGGTGTTATGAGTGAAAATGTGTATAAAAATAGGTACTTTTTGCGTTTTAACAACATGTTAGTAACATGAGCTTTTGAGGTATCTTTTTCCATGTTTTTGAGGACGAGAAGACCGAATATGAAGTCGATTTTGACCAAAGACGCGGAAATTGAGGTTTTACCAAAGGTTCAGCTCCCAAAATTGGTTTTTTATGAGTCAAAAACCTGGAAAACTGTCTGAAATCACCATCAATGTGTACAATAACATTGGAAAAAGTGTAAACAGGTGAATCAAGACCATTAAATGCCACTACCAATGATCAAAGATGATCTTTAAAAAAAAAAGAAAAAAAGCGTACCTATTTCATGTTTTGGGGGCCAAAATTGGTGGAAATCATCAGAAATAGCTATTTCAATCATTCCACATGAAAGAAACAATACATTCAACAGCCAACAAAAATCTCTAGAACTCCAATAGAATAATAAACCCATGTGTGACAAGGACTTTGCAGCGTTTTTAATTTTCAGGTCCAGTATCTGTCCTCCACAATTCCCTCAACTTAACCATATTTCTTCGCGTGAACCCTCCCATGCTAACAAGTACATGTCCTCCAAACGTCCTTATTTACGGGAGGTGAAGGGAAAGAGTTGTTATTCTCATTCTCACCACTCCCCAAAAACAGTTATCCTTTAGAAATGGTGACTGCAGGCTTCGCTTCGTATTCCTCCTCACAGGGATTCGGGCTACCTGAGCTATAAACGACGTATCATTAAACCACAAATATTTTCCCAACTCTTCATTCACCGTTGCAGGCTTTTCTGTGAGGATTCTACATCTCGTCGTGTACAAAATCCTCACATAAAACCTTTCAACTGTCACTCGGAACCTGGGAAAATATTTGTGAATCCTTCTCCAGAGCCAATGCCCCTTCGACCAAGTTCAAATTGTAAAACCCTTCAACGCTCACTCAGAACCTCGGAAAATATTTGTGAATCCATCTCCAGAGCCAATGCCCCTTCGACCAAGTTCAAATTGTGGCGGGAACTAATTAATACCCGATAGAAATGTTGCCTACTCGATAGGGAATCAGACAACCCAATTGATTACTAAGCGGGAGCTGTTAACAATTATATCACCCGATAGGCAGCCAACGGGTACTTTTTCAATTTTTCACTGCTCGATCGGTTTTCAAAAACCCGATAGGGACTCGTCTGTGCAACCCGACAGATGTTCAATCGGGTGTTGTTAGCAATTACATCACCCGATAGGAAGACTAACGGGTATTTTGTCTCACCATTTCCGCTCGATTGGCTTTGATGGGCCCGATAGCGATGTGTGATACAACCGGATAGATTATTAAACGGGAGCTGTTAACAATCATATCACCAGATTGGTGGCTAACGGGTATTTTATGAATATTTCTCAGCTCGATCGATTTTTCTCTACCCGATAGGGATCACTCAATGGAAACGGTAGATGTTCAATCGGGTGTTGTTAGCAACAAACATCACCCGATAGGAAGACTAACGGGTATTTTTGTTCACTATTTCCCTGCTCGATTGGCTTTCATGGGCCCGATAGCGATGTGTGATATAACCCGATAGATTATTAAGAGGGGGCTGCCGAAGAAGCGCCAACTAGTGCGGCGGTAAAAATTACAACTAGTCCACTTGGACCATGGGGAGCTAGTGAGAGAGACAACCGATAGGGGTCCTTGTAGAGCATCTCAACCGTTCATACCTGTATGTGGGGATTAGGTTCGTAGGTTGTCCCGTCAGGTCCATAGAATCTGACCCGTCGTATATTAGCGAACTCGGATAACAGACGTTCCTACACTTTTCCCCTGCGAGGGCTGAAAGGAAAGCTTATGACTAGAAGATTGTTTTTTTTTTTTGTTAATTATTCTTTCTTACATACAGACTGACTTATAACTAGTAAAAAAAGTGTCGGATATTGTTCTTGAACAATATCCTGACTGAAAACAGCGTAATTTCTAAGTTTCGGGGCTTAGAATTTCTATGAAAGAAAATTTGATTTAGATTAGCCACTCAACTACGAACAAAAAAAGGTTTTTGGGTTTTGAATTTTGTGCACCCTAAATATTAATTATTCACAAAAGGTACGCACTTCCTGAAATCCTGAAGTATGGAACATAACAACAACATAATGAAAAAACTCACTCTAGCATTCATGAAAAATCGAAATATAAATTTCGTTCTTAGATGCGACGGTCTCCCCTACCTACATCGGTAAGAGCAACAACTACATTTTTCACTCAAAAATCAGCGGGGACACCCGTGGATATAGTGGGTCAAGGATTGAATTATAGCGGTATGAGAAAAGCATATATAGGAAATGGTTATTAATTATAATGAAATATAGGTACAGTCCAGACAATAAAACACAAATAAATCACAAATAGTTACGTAGTAGGTAGGTACTTTTTCTTTTTAGATGATGTACTCCTCGTCAGGTTGGGCAGGCTCTTTCGCACAGACAAAATATGGGGGATCTCTAATTGCCATGTTTCTCGTAAACCTAGGATCTAAAATTTTGGGGAGCAGGCAATCAAAATAAAATTTATTCAGAACTGGTAACATTTTAGTCAGCCAGAACTCCTCATCGCGTTCGATACGCTCATATTTTTTGGTGTCCAAACTCCAAAAACGCAATAGGTGCGGTCGGTAATGGCGAGCTGTCCTTGAACTTGATAGTAGTAAGGGTGCGTCTTATTGAAAACCCATTCTTCCTTTGAATTTATCTTCCAGTATTTAATTTTTTTTTTCCAAGGACACCTTCCTCAACAGTCAGGTCAGCACACGAGGAAGGGCATTTTACCTCTACAATGCCGTCTTCTCCAATGAGCCCATCTGGTGATGCACCCAAAAAACAGTGGGTTTTATCAAGGAACAGGCCGCACTTCGTCACTTCCATCCCGGTGTTCCTCGCAAGTTGTTCCCTGGCCGTATTTTCGTAATTTCTACCATACATCATGGCGGGAGCAACGATATTTCCTCCGTACAAAATATCTTTGACAAGATTCTGGCAGCTTGTCGTCGCCCGTCTACGGCAGACCCTACCGAAATTGGAGGCTGTCAGCAACATCTTCCTAATGTAGATCCACGATTCACTCCCACTTTGTTCCCTTGTCTCTTGCTCTATCGCCTCCCGCCGAGATTGCAGACGGTTCAGCTCTGCCATATGGCTGTTCTTCCTTTCCGCTATATCCTCTGCTGGTGCATCTGTCTGGCTACTGTTTGGCCCGTAACCTGGTCCACTCATGTCCAACAACAATTTTTTCCGACAAGTTCGTTTCTGTTTCCGCTTCAGCTCAGTTTTTCGCTCCACTGATGCCTCCATCTTCTTACAGTGGACACCTGGACTGACATTCACAATTGATTTGGTCAAGTGATAAAGGGGCTTCCTGTTCGAATTGAAACTGGCTACTGCAGCATGGCATCTGCCAGCGTAGGATTGCCGCTGTACCAAATTGGTCCGTTTACCACCGACAAACTTGGCCACCACATTATTATATATTTCGGCAGGGTTGCTGTCGACGTTCTCGATCAGACTCTTGCTGTACTCAGCCAAACTATTCAATACTTTCAGGATTTGATGCCACATCACGTTTTGCCGAATTGACTGACTTAGTTCAGAGGCTGGGTCACCCTGTTTGTCGCAAAAATAATCAGCGCAGATAGAGTGGTCACCGAAAACGTGATTTGGGCTGTTGAGAATGTCTTTTTTCAAGTCGGAGACATTCTTGCTATGGGTGCTCCTGTAATTCACGGCCGAAGCGATACCTTTTCGCATTCTCATTATGTTTTTTTTTAATGAGTTTCGGAAAAAACCTGGAACGCCTTTCATTTCCGAAACCGTCTTCATCTTGGTGACGAAATTTCGCAACAGATGGTTCCTGCACTCAACTTTTTCAACTTTGTTGAATAAGTAAGGATGGGCAGCAACAATCGAGCTATAAACGTTGCTGTCGCCATCACCAATCACTCGGACATATCTCACTCCGTACATATCTTCGCTTTTCGCGAAACCTTCGGTGATTATTGCAGCCTCCATTGATGCCGACTGATCCCAGTTCTTGTAGCAAATATGCTCATTTGCCTATTTCCCACATTTTCCGCTCGTGCACAAATCACACAGTACTTGTTTTTAATTATGGCTCCCTAGAAAAAATAGAGCATTATAAGTTTAGTTTGGCTGTACATTAAAAAAAAGGCTGTACATTTTTTTGGACTACAATTTTGTAAATTTGGCGAATCGGGCTGGCACCAGTCGCAATCGATTCGGTACCCCAAAAAACATGTTTGATGACACCCCACACGTCTGTGTTGATAAAACTTTTTTTGGACTACAATTTTATAAATTCGGAACAGTAGGTGCCGGTAAATCGGGCTGGGACTAGTCAATTGATTCAGCACCCCATATAACATGTTTGACGACACCCAGCATGCCTACGTTGATTAAAAAAATTTTTTTTACTTTTGCACTACAAGTTTATTTGTATATTTTTTGGAACAGTTGGTGTCGGCAAATCGGGCTGGCACCAGTCACAATCGAGTCAGCACCCCCAAAAACCACGTTTTACAACACCCCACATGCAAAAAACGGATTTTTATTTTATTTTTGCATCACAATTTTTTTTAATTTGAACCACTTTGCACAGTCCGTTCGGGCTGGTTAACGAACTCAAAATTACTTTTTCGGAGAAGATTTTTCTAATTTTTTAAATTGAAATGTAGAGAAGTTGTTGTTCCGAACTAAAACCCTATGTATAAATAAAAAAACAGACAGACAGACACGGAACCAAATTTGTTCAGGAAGCTCTGAAACGTAAAATGCGAGTGGAAATTTTGATTTTGGAGGACAATAATTTTTCACCTCCCGAAAGTGAAAACAAAGCTTCCGCTACCTTGGTAGGCTCGGAAGCAATATAATTAGTTGTCCAGCCCTCATGTAGCGCACAAACTTTACTATTCTTTGAATCCAATCATACAACTGAACGAAGCAAAGATATCAACACTTACCAGTCCAGAAAGAGCGCTGTATCCATTTCGATAGCTCCTCTTGCTCCAGCATCCATCAACTATGACAGTCAGCAGTGGGACACCATCCCTAGGGTCAACGTCACCTCTTTCGATAGCCGCTGTCTTCTCTTCCTCAGCCGCTTCCTTCATTAGTCGAAGGGCAGTGGCTTCCCAAGCCATGAACACTTTATCTTGCAGGTTGATGAACTTTTTTTCGGTAAGGGTAGGCATGTTCAAACCGCCTAAAATTGTTTGCAGCCTACCCCAGCAGCGATAGCACAACTCACAGCCGATGTATTCAAGTCCACCTTATTAGGACTCTCTTCTCCATCGTTTTTCACATTTTCCACCTTACCACACATATTGCATTTGAAGGAAACTGAAGTCGAGGCCACTTTCTTTGAAATCCACTACGAACATATCCGAAAAAGTACAAGAAAATGGAGAGTGGTCGCAGAGCCCTTGAATTTGCACGATAAACGCTAGAAGATCGATGATACGCCTTCCGGTCATTTTTTCGAAATTATCGTCCACGAATTCCTGGTGTGAAGGAGTAGAGGTGACTGCTTCCGTGACCGGCTCTGACGTGGAAGCGGGCGACCCAGCGGTAGGAGTTGGGGTGGAGTTATTTGCCCTGTACTTCTCCAGAGACTTGATATAACCTCTGTTCTTCTTCCTTCGATACGATGTACCATCTCGACGGAGATCTTTGCGCATCTTTATAGATTCCGGGTTTGAAAAACAGTAACGTCAAATTCGCAAATCAGAGCAAAGAGACTCGGAAATTTGGACGAAGAACACTCGAAAACTAGGACGACAAAACTGAATGCTGCTCAAGAGGTATATGGCCAGGCACTTTCTCAAACTGAAGACAGACTGAACAGACTTCAGGTCGGTGTGGGGGATTATATCCGTTATCGGAGGATGAGGAGGGTTTAAAATGCGAGCGGTCATTCACAGGGATTTTCGGGACACAACTAGACGCCAAACGGAACCTGTATACCACACTTTCATTAATTTCGGTCCATGGTAACTAAGAAAAGTGCCACTGACGGCGTACGGCGGACGGAAGGGTTTTTTAAAATTCGATTTCGGATTCTAAGTACGTACCTTCAAACGTAAAACATCAAATTTTGAGGGGTTACAATTTTTTTTTCATGCTCGATTGCAAAGGTTTCATATTGAAAGTAATAAACCAAAAGTCACACAATAAATCCATTCTGGAAATAGAATATATATAGAAAAAATAAGAATAATGAAGAAAGGTGTTCCTCATGCGAAAATCGACTTCACGTTTGCCCCTCCCCTTTAAAAATGCCATTTTTTCTAAAATTTGAGTGAGTAAGGGTGAAAAATAGTTGTAAAATGCGTAGGTACTCAGGAATCGTTTTAGAATTGTCTGAAACGGATTTCCATGGAGAACATTTTCTGAGAATAACCAACTGAAACTTTGCAGAAGATAGGTGATCTATACAGAAAAATAATAAACAGTTTTTTAAGAATTTGCAGTGTTTTAGTGAATTTTTTAATAAAATGGCTTCGCAATTTTCGGAAAGCGAATTTTCGAAAAAATTTACCACGGGAAAACCATGGTACCGTTTCAGACCATTCCAAATATCATCGAAGAAACCCTTCGACTTCTCTAATTAATTAGGAGGCCTTCTACGAGATATCAACAATGACAAGGGGATTACCTATTTTTAGTCAGGACCCCTCAGGTAGTCCTTTGACAATGCCATGCCATTCCATCCAAGGGGAGAGAAGAGAACTCTATTGGAAAAGCCTCGAACTGTTTCTCGATTCCGCCCTTCTAAAACTGGGAAAATTCCGTCGAATTGCAAGCCCATGTTCCCGACATCATAACTTTTTTTAAACTGGACGGTTTCTAAAGTTCAAGCGCTTAAAATGAAGGTTGGGATCTCAGTAAGAGATCCGCCTTGTCGGATTCTCGATTTCTCATCGGCCAATGAAGAAATGACCAGTTGAACAGAGCAACTCTTTACCCTCCACCTCGAAAGGATTGACGCTCTCAGAGGCATTTTTCTTGCAAAGTCGAAAGACCGATCGCTAGAGATTGCTCTAACTTGAAGAATTACAAAAAATTTAGGAAATCGGTACATAATTCGAGGAGTTATGATGTCGGGAAAGTAACGTTGATTCCTTAAGGTCGATTCACACATATCCGTGACGTGACGTACCGTACCGTACCGTACCGTGAGCTTCAGTGGAAAAAAAATATCGGCTGACGAAATTCTTAGTAAACTAAAGGGGCAACGTGACTCTCCGACACTCTCAGTGCCCTTGACGGGTGGTGGGTGAGTCATGGGGTGTGGTATGGAGGGGGGGGGGATACTTAAACCCACCCCCACCATCCCTAACCATCCCTAACCATCCCCGGATGGTGATGGATGCGTTCGTATACTACAATATATGTCTTACATCCTCCCCCCCCCCCTTTTTGCGCGCATCCACCGTGAAAATGAGAAATACGTCCTCGCCGATATTTTCAGTTTTTTCACGGACGTGAAAGAGTTCACTTTTCAATATTTTCTGTGTGTACCTCATTTTTATAATATGAACGACGAGCTTCTCATCGAGACCAGTTCTTTACGATATGAAGGACCCCAAATACCTAAATGTTGATTGGAAAGGAAGAATTTGGCAGGAAATTGGTCTCAAAATGAATGTCAATGGTGAGTTTTTAAATTTATTATCTTACAAAATTTACTTTATTATTACAAAATACAAAAATATTATACGAAATACAGTCGACTCTCGATAGTTCGATTTTTAACAAATTATAAAAAATTATTCTTCTTCTTCGTCTAAAATTAATGCAATTACTGCTAAGTCTTCTGTACTGAAATTCATTGTGGAGTGAAAACTGAGATAACTCGAGCAGACACGTTTGATCACTGAAGAACACTGACACGGAAAGGTACGGTACTGTGTGAATGGCAGAGAAAAATTTATCACGGATGTCACCGGAGGCTACGGAACACGGAGAGCAACGGTGCCGTCCCGTCACGGATATGTGTGGATAGACCTTTATGGGAGCAGAAAACATGGCCGACCGGGCAGCCCGCTCTTAAGGGGGAGCTCTTAACAATTATCTCACCCGATAGGCGCTAACGGGTATTTTATGCATATGTCCCAGGAAATACCCGATAGGAATTTTGTATAAACCCGATAGATTATCAATCGGGAGATCTTAATGCTCAGATGACCCGACAGTGAGCTAACGGGTATTTTTTTTAACATTTCCATGCTCGATTGTTTTTCATACACCCGATAGGGATTTTGCATAAAACCCGATAGGTTATCAAACAGGAGACGTAAATGCTCAGATGACCCGATAGTGTGCTAACGGTTATTTTTTTGAACATTTGCGTGCTCGATTGTTTTTCATACACCCGATAGGAATTTTGCATAAAACCCGATAGATTATCAAACGGGAGAGGTAAATGCTCAGATGACCCGATAGTGTGCTAACGGGTATTTTTTTGAAATATTTGCATGCTCGATTGGGTTTCATGGACCCGATAGGAATTTGTTATGAAACCCGATAGACAATCAATAGACCCGTTTGATTTCTTAACGGGTGTAGTTCCCATTTATAAAAGCCCATCAGTTAAGTCGCCTCCCGATATTATTTTGACGAATACCCGTTAGGAATTACCAAAACCCGCTTGTTTTTACGAATGCCCGATACAAAAATATCCGAACCATACCTGATAGGAGGGGCTAATCTAACAGCCCGATAGATTTTTATGGCAGCCCAATAGATTTTCATGTCCTACCCGATTGGAGTTACGTCTTCCCGATAGATTTTTACAATCACCCGATACGATTTTCACCGTACCCGCTTGGGATTAGGCACACCCGCTAGGTGTCCTATCGGGAAATCAATTCGGAGTGTTCCTAGCGGGCATGGTGCGCCACATTTTTCTCTCGGTGCAGAAATGGGAAGTATAAAGTTCTGGAATAAGAGAAACATATCAACTGGCAAATGAAGGAATGTGTTCCGGTACTTCCATGTTGCAGACATGAAAGTACCGGAAACGCTGACATATTCCATGCTGGATTGCCCTCTATATCAGCCCTACAGAACCCATTACCTGCTCAGACACATTGGAGCAGTGACCTCCACCTCAAGAAGCGGATCTGGCTGCGCTATTGGACACAGGTGATGACCACAGGAGGACAGAGGGTGTACCAATACCCCATCAGATCACTCATCGCCTTCGCTAAAGACGATATGTAGGTATTCAGAGATTACGTGCGGACTTCAACACCATTGTTTCTGTTGGATGTTAAAAGGAATTACCTCCATGATTGCAACATCGCATATATGATTCTACAAATAAAAGTTACGATTGACTGATTGATTGGATTAGGAGTTTCATAATTGCGGCAAAGTCTTTAATGTTTCATTTCGTTGTTTAGTTTCATTTCGTGCATTCTTTTGTATGAGGTAGTTCAAAATATTTTCACAATTATGTTTTCCACCTTTTGGGGTTATGACATGACCTAAGAAACCTACTTCATTGCTCAAAAATGCAGTCTTGTCTAGTTGAATTTTCACACTTTTGTGTCTAACCTATCAAAAATTTCTTTGACTCCTTTGTTCTAGCAGCCTGGTACCAAACCAGATAATGTTCGTATTTAATTCCTCCCAAGATGTGATATCCATCAACCTCTGGAATTTTGGGATGGGCCAGAAAATGGTGATAGCATGTGAAAATGCATGAACTTTTTGGGCGGTAGACGAGCTGGCTGAAAGGGTGTTTCATACAGTCATATTGTCACATTTTTCATGGTAGGCGAATGGGTTGAGGTTTTAAAAAAACTGTATTCCTATCTTTTTTAGGCAGGCAAACATCGCGAAACCAAACGCATGGGAATAAATAATGTCCTGTTGTAAGTTACTCATTACACAACATGAGGTAGTAAGTCATTTGAGCATTTTCATGAAACGCACGTCTAGGCGGTGAATGGCGCACGGACCAAACAATTATCTCTCTAGGTTTAATCATTGCTATGCCTTACCCGATAGAGTTGGTCTTTGATCTTGTCAGCCAGCTGTATCGATTAGGGTAGCCAATTTGTGAGTTCATTAATATGCTGTGAAGCTGTAGCTAATGTGTTGTGTGACTCATCTGCACCAAACCCTGATGGATGGGTGTTCCACGGCTCGGGCTCCACAGAGGGATTTAAATAGAGCCCCTTGAAGTGCATCATATGAGGAAATCACTGTTCATCAATCCTTCAGGACCCTGATTGCCTGGATTTGCAACTATATCATCTGTTTGCACATCGGGTTGGTCCCTGAAGGAATATACCGACAAGAAATTTCAGGATGAATTCCTTCCCGTCTTTATCTCCTTCAGTTCCCACATGACGAAGATGAATGATGATGATGATCGAAAATTCGATTGAAAAGTGGGGAAGGTTGGGGCTCACCGACCTAGTGGACACCCAGCTTTATAGAAATGAAAATGCTCTGTCAGAATGAGGTTGGGAATTTCTGGAACGGAACCTGTGGACATGCAGGGGAGTGAGAAAGTGGCGTTTTAGTATTGTTTATAGTACTTCATAGTAACACCATGAGGATTCTGATTGAAACGTTTTGTGAATATTTACATATATCTCAATGGGGAAACTTAGAAATTTGCTGGAAAAAAGGCGAACGTCGCATAAATTAATGCGGACAGAAGTTTGCCAATTCTCGTGAAATGACCCACACCCATTCTCGAGGGGTCGCTAGGACATGTACCACATTTCAACCATCGGGACCATCAGGTGACGGAGTTACGGAAGTTTTTACGTTTCAAGGGACGTAGAATACATACGTACGATATACGTAGAATACATACGTATATCGAATTAAAAAAATCTCCGTCCGTCCGCTGTACCGTCTGATCCTTCTTTTCTTCTCCCATTTCTTCGCCTTGCGGCTCTTATGGGAGAGTGCTCTGTTTTCATCGAGCCAGACGGTTAGCCGTCCTCCTTCTGTATTAGTCACCCCTGCTTAACGCTAGGGGGTCCGGGATGGGCCACGTGGAGGCTGCGCAGGCGGGAATAAGGAGGCGGCAGCCTGTAGGCCATTGTCCCTAATTATTGGCCGTTGTGTTTCAGGCAGTTTTCGGTAGTGTCAGCTCGGCCTCCGTACTCACTGCCTCTTCTATAGCTTGCGGTTGTTCCATCATCGGCAGGCTTCTTTTCACTCAGCTTTATATCACAGCTCTGTTTGTATGAATCACAGTCATTCAATTACACTCCAACATTAACTTTCATTCAATAAATTACATGCACGCAGTCAATAACACCAACACACACTTTCATACAATAAATTACTTGCACACCAACAAAACATTAAGGCTTGTCCTTGCACACACCATTCAGCATTCCAGACCGATAGGATGGGGAGAACCTACTGGCCCTGGGCCCACCCTACCTAATATAGCCTCCTGGCACCCGTCAGCTAGGGCTTTCTTAGGCCAGGAGGCCGACAGCCCTAAGAAAATAAACAAAAGGAAAATAATAAAATACAGAAAATGAAAAAACCAGCAAAATGATAAAGAGGTTGCTTGCTGCCTCCCCGAGGTCAGCAGGCCCCCTCACCACACCATCGGTCCCCTCATTCACACACACATGCACGCACATAATACACAGCTATCACAACACACTTATCACAACACTTACACCTACTTTCCTAGCCTACTATCACAGAGCGTTTGAGAGTACTTTTATAAATATTCCTCTCATCACCTACCACTACGTGTCTTATCCTAATATCCTAATATCACGTTGTGGGGCTGGGCCTTGTAGGCCATCC
This sequence comes from Leptopterna dolabrata, assembly GCA_954871275.1. NCBI lineage: Eukaryota > Metazoa > Arthropoda > Insecta > Hemiptera > Miridae > Leptopterna > Leptopterna dolabrata. Next base: position 108,776,835 of record OX940974.1, on the reverse strand, counting down.
CTTTTTTGCCATCACCCTTCTCGCATAATCAATTGTGGCTTCAAAGTTGCTGGCGTATGATGTAGCCACCTGCCATGGCGCCGTTGTCAAGGGGATGCTCTCCTTGAGGCGTGCTGCCCATCTCCTGCGCTCGGCTCCGTAGATTGGGCATTGTAAATAGACGTGCTCAGCTGTCTCAGGCTCAGTGGCGCACCTACAGTTGGGAGAGGGCTTAAGGTTGAAGCTGTGGAGTTTGGCCGCGAAGTCTCCATGTCCCGTCAGCAACTGTGCTGTGTAATGCTCGACCCTCACATATCTCGATGCCACCCTTTGGCGAACGTCTGGCCAGCACAGGTATGTATGCCTACCTTTTGTTTCACCCTGCCATCGCCTCTGCCATTCATCGTAGCACCACCTCTCTATATCTCCTGTGTCCGTTAGCCCACTTATTGGGCAGGGTCTGCCTTTTTTGATATGCCACAGGGCAGCGTGTGCTCTTGCGCGGAGGTCGGCTGGTAGTTGGCCTGCCAGGACCTGCAATGCTGGAGTAGGCACCGTGCGGTACACCTGGGTCACCATTATCAGGGCTGTACGTTGAGCACTTTGTAGGCGGTTCCAGTGCTTTCCTGTGGCTTTCAACGTCCATGCAGGACATGCGTACAGAATGATTGTTTCCCACAGGGCTTTGTACATGGTCATCTTAGTATAAAAGGAGATGCCCCACGTAACACTGGCCAGCGACTTTGTTCTTCCAAAGCTGGCTGAGGCCTTGCTGCACGCCGCCTCCAAGTGCCTGGTCGGGTCCATACTTTTACTGAGCAGCACACCCAGATACCTAGGGCAGGCGTCATGGCGAATGGTCCTTCCCTCCAACCTGATTACTGGTGGGCTCCTCTCGTTCAACTTTCCCTTCAGCTGGCATAGAACCACAGCCATCTCCAACTTCACCTGTGCACACCACTCTGTCATGACGCTCACCACTTGGGCTCCTTCACTCTCAATTTCAGCCTTCGTCCTCCCTGCGAGCACCACAGCAAGGTCATCGACGTAAGCCAAAGGCTTAGTAAGGAGTCCTTGGAACAGGGTGGTCCAAAGGAAAGGCCCTAATACCGAGCCCTGGGGGCAGCCCATGGTTATTGCTATCGTGCATTGTGTCCCGAACTCAGGGATGCTCGCAGAACGTTCATTTAGGAAGCTAGTCAGGAGGGGTCTCATGCCAGGGGAGAGTGCTGCACTGGCGATAGCAAGAACAACAGCGGGCCACCACATCCTGTCGAACGCCTTCTTGATGTCGAAGAGCAAGACAAAAATATACTTGTTTGGGTCCCCCTTGACAATGTCGCTGAGCTCTACCAGGGCATCTGTTGTGGAGCGTCCAGGGATTGAGCCATACTGCGCGGGATGTGGCTGGTATGTAGGGGCAAGTTGGATACAATTCAGGATCATCTTTTCCAGCACTTGACCAATGATATCTAGCAGCGAAATAAGTCTGTATGAATTCGGGTCGTTTTGTGGTCGTCCGGGCTTGAGGAAGGCACATATAATGGCCTTTTTCCACACTCCAGGGAAGTAGCCTACATTAAGACAGTCATTCATGAGCTGGAGTAGGTACTCCTCACTCACAGCCAGGGAGCGTTTAATGGTGCCTGATTCGATAAGGTCAGGTCCCGGTGCTTTGCCCGACTTCAGCTCAGCGACCGCGCACCGTATCTTGGCCATGGTCCATGCGGACGGTGCCTCGGGTGGATATGGAGCCTGTGACCTCGCTCGTGCTTCAGCGTGGAGGGGCGAGTCGCTGGCCGTCTCATCCAGTGGGAAGGCTGCTTCCAGGAGTGCGAGTCCTGTGGCCTCGAAACTCTCAGTCCCGTCACCAAAGGGGTATAAGGCTGGCCTAGGTAGGATTTTCCCTCTTACAATTCGTGTTGGGAGTCCCCAAACATCCTCTTTTTCCTCGTCCTCCACGAATGCTCTCCAACTTGCATGCTTGGCTTTCCTTACCTCCCTCTGGAAGAGGCGTTTGGCCTGATGATACAAGATACGTCTTGCATCTCTCTGCCTGGGGGAGCGGCTCTGCTGCAAGCGTCGTCGTGCAGAGCGGGCTGCTGATTTCAACTGCTGCAACACATCCTTCCACCATGGTGGCGTGGTGAGGGTCTCTGTGGGCGGCGCCAGTTTCTGGACTCTTCCATACAGAATACTAACGTAAGTCTGGATCTTCCGGTCAATTTCTTCCTTGCTGCGGGCAGGCCACAGCAGGACACATGAGTTCTCGGCCAGTTCTGATCTCACTAGGGCGCACAGTAGCTTGGTGGGAATTACGTCTGTTCTGATCCTCCTATGTCGTGGACCACTTTGTCCCTCCGGCACGATCACGTAGATCAGAAGGGCATGGTCGCTCTGGGTGGCATTTATGTCTATTGCCCAACTGCTGCACCTTGCTGCTAAGTGGGGGGTCATCAGGTCCGTGGCTTTTTCCTTAGTTCCCATGAACCAAAATTCACGAAATGTGGTATATGGGTCCCGTTTGTGCTCTAATTGATCCTCGAAGCTCGGCGTTACTGTCACTCAATTCTAAATGGTGAAAAATAGGGGTTGAAATGCCCAGAGTATCCCTATCTCGGAAAACTGCATTTTGAGATGTGGGTTTTCTCGCATTTTTAACTAGTCTGATTTTTCCGAATTTTTGAAACCATCTGGAGCGTTCTACGATGTTGCCATAAGATTTGCTCTACAGTTTGCCGTAAACAGCAGGGTGGGTGTATGCAGGCATCAAGGTGTGTTGATAGCGCACATCATTGGTCTGCTAGCTGGATTATATTGTGCAGTGGTCTACCTGACGAACTGATACGCTAAAGTTCCCGAGATCAAAACCCTCCTGGGACGGAATATTTTTTCACTCCGCATCAACGATTTCCGTTCAGAACTTCATTATTTGTGTTTCTTTCTGCCATTTTAGCTACCGTTTGTCATCGATAGACTTATTTTAGCGACATTTAAATTGTGATTTAGATAGGTAACGAGTACGGGTTAGGTACTATGGTAGGGAGGGTGGGTCTGCGATCTACATAATATGTATAGAATAGTACATATATAGAAGGTTTAACAAAAAAGGTTTATCAAAATTCGATGGTTTACGTTTCAAGGTAGGTATGTAGAATCTGAAAATGCAATTAAAAAATTTCTGTCTGTCCGCCGTATGTCGTACTGAGCACTTTTCTTAGCTTAAATTGAGGAAATTTGGTTTATAGGTCTCGTCTTAGTCCTCGAAGCTCGGCGTTACTGTCAAGTCATCTATCTCTAAGGGGTTAAAAATAGGGGCTGAAATGTTCAGAATGCCGTAGCTCGAAAACTTTCAACAGAAGGTGTGTTTTTTACGTTTTTAGATTGATCTTGAACTCTAAAGAACTTTTTGAGACCACCCGGAGGGAGCATTGTACGACCAGCCGTTCGTTTGCGCCGAAAAGCTTCGTCCACACGATCGTGAATCAAACGGTATAAATCCGGCCTAGATATCATTCCTATGGAGCACCTGATATAATCACAGATGGCTGTATGAAGTCGAGTTGGTTGTTCTGTGATATTATTTCATTTGAAAAATGTTGGCTCTTTTGGATTTTGTTGGTAGGTACTTTTGAAACTTGAACAGACATTGAAGTATTATTGATGGGTAAATTATTACACAATGGTAAATTATTACACAATGGTAAATTATTACACAACGGTAAATTATTACACAACGGTAAATTATTACACATCAGTTCATTATACTATCCTCGTAGGAGGGGCTGGATTTTGTTGATCCGGTTGGACAGCACCGAAAAGCTTCGTCCACACGATCGTGAATCAGACGGTATAAATCCGGCCTAGATATCATTCCTATGGAGCACCTGATATAATCACGGATGGCTGTATGAAGTCGAGTTGGTTGTTCTGCGATATTATTTCATTTGAAAAATGATGGCTCTTTTGGATTTTGTTGGGAGGTGTTTTTGATACTTGAACAAACGTTGAAGTATTATTGATGGGTAATTATTACACAATGGTAAATTATTACACAACGGTAAATTATTACACAACGGTAAATTATTACACAACGGTAAATTATTACACATCAGTTCATTCATTATACTATCCACGTAGGAGGGGCTGGATTTTGTTGACAGGTACTTCTGCAAATTGAACAACCGTTGAAGTATCATTGATGGGGAAATTATTACACAACGGTAAATTATCACACAACGGTTCATTATACTATCTACGTAGAAGGTGCACCTCTATACATCTAACTTATTGCACAACGGTTTATTATTTGCCTCATGATTCATGAATAACTACAAATAATTAGTGATTGAATCCCGCGCATTTGTATGAAACTTTAATTCCGGAGTTTGCTCCAGTACTTGATTTAGGGCTTTCCTGAGGGGAGCATGAGGGTGGGTATTGACCACCGAAAACAGTGACCTACGCTGAAGGGACAGGGGGGGATACAGGTAAATAATAAACTTTTGTGTAATAATTTGCACCGTCTCTTCTTTGGAGATGTCAGCTAAGTGAACATCCAAAGGCGTTAGTGGCGGGCCACCAATTTGACGTCCAGACCCTTATCTTCCAGTAAAATAACCCAGAGCAGGCGATATGTTGTTAGTTAGTTAGTTAGTTCTAGGCTTCTGGTTCAAAAAAGAAAGACAGAAACGGCTGTTACAGCAGTCTACTGGATCTTGAATTGATGCCACGTAACCTCACGTCTCTTACAGTTGTGACTTGTGGTAGGCTGGATTAAGTCTCAAGAAACTTCGTTGAAGTTCTTTGATGAGTTGGACTATAAAATTGTTTCAGAAGAAGAGAGTGTGAAGTGAAGAGTAATTACTAAGAAAGGTAGTTAGACGAGTACGTGACTCTGGAACTCAGTGTTAGGAGAACAAACATGGCAGCCCTTTTAATCTCTTCGTCACTTTCGGAAACACCAACATTCGCCCCCTTTTCCAGCTAACTGCCACTTCCAATTGGTACTTCGTGTTCAATCATCGACATTTGTGTGATGAATGACGTTTTCGTCGTATTTATACGTTTGGGTGCGCCACACAAAACGAAATCTGCCCTCGCTGCAACAGGTGGTTTCGTCGGAGCTACTTCGTAATTTATCATTGGGGATCAACTTGTTGTCTTTGAGGGTTCCTTGGTGAGAACGCTTTGAATCAAAATCTGTCTCAGGCATTATACCGGAGGTTGTTGTCGGACTAATTATGATCTACAGTCTACTCTCGATTAGTTGAACTTCGATAAGTCGGACTCACAGTTAAGTCGAACAGTTCGTGGGGGTTCGCTCGTATCTAAACCTATCTATACGTTTTCCACCACAGGAATTCGAACGGGCGTGATACCATAAATTTCTCCAACTCCTGGAGGGCGCCTGGTGGGAATCTCCACCTCAGTAACTCGATCTGCATAGCTGCAACACCTCTTTAAGTCGAACATTATATTTACAATTCCTGTTCGTTCAGGTGGATTTAGCCATTTCGATCACTGCTAAGCGTCACACGACAAATATTGCAAAGCATGGATGACGGGTGACATTTTTAAAAATTGGCTATTGAAATGTGATGAGCAGCTCACAAAAAATTGTACAGCTTTTGTTCTTCGTAGATAACTGCGCGGCTCATGACGCGATAACCATAATTTTATCCTTGAAAGTCGAATTTCTACCCTTGAATGCTAGTCCAAACTCAGCCTATGGACTTGGGCATCATAAAAAACTTCATGGTCAAGTGTCGAGCAGAAGTGGTTCAGCACATCCTTCGGGAAATGAGTGAATAGTGTAAAAAAGAATCAGTGTGAGTCAGTGGGATTGAAGTGTGTGAAACTTAGATAAATGTGCGTTGCTCAGGATATTGCTACATGTATACAAGGTAAATGTGAACATATATTGTGTGCGCTGTGGGACATCATTGGAACAGATTTTCTATTGTGTCACATAATGACTGGTGGGTTCGCGTGTTCTTGATGATTTTATGCAATAAAAAATAAGCGGCTCATTTCAATGCACCCTGAGCACGGTTTTACGGTGCTGTTGGATTGAAGTTTTTCTTGGGCACTTTTCTGGACAAAAGTTATTCAACGAAATAGAATGAAGCCTAATTTTATGTTGAAATACCGCTTACTGATCACGCGATTTGTTGTTGAAATCAGCAGAATTATTTGAGCCTTTTACTCATTTCTCACCACAGATCCAAACCAAAAATGAATCTTAAGCAGTCGAAATTGTTCGTGTTCAAAAAGTAGGTAGAAGAAAAATATTTACTTTTCTCTACTTGGAACTCCGTAAAAACAATAGAGCTCTGAAACGAATAAGCACACCTCTCTCCGCCGTTCAGACTACGATAGGCTTGCTGGCAGTCGCATCTCTATGTCTGATAAAATACAGCCTCTTTCAGCGTGAATAAGCGGAACATAATTATTCCGTTTCATACAGAGGTATAGAGATCAGTCCCGAACGCTGAGAGAAATGCGGTGTTAAAATAAGGAATCGGTTTCGCAGGTTAGTCCCCATAGATACAGCGGCCATGCACAAGTATGAACCAGAGCGTTGTTGACGGCCCGCCGCGAACTATTGTACCAACTAGCTGCCTGATAATTTAATTCCGTTAAATCGTTAATGACTTGTTTTTAATTAATTATTAGTTATTTATTGGGCACACTGTGTGTGGATGGGTCATTTAGTATGTTCTGCGATAAACGACTTGGTCTTTTATGATTGGAAATGGTCTTTCGACGTTAATTTTCGAAGAAGGTATACTTTTTGGTTACTTTTTGAAAGTAGTTGTCACGCTAGAAATGAAATCGAAAAAAATAAATAATAAAAACAGCGAATTTTAGGTCTTAGTACTTGAGTGAACAAAAAGTACCTATTCATTGAACCATCAGAAATCGCTGTGCAGTTTTGTTGTCTTTCGACTCGAAATATTGAGAGCATACTTTTGACGGACGGACGGGAACATATTTGTGGCCCAAAACTCTTTGTCTCTTTTGATGCGCTCAACATGGAGAAATGAAGGTGCTCAAACACCAAAGTCGCAATACTCGCGGTTGCCAGTTTCAAGCTGGCTCTGTATTTGGTAGAAGTTGTAGAAATAGAGTTTTTTCCTCTTTTTTTTCTCTAAATGAAAATTGAGCAAGTTATGCCTGTAACAAGGGAAACCCCGACAGCCCGACAGATACAGAACCAAATTTGTTCGAGAGGGTAGAATTGCATCCGAGACTGCAAGGCTCTTAACCCTGTGTTCACCTTTGGGTGATAAAAATGTTTGTACATAGGTACTCCAAAGTCAAAATTTTTTCCTCTCGCATTCTTGCAAATAAGAAAATTTCAGTTTATAAAAAATCAGATATTGCACAATATATACCTACCTAGCGTCCTACGGTGAACTTTCAGAAATTCTGATTTAATTTTTGTACTATTAAAGAGAATATACTGCAATACGAATATAACAAGAAACTCGCCAATTGAGAAATAATATAAAATTTTTTTATAATAGAAACTACGACAAAAATATAAAAACGGGAATAAAATTCAAACTCATGCGTATATGCGAACTAAGCGTGGCAGAAAGGAATGTAATAGAGAAATCGCCACGATTCCTTCCTGATTCCCAGCAAATATTACGAACTGCCAACGCAGCTGATAGGTTGTACGACGATTTTCTTCTCTTTTTTGCACTGAGCCGTAGTTCTTTCTTATTCGTCGAGTAGAAGAGTTTTCTGTTCATTTTTGAAACTTTTGGGACAAAATTCACTAGATGTCAAGGTACACGTACGGAACAAAAGAAGAAGCCATGGTGGCTAGAGGCGGGCTGACTATACATAGAAGTCTGATAGAAGACAACAGGTGAACTGAGACCCAGAGGATCTCTTGACTGTTGAGGTGAATTCAGTCCCTGGCGCTTGTTGACAAACAAAACTCAGACCCCCCCCCGCGCGATCATCTGATTATTTCGAGGATGATTTCGCAGCTCCGCTTCGAACCTCTTCAAATGTAGATTTCAACTATTCACAAAAACTGATCTTTTCAACCGCCTGCTGATGCTATTTTTTTTACATAGACAGTTTTTTCAATAATGCATGATTAGGTAATGAGTACCCAGATCCGGGCTGTACCTCTTTTTGTATGAAAAAAGGTATTTACTTACAATTATTAACATTTAAATGTAAAAATGTTTTTTGAGATTTTTCAAATTTTTTTGTTGGCCTCTTTTTGTATTCATTCTCTGGGAGTAAACCATTTTTTCATGTTTGAAAAATGTTGAACGGTTGCCGAGAAAAACGTTAAATACTTTTCCATCCTCTCTCTCTCTCTCGCACACCTGTAGTCCACATTAGACTTAACCTTTTTCCAACAACGAAATTCGGATTTAAAGTGGTCCGGAGAAAAGATGCCTCTGATGCGACTACACACCTGCGTGAAATGGCGCGACTGTCGGAGGGGTAATTACCATTATCATTGAATAGGTACATGTTTTTACATACATCTCAGTCTCTCGAGTTCAATTAATTCCGTGATTTAATCTAAAATGCGGATGGTGGTAGTTTGTTAGATACACAAAATTTGAATACAGCCAGATTCTTTGGCTTCCTTTTGGTGCGCACACGAAAGTTAAAATTTGGATATTCATGGTTAGATTAGATTTTATTTTCCTTTGTTTTACATGAAACATACAAATACATTGTATGGGAAAGATCATCAATAATTTGTTTAGTGCATTAGGCGAAATGAAATGCTGCTGCGCCACAAATGGGGCCACACGCATATTGTGCGCCCCAGCGCGGCCCAGCTGGGTGATCCCCGGCCGGGCCCGGACCCGACCCACCATGGCGGCTTCCCAAGGCTGCTCAACCCATTGCTAGGGAACAGCCAGCAAGATTTAAAAAAAAATAAAGTTTTGGTTTATTTCGCGTATAAAATTATTAAATATAAGAAAGAGAGGAAATTTTGGGTGCATCCGTTCAATTGTGAACGACTTTTGAAAGGTGCTTTCACTTCAATGATGAACTTGAGGAGTGATGAAACCAAGTTCTTCAACTATTTTCGAATGAGTACTTCTTCATTTGATGAACTGTTGGGCAAGATCAGTGACGAGATCATTATAATATTACACACGAGAAAATCCCCGCTGGCGAGAAGTGTGTTACCATCAATGGTCGGTTGAGTACTGCTATAATGCCAAGCGTCTTTTGCCCCTCGGGAGCTCCCGGCGGGTAGCAGGTACCAAGCGTCATACCCTCCCCCCTTTTGTTATCGCGGCGGGTAAAACTCGCTACTTTCACTTCGCGCGTCACGTGTGTTTCAACCCTATAATAAGTAAGTACCGCTTTGACGCTGCGAGAAACAATCGCGGCGTCAAGCGTCTAAAACTCGCACGTGTGTCATGGGCCTAATAGTTTCCCATTGCGTTCAGAAATGCACGCTCAAGCGAAGGGGACGCCCCGACCGAGGCATCCGAAGGGGATCGCACTACTAAAAGAAAACAACAAGCGACAGGAATGGCCCTGCAAACAGATTCCGTCCTTGGTATGTTTCCAATAATTGTATTTAAATATTTTTCTTAAACGTTATTTTAAAATTTTTCTCATATCCTGTGCTTGAACTACAATCGTTTCCAGACACCAGACCGTAAATTCAGTTTCTATGCAGGGTTGGGAAAAAATCAAATTAATAGTTCCAGTCATGCAGCATGGCTGTTGAGCGCGAATTTTCAAAGACAGATTCGTGCTATTGTGTAAACAAATGATAAACCAGAAACCGGAGTTTAAATATGGAAAGTCTGAAATAATATTGGGATTTAAAAAATTAATAGGTATGGTAGTTCCTTTAGCCAATAAACGATAACAGGTAGGTATTGCCGTGTTTCGATCGATAGTCTTAAGATGTTCATCCAATAGTAAACGGGTAGTTATTTTAACTTGGTCAGCATTTTTATGACAAATGCTTCGAATCAATATAATATAGTATTACTTTTGTAGTAGGTATAGTTAATAGGGGAACAGCAGTCGTTCTGGACAAATAACTTTACCTATGTTTCATCATTTACTCCGCACCTCCTTCTACGTTTAAATTTCAAGTAATACTTAGTTATTATTGTTACCAACATTTCATTCTAAATATTGTGAAATCACCATAAGTCACCAAATTATATAGTCCGTGGCTTTCATTTTCAAATTCCATACCACTTTTCGTAAAATCAAAATAATTTCTTCGTTATTCTACCCATTTTTACAGAATTTTGATCCGTATAAAGTCAAATCCACTCTTTTTCTGAGAAAAATATTTTTATCATCGAAATTTTGGTCTAAAAACCTCGTTCTTCCGCACACAGTTTGGGTCCCCATTTGGGAACACGTTTGGGTCCTATTTGTGTTCCCAAGCTCTTCAGCACGATCGGAATTATGGGGGTAAAATGGGTGTAGGTTCTTTTTGAGGTTTTAGTGAATATGAGCTTATGAGGCTCCGTGTTCTTTAGGGCGAGAAGACCGAATATGAAGTCGATTTTGACCAAAGAGTGAAATTGAAGTGTTAACGAAGGTTCAGCTCACAAAATTCATTTTTTATGAATCAGAAACCTGGGAAACATTCTGAAGTCATCCTAAATTTGTATAATAACACCAGAAGTAGTATCAACAGGTGAATCAAGTCAATTAAATGGTGCTACCAATGATAAAGATAATTTGTGTAAAAAAAAAAACCTAAATCGTGTTTTTGGGGGCCTGCTACCGCGGATTACAAGCGAAAGAAGAGTCCCTTAAATATGCGGGGTAGCGTTGTAAACGGGAGTGTTATCTAACGTGTAAAATGTCACGCGTAAAAATACGTTCCAAGTCCTACGAAGTCAAGGGAACGTGAGGAATTAGGTTTCAGGCGTGATAGCGATATATGCGGGTACGTTATAACGAAGTTTTGCACTCATTTCTATTTTTACTTTTCTTAGTAGCCCGCTAATTCAACTTTAATTATGGATTGGATTCTTATCAATTTCAATTATTCAAATTCTGAGCGGTTGTACAGCTAATAGAGACCTTATTGATTTTTTCCCCGAGCATTTGTGTAAGGAAATGAATAGTTCATTATATATTCAGGCTTTGCCCGTTCAAATTATTTATTTAAAGAAGAAGAAAAAACTCAATCGCAGCACCCGACTTGTGCGCGTTACCTGAAATACCTGGAAATAGTCCGAGAAAATAGTTTATTTGACTTTCAAATGGGTTGAATAATTAAGGTTCAATAAGCGTCATAGACCTATCGTTGAGTGATATCGGGCACCAACCCATCATTCAGTCGCACCACGAATATTTTTTTTACACTTCGAAATTCTCCGTCACAGTTTTGATAATTTCCAGGGAAATGAATGCCTTCATAATAAATCAAGAAATAACAGAGTGCGAGACGAACGGAGAAGATGAATGTTGAGCAGTCAACATCAACTCATCTCTGTGATCAGTAGCAGTATTTCTGTTAATACATCACTCGAGATGTATTAGCCGTGGCGCTTTCCCCAGGAAAACACCGACGTTATTTATGCATCATTTAACTTGCAAGCAATGAGTCCTCCTTTATCCTCGCCCTCTTTTGCTGAGAATAACGCTATGCAAATGTTCTACCCGGCTTCCTCCTTAAATGTTTCATGTAGACGATGTTTCTTGGGTAGAAGATAATATTTCACACCTTTCTTTACCCGCAACTTCATGAAGGAATCGACCGTATTTCATATAAATTGTTGTGATGGAGTTTGTTGATGTTCGGACCGAATGAAACGATTAAATTTATTCTCCCAACGTTTCCATTTATGTAGCCATTATCAACTGGGAGCTGTGAATTTCCTCCTAAAAACAACAGTAATGCATAATTTACGACACAGTCTATGCTGATGAAGTACAATATACTTTTGAATAAACAGTATTCACACAACTCGCAGCTTTGGCTTACACTACACGATTCTTGTTGTACTGTAAGTTCTGTAGTGTAACCCAAAGCTTGCAAGTTGTGCAAAAACTGTTTATTCACAAGTATCTACTTTCTCAGCATAGACAGTGTCATAAATTGTGCGTTGTTGTTTTTTGGAGGAAACTCACAGCTCTCCCTTGATAATGGCTAAATAAGTGGCCGAAACGTTGGGACAATAAATCGTTTCGTTCAGACCGAACCTCATCAATCAATCTTCATCACAATATGTACGGGTCATTTCATAATTTGGGGTTATGTCGAGCTCAGCAGTTTTACAAAATTAATGTTCCAATTTTTGCGTTTTTTCTTTCTTTTATTTTCTTTCTGTGGACCCCCATGAAAGATCCTGAAGTGGGCGTACACTTTATCAGATCCCTCTCTTTCAGATATACGGGATTTTGAAAAAATTCCTAAAACTTTTACATTGTAGGGAGAGAAAACAAATTGTAGGGAGAGAGAAACCCGCAGGTAAATTGAACTTGTAGTGTTTATTATATATTTCATTTAATAAACTAGTTCCTTAGAACAGTAATTTTATCACAATCAAATTCCAAAACCATTAACATTAAAAGAATCGAATTTTTCAAGTCTTACGATCAGTCTCAACTTTCGTAAAATACTTAAAAAAAAAAATCAAAATCATGATCATGATTTTTTTTAAATCGCAGATGATTCAGGTAACTCGTGTAGGTACATACCTTAATGGTGAGGGAAAAACACATACATTTGAGAACAGGTAACTCACGATTCCTAACATGACTAGAATAAATTCCAATATTCCTTATCACACAAATTCATGGTAGATTCCAAAGGTTCATTATTGGTAACTAAAATGCAATAAGGGGGAACCAATATTAAAGCAATGAATTCGTAAAAAGTTCAGCAGCGGTTGAAGTTGGAGTCCATATTTCAGTAAAACAGGTAACTCACTGTTCCTAACATGACCAGAATATTCCTTACGTACAAAGACGAATTGTAACTAAAATGTAAGAAAGGGGAACCAATATTAAAACAAAACCAAAATTCGTAGAAAGTTCAGTCAAGGTTGAAGTGGAGTCCATGTTTAAGCCGCGAGTGGCTTAAATCTGCTTAAGTCTCGAAGTTTTCGTGTAGGAAGTTATCAAGTTCGTCATCAGTCAGTGGAGGTACGAGTTGGTGTCCCAGAATATGATGCTGGCAGTTAAAACTATCAAAGCAGCTTAGTTGTCTCATGGTCAGTTGGTGGGGATGATCATTGATGAAAATGAGTTGGTGCACCTTCATGGTGCCATAGAATGAAGGAATCGTTGGTGGCAGAATTTTCTTCATAGATTCGATTTCCTGGGCTTCTACCACATTTCCACATGCATTATATTTCCACATTACTGACATTATCCTTGGGGGCCTGGGCCACAATTCGATCCTCCGATTGTTTTAGACACCCGCCCACCTCATCAGGTGCACCCTTCCCATGCCAAGCTTCCAATAGTTCCAAGTTGCGATAGAGACGTTGATGTTTTCTTGAAGTGCATGTGCGATGAGGTAAAAGATCGGCTTGTTGCGGTATTGAGTAACAGGACTCTCCGTTAGAAAATGAATATCGCGGATTCTCGGGACTATGCGTTTAATAAATTCAAAAATCGATTGAAGATGAACCCATACTGCAGTGGGGCCATCGTCTAAACAGTCAGAAACTGTGCACATGGACTGAGACGACGGATTGCTGTAAGCATCCTTCTTGAAATAAATCTGACAGGTATGGAGTGTGTACTGTTGTCTGCTTCCCCCAAAGTGGAAAGCCAGAATTTCTGAGCTATACTTCATTAAATAATTCTCACTGAAGTCGCAGTGGACCAGAACCTCATCTTCGTTCATTCTCAGCTTTAAAACCTTAATGGCACGAAATTGGTGGATAACGTTGCCTTCGTGGAAGAGGAACTTCTTGAAGTCAACGTCGACAGTCAACGTCGATTGCCGTTTGAGTAATTTTTCTTTTACGATGTGTCTGTCCGAGTTTTCTTGTTTTTGTCAGTGTAGTTGTCATTTTTTGTCTACCATTTCAAGTAGGTAACAGGTGTTTCATTTTCGAAGAATAGATAGGGAATCATTGAATTCTTACAGGTAGAACATTTCCTTTGCAAAAAATTGACGTTACCGACGTCGCAGTAAATGTGGCGCGCAAATCCTTTCGGATCACCTTTGTCGATAATTCCAGATAACAATGCCAATGTTAGCAACTCTTTCATACATTCATTTTCTTCTTTCTTTTTTAAATTCTTGAAGTGGAGAGCAGCCTGGTCCAATAAATTGATTTATATGAATTAAAACATCAATAGATAGTTCCCAAAAAAAATGTCAGCAGTTCACAACCTACCGTTGTGACAGGTGTAGGGTGAGAGAATTGGGGTAGTTAACAATTTTTAAGTTCTGTGCTTACTAATTTTTTTATTTTATTTTATGCTGTCCATCTAGACGCCAAATTTCCACGGCAAATAGAGTGCTCACAAAAGCTGTGTGACACAAAATAACCCCAAATTTTGGAATAACCCATACATTATATATATATATATATATATATATATATATATATATATATATATATATATATGGTGTAGAGATTTCGACCGTTTAGTGAATAGTGACTCAGGTTTGTTGAGGATCGGTCAGTGAAAAATCAAGTTCCCGACGTTTCGGCCGTTTATTCAGCCATTTTCAAGGCTACAACAAAATATGGACATAGGTATAATACGATAGTTAGCAAGTTAGTGGAATCAGTGAGCTACTGTTACAGTGATTTTTATGGCAACATGGTGATATGGACTATAGTGGGTTATTATAATAAAGCTACTTACAGGGTTTGAGTCGGCACTGAGCTTACATGATAGGATTATATAAGTCAAGGCACTTCGCTGTGCAGGGAACAAGGCATGGAGACTGGTTCGTGTTCAGTGGTTGACTGACTTCTAGGCCATGTGTTGGGGATTTTTTCCTATGTCCATATTTTGTTGTAGCCTTGAAAATGGCTGAATAAACGGCCGAAACGTCGGGAACTTGATTTTTCACTGACCGATCCTCAACAAACCTGAGTCACTATATATATATATATATATATATATATATATATATATATATATATATATATATATATATATATATATATATATACCTGTGTATAAAAATATACTATGTAAGGGAACTTCTATCCAAATTTCAATGCCGCACTATTATTCATAGGCCCCGTCCATTTTGTTTGTGAATTACTTTTACCCTGTCAAATGGGGTTATATACAAATGGAACACCACCTTCTAACAGCGATATTGCCTCCAAAAGTGCTCCGTGTCGGTCTTCCCCTTCAGATCTCGATTTCCCAAGTTTTAAAAAATTCCAGAAAAGGATAGTTCATCTCTCAAATAACAAAACTAGTAAAACAAGAAAATGTTTATTAAAATTTGGTTAAAATACAATAAACGTTTTATAAAGCATGGTAACCGACCCCTAGATAAACTTGAAATTAAGTACAGATAAATGGAAGGAAAATATTGAAAGAAACGAGGTATAAGCGAAAATTAGAATCCCAGTGACGTGAAAAATAAAAAATAAAAATCGTTCTTTGGGAAAAAATCATCAATCGAACTAACTACTGTCCCCATCAGCTTTTGGTTCTGATCATATTTTTGACCTGGGACTTCTACCTAGCATTTTTTGTATCCACAAAAGCCGAAAGGACTCGATTGTAATTTATTATTTAAAAAACCGGTTCATCTATTGTGAATAAACTACTTTCCATTAATTCAAAAAATAAATTGAGAAGACTCAAAATGTTGACCTGTATTGTGACGTCAGTAAAAAAAAACTCATCTTGAGTCGTCACTGGTGACACACTGACTATCGCAAATACTTACGATAGGAACAGAAAGTACTTCGTTGAACCTAAGTTAATAGTAAACAACCAAAACATAGGTGCTAGCTGCGTTTCATACGGCCTCCCGTTGTTGGTCTATAGAAAAAATCTCTGTGTAAGAACTTAATTTACCATTGTGTTTATCTTGTATCATCATTTACCTGTGTATAAGAAAGAATGCATTAGGTGCGTGACGTCAACAACACAAGGTGACCATCAGCATCTGAGATGCTGTTCCTATCATGTTGAGTACCGTTGCAGTCTACCAGGGTCTGGTACATAGCAGCCGCGTATCCCTTCACGTGATCATAAATAAATATTGAGATTCTATATCATCTGGGTGGGTGGCTTAGGTCTTAGAATAATAATAAGTTACAGGCATATTGGATTCCAAAAAAAAAAAGTGTACAAGAAAATTCATAGATAACATGTTCACCTAAAAGACCTTCCCTCCAAATTGCAGCTCATTAAAACTAACCTTTCTGGTTTCTGGTAATTATGAGCGCGGCAATGATTTAACGTCTGCGCTGGCACGGACGAAGTTGTCAGATTTTTATGACATTCACATGGGACCAGCTAGAGCCCAACCCCCGTCTACCATTCAAAGTTCAGCTCACCGTATAGTAGCCTTGTTGTGATCACTTTTAGTCGAAAGAAATGTTTGACCTCCCAAATCAAAATTTCCTTTCACATTTTGCGTTTCATAACTTTCTGAACAAATTCATTCCGTGTCTTTCTACTCGTGAATCCCTGCAACGCGCAGGACCGATCGAAGGAATGGTTTTAATAAGCTGAAATCTGAAGAGTGTGCGGCTTGGCCTGTAGATGATGTAATTGTTTACCTACTCGTGGAATTCCTACCTATGGGTGTGTCGTGGATGGATGGCGAGCTAAGGCAGAAATTTGCAGGTGGAATTCCACAAGAACATTACCTGAAGTTCGCAGGTTGGCAATCGGTCCCGCAGTCAGCGTTGCACAGGAACTGACTCCAGGTACAGGTTACGGGAAGGCTGTAAGTTACTAATAGAAAAGCTACTAAATTTGGAGGCCTGATGGCGGTTCGAATTGTGACTCTACGGGTATCAATAAAGAGACTAAAGAAGCTAAATACGTAAAAGAGACTGAATTTATTAATTGAACGAAACAGTATAAAGATGGGGTCGCGGTTGCGCAATAGATAATACAGTAATTAAAATGTGAAGCTGAATACACGCGATTATGCGGAAAGTTAAGTGCAAAGGGACAATTACAATGAGGAAATGTTACAACAGTATGTACGAGGTGTTGTATGACTGTGGCACCAGAGTCGTGGGTTCAGGAGGTTCTTCGGTACGGGAATAGGGGACGTTTCTGGGGCCAAAGAGATGTGTTGAGAGTTCTGGAATAGACGGGACAAGACCTTTTGTAACTCTCTTCCAGACAGTGTGATGCACAGAAGCCTGAGGGGCGCTATTACGCGACTGAAATCGCTTAAGTACAAAAGATGAAATAAGGGAGTTGGGTCCTACCTTCTCTTGAACGGTGGTCCATACGGTCCAGGGATGGTCTTTTTGGGCTTCCGGTCCAGGGAGGATTCCTGGGGCTCCGGTCCAGTATTTCCTGGCAGCTGGTGTTCCTGCAACAATATACTCCGCGGCAGTACGGGGTTGCAGGTCTGGGTTCAGACGTGCTTCCTGGCGGGTTCGTCTCTCCTCTCTTGCTCGACTATTATTGAGTGGTGTCCAAATTGAAAGCCGTTTCCAAATTCCAGTTCTCGTCATCACAGGGGTCAATCGCAGGGGGAATATAAAAGAATCTCGACTCTACTACACACTACTCAGCTTCACTACCAATCTCAATCCAAATCACAATAACTATCTCAAACTCAGTCAAACTATCGCAGGTACTCCGTCTCAGGTAAAGGCTCAGGGAACAGTGTCATGGCGGCGGGTAGTGGGGCTATATATGGGGCTCCCCTCTATTGCGCAGAGGAGGCGCAGAAGGGCCCTGCTCTCTCCCCTTCAACCGCCCGAGTCAACAGGGGAACACTGCCAGAGTCAAATTTGGTGGAAGCCTTTTTGAGGTGACCAATTTGACTACAGTGAGAATATGTAAGTAATCGAAATCAGCTTTCATCTGCACCTGCGCAGGTCAAGCAATCTGTTATGATGAAGTTCACATCAGGTTATTCAGGTGGTGTTCTCATTGAGTTCATATAAATATCATCTAGAGATGGTCGCACGCACAAGCAGTAATGGTGATCTTGTTATGCCCACACCCACACCTTCTTAGTTATCATATATATTCTGAGTATGTGGATATTGTGGTGAATCCGTCGCCGGTAGCGATTTGTTGGATAATGCTTGATTTACTTCGTCCCGGAAATTAATCCAAAAGAATAATTTAGTTCACTCTTTCCTATAATTAGGTACTCCACAATGTATGGAACAAATGAATCGGGATGATGATCAATGGGTACGGAGAACGCTCTTTTTAATAATTGTGGCGACGTTGTTTTACTGCGTGTGGCGATGATACGTTAATTAGTACATACCTACCAACTACCCACATACATGTGCGATGCTAGTAAAACCTCCCCCCCCCCCCAGCCATCCTCCTTCTTCTTCTTATTTTGTTTTTGGGGCTACAGCTGGGGATGAGAGCCTTGTCCTGCTCAACAATGCTCCGCCATTCATCTCTGTTTCTGGCATTCCTCGTGCCACATCTTCCTCTACCTCGTCAGTCCATCGCAGTCGCGGTCTCCCTCTGGATCTCTTCCGTTTTCGAGTTCCCTTTGACGGGCGGTGTCTTTTGCCAGCTGATCTCTGTTTTTGTGAGCTTTTCGTAATCGTTGATGATGCGGATGTTTGGGTGATCAGGCCTCATCCCAGCCCATTGGTGTGTGTGTGTGTGTGTGTGTGTGGGGGGGGGGGGGGGGGCTGCCCCCACAAAGCCTTTAGGCTGGCTCCCTCCCTGATCCAAGGAAATGATCTTAGTTTCCTCTACTACCTGATACTACTACTATGATTCATACAGTCAATCACCACTTGTTTATATTTGGACATCACGTTGGCTTCTCTCATGACGTCCTAATTTTGAGAAATGGTCCTCGTCTATAAAAATATTTAATTCAATTGGTCGTGCGGGGTTCAAATTTTATGCTTTGTATTAAACATTTCTGGATTGCTTGCTATTCATGAACCCATGAAACCACTTCCATCCAGTCAAACCATTCGTAACTGAAAATTGATAAGGAATAGTTTAGGAGTGTTGGGCATTCCAATATCAGCCATCCTGATGATCCTTGCACTTGACTCGATTTCTCGGTCAAGAATGAGGTATGGTCTATGGCCTACCCTTTTCCCCTGAGATCCAGAACTCATAGCAACCACAGCTCGCTTCAGTAGATCTTCGGGCCATAGTCCTCTTCTTGAAGGGCGCAATATGGAACTATGGAATAACTCCTTATCAAAAGACACCAACACAGGAATTGGATTGAATAAATGAAAATTCAATTACTAAATCACTGAAGGAGCAAAACCGGGCGGGAGACCCCAATTCCGCCCTTACTGTTTTACACCCCCTCCCCCCTCTTGTTTTTGCGATTTTTAACAAGCTCATCTTCACAGATATCCGATAAAAGTGCTTCCAGAGAATCACTGGATAAAGCAACTACAAAAATTAAGTTACAGAGCTTAGGAAACACGTACCACGGTAGCTTAGGAATGTGCTCGAAAAACCAACTTTCGCGTCTGGAACTGTATCAAGTAATGCCATGGCGATCTCATCACTAGAACCGCATTTCTTGTCGTGTAGATTCCGTCAACCGACGTCGAATAGGCCTGTTATTTTAGGAACAGTGGCATGCTTTGAATATATCTTCGAATAGGTAGGTACATGATTTCTCCAATATGTCATAACAAAATACCCATAGCTCATTCCTCCAAATTTTTATTCGTCATCCTAGCCGCTTGAATCTTCGTCCTCAGCTTCTTCGTCTTCAGATGAACGATCTTCTTCCCTCACTGAAATACTTACTCCTGTAGTATTTCTGGTAGGGCTGGGCCCTCAAACCATATGATTAAACTTAAACCTCCCTCCCCCCAACCAATTTTTCACAAATAAGATCTCCGGTCATAGGCGGATCGAGCTGCTGAGCTAGGGGGCACAACTAGGACAAAAGTGGAGCTTGCGTGGGAAAAAAACGATTTTTTTCGCCCAAACATTAAGCAAGATGTTAATGACACGGCGAAAGGACATTTTGTGTCATGGGTAGGTTGGTCTTTATGTTTCAAGGTTCTAGGCTTCTTGAAACAAAGTGACGAGCTTGAGGTGGATAGCAATTTTTTTCCTCCGAATCGACTACAGGCCAGAAGGGCTGAAAATTGAAACTTTTTCGTAAAATTGAAGTCTGAAAAGGGTAGGTAACCAGTTTCCATGTTTGGAGGTTTGTTAATAATTTTCCGGCCGTGTGATCGTTCACGTTTGTCTTTCTGTCTTTAATATGTACAGAGTTGGTACCGAAGTAAATTGCATTAAATGACAAGTTTCTTTTCAGTTTCTAAGTAAGTCAAACCGCAGATTAACGTTCTCAAAGTTTTCATACATATTTGTTGGATGTTTTCCTCAAGTTGACGTAACATAAGTGACCCTCGGTAGGTCGACATTTCGTTATCACATTACACCGCGGGTCCGAGTCAAAACAGAAGTTTCACGGCAGAAGGGCACTCAACGAGTGTATACGTTCGCACCATACACTTTCAAATCTAATGAAGACTCATGTTCGGATGAAAGTGATGTACCTTTATGAAAAGAAAAAGTGACTGCGAGTGGAACCCAACCATGTAGTTCGTCATTCTGCCACAGTGCTACAATACGCGCCATATAAAACTCATAGTGTCACCATATGTCATCATTTCTCATATTTACTGCTCTGATTATTCATTTCTGGTTGTGGTTGATTCTTGGAACAATAAGTCTTACTTTGACATAAATTAATATATAAACTTTCACGTTGGCTTTTTCACAGCGAATGAATTTTCTTTTATTAAACCAAACCAAGTTGCCAGCCTGGCGAATCGTATGAAGCAGCAATCATAATAAGTGAGACTTGTCAACTTAACACGCCCTCTGAAGTCCTACGGGTTGAGGGAGGTGGCTCTAAGTCTAAGTCCATCTCTCGCTTGCAGAACTCGGTCTTTGGAGAAGGTAGGGGCCTTTGCCAGCATATCCGCTGGCATCCTGTCTGATGGCCAAGTATTTGAACCCAGTCTGCTTGTTCTCCAAGGCTTCCCTGATGAATTTCTGCCAGATTTCTTTGTGTTTTGTGCGAGTATGATGTGACGCATCATTCTTCGAGCACCTTGGTTGTCATTATGGATGATCAGCGCTTGACGTAGCCACAGTGCATACGCATGTGCGTGTCTGCGGTACATGGACCGAAAAATCCTGCTTCACATCCGTCTCCAGCTGGTTGGGGAACTGCCACGTCCGGGACGTTCGGATACACTTCGTCTCCGGTCGGTGTAGTGATCTTTCCGAGGTTACAAACATATTCTAAATACTTACAAACGCATTCAAGTACTTTTGGTAAGTATTTTGGCCCACTGTGCGGCGTATTGGATTTTTGGAATTCAATTCCAGAAAGAAATAACCTAACGTCGATCAATGAAAAGTTACTTGCTGAAAGCCGGCCAAATGCAAGTAGTGTTCCAGTCGTCTACGGGGTTGACTGTCGTCGGAGAGAGGATCTAGCGAATACGGTGGATGTGGCGACGGTTATGGAGGAATCGTGTTTTCACTCTCGTTTTTATGGAAATCGATTTGTAAAACAAAGTATATTCGCTCTTCATCATACTGCGAACAACTCAAGATTTTATGTTCAATATCCTCAGTAACGTTTTCACAAAAACGCATCTCACCGAGATGCCTATCAATTTTTTGCGAGATAAAACGGGTTTAGGTTTCAGGGGAAAAAGCGTTGCAAATAGATTTATCAGAAAACTGCGAGGTGCGGAACCCCTCATTGTGGCATTCATTTTGTGCGGCGTAATTAAAGGATTGTTCATGTTATTGAGAGATGCTAGCTTGAGGTCCGTTTATCTACGCAGAAGGGTGATTTATAGCCACCCTGACCTTCTATTATCTTTCACTGGATCAACGGGATCACAACAAGGTCAGTTGAGAAGAAAACACTAGGTAAGAACTCAACGATGTTCGTTAGCGTTCGGGTACGGTCGGCACCGTTTCTCTGGGCTCTGTAATTCATACGTAGTTTAATGTACGTTTTCGGTTTATTATTTTCAATAATGAACCTCTGGAATCGACCATGAAAAAAAAATTGTTAACCCCCTCTCAAAATTTCATGATTTACGTTTCAAGGGACATAGAATACGAATATGGAATTTAAAAAAATTCCATCCGTCCGTGGTACGCCGTCCGCGGCTTTTCCTTAGTTCCCATGAACCAAAATTCACTAAATTTGGTATATGGGTCCCGTTCGGGCTCTAGTTGGTCCTAGAAGCTCGGCGTTACTGTCACTCAAATCTAAGGGGTGAAAAATAGGGGCTGAAATGTCCAGATTATCCCTATCTCGGAAAATCGTATTTTGAGGTGTGGGGTTTCTCGCATTTTTAAAAGTTTGATTTTTTCTGAATTTTTGGAATGTTGCAATACAATTCGCTACACAATTTGCCGTAAAGAGCAGGGCGTATGGAGGCATCAAGCTGTGTTGAGAGCGGGGCGCGTTGCGTTTGGGGAAAATGACCGAAAACGCCATGTGTTGGGGGAAAAAAGCAATGCGTTTGGGGAAAGGCGTTTGCCAAGGATCAATGCGTTTGGGGAAAGAAGAAATCGTGCATTTATTCATGAAAAGCGTACCTGTACACCGTGTTGGTCTATCTCGGATTCAATGGATGACGTAAGCAACTTGAGATTGTCTGTGGTCGTAAAAATCGGAGTATCATCATATAAATAATTGAACTTCTTTCCTCGCAGTAGTGTATCCTCACAGTTCGAAAATTGTTCAATGCATTCATCAATTGTCTTAGGCACAGGTGGTAAGCATTTCCTTCGAGCGGCGTACATTCATTCCCTTAATCGCTTGAAGTGTGAATGCTCAAGACTACTCACCGGCGACGATTGTAATTCCCGACGAATCATTTTATTTGCTTTCGTGAACAGATCTTCGAGAGCTTTCCTCTTCAAACTTGACCGGACATCTTCATGCTCAATTGCTTCATCACTTCTTGGTTCATGAATATGCTATTTTTCGTTGATAAAACTTTGGTAACCTTGAGTCGGTACATAAACTAGCATGGCACTTTCGATCACAGCATGTAAACGATATAGTACCATCTTTCAAAGCCCGATGTTCCGAATATTTGTAACTCTCAACAGTTACTGCACGATTCCCACGATTCGTCTGGAACACACGGTTTATCATTCATACTGCACGGCAGGTTGCATGGTGGAAGGGAAGCCTTTCCCTTCTTCCATGGGCACGTTGCTAACTGCCTTTTTCAGCGCTGGACACGAAACCGACAAGATAGCCGTGTTTCCCCAAACGCATTGCCTTCGTGGGCCCTCTCCCTTTCACTTTTCCCCAAACGCATTACGCTCTGAGAGCGCACATGCTCCTGCTAGCTGGACTGTATGGTGCAGTGGTCTAACTGACGGACCGATAGGCTGAAGTTCCCGAGATCGAAACCCTACCGGGACTGAATATTTTTTCACTCCACATCAACAATTTCCCTTCAGAACTTCATTATTTTTGTTCCTTTTTGCTATTTTAGCTGCTGTTTGTCATCGACAGAATTATTTTAGCAACATTTAACACGTGATTTAGGTAGGTACCTAGTAACGAGTACGGTGTTATGTACTAAGCTGCGGAGGGTATGCGATCTACTACAAATATGTATACAATAGTATATATTATATAGAAGGGTTATCTATACAGAGAGCTGTCGTATGTAACAGAAGGGTGTTCTATACAAAATAATAAACCGTTGTGTAGGGATTTGCAGCGTTTTTCTACTTGCACCAGCGAAAATGAGTGTGTGTGTGTGTAAGTGGGATTTTGATGGTGCATGGTTGTCCCTTACTATCCATCATCAGAGTAATCAAATGGCCCCTTGCACCTAGTCAGTGGTACTTGGAGCCTTACTGCGATTTAGGTCGTCCAGATTTATTCTCAATGTCTGAAACGCAATATTTTACGTGACGATTTTAATTTCTGTGTACATGAGTTGTAAGAGTCCATGCGTGTAACGGAACTATACTCCCGCTCCGTAGCTACGTGGTGGTCGTTTAAAATAATTCCAGGTTTACCATCCAAAAAAAAAAGAAAAAAGAAGTTATTCTGGTAAGTCACGTTTGTATGATTCCTGCCGCGCCGACGGCCGAGTATTGAATTAATGGAAACAATTAGTTGTGAAGCATCACCTCTCATAGCGTCTGAAACAGTGAGTGGTTTCCGCCATTGCAGATCCTGTCTAGCGATACAACTGTTGCTCTACTTCTTGGCCTGATTTGGTTCTATCATACGGAATTGTTCAGCCAACTCCACACAAGACTGGCCACACTCATGGGAGAAATGTTGAAGAAGGGATATAGGAGGTGACACGTATGATTTACTGCAGTACGTGGAATGAGCTTTGAGTTTCCAGGGCTTCGCGGAGGGAATCCTAATAATTCCTTGTTTCAACCTCTTATAACTCCTTTCTTTCGTTGTGGAGAGAGAGCAAATAACATTTTTCATTACATAGATACCATTGATTTTTGGTTTATTATTCTGTGAACCTATGTACTTATTCGCTCAGCAAACATTTTTTTATAACACCCCCTCAAAAATTTTTCTTATGCGTTTCAAGGTGTGCGTAGATTACAAAAAAATCTATGATTACAAAAAATAGATGATTTGGGCCCTAGCTGTGTCCCGAAACTTGCAGCCCGATCGGAATATACCTAAGGGTGTTATGAGTGAAAAATGGATGTAAAAATAGGGTTTTTTGGTGTTTTAGTAACATGAGCTTGTGAGGTGTCGCTCTCCATGTTTTGTAGAGTGAGGAGACTGAATATGTGGGGCTTCACTAGATTTCCAGTTCGCTTTTCGCTTATAGGTATTTTTCTTTGAACTCATACCCAACAGGGCTCCACCACCGGCTTGCTCTCTCCTGTTGTTTTTCCGAGATCATGTCATACATCGTAAACATTCGATCAAAGATGTCTCATACTTTCAATGGTGACCCATCAAGCAGAGCATCTTCAGCAATCCTTGGCATGCCTCTTAGATAGCGTTTACTAAATTTCTATGAGTTTTCTTCTCAGTCAGCTCAGCTTCAGGACACCTCCGAATGCACTCTGGGTCCCTTAAATCGGTTTTGAACTTCCAGCACAGTTTCGTTTGCTGGATTAAATCGTACATTAATTAACTCAATCTGTAGTTCATGTTCCTTCGCTTGTGTCGGAGGATCAATCGCCCTTTCAGTCATACTCAACGCAGTTGATGATTCTGAGACATCCTTGATCATCGTTTGCAGCCCTGTGTTTACGTTGGACATCAAGTAGGCCAACACCGTGTATTTAGGTTGGTGAATTTCCCTCGTTGTATAGTTCCCTACAGGCTTCGTTAATGGATCAATCAAAAACGAGCAATCATTGATTGCTAAGTCCAGCACTACTCTTCGTTTCCATACTGCAACTGAACCCTCCTTTAGGGGGTTCGTACCTGGTTTGAAACTGAAGTTTAGCGTTCTCAGATTATCCATATTTTTCCTTCTGTGTGGTCTTGTGACCAAGGTATTAGTGGTGTTATTTTCGATAGCCTCGTATTCAACCACTGTGTCAGTAAGAAGTGGCTCATCAGTGCAAAGCACAGCTCCGGTCTGAGCACTGGCTCCGGATTCATGCTATTCAGTTACCATGTCTGTCCCTGTCGGGTTGCCATCACGTTTAGCAACCATAAGAGGCCAGAGCGGCAATCTTCAGAACAGACTCCTCCGCAATCTCTCCAATTTCTCGTTCCCTTCCTCGCATCTTAGAGCAAACTCTAGCTCCAACCTCTGTCTGATCGTTTCCTCTCTTTTGTTCACTTCTTTGGTGTCTTCGTTGTCCATGATATTCTGCAACATACATTGAGGTTGACAATACCCCGTTACACCTGTTACTTCCAATAAAGAACCTGATTTCTTCTAACTCATTATAAATTTTGTCAGTATATTGTTACACGCATCAAGTAAATGTCATCATCATTATAAAACTCGTTAATACGTCGTTATACACACCAAATAAATTTAGTCATTATCATGCCGTACTTTTCGTAACTATTATGAAGCTCGTTAATACGTCGTTATACACATCGCATAAATTTCGTTATTATCCTGTCGTAATTTTGTGTAACCATTAAGCCATCATTATTTAGCCCTGGATTCACATCGTACTTTCTATGTGGTTCTCAAATTTGAACGCGTATCGATACCACGCGCGAACAGCAGCCGTGGGGATATAGGGTCTGCCCCATTACCTGTCCCAGCGACAATCAGTAAGACTATCCCGCCGCAAATTCAAGAATCACTGTCGGACTATTATATAACAGATTTGAAAGATCGAAAATATTTTTGTTGATAAATTGCACCATGAAAATTATTAATTTATCTTATACTAAATCAATTTATTTAATTATAGTCGAATGCAATGAACTATATTCGTTATTAGCTATTGTAGTGATTGGGAGTCGGATAGACGAGTCGATCGATTACGAGAGAATGGTTGTTTATTGATGGCAACCTGGCTCTTTTATATTCCCCTGACAAGACCAGAGGGGGGTCGGGGGGTCCCCACTCTGAGTTACTGCATGTTCAGACACAAATTGAGTTGTGGAGGAGCAGCCGATCACAACACTGCTCCCCCCAGAATTTAAGTAATTTTCAATTTCAATTAAATTTTGTTGTTGTCGCTGTGGCGGTGGCCGGGCGTGGGAGGTGCGTGTGTTGGGTCCGTTTGGGCTGTCCGGGTGGCTTCTGTGGTCGGTGTCGTGGGGCGGCGATGGGTTGCGGTTGATTAGTGGCGTGGGTGCCGGTGTGGGCGCGAAATGTCCCGCCGGTGCCGTATGTGGCTCGTGCGGTAGGTCGGGCGCTGTTGTCGGGGGCGTTGCGGCGTTGGCGGCGGTGCCGGCTTTGGCGACGTCGGCCGTGCCGGAGGCGTGGCGAAGGTGGACGTGCCGAGGGTTGGGGTTTGCGTGGCCCGTTCTGTAGTCGCTACGAGGGCCTTTGCGAGGCTGCGGGCGTACGTTGCCTTCGTGGTGACGTCGGGCGAGGCTTGGACTGCGGCAGTGTGCTGCTGGGGGCGGCGTACCCCGTGGATGCAGCAGTCCGAGCACGTCCCTGCGTACGGCGGGAGTTGTAGGGTGACGGTTGTGGTTGACGGGGCGGTCACCGTCATAACCGGCGTACCTGGCGTGGTAGTCGACGGGCGTGGAGTCAACGGGCGGATGCCCGGCGGTAGCTGACGCGTGGGTGGCGGACGCTGCTGCGTCTTGTTGTCCCGGGGCCGCGCGTGGATGGGTATCGCGCCGGCTTTTGATATGGCCATAGCCTGGCGGATGGGGATGGGGCCATACCTGCCTGGCGGTTGTGGCCGGGTTGGCTTTCTCTTCGCCGGAGCCGGAGGAGACGGCGTGACGGCGAGGTCTCGTAGCAGCTGTGAGGCGGTAGGTTGCTTCGGCGACATAGCGTTGTAGTGGTTGATGTTCGTGGGCGGCGCTCGTCTTTATAGTCGCTGCCGTGGGGTGGGGTGCGTTGGGCGGCGTGTTGGGGGTATTCACTGTGTGCGTGGGTGGGGGTGCCGGCTTACATCGGTCGATTGAGACTGATGGTGTGCGTCGATCGTCCGTGAGGTAAGTTATTGTTTTTCCATCGTTTGTCAACACCTGATGGGGGCCGGTGTAAGGTGGCTCGAGTTTACCCCTTGGCGTGTCTACGCGCACGTACACATGGGTCGCTGTGCGCATAGTTGCTGGCACGTAGGACTGTGTGTAGTGGCGGTACGATTCGTTGGTGCGTAGGGGCACAGTTGATGGTGGCGGTTGAGTGAACAGATCCCCTGGGAGGCGTGGCGTGGCCGAGAAGAGGCGTTGGGCCGGTGAGTAGCCGTCGGGGCCCGGGCGGTTTCGTAGGCCGAGGAGGAGGCCGCTAAGTTGGGTGGCCCATGTGCGGGAAGTGGCTGTTGCGAGAATTGCGTCTTTTAGGACCCTATGTAGTCGTTCGACGAGGCCGTTGGCTTGAGGGTGGTAGGTATTTGTATGGTGTACCTCCGAGCCTATGGACAAGCAGTATTTATGGAATTCGGCTGAGGTGAACTGGGTGCCCTGGTCAGTGGCTACGCGTGCCGGGGAGCCGTAGCGGGCGATCCAGTGGTTGTGTAGGGCCGTAATCACTGCGTCGGCGGATATGGTCGAGAGGGGTGCGCATTCAAACCAGCCAGTGGCGCGGTCAATCATTGATAATATGTACTTTTTAGTAGCCGATGGTGGTAGCGGGCCGAATAGGTCGATATGTAGGTGTTCGAGTGGCGCGGCGTCGGGAAATTCGCCGAGGGGAGCCCTGATGTGTCGAGTTGTTTTCGCTCGGTTACAACTCGGGCAGGCGCAGGTGAACAACCGTATCGACGAGGTCATGACGGGCCAATAATATCGAGCGCGGATGAGGGCTGTGGTGGCCTTTATCCCCGGATGTGTCATCCTGTGTATGTGTTTAAAAACCGCGAGGCGTAGCGGCGTAGGGATGTAGGGGCGAGGCGAGGCGTCGGTATTTTCGCACATGATCTCGTGGCCTTGTATTCGGTGCGGTGTGAGATTCATTGTAGCGATGTGGTCATCGGCGGCCTGTGCGTCGGCTAGCTGTTGTAGCGTGAAGGGGGTGCCGTAGTCTGTGACTGCGTGGGCCATGTTGGCTGTCGGTGGGAGTCGCGAGAGGTAATCCGCGACGATGTTTGTTGGGCCCTCGGCGTACCTGATGTCAGTTGTGAATTCTGAGATAAATCGAAGGTGCCGTAGCCGTGTTGGTGGGGCCGTATTCGATTGTGTCGCTAGTGAGGTTGTGAGGGGCTTATGGTCCGTATATACGGTTAGTGGGCGCCCTTCGATTTGTTGGCGAAAGTGTACGATGGCGAGGTAAATAGCCAGTAGTTCGCGGTCAAATGCGCTGTAGTTACGTTGAGCCGGGTTGAGGGTGCGTGAGAAGAAACCTAGCGGGCGTAAGTGCGTATTGTCGATGAAATGCAGCGCTGCGCCGACGGCGAAATCCGACGAGTCCGTGTGTAGGACGAGAGGTTGGGTCGGGGCCGGATGGGCGAGTGTGACGGAGGTTTCGAGTAAGCGTTTTGCGCGGTCGAATGCGTCAGCTGCGTCGGTGGTCCACGTGAGCGTGCGTTTGTCCTTTTTCTTCGCGTCGGGTGGAATCATTTCCACTAGGGGGCGGAACGTAGGTGCGGCTCGTGGTATCGCTCGGTGATAGAAGTTAATGAGGCCGAGGAATGTTCGAAGCTCGTGCACGGTAGTGGGTCGCGGGAATTTCTTAATGAGGTCCGTGCGTTCCGGTAGGGGTGTTATCCTGTCGGCTGAAACGTTGTGGCCGAGAAATTTGACTGAGGGGCGTGCGAGCTGGCATTTGGCTGTATTTATTTGTAGGCCGTATTTTGCGAGGGTCTCGAGGAGCGTGCGTACGTGGGTGTAGTGTTCAGAAGGGGTGGCCGAGGCGACCAGTATGTCATCTAGGTAACAGTACACGAAAGGTAGGTTGCGTAGGACGTGGTCCATGTAGCGTTGCCACGTTTGCGCTGCGTTTCGTATGCCGAAATTCATTCGCTTGAATTGGTAGGCGCCGAAGGGTGTTAAGATCGTCGTTTTTGGCACGTCGCGTTCGCTGATTTTGCAGTGAAAAAATGCACGGGCGAGGTCGAATGTGCTGTACACTGTAGTCCCGTACAGGGCCGTTGTAAAGTCGTGTAGGTGTGGGACGGTGTAGCGATCGGGCACAGTGAGTCGGTTCAGCGCTCTGTAGTCACCGACGGGGCGAATGTACCGTCGGGTTTCGGAACGATGTGGAGCGGGCTGGACCACGGCGCCTCCGAAGGTTCGATGACCCCCGCCGCTAGTAATTCGCCGAAATGGGCCTTCGCTTTCGCGTATAGGTCCGGGGATAATCGGCGAAGTTTCGCGTGACACGGGGGGGCCCTTCGTGACGATGTGATGTTCGACAGGAGCATCGCATGGTGTCGGTGAAGGTTTGTAGGCGTCGAGGAGGGCTTGAAATCGGGGCTCGTTCGCTGTTGTCGTACAGATGGACTGGCTCGGAGGTACGAGGTCTACTGTCCCGGTGATGTACCGCTGCGTGGCCGCGTTGATGAGTCGGGCGTTGGGTAGGTCAACGAGTAGGCCGTGGTACGTCAAGAAGTCGGAGTCGAGGATCGGGGTTGATACGTCGGCGACTGTGAAGGTCCACTCGTACGGAGGGAGATCTGGTAGGTGTACTGATGCGGAGTGTGTGCCGTACATCTTGATCTCGGTGCCGTTTGCGGCACGTAGAGCGCTTGGACGTGTTGTTTTTCGGTTGAGCAGGGTGTTCGGGACGATCGAGACGTCGGAGCCGGTGTCCACGAGGAAGTGTAGTGAGGTTTTTTTACAGCGGATGAAGAGCCGAGATGTTGGTGGGTTACGCACGGCCGTTACGGCTGGTCGGGCCGTGCGTTGTCGTTTCCCGTCGGTTTCGGGCGCCAGGTGCAGGGGCTGCGGCATTTCTGTGCTCGTGGGCCCCATGTGCGGTGGTAGAAACATAGGGTGTTCGTTGTTCGGCGTGTGTTCGTCGCCGGCTGCGTCGGGGATCGCCGTTGTCGTCTATCGTTGATCACTTCGACCTCTTCGGAGACGGTAGCCTCCCGAGGAGGCGGGGCGAATGGTAGGAGGCGATCGGCGAGCGCAGCGAGTTTCAATATGTCGGGTTCGTCACGTGCCGCTATGTGTAGACGTATGCTCTCGGGTAGGGCGCGGAGGAAGAGCTGTCGGA
Source organism: Leptopterna dolabrata (assembly GCA_954871275.1). Taxonomy (NCBI): domain Eukaryota; kingdom Metazoa; phylum Arthropoda; class Insecta; order Hemiptera; family Miridae; genus Leptopterna; species Leptopterna dolabrata. Next base: position 108,745,948 of record OX940974.1, on the reverse strand, counting down.
CGAGCGGTGCGGGTGTGTCAGCCGGAAGTGCTCGGGTGAGTCGGCGAGCGAGGATCGACGGTAGTTCGTCGTCGGATGTCGGCTGGAGGAGGGCGGTGAGCCGTGAACCATCGGAAGGTGTTTGTGTCGCTAGAAGGCGAGTTTTGAGCGTCTGGTAACTACTGGTGTGCGAGGGGTTGATGTCGGCGCATAGATCCGCTTGTCGAGGTTCGAGGGCGAGGAAGGCTCGGGCGAATTTCGCATGTGGCGTCGTGAGGCCTTCGTGTGCGAGGATGAGCTCGAGTTGGGCGAACCAGACGTGCGGGAATGCGGGGTCGAATGGCTGAAGCTTGAGAATCGAAGGAGCGCTCGCTTCGGGCGTTTTTTGCGGTTTCTGCTCCGTCATCTTCGGTTTTCTCTTCGGTGCCAGTCCGGTGAGGTGTCAGCTTGAAGTGTGCTCGGCGCCGGCGTCCGTTTCCTTATATAAGGATCGGTGATGGTGGGGCGAAGTAGCGGGAGGCGCTGCGATTGCCGTCGAGGCGGGCGTCGGAGTGGGGCGCCGCTGTGGCGTCGGTGGGGGCCGCGCGTGGTGGGGCTCGTTGAAGCGGAGGCGGGGCTGCGTTGCTGTCAAACGGCGGGCGCTGGCGGTGGAGCTCACACGTCGGATGTCACCAGTGTAGTGATTTTGAGTCGGATAGACGAGTCGATCGATTACGAGAGAATGGTATTTTATTGATGGCACCCTGGATCTTTTATATTCCCCTGACAAGACCAGAGGGGGGTCGGGGGGTCCCCACTCTGAGTTACAGCATGTTCAGACACAAATTGAGTTGTGGAGGAGCAGCCGATCACAACAGCTATATTCGTTATTAAACATCAAGACGAGTTCGGGGCACCTAGCTTGCAAACGATCAACAGTCCATTCAACTGAGCCGATGAACAATAGCAGCCCCCGCCTTCGGACTCCTCTGATTAAAACCAGTTCGGACTATCCACTCCATGTCAAGCACTAACTGACCCTTCTAACAGAGTCAGTAGACCGAACAGTTGCAAGCATCCAAAACTGGTTGACTTCCTTCACTCAATCACCAGCCTACTTGTTCCTTTGCCTTATCGGTGAATAATTCCACCATTGTTGAGCCGCCCTTGCCTGTCATGTTGTGGTGCGGGTCTCGTTAACCGTTGATCCGTTTTCAGTAAATCACTAGTCAGTTTCAGTCGAAACTCTCATGAATTACTGACTATCCGAGATTACGTGGTTCACATTCTTTACTTCCGATTAGACTCAGTACAATTACTATTTCCTGCCAGAACATAGTAGACAAGTCTGTTTATTTATTACTTCGAGCTTTGGTCCAATGACCTGAAATTTCTCTTGGTTTTAATAACATCATCTATAAGTCCTTGTTTTCGTTCATATGTGACCCAACTTAGGTATCTGTACATTATGTCAAATGAAAAACGCCGCCGAAAAATAGTGGTCAGCCGCTAAACCTGAAGAGATAAGTAGGTACGCACCTCGTCAGAGTCGATCCTAACGGTGAGATTTCTCATAGCTTCAAACGTCATAATTTATACAATCGTTTTCCAGTTCATGTTGTCTGAACTTGCTTCGTTTTAAATCGTCATGTTAAAAGAAAAACATCGCGGAAGGGCAGTGATTGGCCTCTGACTTGATAAGATTAGATAACAACACCGTGATGACAGAGTTATCGATACATTGTGAACCAGCAATTAATTGACTATTTGACACCACCATTGCAAATCGATAAGCCCTGCTTTATCACTTCGATTTGGCGTTCTGCCGACCTTTCTTCAATATGGCCGCCGGTTTCCCTGCAGTGAATTCCGGTAATTATTTGGGAATAAATCTTTTCGGATTTTCACTCCGCGACTTCCAATTGTTAATTGTAAAATGGATTTTCTCGCATCGGACAGTTATACCTTACTGCTTCGTGTTTCCAGAAAGATTTCACTGAATTTCTGGGTTTTAATCCGATTTATGTATGCTCCAGACTTATAACCTACACCAGACTGCCGCGAAAGCTGGACCCAGATTTTTCGGGCAACGCTCCTAGGTCATCGCGTCCCCGACCATTCTCACCGACTTTGAGGCCTCACCGCGCTTACTCCAAGCTATCCCGTTTCGTGAACTGTCCGATAATCTATAGGTACACCAGAGAAGGTTTGCCTACCGAGGGCGAACTCTGCTGGAGAAAAGTGAACTACTTATCTGTTTATCATCTCAGCTTTTCCCGTGCGTCCAATAATTTGTTGCTAATTTTTCCCCTCAAAAATGACATATTTCCCTCCAGTGACGGAAACGGAATTGGAAATGGTTGATGGTGGAAATGCAGGAGGCTGAATATATTCTGTTGATTCTATCATTTTAATGTTATCGTAGGTCCGAATAATGAGGAATCCGTACTATCGTTCAATTTCCGTAATAGTAATATAAAATACTATTATCTACACCTTATCTTTCTCAAAGTTTAAAAATCATGTTACCTATTTATGTTAGGTACGCTGAAAACTATTGTTTTTTTCCCCGGAGAGTACTACATTCAGTGGGACTAAGTATATTTTACCATAGTAAATTTATATAATTGAGGATATAATACCACAAGGAAAGTTGAAAAAAATGAATAGGCAGGAATTACAAGAAACAAATCATCTATGAGACTTACATGAACGCATTTTTTCATAACGTTCTGAACAAAAGGACGAAGACTGTCCACTGTCCTCTGTGCGGGGTGTTGTTCATAACGAACAGTTGAAATCAGATGAGGAAACGCACTCGGGAAATAGAAAATGTAGGAAAAATAACAACGAGAGAACGAAAAATCACTACTTAACCACAGACAAAAACAATCACCAAACCGACAACGCAGAGTGCAGTGCAGCCAATACGCACACAAAAATTCGCAATGCTCGACTTTTACCTATCAAGGAGTAATTGGAAGGGTTGTCTCGAGTAGTAGTTCAAGACTTCCGCCGCTAGGGTTCGTCCTTGGTAGGCAAACCTTCTCTGGTATAGCTATAGGCAATCAGCCTCCTAACTGCCTAGCCTTAGCCTTTTTACGAGAAAATCAACTGCACGCACACCCAACAAGGACTAGTTCTCCAACGCCAGTCAAGCAATGTATACATCTCGGGCTATATAGATAAATGAACATCGTAATATTATTCAGCATACCTCCGGATTGTAGTCAGATGAATAACGTATTAGAAAAAGTTAATTTAACACTGTGGTACTTCGGAAAAACTATTTAAGGCGAGGAGCGTAGATTGCGGCCGACGGAGCTGAAAAGTGAGGGTAGTCAGCGCCAACCGTTCTCAGGTTGCGGATGTTTTGCGTACTACACAAGCAGTGTTGCCTTTGTTTTGTAGTGTGACGTCACGATCGTGATGATTGATGGGAGGTTGCTTTCCCGATGGTTATGAAGACTTAATCGAGTTTTATAAGAATCATCTTGAATTTATTACAGGAATAGGTACAGTAGGTATCCATGAGCTTCTCAAATCACTCCATATCTGCCGTCCCGTAGATATCACCTTAAAATCCCCCCCCCCCCTCCCCCCACAACCAGTGCACTAAGGGCCCGTGCTGGTTTTATTTTCTCCCGGATGATGCGGTGTGCCAGCCCCCATGGCCTCTCCATCATGTCGTCCTGGACAAACCTTCTCCAACCTGCCCGCTTCTTAACCCTTATTAGGCCTTTCAACTTCTTCTTCTCATTGTAGTAGAGCACCCTCAGCTCCTGCTTTACTTCGGGCCGGCGGGCATTCCTTGCTCGCCTGCGTGCCCGCTGGGTTATTCTCTTCTGGTTTGCAACCTTCTCATCCCACCACAATAGCCCTTTTATTACACCTTTGTTCGCCTTCTTCAATGCGCTGCTGGCTGCTATCAGGTCGGCGCTGTTGAGATCTTGCAGGTCGTTATTCACGTCATCCAGGAGTGGGCACACAGCCGGAGTGTAGTCCATCATCGCAGACTGCAGTTCCGCCCTGTAGGCCCTCCAGTTTGCACGTCGAGTTATGAAACGAGGCAACGCTGCTGTGGGGGGGGGGGTTCCTGATTCTGGTAAAATGCAGAACGTTACCCTCATCCACATCCTGCTGTGTGCATGTCTTTTGGTATGGGATTGTAACCAGGCCAGGGGCCCATAATAATCCTTTTCTGACAGTCAATGCTGTATCTTGCATGCAGTCTCTTTGTTAACAGCAGTTCCCCCTGTTCTGCCTCCCCAGCGTTGGTCATGCATTGCATGTCCGGGATGGACCACGTGGAGGTGCTGGTTTTATGAGGATGTGCGGAGGCAGAGGGGCTTTGGCAATAATGCCTAGCCCTAGCCTCATTACTCGCCGCCTCTTCTTATAACTTGCGGCTCTTCAATCATCAGCAGGCTCTCATGATCATTGGCAGCTTGTCACGCGGGGTGACGGGTGAGTACTCCTATAAATATTCCTCCCCGTGCTTACTCTAAACTAGCCTAATTTATCACAGAAAGGTTGATGCAGGAACGCGGTTATCACAGCCGGGTTACATATAATACAGCACACTCACACATTAATAAATTACATACTCGCACTTAAAAATACACACATACTCACTATCACTTTCACACATTAGACCGAGGGATGAGAGGAATCCCACCCGTCCCGAGCCCACCCTACCTTTAATGGTCATCCTGGCACCTGCTGTTTAGGGCTTTCTAAGGCCAGGAGGCCGAACAGCCCTAGGTAAATTAACAGAATGAAAATAAACAAAAGCAGAACATAAAAAATTAATAAAGGCAAAAATTGTAATGACCTACCAGTTTGCTGCCCCCCCCCCCCCCCCAGACCGGCAGCCCCCCCCCCCCCCCCCCCATCACTCATCCATTCCACACATACAATTTAAAACTTCCTAATCCTATTTCCGCTATCACAGTCAATTTCACTACTCTAGTATCACATAATAACTAATCTAACGTGGCGAGTACTTTTATAAATGTTCCTCCCACCGCGAATCCTAACCTATTCTAATCTAATCTAAGTTAAAAAGGACCCCGGTACTCAACTTAAGGCAGAGACCATCTCTGCGCCCTCTCCTCGAAGTCTGTGCCACTGATCGCAGAATTTCACAAACTTTCGGTGCTGGTCGCGGGATGTTAGCAGCTGGCTCAGGTCGTCTTGATATGTAGAGGTACCGCACATTTCCGCTCTTTGCTGGCTGTATAGGGGACATGATCTGATGACATGTTCAGCAACTTCACTTGGCTCACCACACGGGCATCCAGGGGACTCACGTCTCCTGAAGCTGTGCAGCTTGCCGCTGAAGTTGCCATGTCGTGTCAAGAGCTGGGTGGAAATGTACGAGGGCTCAATCCACTGGGATGCAAGTCTGGTACTGATGTCAGGTAGGTTGGCATGCGTGAGCCTGCCATTGGTGCCTCTATCCCACCGCTCCTGCCACTTGGTCACTGCCCATCTTGATATGGCCTCGCACTTGTCCTTATTCGTTCGCAGCTCCCCCAATTGCTCTGCAACTTCCATGCTAATCGGGACACACACCCTGGAGGGCCATCTCACTGATGCCTCTGCCGCGCGCGCATCCAGAAGGATGTAGAGTGGCAGGCACCCCGCTATCACCTGGATAGCCAGAGTCGGAGCAGTCCTGTAGGCCCTGGTTACCGCCAGCAGTGCCGCTCTCTGGAGTTGGAGGATCCTCCGTCTAGTCTGCTCAGTCGGGTTGTTCCACCATGTGGGGGCGGCGTACACCACTATTGGCAGAAACACTGTCCTGTAGTAGTCCAGCCATTCTTTGGATGCTGCTCGCAAGCTGGTGCACCTTTGCCGTCAGGGTTTCTATATGGGCTTTTCCATCAAAATGCCTGTCAAGGGTGATGCCCAGGTACTTCACCGTCGCAGCAGCTTCAATTGTAGCGTCCTCAACTTTCAACCTTGTAGGATACCTGGCGTCACCCCCACCCTTGACCACGAGCGCACAGGTCTTATTATCGGCTAACTGCAATCTCGCCCGGCTGCACCAATCCCTGGCCAGCTGACTGCAACTCTCTATGCCTCACTTCAGCTCATCCCAACTGTGGGCCTCAACCAGCACCGCCAGTTCATCGACACAGGCAATGGCGAACACTCCACTTTCATGCAGCTGCTTCAACAGTTCGGAGAAGACCAGATTCCACATGGCTGCACCCAGGATAGAGCCCTGGGGGCAACCATGCGTCACGGCCCCCTCCACCACCCCCTCACTAGTGTGCATGATGGCATGTCTGTCAGTAAAATAGTCCTGCAGGAGCTTGTAAATATTTCTGGGGATGCTGATGTCCTTCAGCCCTCTAAGGACCAGCCGCCACCACACTGCATTAAACGCTCCTGCCACGTCATAAAACACACATGCCATGTGTCGGTACCTTGACTGCCGTGCCCGACTCAACAGACAGCTAATCGCGCTTTCAGTACTCCTTCCTTTCGTACATCCGTACTGGTGATTGTGCGTGCTGCCCGTGAGCATGGGCTCGATGGAATTGAGGATGAGCCTCTCCAATATCTTACTCTGGCACGGCAGCAAGCTGAGGGGGCGGTAGCTGTTGCATTGTGACCAGTCCCGGTCTCCGGTCTTAGTAAGTGCCTTGATATTGGCCACCTTCCATATCGCGGGAAACCTGCCTTCATGTAGCGTGAGATTGCAGAGACTCAAAAGCTCTTCTCGATACTGGTCAGGCGCCTCTTTAATCATTGCCATATCAATGCCGTCGATGCCTGGCGTCTTTGTCCTCCCAAAGGCAGAAATCGCAGCTTCCAAATCTCCCATGGACCACCTGGGGCATCTTCAGTTTGGGGCGGCTCCCGCACAAACACCCTCATTGCCCTGTCTGCATCACAGTCATCCCGCAGCAGGTCGGCGGGAAAGACCTCCGCAAGGAACATGGTGCTCACATGAATGCTGATGGCCCTCCACCCATTAACCTACAATGCCACGAACGCCACCTCCGGCCCGACCTTATCCCAGAGAATGCGATACGCTACGCCCCATGGGTCCATATCCAGGTTCTCAGACGCAAACACCCGCCAGCTATCCATCTTTGCGGTCCTTATCATAGCCTTCAGTTTCCTCTTCTCCACTCTGAAGGCCGCTCGCAGCCACTCCCGCCGAGGCCCGGGTCGCTGCCGCTGGGAGGCCCTACGGGCACGCCTCGTCACCACCCGCTGTCTGCCGATCTCCTCAGTCCACCAAGGGAGCCTCCCACCCACCCCTCTTTTATTCTTCCTCAGCAAGGTCGTCGTGCCCGCCATCAGCACTGCGTGGGTAAGCGCCACCGCACCATCCTCGACCCACTCTTCTGGGGGGTCAGGGCCCTGGGAATAGTCGACCATTGTTGATGACAGCTCAGCCCTGTACTCCTTCCAAAGACACCAAACAAAGGTGGTGTCTTCCACACCCTCCCCCGCTGCCCCCTTTGCCACGGACACCGCAATCACTGCGTGATCGCTGGTGGTGCCGTAGCTGAGAGTCCAGTTGCTGACATGGGCAAGCATAGTTGGGGTGGCAAGGGTGAGGTCAATGTAGGACTCTCCACGCGGCCCACTAAAGGTTGGGCCGGCATCGACTTCATTGAGGGTCGCGAGTCGCTGTGCAACTGTCCAGAGCAGCACCTCACGGCCACGCGCATCGCTGGCAGCAGCACGCCATGACTGGTTCTTGGCATTGAAAGCTCCCACGATGAGGACCCTGTCACTCCCAGGGTGACGGAGGACCCGCTCCAGCTGCTCCAAGTAAGGGGTGCAAACACTCTTCGGCGGGATGTACACGCTAACCACAATGAAGGGCGCGTCATGTCCACTAATCTTCATCCACATCCTGCTGTATCAGAGTGGATTGAGATTGCATCTAAGGCCATTCAGGCCCATCGCAATCTTGCTGATCTTCTGTGCCGCTGTCCCTTCAATGCCACTCTCTCTTGACGATACAGCAGGCCCCCCCGTCCCTTCTGGCGTTAGCCACACTCCTTGGGAGTGTGCCCGGGATGGACCACGCGGAGGTGCCAGTTTTACAGGGATCATCCTGGGACGGGGGTCGGCGCTTTTCAGGTACTCTGCCTCCTCTTCTTGTATCTTGAGGTTTTCCCGTCGTTTTTCAGGTACTCTGCCTCCTCTTCTCGTAACTTGAGGTTTTCCCGTCGCTGCCGAATTCCTCCTCGTTATGGTGCCTTGGCTGTTGCCACGAATTGCTCGGTATGGTGAGGTAGAGTGACTACTCACCACCCGCCATACTACTTGCTAATATCACAGCCCAACATCACATTCGTTTCCCTATATACTACGACCATGCGCTCTATAAATTACTCTCATTCGATAAATACAGTCACAGCAAGGATACAGACACATTCATACTAGCCGGTAGGGCTGGGGAAAACCCCACCAGCACCCTCGAGCCCACCCTTCCTAGGATGGCCCCACCGGTACCCGCTTTGTAGGGCTTCCACGTGACCAGGGGGCCTACAGCCCATAAAAATAACAAAAGGAAAATTAACAAAATGCAAAACTAAATAAATCAGGATTAAATAAAATACCTATCGGTTTGCTGCCCCCCCAAGGGACCGATAGGGCCCCCAACACCCACACGACTATGTGCACACACACAATTTAATCTAGTATCACAATATTCTAATCTAAGCCTAATCTAAGGATCACCTATTATCACAGCTCGTTCTTTACGCCTTAACCTAATATCACTGTGATCTACGCCCGCGCAGAATCGGTCATACAAACTAAACACAAAGACACACATACTGGGGGAGAGAGGTACTTTTATAAATATTCCCATCTCTTCCCCTTCTAACGCCCCGTCTACTGCTCTAAATTAGGAGACACCAATGTCAATTCACCGCTCCACCTCAGCCATACCTACTCCGCCGCCCCGTCTTCCGGCCCAGGCTCTGCAGAACTGCTCGAACTGAGCGTAAGACTGCCTGTCATTGACAAGGTGCGTGAGAGGCCCGTTGATTTGCTGTCCTCCCAGGTGTGCCACTCTCAGGTCATCATACAGGGGGCAATGCCTGATGACATGCTCGGACGTTTCATCCTCAGCCCCACATGGGCATGCTGGCTCGTCCCTTCGCCTGAAAAAGTGCAGTTTCGAGCTGAAGTTGCCATGTCCAGTGAGCAGCTGGGTGACCTCATAGCTGGGCGTCACGAACGCCAGTGCGCATCTCTGCCTGACATCTGGGAAGAACTGGTAGGTCGCTCTGCCCTTGTCCACAGGGTCCCACCCTGCCTGCCATTTCTGCATTACCCAGTCCTCAATTCTCCGTTCCTTGTCTGCCGCTGTTCCATCACCATTGAGGATTATGCTGAGGTCAGGGCGCACCTCTGCACATGTCCTGTCGGGCCATTTAAGGGCAGCGTAGGCAACGCGCGCATCCATTATCAGGTCGAGGGGAGCGCAACCAGCCACGACCTGCAGTGCATCATGCGAAACCGTGCGGTATGATCGTGTTGCAGAGATCAGAGCCGCCCTCTGCATCGTCCTGATCCTGTTCCGCATCGCCTTCGTTGGTCTGTGCCACCACGTGCAGGTCGCATACATTACCGAGGGGAGAAATACAGTCTTGTAGAACCTCATTCTGTCCCGGTATGGCACTCCCCATCCGGCCCCTGCGAGGCCCCTCATTCCCCCCGCGATCCGGGCTGTACGACCTATCAACGACTCAATATGCTCTTCCGCGGATAGTCTGTTATTGAGCGTGATTCCGAGGTATCTCGCAGTGCTGGTTGCTCTCACTCTTGTATCTCTGACCCTGACATGGGTTGGATGCCTCCGGTCCCCCCCTCCACGGAACACCATTACCTGTGTCTTTTCCGCTGCCAGCTGGAGGCGGGCACTCCTACACCATCCGTCGATGAACTGCGCACATCGCTCCGCCTCCTCCACCGCCGAGGCCCTGGTCCGCGCCACTATCACCACCGCGAGGTCGTCGACGTATGCCACCGGCTCCCAACCCGTACCGGCGAACTGCGCCAACAGATCGGCAAACACCAGATTCCACACCGCCGCACCGAGTACAGATCCCTGGGGGCAGCCCCTCGTCACCGCCGTCAACTGCTCCGCCGTGCCCGTCTCCATGATGGCCCTCCTGTCGCTGAAGTAGCTTCGTAGCAGCAAGTAGATGTTCCGAGGGATCCCACACTCCTTCAGCCTCTGGAGGGCCAGGGGCCACCACACGGAGTTGAAGGCCCCTGCGATGTCGAAGAAAACAGCCAAGACGTGCGGCTGCCCCGCACTCCTGATGAGGCCCACCAGCGCGGCTATTGCAGACTCCGTGTTGCGGCCCCTGGTACAGCCAAACTGGCGCGGATGGCTACGCGATTCAAGGTTCCCAGCTATGGTGCCCAGTATCATCTTCTCCAGTACCTTGCCGTTCATGGGCAGCAGGCTGACAGGGCGGAAGGAGTTGCAGTCGGAGGGGTCGCGGTCTCCTGCCTTGACCAGGGCTCTGATCAGGGCCACCTTCCAGGGAGTCGGGAACTCGCCCCTCCTGAGCGCTGCATTACACAGCGCCAGGAGCGCTTCATGGTATAGTGCCGGCGCTTCCTTTATCATCGCCATATCTATCATGTCCAGTCCAGGCGCCTTGGACCGCCTAAACGAGGCTATGGCACTGTGGAGATCCGGTATCGTCCATCCCGGGGCATCCGGCGTGTTGGGTGGCACATCTACTGCCTCTCTGGTGGCCATCTCGGCGGGCGTGTCCGCCGCGACGTCATCTGCCGGGAACACCTGGGCGAGGTACATCCTGCAGGCTTCTTCGGGATCTTCTGCTCTCCGCCCCCCCACGACCAACGCACCAAGGGCTACCGCAGGCCTTATTTTTTCCCTTATGATGCGGTACGCAATCCCCCAGGGTCTCTCCCCCATTTCCTCCTGCAGGAACTGCCTCCAGCCGGCCCTCTTCTTTATCCTGATGATGGTCTTCAGCTTTTTCTTTTCTGAGTAGAAGAGCGCCCGCAGCTCACGTCTGTGCAGTGGTCTGCGTGCCCTCCTTGCTCGCCTGCGTGCCCGTAGGGTGACCCTCCGCTGTTCTGCCACCTCCTCGTCCCACCACAGCAACCCCCTCACTACTCCCTTAACTACCTTCTTGAGGGTTCTGGTGGCCGCTGTCAGGACGGCGCTGCTGAGGTCCCGCAGGTCCCCGTCTAGATCCTCCGGAGTCTGGCGCACAGCTAGGGCGTAATCAACCATAGCCGACTGGAGCTCCGCCTTGTAGGCTCTCCACCTCGCAGTCCTCGTAATGAATCGCGTCGCCGCTGCTGTTGGGGCTCCCGATTCCGGCACAAGGCCGAAGGTGACCAGCGCGTGGTCGCTCGTGGTAGCGAACTGGACCCTCCAGCCGTGAAGCCACCCATCCTCTGGTGAGGTAGACAGGGTCACGTCGATGCATGACTCTCCCCTGGGGCCATCAAAAGTACTGCCCTGGGAGATGTCATTGTGCAGCGTCAAGCCCTCCGCCGCCATCCAGAAGGAGGCCTCCTGACCCCTAGTGTTGTTGGCACTGGAGCCCCATGCCAGCCCGTGGGCGTTGATGTCTCCAGCCAGCACCACCCGTCCCCTCCCAATCCGCTGCAGGACCCGGGTCAGGCAGTGCAGGTGCTCCCTCATAGGGTCCCCTGGCGCGGCATAGAAACTGACTATGTGCGCTTTGTGGCCCCTTCCCGACAGCAGAACCACCGATATATCTGGGGTCGACAGATCGTCCATGAATATTGCATCCAGCCGGGGGTCCAGCACAACCACGGCGGCCCGGGTAGCGCGTTCCGCGGAGTACTTGCAGAGTACCCAGGCCGTGAGTCCAAATCCGGTGACGCGACCCCCGGCAGTAGGTGGTTCCTGGACGGCCAGCACGTGAATTCCGGACTCAGCCGCCCGCTGTCGAAGTTGGTCCGCAACCGCTGCTTGCCTGTTCATATTATGCTGGCCTATTTTGATGGGTTCGCTGTCATTTGCCATAGTCAGTGTTTCGCACGTAATTTTCGATTGCCCTTTTGTAACTGGGGCAGGCGTTGCTGCCTGCGTCGTGCTCATGGGCCAGTCCCGCCTTGACACAGGGTAGGCACCTCGGCTGGCCACCCCTGGGGCAGTCCGAGAAGCGGTGGCCCTCCCTCGCGCAATATCCGCAAACCTGGGCCGCAGTGCAGGATGCAGAGATGTGCCCGTACTGTTGGCATCTATAGCACCGGGTCACACTAACATGGTCCACCACTCTGCAGCTAAACCACCCCAGGAAGACCCGGCCAGCCTTCAGGACCCCCTGTCTGATCGCTGGGGACACCTGCACCACCCACTTGACCTGAGGTCGGTCCTTAGGGCCCACCTTGTAGAGTGGCAGTATATTCTTCTTGGCGTCGGGGTCGGATCCGTGAGGGTCCGCAGCAGCAGCCAATGCTTCAATGATCTTGTCCTCTGAAGCGGTCGATGGGATGTCGTGTACAAGGAGCCTGGGGTAGCGTGCGGGAGCCGAGACAGCAGACAGCCCTGCGTCCCGTAATGTCGCACTCCCTGTAATTTTTTCCACATCCGCCTCCTCGGTCAGGTCAATGGCCACCTTCCCCCCTCTGACCGGTCGGATGTTCCTGATCGTGACTCCCAGGTCCGAGGGGGTCATTTTCTCCGCCAGCTTTCCCATGACGTCCTCCCCCTCCTCCGCCGTGATAATCACCGTTGCCCCCGCTCTGGCCGGTGTGGGTCCTCCTTTGCCCGCGAGTGCGGCCCTCAGCTCGGCCTTTACTTGGGGGACCGACAACTGGGGTCGCACAGTACGGTCAGGCTGAGGCCGCGACTGCCCCCCTTCCGTCCTTGTTCTCCTCCCGGATCTCACCTCCTGCCATCCTTCCTCCCGCGGTCGGCCTGCGCCAGGTCCCTCCTGACTCCTTAGCGCGCCACTGTATGTGTTCGGTGGGCTCCCTACCTCCATTGCGCTCTGTTGGGCGTGATCACCCACACTGATGGCCGCAACCTTTCCGGCCCTCAACTCTCGGATCTCCTCTCTGAGGGCATCCACCATTTTAATCACAGGCTGCTGTGCCCCTCGGCTCTCTTTGTAAGCCCGGAGCTGCCCAGCCAGAAACGTATTTTCTGCGGCTAGCTTTGCCGCAGATGACGTGGCAGACCTCAACAAGGCATCCAGGAATCCCGCCTGAGTCTTGTTGAGTTTGCTCTCCGGACTCAGGATGTAGGAGGTCACCTTGCCTAGGGCTTCGTTCAGCTGGTCAAGTGGCCCCAAGAGGCGCTCGCACTCATCCTCCCGCTGGGTGTCCGCCTTCCTCTTTTTAGCAACCAATGGGGGTGCCCGTTGGGTCGCAGGTCCGCCCGAAGTCGGGAGTCCTCTCTCCGATCCGGGGAGGGACTCGTCATCCGGCATCTCACTCAGCATCCTGCTAGTCATTCCTAACAGAAGAGAAAAGAAAAGAAGATACCTGGTCAGCCCTTAGGCTGATACTAGGTCGGGCTCCAGATAGATACCCGGTCGGGCTCCAAGCAAATAGTGGTCGGTCCCCAGAATCGATCCTCGGTCGGTCTTCAGAGCAGATACTGGTCAGCCCCTAAGAATGCCTCTCAAGAGAGAGCTCCTGCCAACTCCTAATATCCCACTACAAAGGCCCAGAAAATCTCCCTCTTTCCACTCTATTTCTCCTCCTATCTAGCTCCCAGAGTGGGCCAGCAGTGGGATCACTCCTAAAAAGGCAATGATGAAATACTCCTCACTGATTGGCCAATCTAAATCACCTGATCAGCTGTATGATTCACAAAACAGATTGAAACAAGAAAATTATAACACAGACTTACCTACAGGCAAGCCTGCATACCTCTTTGAGGGTCCAAAAGCAGTCCAAATCCAGTCCAGTTTTTCACCAAATTCACACAGATCACTCCACTTTTCACTACAGATCCACAGTCCAAAAACAGTCCAGATTCAGTCACTTTTAACCGCCAAAAATCGAATTTTAGTTGAGAGCACTTCCACAGAGATGTTGACTCCTTGAAAGCTAGAACACAACTCCTTCATCCACATCCACAGTTAGAGAAGCTGAGACGAAAGGGATCCTCGCTCAAGGGAAACAACCCCTCCACCTTCACCTTATGTTTTTGAAGGAATGCCCCTTGCACCCCCAGCAGATCTAAAGGTACGGAACATAAGTTTGCTTGGTGTGGAAGAGTTTAATGACATTTTCTGGATCTTCTGAAGTGTTCGCTGAAACTGACGCTTCATCGCTCATGACCGACACGTCTGGTATGTCCGTATTGATTGAAATGCTGTCCGATTCTGGCTCATAATGCACTTCCGAGGGACCATCGCACCTCTTACCCTCGATTTTGAAATCCGAGCTTTCGTTTACAGCATCTGCTGCTAGAATATCAGAGGATCATTGGCATGAATCGAGACTTAGATCCACATTGAACTCTGAGGTTGACGGTAAATCAGTATCTTCTAAATCCACTACCATACCCTGAATCTGGGAGGTTGCGCGATTTTGAGCCACAGAATCTACAGCACCTGCCGCTAGAATATCAGAGGATCATTGGCATGAATCGAGATTTAGGTCCACATTGAACTCGGAGGTTGTTGGTAAATCTGTATCTTCTAAATCCACTACCATACCCTGAATCTGGGAGGTCGCCAGCACAGTATTCTGTGGGTCGATTTTGAACCACAGAATCTTTCCTCTATTTTGAGCCACAGAATCTTTCCTCCATTTTGAGCCTTTAAATTCTTACAACATTGTTAGGTGTGTGTGTGTGTGGTGGTGGTGAGGGGGGGGGGGGGGGGGATCCTATATTTTTTAATTGACTGATGAAGTAGGTAAAAATTTTTTCTCATTACCTACTACCTACTTACCTGAAATTTTTCAAAACTTACACCCCATAGGCACAGATCCAGGTATCTTTTTTGGCTTGAAGGCCCATCTGCCCGCATTCTGGGGAATACTTTTTCCTGGAGACTAGGGTTGATTACTCTTCCTCCCAAGAGCATATATTTTGGGCAAATCCCTGAATGAACCTAGCAGATTTCTCTTGGTTTTTTTCGTTTTCTGCTCCAGATTTCTTCTTGTGGCGCCGTAGCTGTTTCCTTGCGTATAATTCATTGCAACGGTGACAAGGAAGAGTGTTAGAGGACTCTCCCAGCATCGCTTTCTGCACCGGTTTAGGCGTACCCAGTGAGCTAAATAAAAAGTTCCCTTCTTTTCTTAGCTTTGTTAAATCTTTCCTCTATTTTGAGCCTTTACTGTTACTCAGGATATGCTGTATGGTGGAGGCACCAGTTTCAGACACTGGTCCAGTATCAGACACTTTCAACTTTAAAGCCAGATAATAAGTGTTCCCAGACGGCTTTGAGGCCTTTTCCAAGGTGCATTTGGTGCAGGCAGATCTATCTAGCGGACTGAAGTGAAACTAGGAGCCCAGAGAAGGTCATTGCTGGTTTGGTGATGGTTATCAGAGGGCGCTTCCAGTTCAGTTCCCCAACGGTGAGGTTTGCAGACAACGTGGCTAACAGGTGAGCAACTTTCTCGTGGTATATTTGCCCTATTTTTCCCTTCCCATTTACCTTTTTCCGATTTTATTGTTCATATTGTTGTCCTGTATTGGTAGATTGCGAAATGTTTTACGGAATGTTAATATTATGACCGATTTCCGAGGGTGTCTGATACTGGGTTCCAAAAGGGGGCCATTTTCAGAATCAGACAGGGGGTGTCTGATACTGGTGATTTCGACCAGTTGGGATTTTGTCATATTTCTCGTTTATTTTTAATGTTAGAAACTTGAAACTCACGCCTTCAACTTATATAGCCATCTCAGTCACAGCACTCAGTATCAGACAGGGGTGTCTGATACTGGTACTGAACGATGTCTGATACTCGTCTTTGGATTAAATCAATGATTTTTTTACAAAATTGGGACTGTATTCATGAATTTAGCTGTGATAGTATTGCCTTTTGGCTCATTACCTATCTAAGGCCTCATGGTTTTGGATGTAATGTATTATGAAGTGCGGTGGTAAGAACCAACGTAGGTAATCTGGAATCACTAAGACATTTTTTCTTAACACAGTTCCTTTTTCCCTAGGTACATTTGCGATCATCATGGGCCCTCCTGGACCAAGATTCCAGTACTCTGAGCAAGCCATGAAACAAGCCTTAGAAGACGTGGCCTCAGGAATACCAGTAGCCACTGCAGCAAAAAGTCGCAACGTGCCGAGGATCACTCTTCGCAACAAAGCTATCTGTAAATATCGTGCCGAAAGGAGAATGGGTCCTGATGCTGTCCTAACAAAAGAGGAAGAGGGTATTCTGGTGTTATGGATTCAGTCAATGTCACGAGCTGGGTACCCAGTGACTCGCCAAAATTTGTTGGATAGCGTAGCTCAACTTGTCAAGCGTCTGGGAAGAGAAAATTCATTCACTGCTGGCAAACCTGGCAAGTCGTGGTATATGGGTTTCACAAAAAGAAATCCATCCATTACAACCAGGCTGACTGAAAATCTAACCCTGTCGAGAGCTGGAGTTACCAAGGAAAGCCTAGATCAATGGTACACAGCAATGTATGACTATTTGAAATCCAACGGCTATGAGAGTATCCTCAATGATCCAAAACGCGTTTTCAACTGTGACGAGAGTGCCTTTTTTTTAAACCCAAAGGGAAATCGTGTCCTTGCGGTGAAAGGGGATAAGAATGTTTATCAAGTTGTCAATAGTGATGAAAAAGAATGCTTGACAGTCTTGGTGACTGCAAACGCCGAAGGTGAGCAACCCCCACCAATGATTGTATTCAAATACCAAATAATTCCGCAAGACATTGTCTTTTCTGTTCCCACTCATTGGGGTATTGGAAAGTCTGACTCAGGGTTGATGACGAGTGCTGTTTTTTTCGAATATTTGGCAAATTTGTTTCACCCATGGCTAGTAGAGAATAATGTTGAATTTCCAGTCATATTGTTTATTGACGGGCATTCCTCCCATATAACCCTCGAGGCGAGTGAGTTCTGCGACAAAAACAAAATAGTATTGATAGCACTCCACCCGAATGCAACACATTTAATCCAGCCCCTTGATGTATCCGTATTTAAGCCTCTCAAGACCACCTGGAAGAAGAAAGTACATCAATGGCGGCTGGATCACCTCAACAACCCTATTCTAAGGAAAAGAGATTTTGCGCCACTGCTACAAGAAACTCTGGGAGAGCTTTCACCAGGCACCATTCGAAATGGTTTCAGAGCTTGTGGGTTGGTGCCATGGAACCCACAGGAGGGCTTCAGGAATTTGGAAGGATTGACTTCTAAAAAAGCAGTTGATAATACGAAGCAGTGTGCTGAAAGTCCAGATGTCAAAAGATATGAAGAAGCACTAAGAGTGTTCGAAGAAAACATATCACCATCCAAATTGTCGTCATTCAAAAACCAAAGAGATAAATATGATGGGCATCCAGAGGATTTTTCTCTTTTCAAGTTGTGGAAAACTATGAGACTCAAGAGTGAGACCACCCAACATGGACCCATCAATGAAGATCATGACGTCGGAAATCAAGACTTAGCAAACCACTCAGATGAGATACAAGAGCCTCTGTCCAATGGAGTGGTTGATGAGAACAATCTCAACAACTATAAGATTAATCCAAATGCACCTCAAACTCAAAGCGACGCTCTGGCTCCTACTCACAATGGAAAAGGTGTGAACAATCCGATTGAAGCAATTCCTAGCCCTTTCAAGAAGGCACTCATATGGACTCCTGTCCTTCAAAATTCCAAGCGTGCCCAAAAGACTGGTAAGAAAGGGATAGGACCAGGAGCAGTTAGCTCCAAAGAGTGGCGAAATGCTATTTTGGAAAAAGAGCAGAAGAAGCAACAAGCTGAAGATGCAAAAAGAAAACGAATGGAAGAACGCCTCAAGAAAAAAATGGAGAAAGAAGAAATGAAGAAGAAACGACTGGACAAAAAAGCGAGTCAACAGCAACAAGGAAGATTGAAATCAAAAACCAAAGCGAAGAAGCGAGCACGAAGAGAGACTGACAGCACAACTGATGAAGATTGGCAACCCTCACAATCAGATGTCGACGTTGATTTAGACGACCCCCCAGAAGTGTCAGCAGTGCCCATGCCAACAACAACTCTAGAGGTGTCAACAGTGCCAACAGAGCCGGTGCCAAGTACAAGTGGTTTCCAAGAACAAATGGATGAACAGTTGGACATGAGTTTAGAGTATCCAGGGTTACAAGACCCTATTTCCAGCTCCCCTGGTTCTCACCTGCCAGGAGAGCAGCTCGAAGGAAAACCAGGAGAACCATCTGTCATCGTCTTGACGATTCAAGAATCTCAAATTCAAGATAGTGGGGTGACGTGCTTCATTGACGATGCCACTGCTTCACCAGAACCTCCACTACTGCCCACTGATTGCTCCTCGAATGACCAAATCCCGACTCCACCAGGAACCAACTCAAAACTGGGAAAACCGAAGAAAGAAGCCACTTTCTTCATAGCTTGCAGGCACAAAAAGACAAAGACGTACAAGACGCTGTTCAAAATCCAGGAGATGATAACTGAAGACGAGGCGATTGTTGTCTCACTCAATCCTTGCAACAGAATGAGAACGATTTTTGTGAAAAACGGTGGTGTGCTCGATCTGATGGATCTATCCAAAACCGACATTGTCAGTTATCTACCATATCCTTTAAAACTTGGAAGGAATGATAGCACGAAATACCAGTTTCCTGAACCACTTGATGTAGACTGGTAATTTGCCTCAGGAAACCAAATTTCAACTCAATTTCTATAATGTCACAAACTTAGAATTCGTAAACTTTTTGTTCGTGATAACTCCACATTGAAACCAAATTTCAACTCAATTTCTATAATGTCACAAACTTAGAATTCGTAAACTTTGTGTTCGTGATAACTCCACATTGAAAGTATGTGATATTGATGTTCATTCTATTTTTATGATGTGATATTTAGGTAGGTATAACAAAGACATATTTTTTCTCAAAGGGCTTCGTTTGAATGAAAAGACTGATTTTATAAATAATTCAAGTTACCTACCTTTAAATTGGAATTTATGTGATGTTTTTTACTACTTTTGACCGAAAAGCGTCCTATACCTAGTCAAATAAAAATTTACCTACTTGAAAGAAGTTTTTTTTTGCGTTTGATGGAAGTGTCTGTTTCTGGACCTGGAGGGAGTCTGATACTGGCGCCACCCAAATTTCTCCGTGTCTGACACTGGTGCAAAAACATGGTTTTGAGAAAACCATATTAAATCGACAAAAACAAAAAATCCGTCGGTTTCCAAGTCTTGGTGAGTTGTCAAGGAGTAGTGGTACCTGATTATGCCAACCCGATAAATGTTTGATGAAATCTCGCCTCGCAGTTTAAAGAAACCTGAGAATATCCGCTTACAGTGTCTGATACTGGTGCCTTCACCCTACGTCCGTTTCTTATGGATGATTACGTTCTATATGCCGCGAAAATTGCAGCACGGACTCCTCACAGTAGAAACAGTAATATTTCCCACGCCGTCTTTTTCCTTCCTGATTATCGTTTGCAGCATTTTCTGGATCTGCTGATGTGTTCGCTGAGACGGACGTCTCATCGCTCATGACCGACTCATCTGACTGGTATGTCCTTATTGATTGAAATGCCGTCCGATTCTGGCTCATAATGCACTTCCGAGGGACCATCGCACCTCTTACCCTCGATGTTGAAATCCGAGATTTCGTCTACAGCACCTGCCGCACTGTACAACTGAATCAACATCGATCACATCCATTCCTGGGGCCATTTTGGCAGCTGACTTAAAAGCATGCTATATATCTTTCACTGAAAATAAAATTAAAAACAATAATATATTCATTTGCCACTTTTCTTGGTATTTTGGAGGACATAATTATTTTTTTACTCAATCACGAATCCAAGGCTTCCTTTGGTAGAAAGAAAAAAAAAAAAAAAAAACTCGGCGCTGCGCGCCTCGCCAGGGGGCAAGCCCCCTCGACCCCCGAATGCTTACTGCTTAGAGCCTACGGCTAAAATTCAAGAAACATGGAAGATACTTTAGCCGCGCTTTTTATGATTCTGTAGCCGCACTGTTATGATTTCACTTCGTCACCAGGATACAACCAAGTGACAACCAAACAAGCGTCATTGTTTACTATCAATTTATAACATCAATTTATATAGTTATAGTATGAAAGTACGAAATAAATACCAAGCACAAATACGAAATAAATTCGTGATAAATCAAGAGCTTTCCAACGAATGGAAAACGATTTTTGTCCGATGAAAATGAAAGAAGTCTCATTTCCCTAGCAACTACTCGGTTGTACGTGAAAATCATCGTTAAAATTTCGTGACACTTCCGCGTGACATTTTTCGGATAGTTAGTCCAAGGCTAAAGCATGTTCCATGCTAAAATCGGCGTTCTTTCGTTTTCGGGAGGGGAAAGTGCAGACCGACGCCGAGTGTGCAGGAGAGGAGCCCGTCGTAGCCTTCGGCCTTCGTCCCCGAGGTGGAAGTATATCCATAGAGCCTAAATTGGTGGACGCCGTCACCGTCACCATGACGACGCTAATCATCCCTGCACGATGCTAGAGCAATCACCACTGGACAAGGCCACTCTCATTTCTTCCACTGTCTCTCAACACCAATAAAAATCACACTTCTACGACGGGTTTCTGCATACTCCAGATTTCAAAAGTTATTTACAACGCTGGTTTTGAACATTTTGAACCACTTTGAACATCTGTTCCAGTGGAGGACGGACTCGCCCATGTGGGGAAAAAATTGGAATTAACTGATACAATTTAATCTTAAAATCTAATCTTAGAAAAAAAAATTGTTAAACAAATTTCCATACAAGAACCGCCTTTTTATTGACTAAAAGAAGCTCAAAAAAAAAATTACAAATTGAAAATCGTCCATTCCGTTGCCGAGTGAGAACGGAGTTAGTTCCGCACCTTCCCTCTCACTTGCACACCACTACAATTACGAGTGGGTAGAAAATAAGAGTTGAACTTTTCTAAAATCCATAAATATAAAACTTCCGTTCCTACCTACCTATTGTTTGTTTGTTTTTGTGTTTTAGTTTTTAAAATTATTTTACTTTTTTTGTGTTTGAATGAATGGAAATAGATTTCAGTTTTCCGAGTCGATTCGGTTTTTCGTGGACGCTGTATAATCAACCGTTTGCCCTTAGTAAGGCCTCCATTTTTGCAAAGAAAATTGCAAACGCAAATTACGAGGGGGTAGAAAATAAGAGTTGAACTTTTCTAAAATCCATAAATAGAAAACTTCCGTTCCTACCTACCTATTGTTTGTTTGGTTTTGTTTTTTAGTTTTTGCTTCCGAGTCTGCGAAGCAGCGGAAGCCTTGTGTTCACTTTCGTGAGCCAAAAAATTTTTGTCTTCAGAAATCAAAATTTCCACTTGCATTTTGCGTTTCAAAGCCTACTGAACAAATTTGGTTCCGTGTCTGTCGGTCTGTGAGTCTGTGAGTCTGTGAATCTGTGAGTCTGTGAGTCTGTCCGCATTTCCTTGTTACAGCCATAACTTCCACGATTTTGAATTGATTCAGCTCAAATTTTGAGGGATGGTGCGGATGAGGCCCCTTGAGGTCCCATACAAATTTCAACATGATTGATCCAGCGGTACGCCCTGCGCATGCGCTAACGTTAAATTCAACAAACACGCATAACTTTCACAATTTTGATTCAATTTCGCTCAAATTTTCAAGGGTTGTTTGGACAAGGCCTAGTGAGTTCCAGTATGAATTTCAGCATGATCGGACCCTCGGTGCGCTCTGCGCATGCGCTGGCGTGAAATAGATTCAATTTCCTTTTTACAGCCGTAGTAACCAAAGATTTCACCCAATTTCAATGTAATTCTCAGGGATTAAGCGGGTAGGGCCCATTGAGGTCCCATATAAATTTCAACATGATAGAGCCAGCGGTTCGCCCTGCGCATGCGCTCTGTCTGTCTGTCTGTCCTTCTATGCACGGCCAAACGGCTCGACGGATATCGACCAAATTTGGCACGAATATCCAGTAGGCTCCCAAGTTGTGCAACGTCGCATTTTCAATTCCCTGACCATAGCGGAACTATGGTCGACCATGGTCAACTCCTGAATGGCTTGATGGATATCGACCAAATTTGGCACGAGTATCCAGTAGGCTCCCAAGTTGTGCAACGTCGCATTTTTAATTCCCTGACCATAGCGGAACTATGGTCGACCATGGTCAACTTCGTTAATTGAAATGGTAACCCCTATTTTTTATCGCGTATTCGTAATCTACGTGAAATTCTATCTACGATCGACCCTTCGGACTACCCCCGCGGTCGACCTTAGCGCATCCATGGGCCCCTCCATGGTCGAATCCCGAATTGCTCAACGGATATCGACCAAATTTGGCACCAATATCCAGTAGGCTCCCAAGTTGTGCAACGCCGCATTTTTAATTCCCTGACCATAGCGGAAATATGGTCGACCATGGTCAACTCCTGAATGGCTTGACGGATTTTGATAAAATTGGGCACAAATACCCGGTAGGGTAAGGGATTTTTCCGTCGTTTGTTGGTTCCACGATACTGCGTACAGCGAATCTCGGATAGCGAGCGAAGCGAGCGGTCAGGCTAGTTATGTATAATGGACGTAATGTATTATGGAAGTCATGTTATGTATAATATGTATATTTCATGTAATGTTATGTTATGTAATGTTATGTTATGTAATATGTATATTTAACGTTATGTAATGTTATGTAATGTAATGTAATGTAATGTAATGTTATGTTATTTTGCTTCCGAGTCTGTTCTATTTTATAATGGGTCACTCTGATTGTGACGAGGAAGCTCCTGTGCCATCACCTTGGCAGTGTATTTAAAATTATTTTACTTTTTTGTGTTTGAATGAATGGAAATAGATTTCAGTTTTACGAGTCGATTCGGTTTTTCGTGGACGCTGTATAATCAACCGTTCGCTCTTAGTAAGGCCCCCATTTTTGCAAAGAAAATTGCAAACGCAAAAAAAGATGCAAGAAACATGCAAAGAAAAATTCGAGGCAGTGATGTTTTTGGTAGGATGCACCGTTTACTAGTTATAAGCAAAAAAGTCAAAGTCCGTACTCTACGGGTTGGTAATCTGAATGTCTTCGGCTTATTCGATACTACGCCCTGCCGTTTTCTGTGGACTTCTCCCGAAGGTACAGTGAGGTTGATTTGAACATGAGAAATAGTGAAATAGTGTAAATGCTTACCGTACGGCGAGGCAGTTTTCAGTCACACGAATGAAGCCTAAAGTAGTAATGGATCATGGATGGTGGTAGGTAGCAGGGTAGGGGATGGCCTAGTGGGAGAAATGGAGCCGACCTTGACCGAACACAAAGCGAACCTGAAAATTTCTAGAATCACGGGCTTCATATACAATATAAGGGCATCACCAATGAGCAATGAGCAATGAGCACCAATGATTCATCATTCATGATGAATTCATTCGTTTGAGGCAATTTGAACTCGCGTAATGTCATCCAAATACCTGAACCTTTTCCCACTTCGCTCACCAGGATTTACGTAGGTACACTTTTGTTACTGCCTAGGTACCTACCTACCTACCTATCTGATGATTCAGATAAAATGTACTTATACACAGTTCCACAATGTCAACAACATTGAGTTTGTAACCACTTCACTGACCTAATTAATATAGGGTGTAGCAAAAGTCGGTATCTTCTTAATTTTCCCATAACTTTATTAAAAATAGGTATATTTTCATAATTTTTTCGTCGTTATGTAGATAAACATCTCCGATTTAGGTATGGAAGATAATATCCGGCCTATGGCCACCCCTAGCCGATGGCACTCGTCTACTCCCTCCAAGAAATTTTGCAAGATTCTGGGAAACGCAATGATCCGGGTTTTCATTCACTAATCATTTTCAGTGATGAAGCTCACTTTCATTTAAGTGGTTTTGTCAACATGCAAAACTGTAGGTTCTGGGGATTGGAGTCCTCAGGAGATACAGGAACACCAATTGCATCCACAAAGAGTGAACAGCGTGGTGTGGATTTTGGAGCGGCGGTGTT
Source organism: Leptopterna dolabrata (assembly GCA_954871275.1). NCBI lineage: Eukaryota > Metazoa > Arthropoda > Insecta > Hemiptera > Miridae > Leptopterna > Leptopterna dolabrata. The sequence goes on along the minus strand of OX940974.1, from coordinate 108,721,852 downwards.
ACTGGGCCATACTTCTTTGAAGATGACAGTGGGAATGCTGTCACCGTCAATGGGGAACGGTACAGACAAATGCTAACAGATCGTTGAATCTCTGAATTGGAACAATCTGACATCGACACTTACAGCACTTGGTTCCAGCAAGACGGCGCAACTTGCCACACTTCAAGGGCGACAATAGATTTATTGCGCGAAACTTTTCACGACCGAATCATCTCCATAAACGGGAATCAGTATTGGTCTTGCGACCTAACTCCGTTGGATTTCTTCCTTTGGGGTTACATAAAGTCCAAGGTCTACGAAAATAATCCCAGGACCGTCGAGGAACTGAAGGAAGAAATCCGGGAGAGGGTCTCCATATGCCGGGTATTATCTTCCATACCTAAATCGGGGATTTGTACCTACATAATGACGAAAATATTATGTAAATATACCTATTTTTAATAAAGTTATGGGGAAATCAAAAAGATACCGATTTTTGCTACACCCTACATATGTGTGAGGGTGTAAGTGCATGTGTATTTGCAGCAACGGTCGTGGGGAAATTTTTGTTTATAGTGGTGTTGTATAAATTAATGCAGGGTAGGGTGGTTGACAGGAATAGGGGCAAAAACAGATGGACGCTATCATGATATTTTAGACGTACTACAATTTAGTTACGCATACCAGAAGGGAAATGAGTGGCATTGAGGTTTAAAGGTAGCACGTCTCAAAAATCCTGAGTTGTCTGTCTGTTTTTCGCCACATTTTTTGCCATACATGGTTTGGACTATTGTATCCATGTTTCACCCCTTTTTTGTTCGTGCCATTTCACTGTTTTTTGGTCAATTTTTCCTTGTATGACTATTGCTCTCTCCATACAGCCCAACTGTGTATGGGCATTGCTTTAACTGTTAGGGCGCGTTTCACCACCCTTTGTGTAGTGCGAATGACGGTTAACTTGGAGTTACAGAACAAAATAAAAGCGTATTGCATGCATATTTGTCTGTTACTCCAAGTTAAACGTAACACAATAACTGTAGGTGTTGAAACCGGCTGTTATTGTACCAAGAAATTCACAAACTGTTTGGTGTGAGGTACTATCTGTTAGGTGTCTGGTGATGTTGAATTCATTTGCTATAGTAGAATGGTTGAGTGAGGGTAGAGGGGATATTGTCAAACAATGTTTATCCCAATAAGCCTTACACATCGTTATCATTTGCTCAAGCGTCCCCTCCTCTTAATGTGCTCGTCTGATACATCGGTGTGCTCATCACTCCCATCAGATGTTTATACATTGATCATCGTAGTGAAATTGTTGTTCACCAATTATGCCTACTGAAATGTTTGATAATATTACGACGGCTCAGATACTGCTTAATAGTAATTATATTACAAATTCAAACAACGTGGTTTCCTGTACACGGAACTGATATAACATTTTGATAGGTGACAGATCATGTACCAATGTTGATCTCAGTAGTTCAGGGGGTAATTACCCTAATACGGCCTCCACCGCCCCACAGCCTTACCCTTTCCACTCTTAGACGCTCAACTCATCCCATTACGCCGGATGAGATAGGTACTGGTTAATGATAATAATATTACACATTGGAACAACGTGATTTGTGTACACGGAACTGATATACAATTGTGAGAGGTGACGGATCATGTAGTAATGTTGATCTCAGTAGGTAATGGGGTTACTACCCCAGTACGGCCTCCACCCCCCCCCCCCCCCCGTACTGTCGTACCCTTTCCACTCTTATACGCTCAACTCATCCCATACATAAATCATTCCAGTGTGATGACCACTTGAACAAGTAGGTTTCAAAACAATAATTGTTTTATTATCGAATTATTCGAAACACAAGAACAGCGAATAAACAAAAATGATTTAAAAAATGTAATTTAAAAACCTCATTGTTCATTGTTCAACTTCGTTTGTTCATGTTAGTGATGAAAGCCCTGAGCTTCAATCGTGACTTAACTGTATCACTGTTCATTTGTTTGATCACATCACGGCATTTGGGTACGCTCGGCGTTTGCCCATTTCTCAGTTCTTCCCCGAAATATTTTCTCAAGGTTTTTCTCAGTGGAGAATCCCAAGGCACTCTAGGAGAATCTCAAGGCAGCAAGATACTTCGTCGCTTAGCGAACGCTCTTCAACTATCCGGGGTTAAACCCCTTTCACATGGTGCACAGTGTTGATGTGAATGTGGGCGAGAATAATTATACGTGTTGCTGTCTTCACTGTGTGAGGAATATTGTTGGGGGTTACTGGTACCTCCTCGTCTTGGTCTTCATGTGAAACACCATCATGAGGCCAATTACTGCAGCCAGCACCATCCATAGTCCTGCCATGTCCTACCTTGTGATGTAGAAAAGTGTTGTCATCCATAGCAACAGACTTTTCTGGTTCAATGGCAGGGTTGATAGCAGCACCTGTTTCCTGTTCCTCGTCGTCAACGGTGGCTACATCCCCAGGTTGCACCTTAGTTTCGTTTAGGGACATACATTGATATCCTGCTAAGTCTCCCTTATGTAGTGCAAATAGCTGGGCATACACGAGCGGGATTTCCGACGGTTTGACGGTTTATTTAGGAAACCTGCAGGTTTGGAATCTACGTTAGTGGAGGAGAAAACTCGCAGTCCAAAACTGACGGTTCAAGTTTAACAGTTTTTTCGAAAAACCTGCAGTTCAAATTTGTAAGTCAGTGGAGGGAAAAAACCGCAGTCCGAAAGTGACGGTTCAAGTTGAACAGTTTTTTCGAAAAACCTGCAGTTCAAATTTGTAAGTCAGTGGAGGGAAAAAACCGCAGTCCGAAACTGACGGTTCACCATCCTCATAGTTCTTGTAGTCTTCTACAATAGTTCTTGTCTTCTTCACGTTCTTCAGCTTGAAGTTCCTTCACGAGACCCATATGGCTATGGGCATTTCTTCGGGAAATCCATTCCTTCTCCCACTTTTTGCGATCCTTTTTACGAGATACTAATACGCTCAAGGCGTACATGCCACCTGCAGCAGCTAACATTTTTTTAGTCCTTTCTTCCATCTCCGACGAGGGTATAGTAGGTGCACTGAGAAAAAACCTCTACTTCTGGCCTCTGGACTGTCCAACACGCTGGACACTCCAAAACCGACGGTTTTCCGCCGAAAAAAACTGTGACTTCTCCACTAACGAACGGTTATGGACGTAAGGACGAGTTCCCCAACTTTTGAAACTCTACGTCAGTGGAGTACAACGGTTCAGAAACCGAGGGTCTGGACTGTCAGTAAAGACCGCAGTTTTAAATCGGCGGATCAAGACTGCCATCGACCACTAACGGACAGGTCGGATTTTTGATGAAATCCGCGCGCCTGGACTGTCAGAAAAAAACGACGGTTTTGGAACGACGTTCCAAAACCGCTGGATTGGAATGTTCGTGTATGCCCAGCTAATAATATTTTGTTGGTACGCCCAAAATGAGCGGCACTCAGCGGCTGTCGGTAAAAATTCATATGGGTTTCCGTTGTGTGTCCCAGGGTTTGAGCCTCATATCTTCTTGCGATAGGCTTACAAATTGTAAGCAGACTGCAAAGTGCCTTCTGAGCTTAGTTCCGCGAATGAAACTGCGCAGTAGCACCTGACCGTTGGGCGAACTCCCTCATGACCCAGGTTCCCTCAACAAAGGAATTGCCCTTCGCAAACAAGAACATATTTTCTGGTGGAGCAGCATAATCCCTAAATTTGATCATGAGATCAAATTTCGGCAAGTCGTCCTTGGAGGCTAGCATTGAAACTGACCTACCTAATTTCCCAATTGCTGTCAATCTTTCATATAAACATGACACCGCTTGTTCGGAGGGGAGTAACGATTTGTACTCAGCAGAATCCTTGTTCATTGATAACCTTGAGTTCCAGTCTTCCACTTTCATTTTGTCTATTTCCCCCACTCGTTTGCGGTTGAATACCTACAGCTTTAGAAGCAGACACTTTGTTAGAGCGAGATGTGCTTCCCAGTCGAAACCTCCTTGAAGTTTCATGCTGCTCTCTCAACCTCTTCCTTAATGAAAGTTATCAACTTGGCAGCATCTTCCATGTGCGATACTTGTGAACGCTTCATGGCAGTTTTTAGTTTCGCTTGTTTACGGGAATGGCTTCCAATGATCGATGAGAATGAAGAGTCGTACACTTCCTGCCATACTTTAACATTTTTCGCTTCTTCTGATTTGTCACAGACAATCATGTTGGTGGGAACAGAATTCGAAAATACTCGGAACTGCCGACCCAACTGATCGACTTGGGTGCCTAGCGATGCCACTGCCTTCAGGAAAACGTAATAATTCGTAGGATGTATTGCTTCCGGAACGGTTTGAATCACCTTTGACGTTTCATCGTCACGAGCAATTTTCTGCATTTCCAAGAAAACTTTACAGATAGCTCTCAACACAGAACAAATTAGTTTCTCTTGAATCCATCGTGCTTATTGCATAATTCCAAGGCGTATCTGTACACGACCTCATCACGAAATATTATCCTCCTGTAATCGGGATTCGCGATGGGCAGTACGAGGGCGTCTGGTGAAGGTTCTCCACGCGGAATAGTATTTGATTGTTGTACCCGTCTAACTAATCCGGCAATTGGTGAATAAGAAGGATTGAATTTCCTCAAATTGTTGTGCCCGTCTAACTAATCCGGTATTGGTGAGTAAAAAGGGTTGGATTTCCTCAATTGCTGAGACAAATGGTGTTTAGTTAAGTAAGCATTACAATGAGGACAAGGCAATCGTTCTGCCTCATTGGCGTTGCTTTTGTTGCTTTTCCTAACCGAAATCATGTTATCGGGGTTGCCTAATTTATGCATGTGGTCGCCTTCACGCATCTCCTGAGCAAAAAATTCCAGTTTCCCACAGATACTTTTCTCAAAAAATCTCACCTTGCACCTGCTGTTTGTGGACACTTGTTAGGTTCCGGCGTAATCTTGTAACCAATTTCATGCAAAATTTCCTGACGTACTTTTTGCATGGTTGTTAGGGCTGAGGCTGTACAGAGAGTACAGGTAGTACTTCGACTTGAGTAGGTTGGCGGGATGAAGGCGAATACGTTTCCTCAGCAACTTCCATCAACATTTGATCACCAGTTATGAGTGACACTTCAATAAACGTTCAGTAATACCACTGTCATGAAGTGATCCGTAAACAGATTTGTATATAAGCAATAGTAAATGTGGAGGGTCGTTTAGATTGACTTCCATATCAGTTGTTGCTCACGGTAATTAAACATTTATAGACTGCTGATGAAATTTGGATTCATAGAAATACCTACTATTTCAGTGAAGGGCCTACCTGAATTAATTGACTGAAGTACTGTTAACGGATTTGCAGTAAAACCGGTAGCAACAGTGAATGCATTATGTATTGCTACACAATTGTCACCTCAACAATAGTAGTGCGGTAAGTCCAAGAAATAGGTTTCCGTTTAGGCAGGTAGATCTCGACGCGCTTCTGAACTTTCCTGATTTATGCTGTTTTCCGTTCTGTCATTTGCCTGCGTTCTGAAAATTTCTATTAGGTGTAAGTATCTCATTCCTCCTGCTGTTATAGGTACTTATTTCCGACGGTAGGGCATCAGTACTGTCTCCACATCATGTTTTTCCAGTTTGCATCGTTTTTCAAGTACATGTTACATACCTACCTAACTAAAAGTTGAAAATAAAATTTAAGAAAGCCGAAATTCCAAATGCGTTTTCCCGAATGTTGTGATATTTGACTTGTCACAGCAGTATTGTTGAGGTGCGAATTATTGTTAGTATAGCAACTTATACGGTGGTTGTGAGGGGGGGGGGGGGGGGGGGGGAGCACGGTGTAGTCTACACCGAGCACATTCCACCTAAACTAAGCGAGCTGATTGTATCAGTTATGCTAACTTGAGAGAGTCTCATTATGTTGTCTTGGGTGTTTGGTGGGTCAGAAAGTCGCTTGAGAAAGGAACAACGCTGCAAATTATTAGTCAACGGCGGCGGGCAGACAGAAATGTTGTTATTGAATTTTCCGGTTGTACAGGTTTTGTAAGACGCATAGTTCGGTATGTTCAAGCCACCAGAACTGGTTATTAGAAGTTTTAAAACCAGATCCTAAGTTTTTGTGAACTGTGGGATGAGTTTTATAACTGTTTCCGTGCGAGAACTCATCGGCTGGAACATCTTGGAAACGCGCCATACAACTGAGATGACTTTAGGGGCCGAAAAAGTAAGACTCCAACAGGCATGATTTTTGTAAGACAGTAGTGTGTCTAGGCATGAATCTACCAATAGATAGAACAAGTGCTATGGTGGACAAGGCAAAACATATAATTACGTGTGAATAAATGCCCAAAAAATAAATTATTTTTGTGATGAATTTGGAATTTGGTTCATCACGGTAGCGTGAAGGAAAAAGACGCAGGCGGCGGATATCCACCGATCATCTACGACTTTTAGGAGGAGATGGAGGTGAGTGAAGGAATTTGCCCAGGCGGCGGTAATCCACCGACATCTAGGTTCTTAACAGAGAGGAGGTGCTGTCTAGGCGGCGGTAGTCCACCGATCATCTAGACATAGAGGAGAGGAGGTTTTCCCAGGCGGCGGTAATCCACCGATCATCTGAGAGGAGGAGCAAGGTAGAGGAGAGAAGAGAGAGAGAGCTAGTTAGAGGAAGTGTCGAATGAGGCTAAAGCCCCAGGATCCAGGGTTTTATAGGAACATGAGGCCTCTCCCTCCAACTCCCTGTTGGGAGTTGGTGGTGGGGCTCCAGGTTGTGTCCCTGGGTTCTGTGGCCTGTCTCCCCACTCAGTTGTTTATTGACGGAAACTAAGTTTGGCATAAGAATATTGGTGAGAGCTTAAAGTTACTAGTGGAGTGTTCCCGGGAGGGACTCACGACAGAGGTCCCCCCAGTTCGAACCAAGATTCGTGGAGCTGAAGGCGCAAGGTGACAGGGGCTGAGGGCCAAGGCAAACAAAAGTGGAGCTGAAGGCGCAAGGTGACAGGGGCTGAGGGCCAAGGCAAACAAAAGTGGTGCTGAAGGCAGGGCAAGAGGTATATGAGGGGCTGAAGGCAAAAGGTGACAAAGGCTGAGGGCCACGGCAACAGGATGAGTGCTGAGGGCGTCATTCTTAATCCTAGGTGATAGTGAACTTAAAATTAGGCGTATTGACATAAGTAAATGGGTACGGATGAATATTTACATAAGGAGGTGAGTACATGAGTAGTTGGGTGGAGATGAGTATTAACCTAGGGTTGCGAGTATTTACAAAAATGAGTTATTGCGTAAGATTAGGTATAGGCATAGTATTAACAAAGTTATAGTAGTTAGAAGATTATAGTTATAGTATTTACAGGTGTGGTATTGATAAGTTATAGTATTTACAAGGTGATAGTATTTACAAAGTTATAGTAGTGAGAAGGTTGTAGTTATAGTATTTACAGGTGTAGTATTTATAAGGTATAGTATTTACAAGGTGATAGTATTTACAATGTCGTGGGGTACAATGGGAGGGCGCGGAAATCCGCCGTTCCCTGGGTGTGGAGAGGATGTGGTGTGTGGATGGGTGTAGGTGTGGTTTAGGTGAGGTGTGGGGGCGTCTCGGCGATGTGGTGGCGGTGATGGGGCGGCCACGGCGGGGCTGTGAGAGGCGGTACAGTGCGTGTGGATACATGAGACACAAGCACTGTCCCGCGATCTCAAGGCCCCGCCGTGATTGCTCATAGCTGGGCGGGTGACTGGGCCGCCGGGACGTGGGGGATGCGGGGACGCTCCCTCCGTCCGTTTCGCCGCCCGGGCCGTTTTGTCCCGGCGGGAACTATCAGGGATATCCCCGGCGGTGTTGGGGGGGTAGGGGGTGTTGGGGGTTTGCTGATTTGGGGGGATGGTGGGGGAGACTGTGAAATGGGGGGGTCGAAAATTGAAAATTGGGGGGCGGAAAGTTGGGGCTGAAAATCGGGAGGCAGGGGTTTGCGAGTGACAGGGGGGGTTTTGATTTGAATGGGGGGTGGGGGGGGGGGCATGAGTTCCGCGAGGCGGAACTCGCGGAGAATGGGGGCCATTAATGGGTCGACGGGGTGTAGGGAGGGTGTACCCCGGTGGCTTGTGCTGCGCGAAATTCGCGCAGTATCCGCCACTGGGGGTACTTCCACCGCCGGGGCCGGGGAGGTAGCCCGGTAATCCTTTGCGGAACAAACATAAGCAATGATGGGGGCCCGGGCGAAGGGGGTAGGGGGGATAGCGGGTCCGGGACGAAAACGTCCCGGAGTATGGCCGCCATTTCCGGATCCGAATCGAAATCCGGAAACGGCGACGGGGGTGACAGGTGCGTTTGGGAGAGGTGCGACATGGCGAACGGACGGCGGGAGACTGATAGTGGTTGTTGGGTGAGGGAGCACAGGGGCGGGCTTGCACCTGTCTAACGGGACAGTGTGGGGTTTCCCGTCAATTAACAGGGTCGCGGTGGTCGGTGTTGTGCAGATGACTTGAAAGGGCCCGGCATAAAGGGGTTGAAAGGTTTTATGCATGCCGGGCTCTTTCAAGTACATGTGAGTGGCGGTGTAAAAGCGTTTGGGGTAAGTGGTGTCGTTTGTCGGTGTTGAAGTGCGGAGCGGTTCCCTGTTAATTGACGGGGTGTTGTGTGGAGTGAAAATGTCGGCTGGTAAACGGAGAGGGTCTTTAAAAGCGTGTTGTGCGGGGCTTGTGTTGTCTGAAGGACGGGCGGAAGTACGGAGGCTTAGTAAGACATAGGGGAGGGTTTTGGTCCAGGAGGGGGATGTGGCTGATGTGGAGATGGCTTGTTTAAGGACCGAGTGCCACCGCTCTATTTTCCCGTTGGATTGGGGGTGATAAGGAGTGGTGCGGATTTTTTGAATCCCGAGGGAACGGAGCAGGTCGGCAAAGTGGGCTGATTCAAACTGCCTCCCCTGATCGACCGTGAGTGTCCGCGGACAGCCGTAGCGGCTGATCCACTGATTTAGGAAGGCCGCGGCGACGGCGTCCGCGGTAATGTGGGCGAGTGGGATGCACTCAACCCAATTGGTTGCACGGTCGATCATGGTGAGGCAGTACCTCTTCCCCTCGGAGGGGGGAAGAGGGCCGACCAGATCTAAGTGGACGTGTTCCCACGGGAGGGAGTCGGGAATGGGTTGAGGAGGTACATGGGGGTGAGCCGAGACCTTAAATTGCTGGCACTTCTGGCACCCTAGAACCCAGGTACGGATATCTGTGTTCATGTGGGGCCAGAAGTACCGCGTCTTGATCAGATCCCGGCTCGCCCGGATGCCGGGATGATGGAGGGAGTGGTAGTGGAGGAACAACTGCCGTCTCAGCTCCGGTGGGACGTAAGGGCGCGGTGAATCGGCCGTTACGTCGCACCAGAGGTTGAGGGGAGGCAGTTGTTCCAATTTGGAGGCGGAGATGAGGTTGGAGAGTGCGGGGTCGGATGTTGGAGTTTGGTGTGATTGAATGATTTGCGGGGAGGGGAAGGGCAGTAGCTTCTCCACCGGCGCGGGAGTGGGGCGGGATGGCGCGTCCGCCACGCAGTTGTCGGCCCCCGGCAGGTAGCGAATATCGGACGTGAACTGTCCGATAAATTCGAGCTGCCGGAGGCGACGCGGGGAGGCGGATTTGCGGTTTTGGAGGAGGGCGTGGGTGAGGGGCTTATGATCAGTGATGACAGAGAACTGCCTGCCCTCCACGAAGTCACGAAAGTGTTTGATGGCTTCGTGGATGGCGAGGAGTTCTCTGTCGAAGGTTGAGTAATTTTTTTGGGTCGGGGAAAGAGTTTTAGAAAAGAAACCGAGGGGTTGGGGGGTGGCGCCGGTGTGCTGGTGGAGCACTGCCCCGATGGCCCAGTCGGACGCATCGGTTGTGATGGAGAGGGGAGCGTGGGGGTCGGGATGGGCTAATAGAGCGGCGTCTACTAGGTCCTTTTTACAAGTTTGGAAGGCGGTTGTAAGGGCGGGGGTCCAGGGTATGGGGCGGTTATCGTTTTTTTTGGCTGGTTGTGGGATGGCGTGTATGAGTGGTTGTTGGTGTTGTGCTGCGTGTTTTATGTGTCTACGGTAAAAGTTTAACATACCCAGGAAACGGCGGAGTTCCGAGACGGTGCGTGGCTGGGGGAAATCCGTGAGAGCATGAACCTTATCCGGGAGTGGCTTGATACCGTCGGAGGAGACTTGGTGGCCGAGGCAGCGGACGGAGGGTTGGGCGAGGACGCATTTGTCTGTGTTGATGTCGAGGCCTTCGGCAGAGAAGATGTCCAAGATTTGTTTGAGGTGTGTTAGGTGTTCTTATGGGTTTCGGGAGGCGATCAGGATGTCATCTAAAAAGCAGAACACAAATGGTAGGCCCCGTAGGATGTTATCCATATAGCGTTGCCATGTCTGGGCCGCGTTTCTGAGGCCGAAACCCATTTTGACATATTCAAAAAGGCCGAAGGGTGTTATAATAGCGGTTTTCGGTATGTCGGGTGGGTGGATGTTTATGTGGTGGAAGGCTCTAGAGATGTCGAGGGTTGAAAATATGGTTGTGTCGTGGAGGTGGGAGGAGAAACCTCGAAGGTGGGGGACATTATACAGGTCAGGTGTTGTTTTCGAGTTTAAGCGGCGGTAATCGCCGCAGGGGCGGATATCCCCATTGGGCTTCTGCACTATGTGGAGTGGTGAAGCCCAAGGGGATTTTGAGGGGCGGATAATTCCGTCCGCGATAAGTTTGTTGAAGTGCCGCCGGGCCTGGGAGAGTTGCAAGGGGTGGAGGCGGCGGGCTTTTGCGGAAATGGGGGGGCCAGTGGTTTCTATGTAGTGTTGGATTGTTGAGATATGGGCTGAGGGGCGGCGCTGGGGTTTATAGTGGTGGAGGAGGGCTTCGAATTCGGTTGGTGGGCGGTCAATAGTGTGGACGAAGCCGGGGATCGGTGTGTGGGTGGAGGGGTCGAGCAGGCGTGCGTTTCTGACGTCAACCTGGAGGCCGAAATATGCGAGGAAGTCGGCCCCCAGGATTGCCTTCTCCACGTCCGCCACGGTAAATTCCCACTCGTACGCGAGCCCGCTCATGTAGATGGATGAGCGGTACGTCCCGTACGAGGGGATGGTGGTACCGTTGGCGGCGTAGAGAAGTTGTCGATAACAATGCGCCTGACGACGGAGGATGTTGTTGGGGAAGATTGAGAGCGCCGCCCCTGTGTCAACGAGGAACGGAATGCTGGTCTTGCTGCACTTGAGGAAGAGGCGTTGGTGGGCTGGGGTGGAGTGAGGTAAAATAGCGGAGGCGGTGGGGGTTGGTGTCTGTGCGGGGGGAGGGTTGTCGGAGTCGAGGTGTGGTGGTGTTGGCGGTCGTTTGTCCCCTGCGAAGGAGACGCGGGGCGGTCTTTTCCCGTTCCGGGGTGGGGGAACGGTAGCGGCGGCGTGAGTGGCGGCCGGAAGGTTGGCTGCCCTGGTGGCGGGCGTGGAGAGGCCGTTCCGGTGTGGGGGAACGGTAGCGGCGGCGTGAGTGGCGGCCGGAAGGTTGGCTGCCCTGGTGGCGGGCGTGGAGGGGCCGTTCCGGGGTGGGGGAACGGTAGCGGCGGCGTGAGTGGCGGCCGGAAGGTTGGTTGTCCTGGTGGCGGGCGTGTAGGGGCCGTTCCGGGGTGGGGGAACGGTAGCGGCGGCGTGAGTGGCGGCCGGGAGGTTGGTTGCCCTGGTGGCGGGCGTGGAGGGGCCGTTCCGAGTAGGGGGAACGGTAGCGGCGGCGTGAGTGGCGGCCGGAAGGTTGGTTGCCCTGGTGGCGGGCGTGGATTTGCCGTTTCCGGGGGGGGGGAACGGTCGATGGTGGGTTGAGGGGTTTGGCGGCGCCGGTAGGCGTGGCCGGGAGGTTGGCGGCCGTGGCGGCGGCGTAGGAGGGGTAGCGTAGTTTGGTGGTATTGGTGTGAATGCGGGCCGGGGGTGGTTGGTGGGGGTCCCCCCCGTGTTGGCGAGGAGGGGGGCCCGCCGGATTTACCGGCGGGCGTCCGCGTTTCCCTGCTTGGAAGGGAAGGAGCAGGGGGGCTGACATTTGCGGGCCTCCCCACCGAAGTTTACATGGTAAAAACACCGGTGGGGGGGGTCCGCGGGGAGGTAGTCAGTCTTGGAGGGGCGGTGTGTGGTGGAGGGGGTCGCAGTGGCCGGAGACTTTCCCCTACGTTGTTCACGAGGAGGGGTGGTGCGGCGTTCTGGTGAACGTTGGCGTCGGCGGTCGGCGGAGGGGGTTCGGCGGCGCTGGACGGAGAGGGATCGGCGCCTGTCGAGGGAGGGGGGTCGGCGGCGTTCCCGCGACGGCGTGCGGTCTCGCCGTGGTGTGGCGGTGCGGGGTGTGTGGACCTCGGTGACGCTGGCGGCCGCGGCGAGGTCGTGGACAGTGTCAGCGAGTCGCAGCAGGGGTTCATCCGGGCTGTCTAGGTGGCTGTCGAGCGCCATCTGTATGGGGTGGGGGAGAGCGCGCAGCCAGAAGGTCCGTGCGATGTCGGCCGTCATTATGCCTTGCAGTTGATGACGCAGACGGCGGTAGAGGTGGGAGGGCTTGAGGTCGCCGAGGTGCTGCGGCTGCAAGAGCGCGGCGACTCGTGCGATCTTGGACGGCTGGTAGAGGGCGATGAGGCGGCTGCGGGGGTCGTCGTACGCGGCGGCGGCGTCGGGGGAGATGTCCGACGTCTGGAGGAGAATGTCGTACGGCAGCAGGGAGATGATGCGGGAGTAGCGAGTCTTCTGGCTGCGGATGTTGGCGGCCGAAAACGCAGCGTCAACCTGAAAGAACCATAGAGCGGGGTCGTGTGAGTAGAATGGGGGAAGCGATAAGGGAAATGACGCAGAAGTCGTCATGACGTCGGCGGCGGCAGCGGCGGCGGTTGATGCGGTGGAGCCGGCCGGCGAGAGGGCGGTGAAGGGGTTGTCCGCAGCGGCCGTTGCGTTCGTCGTCGGGGCGGCGGGCGGCTGCAGCGTGGATGGCCGAAGGAGTGGGGGCGATGTCGTGTTCGGGTCCATAGCGGAGGTCTGAAATGTGAAAATTCAAATTTAAAGTGCAAATTTGAAAATCGCAAAAGTCGGTAGCGGAGGTGTGTGTGGCTGAGCGGAGAAGTGAGAGCTGTGTGATCGCCGAGCGTCGAGGGTGGGCCAAAAATTGCGAATTGAAAACTGACTGTTTGACTGAATTTGAATTTAAAATTGGGGACACCGAACTGAACTGGACTGGGGGCGACACATGAGGTGGGAAAAAGAGGAAGAAGGTTGTGTGAACGTCGGGTTCACCACTGTGATGAATTTGGAATTTGGTTCATCACGGTGGCGTGAAGGAAAAAGACGCAGGCGGCGGATATCCACCGATCATCTACGACTTTTAGGAGGAGATGGAGGTGAGTGAAGGAATTTGCCCAGGCGGCGGTAATCCACCGACATCTAGGTTCTTAACAGAGAGGAGGTGCTGTCTAGGCGGCGGTAGTCCACCGATCATCTAGACATAGAGGAGAGGAGGTTTTCCCAGGCGGCGGTAATCCACCGATCATCTGAGAGGAGGAGCAAGGTAGAGGAGAGAAGAGAGAGAGAGCTAGTTAGAGGAAGTGTCGAATGAGGCTAAAGCCCCAGGATCCAGGGTTTTATAGGAACTGGAGGCCTCTCCCTCCAACTCCCTGTTGGGAGTTGGTGGTGGGGCTCCAGGTTGTGTCCCTGGGTTCTGTGGATGTCTCCCCACTCAGTTGTTTATTGACGGAAACTAAGTTTGGCATAAGAATATTGGTGAGAGCTTAAAGTTACTAGTGGAGTGTTCCCGGGAGGGACTCACGACAATTGTCTTCTTATAAATGATGTTTACCCTTGCTCTAGTCCCTGGGTCCACGAAATAATGGGCTGGGTATTCGCCCATTGATGCCTTTTATTCCTGGGGTTGCTTGCTTTCCTGAACTTTCGGGTTTGACATCACTTTCTATCAATCGTATCTTGATAAATATTAGAACAGAAATAAACAAAGCCCTATGATACCATTTTAGGAAATTTCAAAATGCCCGGTTTTAGTAGAAGGGGCATCGCAGACTGTAGAGGTACCAGAAAATGTTGATGAAATTACTCTCCAAGCCAATCGAAGCAGACACCTGTACATCCACACATACCTGGAATACATGGAAACCATCTAATTTAGAGGGGGCTTAACATTTTTTTTAATGCTCTATTACAAAGGTTCATTATTGATGATAATAAACCTAAAAAAAGTATAACCCCCCCCCCCCCCCCCCCCCTCTTAACGAACATATACTAGAAAACGTTGGAAAGTTCAGGGAATTGAAAGGTACAGATGTATTGGCATTGTGCACGGCTCGTACTTTTCCAAACCTCCTCACACACTAATACCAACAGTTGGTAAGTAGCACTAGAGGACACGACGAGAGGACTCCAAGGTGGTGCCATTCTATTGTGGATGTGTGCCTCATGATGCCTCGAAGTAAGGCGAAAAGCTTCGTAACACTTGGGTGCAGTATGATTGTGATGCAGTGCAGATATACACTTAGTTATTCATATGCGAACTAATGACTGTTTTCCACCAATTATAAGGGGTAAGCTTAAAAGGGTTGCCTTCCTTACCATAAACAGCCTCCACATGTTGAGGAAGTGTTGGTTCCTTACTGTCATAATTGGGTGTGGTGAACGATCGCAATGGGATGGCGTCTACGGCTTCCAACTGTAACGGGTCTGAAACGAATAAAAGCATATGTAGATCAGTGCGTAGCCCAGAGATTCACCAACCGAAATATGTTGGTGAGTGCGAAAAAGGAGTTCCACTTTCCACGTCGATAGCAGTTGATGTTGGCAAGCCTGTACAATCCAACATAGCTGTCTGTTTTTGGACAGTTCTGCTGAGGTTATGGTGTTTTGCCAAAGGAGCAGTAGGGTCTGTTTGTAAAAATCTCGAAGGAATTCGCGCAGCGAATCGGTAATTGGTCAACTCCAGCTGTCCCAGGAAGCAAGTTTTCAAAGTGACTTTATTGCCACCGTTTATGGGTTCAGCGTTCACATGTCCAGCAGGTTGCTGTCCAACCTCGTCTAAATCGGGTTCGATAAACGAGCATTCAAACCCCACATGTTATTTATTGAAACACAAATCGAGTTTTTGTCAATAAGAGATTTATGTTGAGGTCTGCTTTCAAATAGAAGTTTAACACTAAGGTTCTGGTAATATTTTTGTTATAAATTTTACTTGAGCATCAACACAATCAACGAGATCACAAGTTATAATGAACATTTGACATATACAACAATATGTTCCGTCCATGGATACAACCTCATCACATCATCTTCATGTGGATTGTATCAATTTTTTCAGGAATCCCACTTAGATGCCACTCGACAAATCACTCCATATTGAAATAGTGAAGTCAATAAATTCAATGTGCATTGGACTATTTCGAACGATATTGCCAGATTTTCACCATGACAATATGGTACTTACGAGTGTAATGAAACCTATCTACCCTTTGTGCTGCTGCTAGTTCTGGAGCTGAGTTATGGTTATGACTAACAATTTGTAATAGTTACTGTCAACTTGACTCCAGCAAAACCTGACACCAATGTTAGTAACGCATGTGATTGACTTTGATTGTACCTCGCCGTTGGTTCCAACAGGATTCAAAACAAAATCTGCCCGTACGGCACAAATGTTGTACAGAAGGAATGTGTATGGAGAAAAATTATGAACCGTTTTGTAAAAATCCTGAGCGTTCATCAAGGGTTTTTCTCAAGTCATCCTGAATGTTTGTGTTGTCAGTATTAGATAGATTCAACTAATCTGAAAGATAGATAGCAGATGGAAGTTAGATGTAAGTAGGTAATCACCTCCAATTTCCACCTCCTGGATGACTGGTGTAAGGGTGGCGGCTTGTTGAGCTGTATCCAAAATTGGGATTTCAACATTTCCGTCGTCGTCGGTTTCTGTAGCGAGGCAATTCATCAATAACTAGGTTCCTAATGATAAAGTGTAATACTAATCATTAGAGGCCTATGCACACAGTTTTGCTAAATCAGTTTACCAAAGCAGTGGTATCACTTGTTAGAAGGACTGGTTTCAGGTATGCAGCTTGGGAATAAAATTGAAAATGAACGGAATGCCGGACTCTTATTGCCCCAAGTCCTCAACAAGGTTGATGAAATTCACAAGACCGTTATACACTCATTCCATGTGCCTTCATTTTAAATTAAAACAAAAAAAAACCTAAATGATTTGATACTAGATGTAAACAGAATAACATGACTCTCGATACAATTGGTGTGGGTCCCAACGACGAGTCGGTTTCTGTCGACGCATCACTGACTTTGGCTTTGTCAGTTCTGGTAGCGCGATGATGAGCGTTTGGCAGAATCGTATGTTTACGCTTTCATTTGTCAGTATGGCGGTTCCTTTTTTTCCCTTCTATCGTTTGCAAGTGGTCTAGGGAAAATAAATAGTCTTCATTAATACTCAACTTACTAAACAACATGATGAACTATAAAAGCTGCCTAATATGGTTGTACAGCTGATAATGTTATGAAAGATGGGGCATCTCTGTGAATGCAACAAAAAATAGGAAAGCGAATACACAGGTTATTATTCACTGAGAGAATGAAAAACCACAACTGTCTCTCCGCAAAAGAATACCCCCTACAAATTCAGGTTCTCTGAGACTCCACACATCCAGCTATGATCCTGAAAATTATCAACTGTGTTACTCACTCAGTTAAGTGTAGGGTGTTATTGCTACTTTCACGTAACGTTACATTTCGTTAGTTACAAAAAACTACTGTTATTTTAATCTGCTGCAAATAGCAACTTGAAAAGATTAGCAGGATAAATCCCCCCCCCCCCCCCCGTTAATTTTTGTTATCAATGCGAAACTGTCGTTATTCGTAATGTTGAAACTTGTCGATGGAATCATACCTATTTACCTTTATTCACCATAGTGATTATTTTCACCTATCAGTCTTCTGTCAGTTTTCTTTCGAAATATTGTCTGCATTTTACCCTACTTTTTCTCAACTTCCTACTAAGTATCATGCAGGTAACGTAGCAGCGTGACAACGAGGGACAAATAGCGGTATGGTACCTTATGAAAATAAACGTTTATCGTAAGTACCTATTTATTTATTCTGCCTCGAATAACGCTAAAGCTGGTTCTCTCGCTCTCTCTTTCCAAATATATAAATGTTGAAGAAATATCTTAGTTTGAAATAGAAGTTTAATAACGGTGTAACGGATCGAACATACGTCGAAAGTCGAAATGAAGGGTAACCAAAACCTCGGAATAACAAAAATGTAACAGAATAGCGGAATAGAAACGGATAACGAACTACAGAAAATAGCAGATAAAGTCAGTGATGCCAAGCCTGAACAAATAAAATGATGGTTGATCATGAAAAAAATAAAAAAATTAGCTGGATTTTGTAAGAATAACCTGTATTCCTACCACATTTAAAATATGTAGATCTACAGAAAAAATTGTCGACCTACCAACTTCGGTACCTAACAGACTGACGGTAGCGTTTTACTTCGATGTCTAACGTACACTTACTAAATAAATGGACAGTAAAATTAAATAATACCTACTCAAGACGCGTCATTGGGTTCATGGATATTTTACTAGTAAAATATGTCCATGTTCGTTCATTCGATTTTTTTAAACCGCTATTTTATCGATTGAGTTACGACGATTTCTTTATTTTCGAATACCACGTTATTTGTAACTGTTACTCGTTATTCGACTCATCCCTAGTTAAGTGAAAAACACGAGATACTTGGGACAGTTATGGACGAAGCCCTGTATTGGCAAGAACAATGGTCTAATGACCCGTTCTACTACTCCTCGTTATCTTGTTCATCATGGAAATCCCGTTGATACCCTTTTAGGAATAAATACCTAGGACACAAGCGTGCCTCCTACCTTGCCCCTCGTTTCTCTAATAATCTCCCGGACTATCTCAAACCTTCCTATTAGCAAGCGTATCAATGAAAAATGGCAGTTTGAATGAAAGACCAGTATCATCAACATGGAGAAAGATCCTTTCAACTTCGTCATGCTTATCACAAAAACCCCTTAATCTGCGAATACAAACTTTTGACTAGGGTTGAGGTTGCGACTAGCGGTGGGGATCTGGCCATTATGACTTGATATGAAATGAAATTAAAAATGGGGTGAGGGGAGGGGAATTTCCCCCCAACTGTATAGAAATCAGCATTACACCTTCAATTCCCCCCCCCCCCCTCCCCGATTTTATACTGTTAGAATTGGGTAATAGGTACAACTGCCCCAACTCTTGTCATTTTGTCAGATTTTATACTGTTACATATAGGTAATTCGTACAATTCCTACGGCTCTGGTCCAACTAACACCGGTAACTCAATAACACTGTAATTTTTACACAACAAAATCTTTTTTTTTTTCATAATTTTCTACTGTTTTAATGAGAATTCCTATTTACCCCCACTCTTGTCCAAAAACCACCAGTAACTCAGTTAGACTATGAAAATAGAAATCCGCATGATTTTTACACAATGATACCTTTTTTCCGGATTTTATACAGTTAGAATTCGATAGTTCGTATAATTACCCCCACCCTAGTCCAACCACCACCAGTAACTCCATTAGACTATGAAAATTGAAAACCGCGTGATTTTTACACAATGATACCTTTTTTCCGGGTTTTATACTGTTACAATTCGATTATTGGTATAGTTACCCCCAATCTGGTCCAGCCACCATCTTTAACTCCAACTCTAGTCCAACCACCACCTGTATCTCACTTGGAGTATGAAAATAGAAATCTGCGTGATTTTTACGCAATGATCTTTTCCTCCCTTTTTTAATACTATTAGAATTAGACAATTCATTAATCTCACTCTATTCCAACCACCTAATGAATTCAGATGGATCCAGTGTACAAGAAGGAAAAAGTTTTGCCAACATTAGCAGAACAAACTGCCCCTGTGTTTCAGGGCAAAAGGGTTTATACTGTTCCCCGTTCTCCCTTTGTTTGCTAAATATCTAGAGGATACCAGAATGTACACCCATTCCGAGGTCTTCTTTGTCGGATCACCATGTTCTAGCACTGTGTAGGCATCGACCTCCTATGATAGGGAAAATATACATATATATATATATATGCAAATAATAAATATTCTATCGATCTCTCTGTCTAATAGAAAGATTTTGTTCCAGTATCTAATCAGGCGGTTCTCATGGAAGGGCCACACTTCCTCCAGGAGCCACCCCACTGGCTCGACTTCACAAACTCAACTGGTGCTATCATAGGCTGCAAAGCAACCGGCGTCCCTCAACCCACGATTTCTTGGCTCGATGCCATCGATAATCGTGTGACAGATATCCCAGGCTTGAGGTAAGCTGTTCTTATTCTAGCTCATTCCACCAGTTCTGACATCGTTGAAGCAATGTGTGGTCATCTGTTGAAGCAGTGTGTGGTCATAACCAACAGCAAAACATATCTCTTCAGTTATAAAGGGTCACATCCCACACATTTTGTTTTATCATTTGAAATAATGAACCTTTGTAATCGAGCTCGGAAAAAAAAGAAACATTTAACCCCGATGTTGCTGGTTTCTGTTTGGAGTTACTTAGAATCCGAAATCGACTAAAAAAACGCTATAAATTATTGCACAAAGGTTTATTATTTACGTAAATGTACCGATTGCCCCTTCTGCATAGATCACTGTCTTCTGTGGTCAATACCACTTACCCTCGTGCTCCCCCCAGGAAAGCCATAAATCGCGTACTGGAGCCATCGGGGCAGTATTACAGTTCCATAAATATGCAGTGGATTCAATAGTTCTATTGTTAAATATTTGTGGTTATTCATGGAGCATCATAACCATTCTTCAAGTTACAAAAGTACCTATCAACAAAATCCAAAACGGCTTACGAAAGTACCTACCTATCAACAAAATCCGAAACAAGTTACAAAAGTACCTTCAACAAAATCCAAGAGCCATCATTCTTTAATTGAAATAATATCACAAAACAACCAACTCTACTTCATACAGCCATCCGCGATTATAACTGGGTGTTCTGTAGCTAATACCTTTCGGCTGGGTGTATATACCCTTTCTTTCACGATAATGTTGACGAAGCTTTTCGGTGCACACGAACGGCTGTACGTACAATGCTGCGGGTGGTCTCAAAATCTTTAGTGCAAAATCAGTTTAAAAATTTAAAAAAGATCATACCCTTCTATTGAAAGTTGTCGAGCTACGGCGTTCTGAAAATTTCAACCCCTATTTTTCACCCCTTAGAGATGACTGACTGTAACGCCGAGCTTCGCCGACCAGCTAGACCCCAAATGGTACCTACAAACCAAATTTAATTAATTTTGGTTCATACTAACTAAGGAAAGTAGGCCTACGGTGGACAAATAGAAATTTCTTATTCCATTTTCGGATTCTACATGCGTTGAAACGGAAACCATCAACGGTCTTGAGGGGTTAAAAAAATTGTCTATGCTCGATTGCAAAGGTTCATTATTGAAAATAATATACCAGTACACACCTAATGCTTACCAGTTGTTTGACATTCCTCTCAGTTATACTGCAGATGTTGTTCTTGAAATCAGTGCCCATGTATTTTGAATTGGTGAGATCTTAGAGCCGGGGATATGTCGCACTACCTCAAATAAGTTTTTCGTCGCCCATGTTGAAGGGTAACAACGCTCTGAAAACTGAGAAAAAACCTCAGAACCTCACGGAAATGAAAAAAGTCCTTGTCACATGGGTTTATTCTTCTGTTGGTTTATTTGTTTTTGCCAGAACATTGGTTTCAAAAGCGAAGTGAGTGAGGTTTTGTTCGATAGTTTTCCTAACGAATGTTACTGAATAAGATAGACTTACATATTTGGTGAAGTCAATAACGACGAGTGTTCTCGTGATACGGAATCCTTGTATTTCGGAGATGCGAAACAGAATATAAAATTGTAGGTTTTACACTGAAAACAGTATTACGCTGAAAAAGGCTGTGTGTCTTAAGACGGAGCAGAACAGAGTGAGGCGATTGCCTTCAAGAACAAAAGAGTTGGAAGATATGCCAACTTGATCACATGCGGAACTACTTGTTTCGAATATTCGGAATTATACATATTACATGAAAGAGTATAATTATACTGAGTAATTATATGATTATCTAGTTAGAATTATACGTAGGATTATTTTGATTAATATGTATTGTTATTCAACAAAGAGTGAACTATTTCATGGAGGAAGAACACAGCTATAGGTCGTGCACAAGAATAATGCCCTCCGACCCTGCACCCTGTAGGAGGATGGGAGAAGCTGAGGGCTGGGCAGCCTGAGTGGGATGCAATGTTGGGACTTTTACTCTGTTATGTTGGCAGCCGTGCTGCCATTCCAAGCCAGCTCATTCCGTTTCCATATCGTGTTTTCCTTGTTTGCATCTTGCTTTTCGATTCGCCATCCTACCTATATCGTCGTATTAACCCTTCTTATTTTAACTGTGAGTATCATCACAATCCCCGTCATCCTATTTTTGAACTGAGTATCATCACAATCCCCCGTACCTGTCAGTTTCCGTGTGTCGCCTACACAAATCTCGCGATGGAAGATCAACCTTCATCGTCAGTAAGAAACCGGAAACCTGCTATCGCAAGAGACAGGGCTCTAAGGAGTCAGGCACGAGAAATTGTGTACAATGTGTGCCATTATTTTACGAGGAAGAAGAAAGGATGACGCGAAATACAACGTTCGCGATGTGACTAGTGCAGCGACGGGCGTCTCTGCGAGAACAGTCGGCAACATTATGAAGGAAGCTGGAAACCAAACAACATCAGATTGGGCGAGACCTTTGTTTGTTACGCCAACCAAGTCCACACCGCACAAGAAGGTCATCGATGCTGATGAATTCACCGATGCTGCTACACGAAACAAGATACGTGAATTCTACATTGTTTGGAAAGAGGGCCCTTCATTGAAAACACTTTGTGCGGAATTGGCGAGTGACGGAGTTCTCGAGTGTGGTAGAAGTTACCTTAGGAAACGACTGGTTAGTAGCGGTTTCAAGTGGAAGAAATGTCAGTCCAGCCAAAAAAATTGAGGACGACTACCGTCAAAAAGATCACTTAGTCGAATCGGAGATCGATAGTTTCATCATTAATGTTGGGGGGCTTCTGATACTGATAGCAGTTCCGATGAGGATTCGGATTTTTCTGATTAGAAGTTTTACGTACCACAGTTAAATTATGTAAGTACTAAATAAATGAATAATAATATGTACTAAATAAATAAATAATAAAATAACATTTGTTTCCAATCTTTCCTTTTATACCTACCTACCTTCAAAAAATTTTCCCTATTTACCTCATTGTACCTTTTCAAAAAAGTACTCCTAATTTTCAAGAAAACATTTCATAGAAAAATCCTATTACACACGAGTTTGTCTGTCAGCTCAAAGGAGTCACGCTCCTTCAAAAAATTTTCCCTATTTACCTCATTGTACCTTTTCAAAAAAGTACTCCTAATTTTCAAGAAAACATTTCATAGAAAAATCCTATTACACACGAGTTTGTCTGTCAGCTCAAAGGAGTCACGCTTAGGGGTCCGATTTTACAAAAATCGGGAAAATGCTACGTTCATTCACTATGGTAGGTACATATGGCTCTTATGACAGTATCATTTTTTATAACGAAAAAAGTTAAGTTTTTATGACGGTTCACACTCTCAGCTGGAAAAAGGATTACAGGGGGAAGTGCTGCCACTGGACAGGGAAAAAACAAAAAAAAAAACGGGGAATTCCGTGTTGAAAATGATTTCCACCTTCTCCGTCAGATGGCAGGGTCGGAGGGCATTATTCTAGTGCACGGACTATAGTAGTTTGTCGGATATGCTATAGGAGCGCTATTGTACATCAGGTGTCTTGCAGAGAAGACCATTTTTCTAATACTCCCTCCTCTTCAAGGAAAGACGGTTAATATACCAAGGTGTAAAAGATGAAACAACTATTTTTACCCTGGACAGTATTACAAACATTAACTTTTATGATTTTAAATATCGATCAGTGATATACCACAAAATTCATAAAATCGAACAGCTATTTTTAACCTGAACAGTACCGAACATATTTTAGTGACAGTCTGTTTCTTGATTGCACAGAAAAGAAACACAGAACTGATTTTAGATTCATTGATCAAAAACTGAATTCCCAATACTAGCGAACGCAAATATTGTTTAGACACATACAGATTCATTAAAATTTTTTTTGGATCAATGTGGATTACAAATTTGAATAACGGACTTTCCAAAGATGTCGGATATCGGAGATGTCGAAGAATTCGGAAAGATCGGAGAATCTCAGCGAAGTTGAGGAAATCTGAGATTCACGGAGGATTTTTTTTCAAGTATTCGGAGTCGTGGAGCAGTCGGAGTGATGGGTCGATGAGGAGAAGGTTACACCCATGGCTCCTTTACTCCTGAAAGTGCAGAGAAAGAACAACAATTTAATTACGAAAGGTTAGTTGTTCACGGAATCTGAGAAACTTTTCCAAAGGCAGCGCCTTGGTAAAGATGTCTGCCAACTGATCCTCAGTCGGCACCCAGACAATTTGTAACTTATTCTTTTTGTAATTCTCGTGCAGGTAGTGCATGCACAGCTTCACGATGTGCTTCAGAGTCCTGGAATCATTAGTCATTGCAACTGATATTGCTGGAGCACAATCACATTTCAGCGTCGGAGTCAACATCGTACCTGTCAAAAATTCACACAAACTTCGAATATTGGTTAGTTCTTTGCAAGTATCAGACGTAGCTATATATTCAGCTTCACAAGTTGACAGAGCAACATGAGTCTGCTTTTTCGATCTCCAAGCAACTACGTCCGCGAAACATTTTATCAGGTACCCCGTGGTTGAACGACCATTGGTGGCACTGGTTCCAAGGGACGCATCAGAATATGCAGTGAGATCTTCGGATTTTCCTGAAATCAGAATACCATAGTCGGAAGTACCTTTCAGATACTGCAGAATTTTCATAACATGGTTCCAGTCAGTGAGGGTGTACCCCACCTGTTTTCTGCTCATGAAGTTGACCGAAAAGGAGACATCTGGCCTCGTACAGTTCTGTATATATAGAAGTGACCCAATTACTTCCCTATAAGGCAGATCTGCACAAGTGCCCTCGTTCTCAGTTGACCCCAATTGAGCGCCCAGAGGTCAAGCGGTTGGTGACATCGGAATTTCACTAACTTTTGTTTTCGAGTAAAGGTATTTATCAATTAATGCCTCAATTGCAGATTTTTGATGTATGAAAATCACTTGTTTGGTCGTATCTCTTATAATCTCAAAACCCAAGAATTTCTTTGGCGTTCCTAGATTTTTGATTTTAATTTCTTTCTGAAGACCTCGGATGACCTCAAGTGCTTTATTATTGTCGTTAGTGGCTAACAGACAATCATCAACATAGATAAGCAATAAAATAAAAATCGAGTCATGATGCCACTTGAACAAGCATGACTGAAACGGATAGGCCTCAAACCCCAGGTTAAACAGGACTTCACTAAATTTCTTATACCAGAGGTTGGGCGACACTTTGAGACCATATAATGATCTCTTCAGACAACAGACAAATGGGTCATTTGGGTCTTGTTCCAGCTCAGTTAACTCAACAAGACCTTCCGGAATTTCCATGTAGACTGCCTTTTCAAGAGTGCCATGCAGAAAAGCAGTAGTTACATCCAATTGAAATAAGTGCAATTTATATTTATTGACTACGGACAGAAATAAGCGGACGTCACCTAGCCTGGCGACCGGAGCAAAAATTTCGGAAATCAGATACTCATTGGTATCTGCGAACCCTTTTATCACTAGCCTACTCTTGTAGCGGATTGACCCATCAGATTCTCGCTTTTTCTTATGAACCCATCTAGACTTGATAACTTTAGTCCTAGGGGGCAAACTAGATTGTGATACGAGTTCCCAGGTGTTCATGTCAATCAAGGATTCAAGTTCCTCCCGGATAGCTCCCTCCCAAAAGTCCTTATCGTGAGAGGCCATAGCTTCCTTGTATGTAGAGGGTTCAGAATCCCTGTCTTGACTTTTCTGAAGAGCAACAATATTTTCAGAATTTCTAGATTCATTGTTTTGTTCTGGGTCATCACCCATATCTAGAATGTCGGCCAAAGGTTTAGGATAATCTCGGATGGGGTCACTATACACAATGGTCTCTATGCATTTCACATCACATGAATTTACCAATGTTTTGTGCTGTTCGGAAAATATCACGTAACCCGTGTCGGAGGATTCAAGCAAATATCCCTTTTTAGCATTCGGAGCAAACTTAGATTTACTGCCTACGTCCACATAATGCACTAGACATCCAAAACGTTTCATGAATTTGAGGGACGGAGGATATCCTTTCACCTTTTCAAACGGACTCATAAACAAATTTGAGGAATGCGGCATGCGATTGTACACAAACACAGAATAATTGAGCGCATGACCCCAAAAGGATAATGGCATTCGTGCAGAGAGTAAGTTTACTCTTATCTTATGTTTAAGTTCTTGGTTAACTCTTTCCGCACATCCATTTTGTTGCGGAGTGTGAGGTTGACTTGGCTTCCAGACAATGTCCTCATCAGAGATTACTTTCTTCATATTTGAAGTCTGAAATTCAAGTCCACTGTCTGAACTTATACAGAAGACATTTTTGGCCTCGGACGTTATGGAGGATATTTCAAGAAGACATTTCTGAGAGCCAAGTGAACCTCCTTTTTGTTTCTCAACGTGTAGGCAAACACATATCGGGAGAAACTACAGAAAAAAATTACTATGTAGGTATCACCAGAGCGGAAATTTGCCGGGCTGACTGGTCCCATTAAATCTGAAAAAAGAGTAGCAAACGGTTTATCGGCTTTGTGTCGGACTTGTGTATGTGATTTACGGACAGTGTTTGCCTGATGACAGTCCTCGCACATTGTGATATTATCGGAGAACGTAACGCCTTTCAGTTCTGGTAGAAACTTTTTGGCTGCATTTAAATATTGTTTTGAGGCGTGGTTTAGACGGAGATGCCACAAAATATCAGAACACTGTGGTGGACTGAACAATTTGCTGATATTTTCATTACCAAAATTTGAGAGTTTAATGTCAATAGAATCTTGGCTTGTCACGGGTGTGTCGTCACGGACTATAGGAGGACAAGATTCGGAATGCTCCTTAGGCTCCCTCCCAGACGAACCAGGATGCGTTTCCACATCACTCCCTCCCAGCCGAGCACCGACCCGAGAGGAAGTGCAAGGCTGTCCATGGGAAGCAGCCAGGATAGCACCAAGTTTGGGCCTTTTGGCCCTGGACATACCATATAGCGGAGAATTAACGGAATCGGAATGCTGGGCGATCGGAAAGTCAACCCACCAGAGCCCCTCGCGGAAATATCCCGATTTGATGACAACACCCGTGTCTGCCTGAATAAAATCGACCTTATCTTTTGTAAAAAGAACAGTGATGCCAGCCCGTGCAATTTTCCGAACAGAAAACAAATTGTGGGACAGGTTAGGACAATACAGAACACACTGCAGCTGAGCAGGCTGACCATTATTTATAAAATCAATGTCGCCACAGAAATCAACGGACAGATCGGCGTCGTTGGACGCATTAGCACATTTGAAAGTTCGCGTATTCTGTAGACGGCGGAGGTTACTCAAGTGCTCTTTTGTAGCTGTCATGTGTTCAGTACACCCAGAGTCCACTATAGCCGTAAAACAACTAGAAGTTTCAGCAAAAGATAACGCATTACCTGTACTTCCGGGGTTTTCATGTAGAACATTAAGCGAGCTCGCATGTTGAGCTTCCTCAGGGCCCATGGCAACCCACACATCAGTGTCGTCTTCGGACACTGCGAGGGAAGGCTGGACCACAGAGAAGATAGCATCGGAATGCTGTCCAAAGACCTGCTCAAGGAGCCTAGCCTGCCCAGCGGGCATCTTATACAAACGTGGACCCGGAGAGGAGTGACTAGTCCCAGCATATTTGGGACTTTGTTTCGGTTTCGGAAATTGTGAGTACTTCTTTTTCGGAACGGAACCAGAGGGAACAGATTTCTGACCAGTTTTCGGAACAAAACCAGAGGGAGGCTTACTTTTTGCGGAAGGAGGGTTCGTCGACACACTCGGATGAGGACAGTTGGATGCCCGGTGATCTGAGGATTTGCCACAGTTAAAACACAGTTTAAGGCCCTGTAGCAAGTCGATCTGTCATGGCCCTTCTTTTTACAGAAGGTGCACACGACCGGAGGTTTTATTGTGTGTGACGATGGAGAGGTTGTGTGTAGGGTCAGATCCTTCCCCGGAATCCCTCTATTTGACCCCTGCGCCCGGACTGCCCACCCCTACCCCTGCTGGAGGCTACTTTATGACGGAAAAGGTTAGAGCTATTGCGGGATGAAGGGGCTACTTGATCCCCTCGGAGTTCCTCTTCAATTAAGAGGTCCCTAAGTTCTGGGATGGTAAATCGGAACCCCTGAATCTCAGCCTTGGAATATGTCAAAGTTCCTTCTATTGCCATCTCAAATATTTCTTTGACATATTCCGGCGTGAGCATCCCCGGACTGATGGCAAATAGTTTTTTTTTTGAAGGTCGTCAAAACGACCAAGAAATTCAACAGCTCTTTCTGCCGTTGGATCAAAACGGAGAGAATTAAAGGCAGTCACAAGGCGCTTTAATTGGAAGGTGGATGACGGATCACAAACCCTCTGGAGTTTTTCTACTATAAGTAGCGGATCGGAAAGATCTTGTACAAGATCTTGATAATAGGTGTCTAGAGACTCTTGGATAAAGTACCTGACCTTTCTCCTAGCAGTAACCAGCTCGTCCTCGGAAAAGGTGGACGGAGCCGGTTCTTTCGGATCAAGGACAAAGATACAATCCTGCATCTCTAGCTGACCTACCACACTGCGGCGCCAATATTTAAATTGAT
This sequence comes from Leptopterna dolabrata, assembly GCA_954871275.1. Classification (NCBI taxonomy): domain Eukaryota; kingdom Metazoa; phylum Arthropoda; class Insecta; order Hemiptera; family Miridae; genus Leptopterna; species Leptopterna dolabrata. Next base: position 108,693,923 of record OX940974.1, on the reverse strand, counting down.
CAGCATCTTTTAGCTTCGCCACAGGCGTGAAACGGACAGAATCAATTTTTCGTACTCTATAAGGGTTTCCCTCATTTCCGGACAACTGGACATTCAAACATTGAGGGTTACGGGAAGTAGATGGAACGCTTCCATCAACTTCCATCGGAATAGCGGAAACTGTTGGCAACGGATTAGGGGAATTTGCCAACACTGGCTCAATGGGAGCCACAGGATTCGGAGGATTCTGGACATGGCCAGCTAAAACATTCATTTTGTTGTCCAGTTCGGATAATTTTTGAGTGAATTTTTCAAAGCTTACCTCCACGGAGTGTTTGAATGTTTCAAGGTACCTAGCTAGGACCTCATCGGATGTCCTGGCAGCCTGGAGTCTCAACTCTTCCACGGAAGGGTTTTAGGTTCGGACGGATGTGTCTGAGGTCGGAAGCGGAACATTACTGCCAGGGTAGAACAATATAAAAAATAACTAAAAATAACAAAATAACCAAACGAACAATACAAACCGAATTTTCAACCTTATGCCTAAACTCGTCCAATTTGTCTACTTACAAAATTAATTGTATTTATTTATAAAATTCATTGTTTAAGTAAAAAATATTTTTCAATATCTATTAATTATTTAACTGATAAATGTATTTATTTTCAATTTTCTTCTAAAAAAGAGTCCTAATGTGTTTTCAAACAAATTGGCGCATTTTATGGCAGCGTAGCTAACTTAAGAGTTTGCAAATCAAAACATTGAAACCACAACAATCTATTGTTGATCTCAGTGGATTCAGTATCGTTTTTACTGAATCTGGCAGGAAAGAAAACGAGAACGAAACAAAAACAAGATAATGATTAACAAAAATAAGAAGAAATAAACAAGGTTTAATTTGACGTATACACAAGGTAAATTAATTGACATAATTGTATATAAAGTAACATTGGTAGGACCAAGTGTACGATTATATTCGACTAATTTTGACATTTTTGATCGAATCTTTTTAGATTTTTTATAGTTCTTTTTTGTTTTCAGTTTTTTCAACACTGTCTACCGTTTGTGTAATTAGAAATTACAGTAATTAGTGGCGAGGGCATTGGAATTTCAATTTGACGGATGTTTTATGGTAAATATTTACACAGTTGTATATGAAGCAAAATTGAGAAGACCATGTGGCCAAATCAGTTTTCAATTTAAAATTCAAATTGCAATAATGTTTTGTTTATAGAATTTCTCGTAAATATTTATCACTTTTATTTGAGGGGTTCCCTACAAGAACCGAATAAGTCCAAAATTGGCAAACGCCAGAAACAAGCATTTTGTAAAACGCTCTTCTCAGAGGGAAATGCTCCGTTTGTGAACAATCGTTCAGCTTTGCTTTTGGTTTATTATTCTGTGAACAATACACCTATGTATTCGATCAGCAAAAAATTTTTATAACACCCCCTCAAAATTTTTTCTTTTCCGTTTCAAGGTGCGTAGATTCCAAAAATGCAATGTCCGTCCGCCGTATCACGTGTACAGGCTTCATTTTCGGTCTAAAAAAATCGTTCTTTCGCACACATGCTCCATTTGGGCCCTAGTTGTGTCCCGAAACTTTTCAGCCCGATCGGAATATATCCAGGGGAGTTATGAGTGAAAATGTGTATAAAAATAGGTACTTTTTGCGTTTTAGCAACATGTTGGTAACATGCGCTTTTAAGGTATCTTTTTTCGTGTTTTGGGGGACGAGAAGACCGAATATGAAGTCGGTTTTGACTAAAGAGTAGAAAATTGAGGTTCTACCAGATGTTCAGCTCCCGAAATTGAATTTTTATGAGTCAAAAACCTGCGAAATCGTCTGAAATTACCATCAATTTGTAGAATAACACTGGGAAAAGTGTCAACAGGTGGATCAAGACGATTAAATGGTACTATCAATGATCAGAGATAATTTATTTAAAAAAAAAAGAAGGAGCGTGCCTTATTCGTGTTTTGGGGGCCAAAATTGGTGGAAACCACCAGAAATAGCTATTTCAATTATTTTATATGAAAGAAACAATAAATAAACAGCCAACCTTTCTGTAGGTATGTCCAATAGAATAATAAACCCATGTGACAAGGACTTTGCAGCGTTTTTGAAATGCAGGCTGATTCTGTGGGGGGGGGGGGGGGGGTCATGACCCCTGTGACCCCCCCCCCCCCCCCCCCTTGGATCCGCGCCTGGCTTCGCCCGGAATCGGATGGCGCTAGGAGACAGAAAGCATATTTAAATTTCATCCGAAGGAATCTAGGTACCATTATTCCAAACGGATATGGGAAGGAAACGGATTTCCATCGGACGGAACATAAACAAACAACGCACGGTTTACGCTCGCGATTATGAAATCGGTCGGATTTTGTTCACAGGAGAGCTCTATCGGACATTACCGGAACCTGTGAACAGAGCGTTTCAGTCACCCCCTATTCAACACCTTGGTGATGAAAACAGAAAATCCCTCTGAACCTTTATTTGCCATAAAAACCAGTCGGAAACGTTCGAGTAAGTACGTTGTCAGTAATTTACGAGCAAAACAGTCAGTTTTCGGAGCGACACCTAGCCCAGAGGGAGATACAAACAAACAAAAAATTCAGTCTGAAATCGGACCGAAAAATGAACATAGCGGATGTCCGCCATTTTTCGTAGAGCGTCATTGCAACCACGATGGCGTTCTCGACAAAAACTAATCTCAGGAAGGAGCCAAGATAAATACTCCGGGAGAGAAACCAAATCATTGTTAACATATTTATCACTGCGACCAAGAATTACTTTTGGGCGTTTACACGCATATCGACCATTAATTTGCTATAGAAACTTAGTTCAGAAGACGTCTAACGATATCGTGCCAGAACATTGGTTTCAAAAGCGAAGTGAGTGAGGTTTTGTTCGATAGTTTTCCTAACGAATGTTACTGAATAAGATAGACTTACATATTTGGTGAAGTCAATAATGACGAGTGTTCTCGTGATACGGAATCCTTGTATTTCGGAGATACGAAACAGAATATAAAATTGTAGGTTTTACACTGAAAACAGCATTGCGCTGAAAAAGGCTGTGTGTCTTAAGACGGAGCAGAACAGAGTGAGGCGATTGCCTTTCAAGAACAAAAGAGTTGGAAGATATGCCAACTTGATCACATGCGGAACTACTTGTTTCGAATATTCGGAATTATACATATTACATGAAAGAGTATAATTATGCTGAGTAATTATATGATTATCTAGTTAGAATTATACATCGGATTGTTTTGATTAATATGTATTGTTATTCAACAAAGAGTGAACTATTTCATGGAGGAAGAACACAGCTAGTAGTTTGTCGGATATGCTATAGGAGCGCTATTGTACATCAGGTGTCTTGCCGAGAAGACCATTTTTCTAATAGTTTTATTCTACGTTCTACCTACAGAAATGCTGGCTGTTCATTTAATCTCTCGTGTGCAGTTATTGAAATAGCTATTGCTGATGGTTTCCACCCATTTTGGTCCCCAAAAACACGATATAAGCTCATATTTTTGACTAATTATCTTTGATCATTGATGGTGCCATTTAATTGTCTTGATTGACCTTTTGATACTACTTCCAGTGGTACTATACCAGTTTATAATGATTTCACACAATTTCCCAGGTTTTTGACTAATAAGAAATGAATTTTGGGAGCTGAACCTTCGTTACAGCGTCAATTCTTCAATCACTGTTCAAAATCAACTGCATATTCGGTCTTCTCGCACTAAAAAACATGGAAAACGATACCTCACAAACTCTCGATCACTCAAACCTCAAAAAATCTCGAAAAACCATCCATTTACACCCGTAACACCCCTGGGCGTTTTCCGGTCGGGCTGCCGAGCTTCGGAGAGCAACTAGGACGCAAATGTGTTCCCAAAGGAGGAGCCACACTGTGTGCCGAAGAACGACGATTTTAGACCAAATTTTAAGTAAATTTAAGGCTGAAACTTCGTTAGAACCTCAATTTTCCGCTCTGGTCAAAATCGACTTCATATTCGGTCTCATCGTCCTAAAAAACATGGAAAACTGTACCTCACACGCTCGTGTTACTGAAGCACCATAAACCCCCATTTTTCACCCATAACACCCTTGGGTATATTCCGATCGGGCTGCAAAGTTTCGGTACACAACTAGGGCCCATGTGGAGCCTGTTTGTGAAATTTCGAATTTTGTAGACAGAAATTGAAGTAGATATGCATGACACGGCGGACGGACATTGCAGTTTTGAAATCTACGCACCTTGAACCGGAAAAGAAAAATTTTTGAGGGGGTGTTATAAAAATTTATTGCTGAGCGATTACATAGGTGTATTATTCACGGAATAATAAACCAAATTGACGGCCGTCAAAACCAGCAGGATATTGTCACCAAGAGACTTCGAGATGATGGCTCGGTGACGGCGGTCGAACCGTGGGCGCCTGAACATTGACCCATTTTTACCGATTTTTGGCTCTTATAAAGTCAGATTTGACCCACTCTTTTTGGAGAAAAATGAAAATATTTCCGTCATCGAAATATTCTTCTGTCGTGAATCGCCGTCCCACATAAGGTCATGTGAATTAATATTGATTTTAGCCCGTAATATAAATTTTTGACCCCCAAAAATTTCTATATGAAAACCTTCCTTCTATATGAAAAATAACTAAAATGGTATTTTTCTATCTTTACTCAACCTTCCATATCACCAGAGTGGGTATGGATACCGGTGATTTTATATCATTTGTTCACGATTTTATCAGTTTTTACAGATTTTTGACCCCTAAAAACTCAAATTTGACCCCCTTGGAATAACTAAAAGTTGCTCTTCCTTTTGTTTTGCAGTAAGAACATTTTGGCGAAATTTGGTATTTTCATCATGCACCCATGGTCAGATATCGTCTGGAGTGACACCTAAATAGATGTGTAGGTAAATAAATGTTGTATATTTATTTTATTAAAATCCAGGGATGAAATCAGGATGCTCTGAAACGGATTTTCATATAAAACAACTTCAAAAATTCTGATTTTGAAATTTCGGGACTCATTGCAATAGGTAGGGTACTGTACTCATTTATTGAATGAAGAGATAAACCCAATATATAAACAGTATATTGCAATAAATTTGAAAATTTTCAATGAATAGCATCAATAAATCACAGTACAGTAGACGTCAGTACTAAAATCGGTATCAAAAAAGTCTTAAAATCGTTGCACTTACGTAAAATAGTGGTAAAATAAAATGAGCTCCATTTTTTACCGTACTCGATGACTCAGAATAGTGACTTTAAACTTGCAGTTTGACGTTATTAAACGTTCCCAAAATCTTATAAATATCCCTACGCTCATCCTTTTGAACTTCAGGGTGGGAAGGATGGCGTTTACCTGATCCCATGAAACTGAAAATTGGCCATTCTCGACCAATTTGAATTTGGATTTCCCATGGTCGACACTGTCAAACCCGTGACCTCCAAGGGCCGGTTTTACCAACGCAGCTTAAACCTGGTATCAATAAATCCTGGATTCAGATTTGATCTGCGGTTCACAGCTTCGACAGTTTCACCAACGTTTTTGATCTGCGGTTTAGCCGAACTTGGGCTTAAGCCGAGATTGTTTAGTTTGCATCAGCATTGCTATCCCCAGAAACTCCAATTCCGTATTGCAGATGACATGGAGGAGAAATGCTCATCCATGACTGGTGGATCTGTGCTGTTTCTTCTATGGATAATTACGTTTTGTCCGCCATCCGTTGTTGTGGAGACATTAAACTGTATAATAGTAACCGGGTGCGGAAGTTTCGTGATTTTTTCTCACTTATGCCTCTGTCATTCTGAGAACTTCCACTCCACTCCACTCTGTCGTTACTACAAAAGATCATCTTTCGAGAGAGCTGATTGCCATTCTACCTACTGCTCTTGTAATAAATTATAGATAGCCTACCTAGGCTCTTTTATAAAAGGTATCTACTTTTTTACAATGATTCGCTGTATGCAGAAGAAGTTATACATGTACTTATTAGCGCAGTCTGCAAGTACCTACCACGTACTATGAAGGTTTGTTTACCTTCTTGAAGAAATAAATAATGATGGGTCCGACGTTGTTGCCTACCTGGTTTGGTGTAATATTATGTTTATTACACATTTTTGGTTGGACTCACCTTTCTGTTTCGAAAACTAGGCTTTCTATTGCATAGAGCACGAAGCTCATCCCTTCCTTGGGAAGGCGGAACCTCGCGAAAAAATCGCCGTCATCCCACTTGTGGAAATGCTCGACCCTTTCGCGAATTATCCGCCGTCTGGGCACGGCCACTTCCAGAAGTTCATTGAAATCTTCATCCAAGGATGACTCAAACACTTCATTGAAACGATTCATCGCACTAAATGTTGATGCAAGTTGATAAGTATGAAAAACACTGATAAAATAGATTTCAAAATGGCGATGGCCTGGCGGAGAATCGGAGATCAACCGTATATCAGAGGTTCAAACCTCCTGAAACGAGGTCACGAGTTATTCCGAGATAAGGCGTTCGTGAAACTGTCTTTTCTCAGAATCGATGGCTTAAACCTCGGCCGAGATTGAGCTCTGGATAATCCGCGTTGGTGAAACCGGCCCTAATTCATTCAAAACCTCGTCCACTTTAAAAAAATACAGATATTTGGTTTTGCCGCCGCCACCCCCCCCCCCCCCCCCACCATACCAAATTCAAATAGTACAAATGTATTTTGTCAAATGTTTATGCCAAATGGGTCCATACAGGTAATCTCTTCCAAATGTTTCGTCTCTAGATTTTGCAGGTAACTAGCTATCCATGTTCATCCACTACCTGTCCATTTTCTTCATCACTTTTCGAGGACGCTGAGATCAAGTCGTTCTTCTTCACTCTTTGTCTGGCCTTTGTTATTAGATTTCCTGGCTCTTCGCTATTTTTTGGATTCTCAGTTTCCATTTACTTCCTTTTGTAATTTTCTTGGCCTTCTTTTCTTCAGCTTATTTCAGTATATCCAAAACAACTTCTGTGGTGAGCACCTCTCCGTAGGTCTGATGTTTCAAGCGTGTCCCCTGTTCCTCCCTTCTTTTATGAATTTCATAGAGACATAAATCATCGAAAACCAGGGGAAATTTCACATTTTATGGCTCAGAAATCATTGACAGTTCATGCAAATTATTCGTTTACATTTACTCCATAGGACAAAAATTTATGGGGTAAATTTAAAACAGCAGAAACAAGAGCTACAATTTCTTGGCAGGGTTGTTATCGCTTGCATATCGTGCGACGATTCGCTGACAGGAAAACGCGGAAACTCCTTCAGTCCCCTCACAAGGTTGCATTTAGAAGGTTTACCATGGTTAGTTTTACAAACCACCGTGTTGGCGGTAATGACGCTTGTTTATATTTTCCCCATGTTTACATTTACCCCACCTGACCCTAGCTTTCTTTGAAAATTCGCTAACGTTGTTGCCAAATAAATGTTTTATTTTTTATCAGTTTATCTTACCTAAAATTACATGTAAAATTTAGTGCTTTGCTAAATATACATTCAGCTTTGTGAAGTCAAACCTTAAATTTTCTATTTCCGACCCCCCCCCCCCCCCCCAATCATGGCTACGTCACTGTCAGGGGCATATTACCAAGCCAATCGACCAGGTCTCGGTATTTGACCAGTACATTCTCCAGGTTTCGTCTAAATCAGTTCGTTCAGCGGCAATCTAATGCAAACAAATATACTAACACAGATACCAGGTGCTGTTGTTGGATTGACGTTTTATGGCAAGGATGAGTTGGGGAGGGAGAGTTTCATGCCACCAAAGGATTAGGTACTACAAGAAAATGATGCGGACTTGCAGCATTCTGGATAAATTGACCTTCGACGACTGGGCAGAGAAACAGGTGGTGTTCCCTTACTCCCACCCCGGTACACGCGAGGTGGATAGGGAAGGCAAGGAGGAAAGCAGGGCATATTATATAACCACCTCAGATGCCGCATGGTACTATGGGTAGCATGGGAGCTCAGTTATGCTTAAAACCAGTAAATGAACTCACTCCGCTAATTGGAACCACTTCAATCTTCTGAAAACGCTGGCTTTTCTTTTAATCCCTTCCCAACCTCCTCTCGCCCCGTGTCTTCGTCCTGTAATCGTATTCACCCGAGTTTTCCTTTCACTTTGAAGTGAACGTATTTTGGAGTTCTCTGTAATGATGTGAACTAATTAGTCTCTTTTTGAACTTTCAATTGAGATACTTTTGCTCATTTTTCGTTTTGTTAAATATTGAAATAAAGGACGAGGTAGTTAAGTTCGTCTTCTGTTACTAAATAATATACTCAATACAAGCGACCTAGTGCGAGCTTATATTTTGATTCATTACTGTGAATGCGCTCGCTTACTAATGGTTAACCTTAATAGGTGAATGCTGCATAATTATTTTTCTGCTCGCTCTTTTTCCTTTATTCAGTGCCTTGTTGGAGTTATTCTTGGTAAACCAGCCAAAGCGTGTGGGTCGGGTACGCACTAATGGACAGCATTTTACGTGAATGCGGCATGGGCAGAGCGAGTCATACAGCTAACGACGGTTCTGCGAGTGGATGGCGAGTGTTCAGCGGTCCAGAGAGGATTTGTGGTTGCTGAAATATCTACATTATCCTCCTTTCATCAGTGAACTGGTGAAAAGTACCTTCCGCGTTTTCGTAAAATTATCATCTCTTGTCACATATCATGCATTTCTACTGAAGGACAATGGATGCACTCCACTGGTGCGCTTCTATTGTTGTTCTGTCATAGGTTGAAAGTTGAAATATTATTCGAATCAAGTTACAGTTTAAAATCGGCAATCATCGTCTATCCAAAACAGGCTCTTCGGTTACTACATTTCTGTTAGCAATTCCTAAATACATTAAAAGTACCAGTCACGCAGCATGACCATATTATATTGGCACATTTTCAAAGATGGTAGCTTTTGGTTATTTTTGGAGTTCGTAGCGATTTATGACCTACAAACGCTCAAATTCGACCCACTTTTTGTTTTCCAAAATTTTTCATCATCGCTGGTCTTTTTGTTTGCCGTTACAAACGTTTTGGGAAATTTTTTCACCATTCTACATTTACAACTTACGTTGACTTGATTTAAATTTTTTTAAAAATGTATAACGTGCTCAAATGATATGCGATACCAATTTACCACATACACTCTGTAATTCCCCCCTTCCCCACCAAGGATTGCTATCCATTTAGGCCCCAGAATTAGCAAACCTGTTCCTTCCTCCTCTGTTAGATGTGTGCATAGAAACCTGTTCCTCCCCCCCACCCCCACCCCTCTTTGTATTTTCTTTCAACGCTGTTTGGCGGGGGCTTTTCATGTTGGGGTCTGTGAGGTTGTAGTCGTTCCGTTGACCAGCTTTTACATGTATCCTATCAATATCTACATTCATATACATAAAATAACCTTAAATAAAAATCAATTAATACTCCGTTTGAGCCTGTTTATACATATATGGTACAAATTACATTTTCACATTTCCTCCATCCAAGTTCCACCAGCCATTTATACAATATCAATTTCTTGAAACATCCCTCGAATACAGTTTCGGAGACCTCAATTTGGGATCAATATTGATCTGCACAGTATATCTTGTCGTTAATGTCAAGGACGGCTTAGGATTGACTACAGTACATTCCCTTCCCATACATACGTAGTTTCGTATTTATGGTCATGTTCTTTTTTCTCTAATATCTGTGAATTCTTGTGAAACATCAGTAAAACCGATGTAATGAATAACTGCCGAGTGGTAAGCATATTTAATTCGTCCTAAAGCTGATTTGTAGGATACCGGTAGGGTTTCTTCATTATTACCTTCATGGACCTCTGAATTACGTTTACTGGTTCCATATTAGTCGGGTAAGTGCCTCCCCATACCAGGATTCCATATTGCATTACCGATCGGACAAGAGAATAATATAGGAGCCTTAGCTTATTACTTTTCAATACATTTCTCACCTGGTGGTTTCCTCATCAGTGGTGAACACTAGTCCCCGAGACAATTATGAAAAACTAAAATCATGGTAATATCAGATTCATTTTCGGTGTTCTTACTCCCAATGACCAAGTACTTAGTTTTCTTTGCATTGAGAAAAGAACAGCGACAACTGGAAAAAACCTGAAAAATAGCGATTTCAATACCATTCCATAGATACTTCCATAACTCCGGCACCTGATGAACCGGAGGCGAGAGTTGAAATTTGCTTCGCGTCCTCAGCGGCCTCTGTAGGATGGGCGTACGAAAAATCAACGCCGGTGACCCCCCTGTTGTGGTGGGGGGGGGGGGGGCTGATTTTTTGGTCGTGCAAACAGTGTTCTTGGTCGCTGAGTAGGTAGGTATGGAGGTTTTCGACTTTCTTGGCTTGTGGGACGCCCCTGCGTCCCTAGATAGTCGCGATCCTAGCGGTCGAACTTGTTGGTGCAGAGTCCATGGTCCAGATTCACACTGATTCAACATCAAATTTTGAAACTGACGCTGTAAAAAGGCGTCATGAGAAAGATGTTGGTACCAAGGGCTCGAGCAGATGCCGCGACTTCTTTATTTCACTGGCCGTCTCCTCCTCGATGTTGAATCGATTCATCCGCCAAAAATGAGTTGCAAATTCCTCTTTTCAGTACCAGTATTTGAAAAATTGAGGAAGAATTGTGGGCCGAAAATTCCTCGTATGCTACTTATTTCAAGCCGTCGCACTAAAATAACAGAAAAATGTTAGACGAATGCTCCAAATCTGTAGCCTGTCGTTTATTTTCCGATTGGAATACTCGTTCAATCAAATCTGGGATGCCCTTCTTAGATGCGGGAGAGGCCTACTGATTATAATTTTGGCCGCATGACTCTTTTTTTCAAGTCTGATTTAATAAGTTCCCTCTGCCGAATCACATTACTCAGCAACGAACTCTAGAATTCACAATTCTTGAACAGGGAGGATCGTAGCTAAAGCAAAACGCCTACCTATATAAACGGTTAGATCTCTGAATAAAAAGAAAAAAGTGAGTTGAGGGAAATTTATGGGACACTGGATAATGGAAATTCTCGAGGTGGCCGTCGTCCTCAAAGTACGGCAGTTTGTTTTTAGATCACCAACGAGTTTTTACTGGGAAAGGATATGAGTTTAGTATGCTACATTAAGCCCTCTCGTGTCAAACTGTGGCGTGAGGGATCGTTTGGCGCGCTGGAGTCAGGTTAAAAATGTCTATTAAAAAAAAGAAAAATTGGAAGGTTATTCACTCCACGATGGAGTCAAGGTAAGTTTTGTGTATCTTCCTAACCTTCAGAATGGTTTTATCGAGATTTTGATGGTCGAGGTTACTCTTCAATTATTACACCTCAATAAACAAGAAAGGCGAGTTGTTGGCCACTTTTTTAAATTTATTTCAGCTGTATCGATATATTTATGTGTCATCGATACTGCTGAAAAATGTGTGCTGTTACGCCTGAGTAGATACAGTTTGCTCTTCATATATTTTTTCCCTTTTCAATATTTTTTCAAATCCAGAGAAAGACATTAACATCCAGAGCCATCAGTGACATTGGTACCAAAAGTAGGTCTTGATTCGGACAATGAAGATCATTACGACAATGATGGAGAAGCAGTAATAAATTATCACTGCGTCAGTTCAGCCTCAATAACTTCAATAGTAGAGGGGAGGAGGCCAATGTGACTTGCCCACTCATCTAGTGAGTTGCTACCTAATGAATATTTATTACCAGGTGACTGATTTCCAATTCAAATATCCATGCATTGATCTCCATGAAACTTCAGATACCTCTAGATTTTTATATTTTTTGAAAGATAATTTAAAGGGGGAAAAAAGGTTTACAGCAAATGAACGAATTCAGGATTCGAGTTGGTAAAGAGCTTCGACTTCCAATAAATCCAAGAGGCGGTCCTCAACAGAATCATGTAGAGATCAAAGAAAGTGGCTACCTCTACCGTGAAATAAAATTCCCCAAGGTGGAGCATTCCATTTCGACGGAACTGGGGATAAAGGAAAGTGTCGATCTGTCACAAAGGCAAACTGATATGAATCGCAAGAAGTGTGACCAACAATTTCGCATAACCGAGACTGATCAGAAACTGAAGACATAGACACCTGCTAGGCTGGGCTAGGCTGATATTCTAGTTATATTTTGTTGTAAGTATCCTTCCTCATAATTTTTTTTAAAATTACCTAGGTGTTTGTGAATTGTGAGATGATGTGGTCTGACTATACTGCAGCTAGAATGATGGAAATATGTTTGAAGTTGATGTTTCATCATTTTTGGCTTAGTATGAGTAGGTATCAACGTGATATAGAAATATGTACTATACTGCACTATTTACCAACTATATAGTTGATAATAAAAAGAGTAGATGTAATAGGTAGTGTTTCTATATGACTCTTAGTATCATCCTGAATTTCATTGCTTCTTCATATGCAGTTTTCAACAACTCATGGTCGTAGATGGTTCATGGTCACCAACGGTCCTAAATTTTCATATCTATAATTTTCTACAATCTGTACCTATCTATATCTATCATCTATAATTTTTACTTTTTTAGAAATAATTAATGTAAGAAAATGCAACGACAAAAATTTAATTTTGATGAGAATTGAATCTGAATCAGCGACTGAAAGTAGGTTTGTCAGTTGAAATGAGAGTATTGCGCATGCACTAGGTTCCATCATGGTCATGTTCTCAACCCGCGCACTGTATACGCGTACTCAGTATACGCGTATGCAGATCACACAGACCCATGTACCGATTTTAGCTCGCAAACTTTGGCTTTAAGACAGATCGAAAGAAACATTTTTTTGAATGACCCAGAATTACTATGGATTTTCCACTTGATTATTGGATACGCTTGAAGGTATTGACCACAGATTAGCAAAGGTAGGTCACAGGTACGGGACGGTGTGGTAATTTGCAGCATTTTCCATCCAGTTTCTCTTTTTTCAACCAATTTCATAAATTTTGTCCGACCGAATCCGTACTTTTTGCTTAGTTCTGTATAGGAAACTTATTTAGTGGATAGTTTGAATAAGGAGCGATTGAATTTGGTTGAGAAAAGAAGTATGAATTTTAGTGGGAAAAGCTTGTACTATACTTACAATTATGCCAACAGACATAAGCCGATCATATCGAGGTAAGAATAATTTTGTTATTCTTACCTTGATGGCCGCGATCCCTGTTTCAGGAGGACTCTCTAAGATTTGTGGGTGGTTGGAGAACGTCTACTGCAGCAACATTAGATGACATGCAGTTATGAAGTGGCACGTAAGGTAAACGTACTGGTAGTCGACATGTTAAGGAAATTTTGGCGCTTCGGCGCACCTCCCGCCTACACAGATTGTTCTTTCGTGTTGCAAACCTCCTTGGTGTGTGTACAAGATACCTCCTCCCTACTACATGTCACAAGTGGTTATTTGTCAAAACATGGGTTTGAATGGCAAAAAATTGAGTTTTTCTAACTTACCAATTTGCTCTAGTAGTCGACAGTTGAAAATGAGATTTCTTCAGAAGTCGACAGTGGTTTTGATTTAGTAGCTGACATGTGTGTTAAAAGTCAACAGGTGCTTTGAGTCAATAGTCGGCAGGTTTAGTGAACTCTTTATTTTGTTTATAAAAGAGATTCAACTCTAGTAATCAATTAAATTTAGTTATAAAGAAGGTACGACAGTAAAAATGATAATGATAAGGTATGATAAGAGGTTGTAATGAAGGTAAGTATACGGACGTTAATTGTCAGTCTTGACTCCTAGAATTATTATTTGAATCACAAGATCCCATACAAAAAGCTAGGTAGTATAAACTAGTAACAAATACGTAGGATAAAATCACAAAACAATAAGTAGTAGCTCATGTAAAAATAAGAACAGAAGGTTGAGAGATCAGTAAGTAACTGAAAGTAAATATAGGTGCCTAGGTACCTACTTAAGATAGTCATGGAACTTAAAAACGACCTGAGAAAGAGCCATCCTTTCCTAATCTCGGTCTCCCATCAACGAATGGTTCAACTTTTCACTAACATATTTCAAAAAAGTCAACTGAGCCCCTTCCTTCAATTTTGATCTTAAACGTGTTGATTTTCTTGATTGGTACGAGTGTAACACCAATGAAGCTGTCCTCATGGAACGATGTGACTTCGGATAAGTGTTTTTCCGAGTTCTCGCTTTTGACTACCACAGTGCCGTTGTCTACAACTCCAAGTGGTTGTCGGCAGAATCCTGATGCTGAAATGAATTGACAGTATCCAGCAGTGACAGACACAACCTATTATCCAATTTTTTGTAGTCAATTTCTTCTTCTTGTGCATTCGATTTACCTTCTATGCTCGTGCTCAATAAGCCAACTTCATCAGCACTGGGAAGTATGTTTGTTAACTGATTTTGATCTCCTTCGGAATTTGTAAATGGAAGAGCAGCAGGTACGTCATCTACAAACTCATGGCGGCTACTGTCTTCAGTATCAGGATTGAGGTGGGCCACTGAGCTTTCGGAAGCAGACCAGAGGTGGGCCTTTTTCTTCTTTCTGTTAGTCAAAGAGGCCATTGTTCTTCAAGATTCTGCAAAAAGAAAAATACATACTTGAATCAGTTTCATTCAGATATGAGTAAATACTACGCACTCTGAAACTTCATTTTATAAAGTACCTACTTAATTTTGGTTGAAAAAGCAAAGCGTCGACTCGACAACCCCTTGTAGGCTACTAAAAATGAGCCAAATTTGTTTCATTAGTCGACATGCATGGGAACCCCTACATAGAGTACTGTTCTGTGAACTAGAAACCTTCAAGAGCACAGACATGCAAAAGAAATGATAAAAAATCAAGAAATAAGATGTGAAATATGCTTACTTAGCCTGTCGTTCCTTAGGTTAGCAGCAAGCGGCAGCCCGCAAATCTGAGAAAAATGGTTGGAGTAAAAAATAACTTATTCTACTTCGTTGTTTCCTGCCTTGTTATATGACAACTTATCGTCCCACAAAGGGAAGGCATTAAAGGATCGAGAGCTGCCACTACGAACATTAACCCGTATCCTTATTCTTAGCTTTTTACAATTTTTGAAGGTGATTTCGACTGTCGATGCACTTTCGACTACAGGTGCGTTTACCTTACCGGTGAAAGGCGCGATCGGACGAATTCAATATAATAATGTGCCAGCTCTACCTTCTCTACCAATACCACCCAACTCCGGCGATAGTCCCCCTCCCCCTCCATGCACTATCGTTGTCAGTTCGCCAGTGGAGTTTTTTTCTTCTCTCGTTTATGTTATTGCACCACAAAGAGAACGATGAAAGCTCGGGCCCTGGAATTCAAATCAACGGAGCGAGTGAAAGAGGATTTTACAGAGCGGCCAGCGCTTGAATGAGTTGGTTTGTTAGTGCCCTCTATTGTAATTTCATTAGGCTGGTTACGTGAACGCTTACATTACAGGGTTGTTTGCGCTCTCATATTTACATATTGTACGCCGGCAAACAGGGTTATTCACCCGCTCCCTTAATCCTCCGGCTATTTGTTTGATTACTCAAGATCGTCTCCTAACTTCGCCATCAACGTTTGAGACCTCGAATGGGATCAGATAGGGTTAATGCATGAAAGTTTGCCGACAGGGCAACCCCCCCCCCCCCACCCTCCCCCCACCGCTTATTATTCTCTCGATAATTTCTGAAAGGATAGTACTTTAGTTAGTACTTACTCTAAACGGATTAGAATATTGATAATACGCCTATTCAACATTGAGGTAATTATGCTTACTGGCTACGCAAGCAGTAAGAGCCGTAGTGAGGTCTTGGTTTGAACACACGGAATTTTTGTCTGCTATTTACTCTCTCCGTCAAAAGTTGGTGTAATGGGATGACGATAAACTGGTCGGTGGATAAATACAAAACAAAAACAACGCGAAAAAAATAAACCAAATAATGGAATCGAATTGAATTGCCCCTTCAAGGGCCTGATGCAATTATGACTGCGGTACCTGGAGAGCCTGTGGAATTTTGGTCACGATTGTGCAGATGCG
This sequence comes from Leptopterna dolabrata, assembly GCA_954871275.1. Taxonomy (NCBI): domain Eukaryota; kingdom Metazoa; phylum Arthropoda; class Insecta; order Hemiptera; family Miridae; genus Leptopterna; species Leptopterna dolabrata. The sequence goes on along the minus strand of OX940974.1, from coordinate 108,677,905 downwards.
CTGGCAAAACGAGGCAGCGAGAAACCGTCACCAACTGAGCCCGATAAATTCACCCAAGGTGTGGCATGCGAAGAAAGAAGAGAGTATGGACAAACAATGGAACCTGGTAATTTAGCCGCTCCTTGCTGTCCTCATCCGTCCTGCCCGACCGCGCAAGGCGCTGTCAGTGGACACTATTTCTTGCAGGCCCATCCGAATAGAATGGACCCCACCGGATAAAAAATAATTATGACGTCCTTCTCTGACTATACATCGGGCAGCTAAAGATAAAGTACACTAAATTCCCCTTACCCGTCAAGGTAGACATTTAAAAAAAGAAAAAAATCGTATGTACTGCTAACGTACTTTGGAAGGGGATTTGCATATCACGCTGTATAGTTCTGAAATGGCTTCTGTTACCTTTACCGGGAGTTACTCGTGTGAAGCAATCGGAACAGTGCAAGTGCCGAAATTTACTTCATGTGTGTTCAACCGCGATGTCCCTGTGAAAACTCTGAAAGAAAAAGGTTGAAAGTTTTGCTGATAAAATGAAGTTTTCTTGCCCATTTTTCCTTACTTTCTCTCCTCATGATGGCTCCTGGTGACTACATTAAGGTCGATTGCAATACCGACACTTCTTCAACCCTTCAACTTGTGCTGAAAAACGGTTTAAAAAAAAAAAAATTCTACCTGTAATACTGTTGTGACACTGCCGCTACTGGCGTCTGCAGTGGCAGTTGTGTAGGAGTTTCCCGAGATCATGGCTAACGCTAGTTTTCCCATTACCTTCCCCTGGTTAGCATCCATGCCGTCGGTTTTACGGGTATTCCATGGCTAGATATCAAACGTCCAAAAAAAGCATATATTTATACCGACCTATCTTTTGTGCACATTGTTACGATTCCGATACTCCCGTCTGAAGAAGGTTTGTAACTTGTAAGTTTTCGTTCATAAATGCAAGTATACAAAGTTTTGCGTTGATCCGGTCGTCGTTCATGACTTCTGTGGTTGAAATAACCCAGCAATACTAATAAGCGTTGGAAACCACGAAAATCCGAGGTCCGTCTCCTCATTTTTGAATAGTTTATCTTGAAACTAACGTGCAGATAATATCGTGTCGTGTACTAAAAATTTCCGGTTTGGAGATCGCCAAACAATACTTCCTGTGCTTAATAATAGTATGCATACAAGTTTGGCGGCAGGGGCTGCCCATTTCGATCCAAATCCGTAAACTTCCACAGAAATCTAAACTTCAACCACTTCCTGACACCACACCAACGTTATTTGGCTAGTGAACCTAGAAGATGTTGGACCCATTGACTTATTGTTTCCTGTCAACTTAGTGTGCCATGTGTTCAGATCCTCTTGCTTGGTCTGCAGCAAGATGTAGGAAGGAAGCTCTTCCAAAAGAGCTGTTGTTACTGTGCAGACAGTGGATGGTTGTCGTTTGTCTACATTCACTAGCTTACCAAGCTTGGAAGGTTTCTCAAGGCCCATTTACACTGCCCGAGCATTTGTCGCGAACAGGGGTTTCGAGTGAGCATTCGTTCGAGGCTCGGGCAGTCTTGGGCCGAACAAGGTTCGCGCGAAGGCTCGTTGGTGCTCAGGGCTGATCCACCCAATGTCGGTTTTCCGGCGAATCATCAAAGGGATGCTCGTTCGCCGCTCGCTCTGTGTAAACACGCCGCTTCGGCGTGTCCTTGTTCGCCCAATCTAACTCCCGCCAAGTTGTTGAAGTGTTCACCTCTCTCCCATTTTGAATTTGAGTGTTGTCCTTTTTTATTGTTTTACGGTTTCATTTGGACTGTTTTGCAATGGAGTGGGAAAATGAAAAGTGCCTAAGGTTAATTTCCCTGTATGAGGGGTTCCCAGAGCTGTGGCAGCCCGACCACAAACTTTATTTTAACAAAATAAAGAAAAATGACGCCTGGGAAGCCGTTGCTACGCAGCTTCAAACATCAAACATCGTGTGACGCCGTGAAAAACAAAGTGAATTCCTTGCTGGAACCCTTTTTCTTTTGCGCTTTTCCTTTTCTAGATGATCTAAAATCAGAACTGACGCAGCGGTAACCGCAACTCTCCACAACCCGGGTGCCATCTGTTCACAGCGAATGCTCACGAACAACTGATCGTCAGAAAAGCTCGGGCAGTGTGAACAATGGGGAACCCACTTAATTTTCAAGTTCGTGCTCGTTGAAAACCGGCGAACAACGATCGCAAATGCTCGATGCTCGATGCTCGAGGATGTTCGGGCAGTGTAAATGCGGCTTTAACTGTCACTTGAAAATCCTTCGAGGCCTCGATCAAGAATTGCTCTCACGGGGTTTTCGGCGGCTCTCTCCCCCCCCCCCCCCCCCTTGTTAACGAACGGCATTCAAGTAAACTTCTTATATATGTCAATTCCGCCACCGGTTGAAGTGTGCAACATAATGGAGAATTTCATTTCGTCCAAGTTATCAAAGGATGAAACACAGTCAAAATGAGAAAAAAACATCATTTGAAGGGGAGGGTGTGAGTATTCTAAAGCTTTCCTGCTATGTTGCGTCGAATAATGTGCAACACCAGCAAAACACGGTGGTACAAAATTCGACGCAACACCGCTTTTCGACCGTTGCGGCCAATTATGCACCACCCTGTTACGTACAGATTATTACACAACGGTTTATTAACCGTTGTGTAATAATCTGTTGACAGTTGCGGAAAATTATGCACCACCCTGTTATGTACAAATTATTACACAACGGTGTATTAACCGTTGTGTAATAATCTGTAGCGTTTTCTTGTTGTTGGTCTACACGCAAACTACCTGTAGGTGCATCATCGATTTTGATCAAAATCTACCCTCACACAAAATATCCGAAATCCCGTGGACACTGTTTCGCAGAACGAAAAACTTACCGCAAAACCATGAGTGACTGTTCGTCAGCTGTTCCCCACTTGGAAAACTGGGCTGACGGTTCACAGGGGCCGTTATCGATTGGGCCCAAATCCCTCATTACGAGGGGCATGTACCTGGAATCTAATCCTGCCTGCCTCTTCAGAATTACTCTTTTGGGCCCCATTTCACAGAACTGATAGTACTCTTTTGGGCCCCATTTCACAGAACTGATAGTACTCTTTTGGACCCCAAGTTATGACAGAGGGCAAATAACCCACTAGTGAAGCGTAATACAGATGTAGGTATGTTATGTAGCAAAATATGACATTACATTCCACTAATCTATTCAGAAGTCCCAACAACCTGCTCATTCACGGGATAGTTTCTGGGATTGTTTATCTTTTTTGAGATGCGAGCGCTAGCGAGCATCCAGATCGCTTGACAATGCATTCCACTAATCTATTCAGAAGTCCCATGAAGACATATCGCAAGATCAGTGACGCAGCACCGTGGACAACTGAATGTTGGCAGATGCGAAAAGGAGAAGGGAGATAGTAGGGAGGTAGAGATAAGAACCCATAGCGACCGCGATACGGTTTGACTGGGGCCCAAAAGAGTACTTTGAACGACCCGTGTTTTGACGCTTCCGTAGCTAACAGCACCTCGTTATCTCCTTGATCAGAAGGATTAGGGCCCAATCGAGTATCGCCCGGTTCACAGTTTGTTTCATACTGCCGTTGATCAATTTTTCCGGTTCAAACCCCGCCCTTTATTGGATAATCCAAAAAAGTGTAGCCAAAAATCCTAAATGATGATGATGATGATGAAAACATACCCTTTAACCAAACGTTTTCGAGCTACGGCTGGCGTTTTGAAAATTTTAATCTCTGATTTTCATCCATCCCGATTTACCTAAGGTTATGAAACGTTTCGAGGATCATTCTCGGCCCAATCTGAGCCCGCGAGCCTATTTTGAGTTCTACGTTGATTTTAAAGGGCAGCTTGCGGATGATGTTTGTTGATGGACAACGTTCAATGTAAAAGTTTATGATCATGTCATCTAGCCAATAGACTGTTTTTTATTTTTGATCGCAGAATCGGATTTAGCACCTGTCAGTTACCACCTCAAAATTCCCTGTAGCCTGGGCAACAGACGGATAGAAAGAAAACGAAATTACGTCAAAAGTGGATGGCGCTGTGGATCCCTCCCAGTCGTTCTTGGTGGCGGTGGTGGGGGGGGGGGGGGCTTTACCTGTGACGTCATTTCGCTTTCTTTCCATAGGTTTATTATCGCCCACTTTCGATCATGGGATACCTCTCATATAGCACCTTTTCGGAAAGCACTGGCGGAGATCTTTTACTTCAGAACATAAAACAGGTGATCATGGCCCATTTCTGCTTTTTAGAGTAAGGAGATCCTCGCTAGTTATTTTGAGACCGAACTTTGTGTTGAACACTTCTGTTTTGCTTTGTTTTCATCCCAGACAGTTTTAGCGTCAATTTTTGAGAACTGGCGGGTTTGTTTTATATTCGAGAGATAAATTTTCTCTTTTGTATTATGGTGTCTGGGGGGAATGCCGTTTTGAGCTGAGGGTCTACTTCGCTAATTTGCTCTTTGTTGTATGTTGTTTTGATCTATGTTTTTTTTTGTACGGTTTCAACATAAATTTGCGTAAGTATTTCCGGAGAAGCGTTGTTTCTGGTATCGCATTACTTCTGGTTTCTTGGAATTTTTCTTGTGTCGTGTAAGTTCAAGTGGTTGTTTGCCAGCGTTTGGTCTATGTCAACTTCGAGAGTAGTTGTATTACCCAAATGCCCGTAGAGTACTTCAAACGGAGTAGGTTTTGATACTGAATGAATCGAATTGTTGTATGCGATTAGGGCATACGTCACTTTGAATGTGGTATTGTTTCTCTTGAATTCTTTTTGATTGAGTATTCGTAGGTACGTGTTCAATCAAAGTGGAATGGAAGCGTTCTATCAGTCCCTTTGAGTCGGGTTGTTGGGAGGAAATATAGAGGATGGTGATTTTGTGAATCGCCATAAACTCTCTGACTAAAGAATTGTGGACCAACGTCTGCCACGAAGTTTTTGTGTTAGTCCCATGATGTGAGAAGAATTTGATTGCGGACTATTTCGATACTATTTGAAGATTGCAGACTATTAGCTTGGGCATATCTGGATCTATTGTGGTTAAGAATTTTGAACTAGGGATGGGACATCGAAATTGATATTATCAAAACATCGATGTTTTACTTCGATATTTCCGATTTTTCGCCATCGATGCCTCACATTCGATATCATCGATATATCGATGTTATGGTCCGATAATATCGGCAGAAAACACCCTTCAACCAGCTCTTGCCTCTTGGATCCCCTCCCCACTATTCCTTGATCCACATGTTACTCCTTCTCCTTACAGGTCATAAAATACTCAGTCATAAAGTGCTCACTCCATCAATGACTTTATTTTCATTTTCAAAAATATTTGAGTAAAAAAAATAAACAGAACCAAACATTTTGTTCCGAATTCAGTCATTTACAAATAAAAATTACAAACATTCCAACTCTGAAATAGGTATATATGTACTTGATTAGAAAAATAACTCTTCGTCGAGTGAGTGGAGGAAAACAAGTTTCTTCAGATTTTCTGCTTTCAGCCTATTGCGCTGGGGCGTCATGTTGCCAGTTTCAGAAAACAAACGTTCTGAAGGTACACTCCTAGAAAGGCGTAGATGAGGGACATCGATATCGATATCGAAAATATCGATGTTTTGGCTTGATAAAATATCGATGTTTTGGCTTGATAAAATATCGTTATCGATGCTGTCTACAAAATATCGACATCGACATCGATATTTTCTTTCGATGTCCCATCCCTATTTTGAACCGCCTAGCGTCAGCTTGTCTACGTGTAAGGTTTAGAGTGGTTTAGAGGCTGTTGGTGTGAGGTTGTACTTAATCTTCAATGGGTTTCGGTCGTTTTTGCATTTCAGACAGGTTTTGCAGTGATTAATGAATCTTTGGATGGATTGTCGCATTTTAAGTCAACAGTACGCTCACGCTTAAGGTGTTCTTGGGTTTTTACAACACCTCTGATTGTCGTTCCCGTTATATTTTCGAAATATTTCCTCGTCTAGTACGCCATGAATTTTCTTAGTATACCTGGTTAGATCGGTTAGCAAGTAGTAAAGTTTATCATAATAACTTTTGCGAATCTTTCATAAAATTCCTCAGAGAAGTGAATTCCATATTTGGTTTTCGGTTGCACAGCTTCTTCAACAAAATTTACAACGTCACGTTCAAATTCGTTTCTGAACATGTTATATTTTTTTTTTATTGCCAAATAATTTTTTGATTTTCATAGTTTTTACAAACTTTTGAGTCGTTAGTTTCACCATGATTTGGTTATTGCCGTAATTTATTGCCTCGTGACGAATTTGAATTGAAATCGCGGGTTTCCGATGAAATTGGAATGAACCGTTAGATCTGACTTGGTATCTCTACTAGGTACTGAAACGGAAGGCTGCACAGTGTTTTCTGCTATGTACAGGGTGTCCCACTTGACCCCCCGTGATAGTTTTGTGGAGCTATCCAATTTCTATATGTAATGCATGATTTTCGTAGTATTTTTTCACGCTGAATAACGGTGTACGGTGTGGTGCGGTGTTGTTAATTTTTCGATTTACCCCAAGTTCCCAATTTTCCACCATGTTAATGACCAAAAAGGTCATAAAAAATGTTCAAAAAGTTGAAATTTTGATTTTGTAAATAGGAACCCCCGTTTTTCATTGCACATTCGGATTCTACGAGAAATTTCATGAATTAATCCGTCACTCAAATTGTTGATTACTCCGAATGTCCAAAAATAACCCTGTTTTTGTATGTATTTAATAAGTTACTGCATTCTATGCTTGAGGTTGCGGTATTTTGGTTTATTATTTTCAATAATGAACCTTTGGAATTGAGCATGAAAAAAACCTCGAAATTTGATGGTTTCCGTTACAAGGTATGTAGAATCCAAAAGTGGAAGAAAAAAAATTTCCGTCTGTCCACCGTACGCCGTACTTCGCACTTTTCTTAGTTACCAGGAACCAAAATTAATGAAATTTGGTTTGTAGGCCCCGTCAGGGGTCTAGTTGGTCCGCGAAGCTCGCCGTTACGGTCAGTCATCTTTAAGGGGTGAAAAATAGGGTTTGCAATTTTCAGAACGCCGTAGCTCGAAAACTTTATTAAAGAGTATAGTTATTTTTACGTTTTTCAACTGATATTGAACTAAAAAATTTTTTGAGTCCACCCGGAGCATTGTACGTCCAGCTGTTCGTTTGCACCGCAAAGCTTCGTCAACATGATTGGAATGAATCGGTATAAATCGGGACCAGATATCATTGCTAGGGATCACCTGGTTATAATCACCGACGGCTGTATGACGTCGAGTTGGTTGTTCTTTGATATTATTTCGTTTGAAAAATTATGGATCTTTTGGATTCTGTTGATAGGGACTTTTGGAACTTGAACAAGCGTTATGCTTCATGAATAAAAACAAATAATTACTGATTGAATTATTGAATCCCGCGCATTTTCATGAAATGTAATTCCCGGGCCGGCTCCACTACTCGATTTAGGGCTTTCCTGTAGGGAGCTTGAGGGTAGGTATTGACCACAGAAAACAGTGATCTACGCAGAATGGGCATCTATACAGGAAATTTATTACACAACGTTTTGTTACACAACATTTTATTACACAATGGTTTATTATTTCCCTTATGCTTCATGGATAACAACAATTCATTAATGATTGAATTATTGAATCCCGCGCATCTTTATGAAACTTTGATTCCCAGGCCGGCTCCAATACTCGATTTAGGGCTTTCCTGGGGGGAGCTCGAGGGTAGGTATTGACAAAAGGTAACAGTGATCTGCGCAGAAGGGGCGTCTATACAGGTAAATAATAAACCGTTGTGTAATAATTTGCAGCGTTTTTCCGGTGGAATCACGTAATATCAACTTTCGATTCACGATCATCCTACCAGTTTAATGGACCATGGCGATTTCTAGCCGGAGATGTTGCAACCTAATCTGTCGATACTGTAATCTTATTGAACTTCATTCTGATCTTTTCCATACTTCCCGTGCGCTTCAGCTTTATATTCGAGTGTTTGATTGGGAGGTACCTGTGAAGACTTATGTACCTGACGACTTATTCTTATTGGGTTATTCATTCATGAAATTTCTCTTAGAATCCAAATGTGCAATGAAAAACATTTTTATGGTATTTTTGGTTCATTGACTTGGTGGGATGATCGTACATCGAAAAAATAACAACACCACGTTATTCAGCGTGAAAAAATACTCGGATAATCATGTATTGTAGAAATTGGTTAGCTCTCCAAGATATTTTGAGTTTAGCACACATTTTGAGCGTTTCTGCGCACTTTTTCACCTACCCAAAATCAGCATGACTGGTCATTTTTTCATAACATTTCACTTGGAACCCGTACTTGGAAAAAACCGGGGTTCCAGTTTGAAAAACAAAGTTGGTGTCGGAATTTCCACTTTTTCAACATTTTAATGAAATTAATTCTGCTTTCGGATTTGAAATCTGCGTAAAAAATCGTGGGTAGTTCCCATTTTAAATTGTTTTCTAACTCGATTTTTAAGCAAAATACAAATGATGGGTGGGAGGGGGTCTCGTGGGACACCGTGTATAATATTTATATCTATGGAGTGGTGTCTCTGGAGCTAGTACCACCCGTACTCTCCACTATTATCGTGTCGTGTACAATAAATGCACTTGTCAAATATCAAAGGAATGCTGATTCTACCCGGTGTTCCACACTTGTAGAACACCGATTTGAACAGAACCCCTTTCGGTCCTGACTTTAAATCGTTTGACCTCATCTAACGCGTTTCCATTAGCGTCAGATCTGTCAGAATTTCGCCTCGTTGTCCGGGGTTGTCTTGGTCAGTCGTGATTGAATCGCGAGGCGTGGAACGATTATACCACCATGTTCATATTAACGAGCGTCAGTGGGAGCGGGTGGGAATGATCTTTGAAATAGTGTACGGACATCATAACCGCTACATGGGAGACCATTTCGGTCTCATCCGATCATTAACGATGATGACACCGCCGCTATCAGGATTACCCTGTGATTGATGGATTGACTCTGAACGGTTGAAAATTCCATTCGTGCGAGGAAATGACCATTTGCCCTCATCCTCTACCTATATCCGGAAATGTTGAAACATTTCAGATAGACCAATGGCAGGGAGAAAAGGTTTGGATATTGATTACTCATAAACAAAAACCGCTTGTGTATCGGTCCAAAAATACCAATTTTAAATATGGCAGCAAAATGTAGCAGAAAAAGAAATTTATTATTGCCCGAAGATTCCGTCCAGCAGATACTATCCAGAAAATAATACCCATGTTACGAGTAGTTTGGATTTCAGCCACGTCGCTGTGGCTAACGTAGGTCCAAACTAACTAGTTCAAGCCAAAACGAGGTTGTAACTACTACAGGAAGATAGCTGGAAACACCATCAGCACATTCTGTCTGCCAAAACTCTGAATCACCTGAGAGGACAGCCGATCACGTTTGCAACTCCATGAAGCCAGTTTTGGACCTCAAGCCCGAACCCGGAACGGCTGTTTCCTACTAGTTAAACTACTACACTGAGCTCACTACTCATAGTATAAATCGTCCAGTCCGCAGATCCTAATAAGAGTCTGCATTTGAAATACTCGGCGCAGAGCGCAGCACCAGTCTTAATACCTAACTGACAGTGAATAAGTAATATTGAATAAGTTTATACCAAGGTCTTATAAAATTACCAGTAACCGGTCGGAAATTGCTAGGTACCTACTGAGTTTTAGGAATAAGCCTCCCCGTTATTTTTCACCAAATTGCTATGTTTTAACGATAGCTAGGTTGAATAGCAGCCTCTTCTGGTGTTATTTTCTAGTTGTGCTTCCTGATAACGACTCTTCACGCAGGCATGTTATTGGCGTTTTTCCTAAAAACTATAGATCAGAGAAATATTGTTCAGATCAACATTTTCAATCATCTTTCCAAAAGATTTCGCAGTGCAAAAATTAAAAATGTAACCAACAAACTTCAAAAAAACTTGGCATTCGAGACTAAACAAGACGGGTTCACGAACAGGGGACAACAAACCGCAAACTGCATACCAGCCCTAAAAACACTTAAAATTATTACACTACAGTTTATTACTTAGCTTTATAGACACCGCTTCTGCGCAGGTCACTCGTTTTCTTTGGTCAGTGCCTACCCTGATGCTTCCCCCAAGAAAGACCTAAATCGAGTATTGGAGCCGCCCGGGCAATTACACTTTCATAAAATATGCGGTGGACTCAAGAATGCTATAGCTAATTATTTGTTTTATTCATGAAACATTTGTTTTGGTTTAAAAAAAGTAATACCCAACAACAAAATCCATAATAACCATCATTCTTCAAACGATATAGTAACACGAAACAACAAACTCGATTTCATGAAGCCATGCGTGATTATAATAACTGTTCCCTAGCAATGATATCTGGGCAGTTATGTATCGTGCACACTCATGTTGACGAAGTTTTTTCGGTGAAAAATTATGTCCTCACTGTGAAGGAACTGCTGGTCGTACAATGCTCCCGGTTGACCTCAAAAAATCGGAGTTCACGCCGAAAAACCTCCCTACTAATAGCGCAAAAACGAAAGAAAAAACGGCGATTTTTAAATCTTCAAATTTCGAAACTTTGGCAATTTTTTTCACCAATCAGGACAGATTAAAACAGTCGGATTTATTATCAGAAAGATAGGAAATTTCACGTTCTTTCCAACGGACTCCTCAGATTTGAAGGGACTTATGGCAGTTTTTATGAGGCGGAGTCGAAAACGTGAAAACAAAAGCAAACAAAAAGTCGGGGTTTCCGTGGACTAAAGAAAGTTGTTAGGAAACAAAAGTTGTTGCAAATTAGCTGTAGAATCGATTCCCTGAGTTTGTCCTATAATAACTGTAGACACCCTGTATAATAAGGATTACCAGAGAATGGGGAAAATAAGTCAGTTTTCAATCTTAAAACGCAAAAAAATTGTATTGTTTATTCACAACGACAACAGAACCGATCTTCGTCACTGCGTAATTCGTTCTCTTCCGGTTCAAGCTAAGCAGCTCTCGGGAAAGACAAAATAAGTGGGGGTATGGGTGACGTCGAACTCCACCAATCAGAGCCCACCTGGGCGGACCTTCCGTCAGAGCGGACCAGGCGCCGAAATTGCATAATATTGCATCATTTCAAATAGACTGGAGATTTACGGCCTTACTTATTGACAATTCGCGGTCCCACGTGAAATAAAAAAAATTCCCCAGGGTCGACATTAGGGTTAATAACGGGAACATAACAATTCCTACTCTAACCTAAGAGAGCTGTTCTCTACAAATTGGTTTACGCGAAAAAAACATGCCATCACCACGCTCATTATGCTCCAGTAACGGAAATGAAACGCTAATGTCAAGAAAAACAACCTTGCAATGGCCAGCTACTGAAAATGAAAAAGATTGCGAGTAAAACTTACTGGCTTGGTAATTTTACGGCTTGCGTACTTCATTTGGTTATTATAATTGTGATGAATTTAGAATTTGGTTCATCACGGTGGCGTGAAGGAAAAAGACGCAGGCGGCGGTAGTCCACCGATCATCTACGACTTTTGGGAGGAGATGGAGGTGAGTGAAGGAATTTACCCAGGCGGCGGTAATCCACCGATCATCTAGGTGAGAAGGTGCTTGTCTAGGCGGCGGTAGTCCACCGATCATCTAGACAAGAGGGAGAAGGTATTCTCAGGCGGCGGTAATCCACCGATCATCTGAGAGGGAGAACAAGGTAGAGGAGAGAAGAGAGAGCTAGTTAGAGGAAGTGTCGAATGAAGCTAAAGCCCCAGGATCCAGGGTTTTATAGGAACTGGAGGCCTCTCCCTCCAACCCCCTGTTAGGGGTTGGTGGTGGGGCCCCAGGTTGTGTACCCTGGGTTCTGTGGCCTGTCTCCCCACTCACTTGTTTATTGACGGAAACTAAGTTTGACATTAGAATGTTGGTGAGAGCTTAAAGTTACTAGTGGAGTGTTCCCGGGAGGGACTCACGACAGAGGTCCCCCCAGTTCGAACCAAGATTCGTGTAGCTGAAGGCGCAAGGTGACAGGAGCTGAGGGCTATAGCAAACATAAGTGAGGCTGAAGGCCAAAGATGAGGACTAAACTAAAACTCGTGGGGCTGAAGGCGGAAGGTGAGAAGGGCTGAAGGCGCAAGGTGACAGGGGCTGAGGGCCAAGGCAAACATAAATGGGGGCGGAAGGCCACGAGCAGGGTTGCTGGAGTTGAGGGGTGTTGGTGGCGGTGGGGGTTTGTCCCCTGCGAAAGCGACGTGGGTTGACATTTTGCCGTTCCGGGGTGGGGGAACGGTGGGGGGGTTGTCTGGAGGTGGGGTGGCGGCGTCGCGAGGTGCGGCCGGGAGGTTGGAGGACCTGGTGGCGGTTGTGGGGGGTTTGTTCCGGGGTGGGGGAACGGTAGTTGGTGGGGAGAGGGTTTTGGCGGCGCCGTGAGGTGCGGCCGGCAGGTTGGTGGCCCTGGTGGCGGGCGTGGAGGGGCCGTTCCTGGGTGGGGGAACGGTTGGTGGTGGGGTGAGGGGTTTGGCTGCGCAGCTAGGCGCGGTTGGAGGGTAGGCGGCCGTGGCGGCGGCGTAGGAGGGGTAGTGTTGTTTGTGGGCGGCGCAGGGAGGCGCTGTCGTGGGGGAGGTGGAGGGGGTGCCGTTCCTGGGTGGGGGAACTGTTGGTGGAGGGGTGAGGGGTTTGGCGGCGCAGCTAGGCGCGGTTGGAGGGTTGTCGGCCGTGGCGGCGGCGTAGGAGGGGTAGTGTTGTTTGGGGGCGGCGCAGGGAGGCGCTGTCGTGGGGGAGGTGGAGGGGGTGCCGTTCCTGGGTGGGGGAACGGTGTGTGTCCGGGGACGGGGGTTGGTGGCGGCGCAGGGAGGTGCGGCCGTGGGGGAGGTGGAGGGGTTGCCGTTCCTGGGTGGGGGAACGTTGTGCGTCCGGGGAAGGGGTTTGGTGGCGTAGCGAGTTGCTGGTGGGAGGTTGGCGGCCGTGGCGGCGGCATAGGAGGTGTAGGAGGCCTTGGTGGCGGTGGTGTAGTTGATGCGGGCGGGGGGGAAGGGAGGTGGTCCCCCCCGTTTGGGCGAGGAGGGGGGCCCGCCGCGGGACGTCGAGGCGTGTTGTCGTGGAGGGGATGTGGTGCGGGGGTTGCGTATTTCGCCGACGCTGGCGGTGGTGGCGAGGTCGTGCACCGTGTCGGCTAGGCGGAGGAGGTGCACGTGACGTCGGCGGCGGCGTGTGCTGCGGCCGCAGCGGTGGTGGCGGCGGCAGTGGAGGTTGATGCGGCGGAGCCAGGTGGTGAGAGGGTGGTGAAGGGGTTGTCTGCAGTGGCCGCTGCGTTCGTTGTCGGGGCGGCGGGCGGCTGCAGCGTGGACGGCCGAAGGAGTGGGGGCGATGGCGAGTTCGGGTCCATAGCGGAGGTCTGAAATCTGAAATATGAAAATTCAAATTTAAAGTTCAAATTTGAAAATCGCAAAAATTGGTAGCGGAGGTGTGTGTGGCTGAGCGGAGAAGTGAGAGCTGTGTGATCGCCGAGCGGTTGAGGGTGGGCCAAAATTGCGAAATTGAAACTGACTGTTTGACAGAATTTGAAATTAAAATTGGGGACACCGAACTGAACTTGACTGGGGTCGACACATTAGGTGGGAAGGAAAAAGAAGGTTGGGTGAACATCGGGTTCACCACTGTGATGAATTTAGAATTTGGTTCATCACGGTGGCGTGAAGGAAAAAGACGCAGGCGGCGGTAGTCCACCGATCATCTACGACTTTTGGGAGGAGATGGAGGTGAGTGAAGGAATTTACCCAGGCGGCGGTAATCCACCGATCATCTAGGTGAGAAGGTGCTTGTCTAGGCGGCGGTAGTCCACCGATCATCTAGACAAGAGGGAGAAGGTATTCTCAGGCGGCGGTAATCCACCGATCATCTGAGAGGGAGAGCAAGGTAGAGGAGAGAAGAGAGAGCTAGTTAGAGGAAGTGTCGAATGAAGCTAAAGCCCCAGGATCCAGGGTTTTATAGGAACTGGAGGCCTCTCCCTCCAACCCCCTGTTAGGGGTTGGTGGTGGGGCCCCAGGTTGTGTACCCTGGGTTCTGTGGCCTGTCTCCCCACTCACTTGTTTATTGACGGAAACTAAGTTTGACATTAGAATGTTGGTGAGAGCTTAAAGTTACTAGTGGAGTGTTCCCGGGAGGGACTCACGACAATAATAATTTGTTGTGATAATGGTAAACTGAAAACAGAAATAAATGAAATTTTATGATATTATCATACGATAACTGGTAGCTACTTTAATTATCTTAGTTAGTAAAATATATTTAAAAAATGTACAGAAGATATTTACCAAGTTTTCATTAGTTTTTTTTTAAATAAAAATAAAACGGCCTTCGGCTATTTGCGGCTCTTTCCTGCAAGTTCAAATCAGGAAATTAGTGATCGTCATAAAGTTTATGAAGGGTCCGAATAAGGTCGCTTCTGGTCGTCAATGGAAATGTTTTTTTTTTTTTGACACCTGAGAAGTACGAGTTCTGTTCCGTATTCATGAAATTTACAAAGATCATTCTTCGGGCACCTGAAAATAACGGGTCGTATTCTGCGTCAATAAGTTGGCTAGGGAATGAAGAATAGAAACCCAGGAAGGTTAGTGTGATGAATTTAAAATTGCATCACGGTGGTGTGAGGGAAATTGCCCAGGCGGTTATGAGCGAATCACCACCGACATCTGGGATCTTTTTGGAGAGGTGAGTGGTTGAATTTGCCTAGGCGGTTATGAGCGAATCACCACCGACATCTAGGATCTTTTTGGGGAGGTGAGTGGTTGAATTTGCCTAGGCGGTTATGAGCGAATCACCACCGACATCTAGGATCTTTTAGAGGGTAGGTGTCCAGGCGGTTATGAGCGAATCACCACCGACATCTGGAATCTTTTAGGAGAGGAGGTTGCCTAGGCGGTTATGGGCTGACCACCACCGACATCTAGGTTCTTTTAGAGGAGGAGAGAGCAAGGTAGGAGGAGAGAAGAGAGAGCTGGTTAGAGGAAGTGTCGAATGAAGCTAAAGTCGCAGGATCCGGGGTTTTATAGGAAAATGAGTCCTCTCCCTCCAACCCCCTGCTAGGGGTTGGTGGTGGGGCTCCAGGTTGTGTACCCTGGGTCCTGTGGCTTGTCTCCCCACTCGTACCGTTTATTAGCAGAGTTTATCTTTTGCGGTTGAATATTGGCGAGAACTTCAAGTTTGCTAGAGGAGTGATTCCTGGAGGGACTCACGACAGTTAGCTTCAAAACTACCTGCTTTCTTTGTTAACGGAAATTAATAGTAAAGGGTTCTTGGGTCTAGACCTTTCGGTTAGTTCACGAGTCAAGAGTTTTCACTCTTGCTATTCTAGAAGCCAATTCCAGAATCCAAGCTTCAGAAGTTTCACTGTTATTGAGACCCTTCAAACTGCGAATTCCCGTAGTCTGGAAGCCTGGCGCTCGAAAAAAAGTAGTAGCCTGTCCACTTCGAGCGCTTTGATTCTATTTCGAAAAGCGAGCGTCGGAACTCTTGATGGAGGACACTGACCGTTCAGACTCGGGATTCCCAAAGCCGATTTCCGTTCCCCACCACTCGTGTCCCTCCCTACTTTCAACATTCCAGTTGGTAGGCACTTCACTTCGCGGAATTCGAAATCTTGTTCAAGTTTACTGAAAATAGTATGAAAAAATAAACCGTTCTGAGAACGAGTTTGGTTTATACTCGTAGGATGCACCCACATACTACGATTGCGATGCCGTTTTTCACGTCTTTTGTTTAAAAGCCAAAAACTCGCTACGTAAAATGGGGTGGAAATGGTACACCTTTTGAGGTTTTAACATGTATCATGTTTTAGCCCTGGGATACTAGCATGTTTTGCATTGCGCGTCAATTTTGAGCGTCAACTTTTTTCGCGCACAATGCATAGTCGAGAGTCGCGCGGATTTTGCGCGTCAATTTTGAGCGTCAACTTTTTTCGCGCACAATGCATAGTCGAGAGTCGCGTGGATTTTGCGCGTCTATTTTGAGCGTCAACTTTTTTCGCGCACAATGCATAGTCGAGTCGCGTGGATTTTGCGCGTCGATTTTGCGCGTCAATTTTGAGCGTTAACTTTTTTCGCGCAGAATGCATAGTGGAGAGTCGCGTGGAAAGGAGCCCTGGGATACTAGCATCGTTTGCGGGTCGATTTTGTGCGTCAATTTTGAGCGTCAATTTTTTTCGCGCACAATGCATAGTCGAGAGTCGCGTGGAAACATGCTACATGGTTGCAATTTTTGGTTCTTAAACATAAATTAACATGTATCATGTTTTTCAGTTCTCTCGACGCTGTAGTCATTTTTAATTTACCATTTCTTATTTTATCCTGATAGCTATGTATCTTACGAGTATTTCTAGCTTTGGGAGGTCTTTTTACGTTGAAAAGTGAACGAGTTATAATTTTTGTCCTTCGTTCCATTCTCACCCCGTAAAGTGGGGTGAAAATGGTACACCACTTTTTTCTCACGATAACGTTAAGTTGAGAAGCCCTGTTACATTTACACCCCGTTGAGACCACCTCAGAAACCTTCCTAGCTGTCGCTGGCTCTAAAAAAATGAGGAAAAAACCACCTCAAAAAATTAAAAACAACTTGACTATGATCCCTCCGCGAGCCACTTTATCCTCTCTTCCTAGATAAATGTAGTCCTAATTTAACTGGTGAGCTGGTCAGGGGCACACACAATCAGAACCAAGTGGGAAACGTGCAAATAAATTTAATGTTGTAAAGAATAAAACAGTTTTTTTAAAAATAAAATTTCACAAATTCAGCCTTCGGGTTTCGATTTTAGTCTTTCTTAAAAATAAACAAATCGCAGTGGGTGACTACCCCAGGAACACTGGTAAAATATGGGTGACTACCTACCCCAGGAACAAACTGAACAATTTATCTTCCAGCAGCAAGGCACTTACAACTCCATAAAAAAATTGTTTTTGTTCCCCTTCTGGACGGGCGCTGGGATTTTCCGGAGAACATTTCGACGAGAGAACCAATATTTCTCAGCTTTTGGTGGCCACATCCAAGAACCTCTCCTGCTTCTCATACACGAAACTTCGCAGTCCTGGCTATCTATTCGAGTAACTTGACCTGGAAGTGTCTTGCTCTCAAACATGACAGCCACAAAATCTCCCACCTCGAAGCGAATGTCTTCATTATTTTCTTCCCCAGGATTTCGCTCAGTTGTAACGTTAACGAGAGGTGGTGAGGCACAAGCGGACGAGGTGGAAGGTTGAGGCATTGAGGTATGAGCGCACGAGGAGGAAAGTTGAAGAGTTGAGTCCAGAGCGTTTGAGGTGGAAGGTGGAGGCGTTGAGGCACAACCGTTTGAGGTGGAAACTTGAGGCATCTCATTTGCGAACCAGTCAGTAACCTCATCTTCGGAGAAACTGATGTCACCTACACTGTCGTCGGTATCTTGGAGGGAGAAGGACTGTTCATCGACATCAGATTCACTTTCTGAGTCACGCCTTCTGTTCAAGCTGCTCTTCCCTGTTTTTTATTTGTTGATCTTCCTTTCTTGTCCTTCTGTTTCTTTTTGGTCACAGGATTCTTAAATTTTTTTTCTGTCGTTTTCTTCTTTTTCTCAGCTGGAGCATCCTCAGTCTCAGCCTGAACACTTTCCACATCTTGGGAGGTGATCCCCCTCCCAGGAGGTAGGTTTAGTCTCTTCTTCCGCTGAGGTTTCTGTACGAGGTCCTCCCTTGTTTTGGAAAGATGGTCCATGAAGCTTTCGCTGATTTTTTCTACGTGTTGTGGGAGACTCGTCATGACAGAGTCGTGCAAGCGATCCAGAACCTTCGCCGGAACGGAAGTATTCCACATTTTTTGAAAACAGCTTTCATATTGTTGGCGCTGTTCTGCTCCAATCCAACCATCAGCTCCCGAAGAAGTTTCGGAAAGTCTTGCTTGGGAATCGTCCCACATCTCCTTCCGTAAGCAGTCTCCTTCCATTCTGACAATGTTTTCCGCCATCCTTCCTTCATGGGGCGAAAAAAGGCAACATCGAGTGGTTGCAGGAGGTGTGTGGCATTGGGAGCAAGTGCGATGAACCTGATGTCGTTCTCTTCACAGAGTTTCAACACATTGTAATTGAAATGTGAACTAAGATTGTCGCTTATTACCACCTTCCTTCCAGCCTTTTTATTCAGTATGGGCAAAAGATGGAACTCAAACCAGTCAGAGAATGTAACGGTGTCTATCCAGCCTGGTTTGCTTTGGTTGTAACGTGTCCCTGGAGGGCCACCTTCTTTCCACGTATCATATATACCTTCCGCTTTATATATGACGTAAGGCGGAATCGTTTCGCCCGCTGCATTGCCACACATCATCAAAGTAGTGCAGGCTTTGGTCGAGTTCAAAACTCTTTCGGGATATTTCGTTCCTCGTTTCACAAGCACACGCTTAGACCCAGGGTCGTCAACCAGATTTGTTTCATCAAAATTATAAATATTTTTGGGAGGCACGTCTTTGATTTCTTCTTCAAGGTGGGAGAAAAACTCTTCAATTTGAGGTCGACTTACCGATGCGCGGCTCACTGAGATGTTTTTGGCCACCCTTGATGATATCTCGGGTTGGCGTTTCAAGAAGGAGTCAACCCAATCTTTTCCCGGGGTATTGTGCTTAAAAATAGCCACTGTTCGCCCCATTTTCTTGAGGTAATTCGCAACAATGACCCTCAGATCCAGGGTCGTTACTGGAAAGCCGTATGTGGACATAGCCACGACGTGTGATACAAGAATTTCCTCTTCGTGTTTTGAGAAAACTGTTCGCCCACCATGGTTAGTGTCAGAAATCACTTCAAATGTTACCACTTCAGGAGATTCCCCATCCCTCGCTGCCATCTCCTCCTTCACCTTCTTCACGTTTTTTACTAACGTGTTCTTATGGATTCTGTACCTGGAAGGAAGATTTATCAATTAGCTATCTTCCACAGAAGGTGCGAATACGTGATAACAATGAAATCGTCGAAGGCAGACATGAGGGTTCAATAAAAATGATAAGCAACTCACTCTTCCGCAGCTTTCCTGAAGCTTATTGTTCCTTCCAGAATGGTTTTCACGGCTTCAGCTAATTTTTCTGGGGGGTAGTTCTTGTAGGGCGGGCCTTGCTCCGAGTTTTTTGTGGTAAATGCGAGGTAGAGACGAGAAATAAGAAAAATTAGTGTACCATAGTCACCCCAAGAAAAAAATGTGGGGTGGAAAGGGTACACTCAGCTGTGACATAGTCACCCCGTCAACCGTATGTGTTTCGATGTTCTTATCATTATAAATCACAAAAAAACAATTTGCAAGATTCTCCAACGGATTTGGGTCGACAAATATTGTAGATAATCGGTAAAAAATACTCACTGGCTGTGGAACAACTTCTGGCGACGTCCCTTGCACGGTTTTTCAGGTTATAAACAGAAGGAAAGATATCAGCTGTTATCAATCCAGCCCCCACAAACCGAAGACAACACAACCGAAACCGGTCTACAGTTTGTTAATTTACTGGAAATAGACTATTCTATTTTTATCCTGTAGTTTTTTTTTGCTATGGATTTCTACTACTCCGCCGCAAGTGATTTAAGTTATATTAGAACAAGGTCATTCAGTATGACGTTCAAGATGGGGTTTTGAGGTAGGTACCATGATTCGTTAGAATGCATTTTGTTTCAAAGCGAAAATAAAAAGAAGAACGATCTTTTAAAACTTCAGCGATGAATCGTGAGCAAAAGAAATGTGAGTTGAGATCTGGACCAACATAATTCAATGAACTGTAATATTGCAATTAGTGAATTTTGTGGAATAGTTTTCACTTGTATATTTCTGATGTTGATGTGGTCAGCATCAGTTGTCGACTGACTCGAAGTCAAACAGCCAATTCGAAAATCAAATAATTTGATTCACTATCGCATACGCTTGTGGTCAGCCGGTGGTTGTGGTGGGAGGGGAGGGGCTTAATCTAACGCTCTGACTCAAAGTCAAAGCCACTTGTTTCTCGAACTCGAATTTTGTTTTTTTGTTTTGTGACCTGGGTTTTTCTCGGACTCCAGGTCCAAGCTAAAATGCTCCTACGGCTTCAAATATGACCCTGCAGTCAAGCTCAGGTCAAATTGTGTTCACCTCCAAGGGGATGAGGTTGTAAAAATTTTTGGACTCATAGTCCAAACCAGGTCTAATTAAAAAAAATTAATAAAATATATTCCTCATCCCCGATAGACGGCACTTATAGGTGTCATTAGGTGCCCGCGAAATGCGCAGTGTACACCAGTAGGAATGCTCCTTTGTTGGTAGTGGCCGTCAGGGGTTTGAAATGCAAGTTTTTCACGCGATTCTTTATGGACGGGAACGGCGTAGAATCCGGATGCAAAGCCCATTTGGCTAAGATACATTTGGACAGATAATCTACCGATTTGATCCCGGATTAAAGGGATTGGGAACCTTTCCGGTACGGTACAGCTGTTTAGCTCGCGAAAATCCAAAACCATTCATAGCTTTCCGCTCTTTTTAGCTGAGAAGGGAGATTTTGTAGATTCCTCTATAATCCGAGCATTCAATGACTCCTGAACATAATCGCGCACGATAGCGCGGGTGTAATGGGTAAGATAAGATCGCCTATAAATTATTTTATTTGGGTCCTGTAATTTTATTTTAAGTTCAGTAGTGGTTAAAGGGCGTTTAGGTAATCCTCTCGTGAACATTTCGGAATATTTTTGCAAAATTGCCCTAAGCCTAGTTTGATTATCAGAATGTTGCAAATCAGTAAAGTTTCACTGTGGGGGTGGAATTTTTCTTTTTCAGGTTCACCAGGTATTGAACCTTGAATAATACATGGTTGGCTCAGCGGACCCTTTTCGCTGAAACTGAATCAGCTTATAAATATATAACTGGAACTTCGCATCAAATCGGCCAAATTTCATTTTCCTTTATTTCTGGATTATTTTAATCTACAACGGGATTTTTAACGGGCTGTTTGCGAAGTGGATTATTTTTCGTATTAAATCTCTCGATTTCAAAACTTTATGCTTTTCCTTAACCTTTTCTACTCTACTTATTTCGTACCGATCACTCAAAATGTGTACGGAAATTCCTCAGGCCGAAATATCGGGGCCTACTAAAATTTTACATTTTATTATACCTTTGGCTACAATGAAAAAGACAACCGGAATATCTGTCATTTATCGCAATGATGGTCGATGATTAATGATCTTCTACGGTTAATTTTTTTCCGCCTCTGATTCACTATCAGAAAATAAATGGAAAATTTTTACCTTGGTGCTGATGCTGTCCCTGTGGGTTCACAGCACAGGACTGAACCCATCGTTCCTGGGATGGTTGCTGGCCACTTGATTGTGGTTGCCGGGGGGTTCCGGTTTCGGCCTCCACACGGCGCAGATTTGCTCTGCATCGGGCCCAAGTGTGGTTGTCCTTTTTATACTTGTGTGATGAATTTAAAATTGGTTCATCACGGTGGCGAGAGGAAGTGCGCAGGCGGTTATGAGCGGATCACCACCGACATCTACGATCTTTTGGGAGAGTGAAAAGGTGGAGGTGAGTGATAGAATTTGCCCAGGCGGCGGATCTCCACCGACATCTAGGATCTTTTGAGAGAGAGAGATGAGAGGTGAGTGGTAGAGTTTGCCTAGGCGGTTATGAGCGAATCACCACCGACATCTAGGATCTTTTAGAGGAGAGGTGTCCAGGCGGTTATGAGCGAATCACCACCGACATCTGGAATCTTTTGGAGGAGGAGGTTTTGCCTAGGCGGTTATGGGCTGACCACCACCGACATCTAGGATCTTTTAAGAGAGTAGGAGAGAGAGCAAGGTAGGGGAGAGAAGAGAGAGCTGGTTAGAGGAAGTGTCGAATCAAGCTAAAGCTGCAGGATCCAGGGTTTTATAGAGAAGTGAGGCCTCTCCCTCCAACCCCCTGTTAGGGGTTGGTGGTGGGGCCCCAGGTTGTGTACCCTGGGTTCTGTGGCTTGTCTCCCCACTCGTTTCGTTTATTTACGGAACTAAGTTTTGCGTTAGAATATTGGTGAAGACTTAAGTTTACTAGAGGAGTGTTCCCGGGAGGGACTCACGACAACTTGGAACACCACTTCTGCTGCTGATCAGATGTGGACGGCTGATTCTGTCCTGGAGTTGACTGACGGGGCCCCGAAGTGTGTGGAGTATTAGGCCGTGGCCTTTTTGAACTTTGCGGCTCCTGTGGTCCTGTGAAAGGACTTATCTGGCCTGTGAAGGGTGTTCTTGGCCCCTGGAAAGACCCACGTGAATGAAAAGGGTCCTTAGATATTGGTTTTGTCACCTCAACGGCCTTCAACTTCTTCATAAGATGCAATTCGTCCATTTCATACTAGGTATGAGCCGCTCAGAATTTTTTTTTTATAACACCCCCTCAAAATTTGTTCGTTTACGTTTCAAGGTGCGTATATTCCAAAATTGCAATGTCCGCCGTATCATCCATGTCTACTTTATTTTCGGTCTAAAAAATTCATTCCTTCGCACACAGGCTCCATTTGGGCCTTAGTTGTGTCCCAAAACTTCGCAGCCCGATCGGAATGTACCCAAGGTTGTTATGGGTGAAAAATTGGGGCAAAAACTGGGTATTTTGATGTTTCAGTAACATGAGCTTGTGAGGTATCGTTTTCCACGTTTTTTAGGACGAGGAGACCTAATATGAAGTCGATTTTGACCAAAGAGTGGAAAATTGAGGTTCTCACGAAGTTTCAGCCTTAAATTTGTGTTAAAATGTTGTCTAAAATCGTCGCTCTTCCGCACAAAGTTTGGGTCCCCATGTGGGAACACATTTGCGTCCTAGTTGTGCTCCGAAGCTCGGCAGCCCGATCGGAATACACCCAGGGGTGTTGCGGGTGAAAAATGGGTGTAGAAATAGGGTTTTTGAGTTTGTAGTGAACATGAGCTTGTGAGGTCTCCTGTTCCATTTTGTTTTTGGGCGGGGAGACCGAATATGAAGTTCATTTTGACCAATTAGTGAAGAATTGAGGTTGTAGCGAAGGAGCTCCAAAATTCTTTTTTTATGAGTCAGAAACCTGGGAAATTGTCTGATCATTATAAACTTGTATAGTACCACTAGAAGTATCAACAGGTGAATCAAGACAGATCCCTTATCCTGGCAAGACATCAAATTTTGAAAGTTTTATTAATTTTTTTGTTTTTTCCTACTCTAGAAGCCTTCAGTAATCATAATTTGAGGTTTTTAAATTTTTGCACACCATAGTACATTTTGTACACCAAAGGTATATATATGATACTTTGCCGGAATAGGGTTGTAAAAAAATCCTTAAGAAATTTTCGAAAAAAGTAATATTTTTAATAAAAAAATTGTTAAAATCAATATAAAATATCAAGAGATCCATAAGTAAGATTAATAACGAACATTAATTGCATAATTGACTCTAAAAAATGTGGAATAACGTCACATTTTGTCTTCTTAAATTCACTCTTACAGAAAAATCACATCGAAACTAGAAATGTTATACAATCAGTGATCACTCGTGTATTGCAGATTATAAATTAGGCAATAAACAAGAAGTGCTAAAGGCACAATAAATCGTAACAAAATATCACATTTCATGAGCTTCAGTGAAACACGAGTTTCGTTGAAACAAAACCTAATATTGCATTTCTTGCAAAATACATTAGTAAGTCCCTTATGTGGCGACAAATGCCGAATTCGGGGTACCAAACTCAAAATATACGCCCCTCTTGAGTTGAAATTGTTATAGAAAAATGAAAAACAGCAAATCAGACGAAAAAACTTTATTCAAATCATCAAAATGTGCGAGAATAGCGATCGATTTGACATGTTGCAGTGGAAAATACGTCAAGTGCAAAAACTACCCTATCCAGGCAAAGTATCACCAGTGATACCTTTTGTTTTTTGTTGATTTCCGATTTATTTTTCGACTAAACAACTTCTCCATGGTCTTCATGCATTCTAGAGATTCTAGGCCACAACATATCAAATTTCCCACGGTAAAAATATTCCTTGGATTTGTAATAAACATTGGAGAACTTACATTCCGAGGATGCGACGCCATTATCACGAAACATGTGGACGTTGTGGCGACAAATGCGGGCTGCGCTGGCCTGGGTGATAAGAAAAAAGGGAAAAAGGGCTGCCAACCTCTTCACTAGGTATCCCTGTTTGCACAGAAAAATGATGGAGGCTCCAAAAATGCCGTTTTAACCTTTGAAAAAATCGTCAAAATCGAGGATCACGAGTGATACTTCGCCAGGATAAGGGCACTATGAATGGTCAAAGATAATTTGTCAAAAATATGAGGCCAGTTCGCGTTTTTGGGGCCAGAATTGGTGGAAACCATATAAAAAGCTATTTCAATTATTGCACATGAGTGAAACAAAACAATAAATGTATTTCCAGCATTTCTGTAGGTACGTCCAATATAATAATAAACCCATGTGACAAGGACTGCAGCGTTTTTGATCTCCGGCTCAACTCGGGCTTTGATAGCCGTAGCTAAAATTAGCCCACATTCGACGCTTCTCTTGCCGCTAAAGGCTCCTCCGATTTTTACCAAATGTTCGATAATCAATTTTATGGAGTCACCGTCTTTTGCTTGGGCCGTAATAGCTTGGTGTATCATAGCTGCCGGCGTATCGACCAGACAATAGTTTGCCGTGAACAGCTCTGTGAATATTGTCCAAGTTAGGGTGTCATCAACTACTTCTGCAAACCATTCAGAGGCAGCTATGGCATTAGTCTGTGCCACAGCGAGGTCGGAAACTGAAATATTTGGTCGGCCCATCATGATGAGGTTAGCTGTTCGAATCCAGCTTTTTGCGTTGGCTGTCGCTGTGTCGAAATCCGCAAATCAGAGTTATTGGTGTTGCAGGGGGGCAGGAGTCCTCTTTTGATGTACATTGAACGTCCACCGACCGCCCAATCTCATCTCGATTCACTGCATTCTCGCAGCGTTCTTTCTTCTTATAGTCATGGGCGTTGCAAGGATCTCGCGTTTGTTTATAGGTACACGAAATTTACTTTTCGATTATGATTCATATGGGACCGTCCAGAGCCAAACTCTCATCCACCCTCCTAATTTCAGCTCATTACGGCCGCCCTTTCACATACTTGAACTTGACATGTTGTGTTGTATTGGCATAAAGTTGGGACATATAGGTGGTACCATAGATATATATACCTATGCATATATATATCTATGGGTGGTACAGAGCTGGTGGTGTTCGGTAGGTGTTATATGGTTTGTCCGCATAGCTGCAGAGTACTGGTCGATGAGAGTAGGGTAGATGAGAGAGGGCTATAGTATCCATGCAGTGCGAGATGTTTGGGGCCCCCCTCCCGGGTGTATGAGAGAGGGCTATTATAGTATCCATGCAGTGCGAGATGTTTGGCCCCCCCCCCCCCCCCGGGTACATTCGCCTCGGGCCGAGGCAGCTAGTATTGATGCTTGATCTTACCTTCCGTGCGGAGCCCCCCCCCCCGACCATTTTCCACCGCGACCACCCCACTTGCCCCGCTCCCAAGCACGGTCCGACGTCCTACCGGCCGTTTCTACCCGCCATACCGGGTCGAGTGTAGTCTCTCCCTATGACACAACGTTGGAGAGAGAGAGAGAGACTTCAGACGGGAAATGTTGATAAACCTTACCTCGCGCTCCCACATCCAATGGCACAGGGACATTTTCAAACCACCGGGGTGGTATCTTGCTTCGGTCTGCTCACCTGTGGGTAGGGGGGGCACCGCCCCCTCGGCAAAGACTTACTCAAAGGTCCTATCTGAACACACGGGGTGATACCGCGCCCCAACCCCCCTTCAAACTCTGTTGGTTCGAGTGTGAGTTGAGACTTCAGGCTGGTTTGACACGAGGTGGTTTAGTTGATCCCACCACTCCTGGCCCCCTCCCCCCCGGGTGTATGAGAGAGGGCTAACCAGTTGTGGGCTAGCCCCTTTCTGGTCCTCCCCTCCCGGGTGGTGAGAGAGGGCTATTATAGTATCCATGAAGTGCGAGATGTGTGTGCCCCCGCGGGAGTTCAATTCCTTTGCCGATTTGCCCCAATTATTGCCCGAGGCAATTAAATTGTGTGCCCCCCCCCCCCCCCCCCCCCCCCTCGAGCGTGCGAAGCCATTCTATCTCATGAACATTCGCCTCGGGCCGAGGCAACTAGTATTGACGCTCGATCCTACCCTGCGTGCGGAGCCTCCTCACCTGCCTATCCCCCCAAGCACGGCCCGCAGGCGTGCGAAGCCGTTGTATCGCATGAACATTCGCCTCGCGCCGCCCCACCTGCCTCTCCCCCAAGCACGGTCCGATATTATTTGTTTATTTTTGTACACTCCACAAGTACATTGACCTTAATGGATGTAAAGTCATTTAAGGCTTCTCTTATTTTAGCCGTTATGACATCTTTCACTTTTAACAGGAATGTTGGTAAATCCACAGGAGAATCATTTCGAATAAACCAAGATTGCAATCGATTTTTAAAAGCTGTTTCATAGCCATAAGTCATACCTTGTCCAATTATCTCCATTATTGCCTGCTTCTTCGGTTCCCAGAGTCTAATTTTTTTTGACTGGAGGTTGATCTCCGCATTTATTTTCATGTCTTTCAAAATTTGCCCGTTGTTGTAGTAAAAACACTTTTCCACAACACCTACACTGTAGATTGTCATGGTAATCCTGAATATGCCTCGAGTAGAGGACGGCCGGGGAATTACTTCCAAACACTTTCCACAAACGATTTTCAGACTTAGCTGGCCGGACTACGAGAATGGGAGAACAGGAGCGAGGAGGAGCCAGGATCTCGCGGGGCCCCCAGCTGCAGGGACCCTTAATCCCGGCGCCGCCGACGCCGCTAGGTAGGAATACACGAACAACGGGGGTGGGTGCATGATGCCGCGGGAGTGGTCTGTCATAACCGCGACCTGTGCCAAAATAGTCGTTTGTAAAAGGTGTTTTACAAAATTCGATGATCAATGTGGTAAAACAAAGGGGAAAAATTAGCCGAACATCGTGAATACTACATGGAGAACAAGGCGGTTCGAATTGAAATGCCTACTAAAAACCCATATATTGAGTTCGAACACCCTGAACACGTGTGATCACACTAAACACTTAAATCTTAGAAAAATGTTCATATTCACACGAATTTTGTGTAAATATGGTCGAATTTTTTATCGTATTCCCTCGAAGTTCATGTGAGTGTTGTAGGAATATGTTTATATTCACACGAATTTCGTGTAAATACGGTTGAATTTTAATCGTATTCCCTCTAAGTTCATGTGGGTGTGGTAGGAATATGTTTATATTGACGTGATATTTCGTGTAAGCATTGTAAAAATATAATGGCATTCCAGTGAATATGGTAGATGTGCCATGGTATTCACTTGAATTTCACGTTAAATCTTAGGAAAATGTTCATATTCACACGAATTTTGTGTAAATACTACTACACGGTTTTTTCGTATAGAAATGGTACCATAGTTTGTTCTGCGTGTAATTTAGAATTGAATGTAAATGATCTTATACAGGGGGGGACGTGGTGATCCATTTGGTACGCGAACCTACGTGTCCTTTTATTGATCAATGTCGGACATTTACGTTACATGATTTTCCATTTAATCGGTATTTGAACGCCGTCATACACGTATACGCTGAGGGGGCCCATACAACGTGCGTGTGTTGAACATACCACTTGTTGTACTCAACTAACCTGTAAAATTTGTATGAGTAGGTAATACAATTGAAATTTTAGTTATATCGTGGTGCTTCCACGTAAGTACTTAGGTACGTGCGGCGTAGACATGATAGTAGTTGCATCGACTTTTGACCAATATGCACGCGTTTATTTGGACTTTTATGTAGCGATTGATCCCATAAACGAAATAGATATAAGAATCATGGCTCGTTAGCCTTACGATTGTGCTATAAACACCTAGATTATATGGGTTATTAGTAAGTTAGAATAAGAAAAAATCAGTCATGCAGCATGACTTAATGAGCGAATTTTCAAAGAAATATTCGAATTAATGGCTATGGTTTTGAATAAAGGAAAACTTCGGTCTAAAATTTGGTTTTCTATGTATATTCTCTTCGTATTTATTTTAATTTGTACGTTTTGTCCATCCTGATTCTACCGTTTGTTTATTACGTAATTGTACTAAGTGCTTATTTATTTGATCGCTGTGGG
The DNA here is from genome assembly GCA_954871275.1 of Leptopterna dolabrata. Taxonomy (NCBI): domain Eukaryota; kingdom Metazoa; phylum Arthropoda; class Insecta; order Hemiptera; family Miridae; genus Leptopterna; species Leptopterna dolabrata. Next base: position 108,649,680 of record OX940974.1, on the reverse strand, counting down.
TAAATTCAAGGAGTTGTACTAATCGTTTGCCTCCCCCTTTTTTGCTTCGAACTCTCGTCTTCAATTAATACTTCTCACATTTTTCAATCTGACCACTCTAAGGGGGTGGGGGTAAGAGTTTAAAGATTATCCTAGTTTTGGGTAATTTTTGCGCACTTTAAATGCTCTAATTTAAGAACGGATTTAGATATCTAAAATCCGATTTCACTATCGTGTTCAGCGTGCAAAAACCTTTAAAATGAGGGGTCACTTGTTAGAAAATAACATTTTGGGGATTTTTGGGTAATTTTTGCGCACTTTAAATGCTCTAATTTGAGAACGGATCAAGATATCTAAAATCCGATTCCACCATCGTGTTCAGCGTGCAAAAACCTTTAAAATGAGGGGTCACTTGTTGGAAAATAACATTTTGGGGATTTTTGGGTAATTTTTGCGCACTTTAAATGCTCTAATTTGAGAACGGATCAAGATATCTAAAATCCGATTCCACCATCGTGTTCAGCGTGCAAAAACCTTTAAAATGAGGGGTCACTTGTTAGAAAATAACATTTTGGGGATTTTTAGGTAATTTTTGCGCACTTTAAATGCTCTAATTTGAGAACGGATCAAGATATCTAAAATCCGATTCCACCATCGTGTTCAGCGTGCAAAAACCTTTAAAATGAGGGGTCACTTGTTGGAAAATAACATTTTGGGGATTTTTGGGTAATTTTTGCGCACTTTAAATGCGCCAAAACCCTCCTTAGAGTAGGCCAATTTCGCCCATCTTCGAACTTAGCCTTTCGATTGCCAAGATAGATTTTTTGTGCAAATTTGAGCTGTTTATCTCAATTCTATCGAGAGTTATCGTCTGGAGTGACACATATATAAATAAATATATATATATATACATATAAAAAAGTGTTAAATTTCAGGAATCGTTTTAGAATGGTCTGAAACGGATTTCTATGAAGAAAATTTCCAAAAATTTATATTATTTAAATTTCGAAGCCATTGCAATAGCTTCATTTTCTTTGAAAATTCGCTAAAAGGATGAAGTGGTTACCTATCGACTACGTCCGGTGATTGCCATATTACACGTGTATGGTTACGTTTCGTCTCATGTGCATGGGGTCCTAGTAACTACGTTGTGTATGTTAGTGGTTTACATGTGTGTTTGCACGCACGCACACACACACACGTTATTACACGTGATTGAATGTAAATGATATTATACAAGGGTGGGTGTAGTCACCGGTGACGATCCATTTGGCACTCGAATCCTACTTGTGCTTTTATTGACCAATGACACAAGTCGTCGGGTGTAGCCCGCGGTGGCCGATGACAGCTGGGGGCGACCGGTGCCTGAGGGGGGTGTAAGTGATCGAGGACGGATGGTGATGAGGTATGTTATATCCGCAAACGATTATATTTGTGTACTTACCTGGGTGTGATGGGTAGCTACTTACCTAGGGCTGGGTGCGTCTAGGTATAGGTACGTCTAGGAAGTGGTTTTGATATCACACGTCGAAATGTGATCCGTGGTTGGCATGGGCACCCGTATGCGACGCCGCCGGGGGCGGTTAGAGGCGACCGCCGCCGGATGGGAGGTTGCGCTTGATGATGCTACCGGAGTCCAGCACATAATAGCTGCAACCTGAGGTGTCAGAACCCGAAGTTTCTACCAGTCCTGATACGTAACCTCTCGGGACACGATACGCATTTCATTGTAAAAGGGCTCGGATACGACGACGACGAACGAGAGATCGAGGTTATTACTAAATCTTGGCATGAGATGGATGCAGTTAATCTGCGGGCTGTGAGGAAGGAACTCGAGGTACTTAGGAACCAAATTGAGAATCAAATATCAAAATTACAATCCACCAACAAACTGACGTAATTCTAGGAAGGAGTGGGGGTGGTGGGATTATTTAAATGGAACGAATTCGGCAATATGATTAGTTTCGCCCGCAGTACCAACTCATCTACTGCCTTGGGGTCGAAGATGAACCCACAAAGCGGTATTTTTCGCTACGTTTTGGACGTGGCGATGTCCCAATCGGCGCAGGGGGTTTATTATATACATGAATTGGCCATTTTCCCAGTCTCGGAAGATTTCAGCGAGCTTGAGGGACGTCGTAGCCACCATGTGTTCAGACTCCCCCACCATCTGAGAGGAGACCCGCAAATTCGTTTTGCGAGTAGAAATATCCACGGATTAAGGCCGAATACCGGCACAGTGCCCTATTATCGAATACGGGAAATCCTGCGAAGATATGCTTCGAGTGATAGAAGATTAACACACCTCTATACGAAGGGTGTAGACAAAATTCGGGCTTTGAGAATTGCTGCGGGCCTGGATCTGAATCTCATATTTATGAACATCGAGGATTTTGGCTCAAAACCATATAGAATCCTGAGGGGGGAAGGGCCAGATGAGAATGGAATTTGCTCCACGCACGAGCGACTCCCACGCAAGTACGGAATTAATTGTGCGCTATTCAAGTCCCTCCTGATATTGAAATTTCTATCGGAGGAAAAAATGGAATCAATGGATTATTTGGAAGAGGGGGACGGGAGTGGAAGCGAGGTGAGCTCCTTGAAAGGTTGATTTCCACCTAGAGCCCTATTTAATCGAAGAGACGCGGAGTTGGGTTTCATAATGTAAAAATCACGTGGAGTTCCATTTTCATATTCTAATTGAGTTATGGGTGTTGGTTGGGCAGGAGTGGGGGTAATTATATGAATTCTCTGATTCAGACAGTATAATTCTATAATTCTAATTCTCGCAGCCGTCCGTTTTACATCACGCTTGGTGATTGGGATCTCTTGTATAAACGTCTCGGGGAAGTGGAGCGATCGGGTGAAGATATCATTCTGTTGAACGGACATTCCTGTTTGCAGAACACAGATCTTCAAATAATTTAACATCTTGTCGCCGGTGGGACGCCCCAGCAACGGTTGAACGACTGTGCCAATCTCTAGAATCGACCCTCAATAAGGCTATTACCTGCAGCGAGCCAATTCCACGCTCGCGGGGCACAATCAACACTACACGGGTCGTCAAGTTCAGCAATAGCGAGTTCCAGACAAATACCAGACTGCCGGGCGCCGCGCAGAGTGGAGGCTCTTCAACACGGGCCGCTAACCCACCCTCGCAGCCAACTTCAGCCTACAGCCTCAAGCATCATCACCGTTGTCAAGATCGTGAGGAGGCGTCCTGACCAGCACGCCCGCCACAAACCTACATCATCCGAAATCGTACATATACGGGTATCTCAAAAATAAACAAATAATATCGGACCGTGCTTGGGGGAGAGGCAGGTGGGGCGGCGCGAGGCGAATGTTCATGCGATACAACGGCTTCGCACGCCTGCGGGCCGTGCTTGGGTGGATAGGCAGGTGAGGAGGCTCCGCACGCAGGGTAGGATCGAGCGTCAATACTAGTTGCCTCGGCCCGAGGCGAATGTTCATGAGATAGAATGGCTTCGCACGCTCGGGGGGGGGGGGGGGGGGGGGCACACAATTTAATTGCCTCGGGCAATAATTGGGGCAAATCGGCAAAGGAATTGAACTCCCGCGGGGGCACACACATCTCGCACTTCATGGATACTATAATAGCCCTCTCTCACCACCCGGGAGGGGAGGACCAGAAAGGGGCTAGCCCACAACTGGTTAGCCCTCTCTCATACACCCGATGGGGAGGGGGACAGGAGTGGTGGGATCAACTAAACCACCTCGTGTCAAACCAGCCTGAAGTCTCAACTCACACTCGAACCAACAGAGTTTGAAGGGGGGTTGGGGCGCGGTATCACCCCGTGTGTTCAGATAGGACCTTTGAGTAAGTCTTTGCCGAGGGGGCGGTGCCCCCCCTACCCACAGGTGAGCAGACCGAAGCAAGATACCACCCCGGTGGTTTGAAAATGTCCCTGTGCCATTGGATGCGGGAGCGCGAGGTAAGGTTTATCAACATTTCCCGTCTGAAGTCTCTCTCTCTCTCTCCAACGTTGTGTCATAGGGAGAGACTACACTCGACCCGGTATGGCGGGTAGAAACGGCCGGTAGGACGTCGGACCGTGCTTGGGAGCGGGGCAAGTGGGGTGGTCGCGGTGGAAAATGGTCGGGGGGGCTCCGCACGGAAGGTAAGATCAAGCATCAATACTAGCTGCCTCGGCCCGAGGCGAATGTACCCGGGGGGGGGGGGGGGGCAAACATCTCGCACTGCATGGATACTATAATAGCCCTCTCTCATACACCCGGGAGGGGGGCCCCAAACATCTCGCACTGCATGGATACTATAGCCCTCTCTCATCTACCCTACTGATGAGAGTCAGTTTTTGGTGGGTAGTAACCAGATCACACCCATCCTTAATTAGTGCGGGATTTTATACCACCATAATTAATCAAGCTAACCACCTATTGCTAGCGACGTATTTCACGGCATCGATAATTCAGTTGTGGATGTGAGGCACCTGTTAACCATCCGTGGACAACCCATTTGTTAAAGAATATGGCCATGATACATAGTTCGTCAAATATATTCCACTAAACATTTTTATGGGATTCAGTCGTACTCGAGACTACTTCGCGTCTTCTCGAAATCGGTTCAATCGTTTGAGTGGGATTAAAAAGTTACAGAAATACAGACACACCTGTAACGTTGATTTTCTGTGGACGCTTGGGGGGTTTCATTAATTTTCAAAATGGTTGATGAGCTGAGGTCTGTGTCCTTGGAGAATCCCTTGCGAATCGTATTGATAATGACACACGCCATCAAAATACTGGTGGAGTGTTATGGAGTCTTCAGATGATTGATATTATTGCGCAGAAATTATTTTGTCAGTCAAACAAAAAGCACGATCGCCACAGTGATAGCTTATTGAACGATATTGTTCCAGCCAAGCTTCCAGTAAGGGAACGTTTCTCATGTCATGTCGTTGTTAATTGTTGTTTTATCCAGAGAATTATAACTCTCAACAAACCGAAGTTTCAATTCAGTGGCCATACCGTGTGCCTAACTTACGATCGAGAAACCGGGTCCATTAGGGTAGGCGCATAGTGCGAACCAGGTCCGATGAACTGAATATTTAACCGTTAGAATGTTAATGAGGTATTTCCGTTTTTGATAATGGTTCTTCGTTCATCGCTGTTCTTGTACGCCCATAATAACGATATGATGATGAACGACTCTTATGAGCTGTAATATTTAGGATAGGTTCGGGTTGGGACAAATTAATGGTCCTGTACGTATCAAATTCCGACTAAGACCGTGCGTCCGTGAATATACAGGCGTTGGGAGACGAAATTTTTTGCCGAAATGTAGGTGGTAGTTGGGTGGGTTAGATTCTGCGGGAAAAACTGCACAACACCCTACACAGAATGCAATACAGAAGCTTGCTTTACGATCGCCTTTGCGCAATCTCGAATTATTGTGCAATTATAATGATCGTGCCATTTTCTGTGTGAGTCATGCGAGTTATAAACATAAACATCGAAATGAGTAACAAAAAAATCTTTCGTTTTTCAATGAGACAGCCAGTGGCTAACTCCAACCAACCATCTCAGGTTTATGAGTACATAAACTTCATTTTTATTGCCACTGTTCTCTTTACTGACACACCCTTTCTCGACCCTCACCAACGCCTGTGAATGATGTTTCCCGCCTGAAGCTAAAAACTATACGATGCCCGGTGACAAATGTATATCCCAGTGAGTGGGGTACAATGCCGTAAAGCTGAGACAGGTGGATCATTCCACTGTTTAGACACTAGGAATGTGTTTTTTTTTGGCGAATAGGGAGGGGGGTCTTTTTAGCTTCTAAGGAACTCCCCTCAGAAGCTAGACTTCTAAATGAGGCCATGCCTTATTATTTCTTCTTGTGGAGAACATAAACAACTGGGACTGGGAAGGGGTGAATATTATTGTCAAATAATTTCATTCAGATGGGAATGAATGTAGCGCCTACTCTGGTTCGACGACAGATATAATTTCGAAGGAATCATGAAGGTTGTTGATTTTTAGATACCAAAACTCCAAAAATGTTGGATACCAATTTTGTACAAAATTTGTATCCAAATTGTACCATTTGGTACAATGGCACCAAATAGTGCAGTGGTACAATGAACCAATGGTACAATGTACAATGTTACAAATGTACCAAATGCTACCATCTGTTACAATTTGGTATCGTTTGGTACCGTTCGGATGTCAGTTTGGTATCCAACTTTGTGTCCAAAATTTTGGATACCAATTTGGTATCCAAAATGTTTGGATACGAATTTTGGATATCAAAATTTTGAAGGAATCATGAAGGTAGTTGATTTCTGGATACACCTCGTATTACATGAAAAAGTCCCGAAGGCCGGAAATAATTTTCCGCTAAGATATCCTTTGAGTTTTCCCAGTTATTTTCGAAGTGATCAAAATTACAAAAAATCTCGTAACACGGACAAAGTTTCAATCAAGCTTATGTGCGAAATTTCGAACTTTATGGATTTTTCTGACTATTTCTGACGATTTTTCTGGCTATTTCTGACGATTTTTAGCAAATTTTAACCTCCCAGAACTCGATTTTTCTTAAGAATGTTTTTTCCAGAAAAAATGGTTCTGACTCCAGTCACCAATCTATACCACTTTCGGTGAATTCATTTCCATTTTTGCTGAATTCAGTCATTTGAGCCGATCTGAGACCCGACAAACTCGATCCTCAAAAATACCTCCCACATCTGTGGATTAGATATGATCAGATCTCATTCAGTTGTTTATTCCTCAACAGTCCACAACTGAAATGTTGATGTGGCTGGTAATCGAAATGAATGCCATCAGTTATCCAATACGGCCAACTTATATATGTCAGTGGTGAGTACAACTGCTCAGATGAGAATGAGAGGCAGTGAAAAAAGGGAGTAGCGTAGCATACTATCTCCCTACCTTGTCCTCTCTTCAATTATTACTACAGCCCAAGAGTGAGAGGATGTGTTATAGGGCCATCGCTAAGGGCCGGCTGTTGTTACTAATTCACTTCTAGTGGGATAGAGAACCCAACAGAGAGAGGGAAAGGAACCAAGACGATGTCCGGCGTATCGTAGCTGCCAAGCAGACGTATCTTATGATTGCTCCCATATAAAACTTTCAGGTGGATCCTCCTAAAACAAATGTTATCATTCTGTGCCGCTGTATTAGGTATAGGGATTGGTGGAATTTTGATGCGGTAGGAATGGATCCACCCCCACTAGCAAAGTGCTTTTTATTTGAGTGTAAGTATCCTGCAAAGACAAAGCTGCTTCATGTGTCAGGAAAGCGGAAAGGAGGAATTGATGGACCCACACACCTCTTGACGTTATTTTCAATGGTATAACATGATGGATAGATCATGGAAATTCTTTTGAATCAGAGGTTCAGTGTTGCTAGATCTCTCGTTCTGAACGGATCTCCAGCCTCTTATCTTATTGCTTCTTACCAGTGAGTAAGTAGCAGAAGATGTTGCTTCTTACCAGTGAGTAAGTTCTGCTACAATCGCAGCAGAAGATGTTTCGATCGAACCGTCTGCAATAATTTTATCCGCTTGAGTGGAAGTGATTTACTATATAACATTCAATAATACATCGTGCTCCGTCTCCCGTCAGTTAGCCAATTCCCCCAACTGCTCTGCACATTTCGGCTATAAATTAGATTCTCAAATAAACGTTCGTATATGCACGGATGCGCGGTCCTGGTCGGATTTTGATAAATATAGGACAATCAACTGGCCTCAACCCGCCCTCAGTATTATCATTATTATTGTTATTATTATTATTCAGTATTATAGTATTATGATTAAAAAGAATAATGATCAAAATACGAAAATACCTAATTAACATTCCAGAGATTAAATATTCATTTCAAAGGACCGTTTCTTACTGTGAAAAAGCTCCTACCTTCCAAATTCGTTAAAATTGTTTCCTAGGAGTTTTGTGTTTATGCAGGTGATTATTTGAATCATTCGTAAATAATTTATTGCCTACTTTTGTATTGTACACAGTGGTAAGATGAAATAACTCTGCTGTAACTGTCTTGACTGGACAGTAGGGACGAGAGTCGGTCCATATAATATATACCATTCCACCTCTGCTTGGAGCTGCGGTTAACTAAGGGCTTCCATTGGGCATGGGAGGGTTCCTGAACGTTACAGGAAGCAGCGAGAGTTGATCTGCCTCTTTATTACCGTCTATCCCCGTGTGTGCTCTAATCCACCTCATTTTCCCTTCCATCTCCTTGTACTTGTACAGTGTATTTTAAAATTTGCGATTATTGCATTGGATGCATTTGATTCTGTAAAGCTCGATTATTCTAAAACCAATATATTGAGTAATGTATATACTACAGTAATACATGAACAGTTTGTAAATATATTATTGCAATATATCATTAATCAACAAATATATAATTATAACACATTATAACAAATATATTTTCTCGAACTCCCTCCCCCCTCCTCCCCAGCCACAAACCGACTCCGTACTGTTATTGGAGACTGTTCCACTGATGGGTTCATGGATTGTCCAAACTAGTGTCCAGGTCATTCATGGACTGCCAGAAGAAATATTTTAGTACCTACCCTACTTACATTGTCCATTTTTGTCAATAAATAGGTACCTAGGTATGAAGAAAAAAAACTAAAAACTACAATAATATTATTTTATTGGATATTAAATGGACATGCGAACGAGAGAACTGATAAGAAGCAGATACAACAAATCCATTAATGTCAGCCTTTTCAGACCTTATTGTCTCGACGCCTAATAGTACAGCGTCCAGAAACACTCACTCGATGCGGGTGTTGGAAGTGTTTCAAGTGAAGTATCGCCTTCTATCGAACCTTCTTTCGGTTAGTTAATGGCATTTGTAGGGTAACACATCTGCGCATGCGAAGACGAAAGTTACAGTCGGAATTAAATGAAATTTGCATGGCGTCCTGGGCACTCATCCACACACACGCTCAAAATTTCAGCTTCCCCGGTTCTATGCGTTTTAAGGGTTTGCGAACGTACAAACACACGCAAGTAATCGACTATCTAAAGGATTTAGAATTCGGATTTTGGTTTATCATTTTCAGTAGGTAGTGAACCTTTGGAATCGAGCATGGATTTTTTTTTTTTAATCCTTCCTCAAAATTTGATGGTTTCCGTTTCAAGGTAGGTACGTAGAATCCGAAAGTGGAAGTAAACAAATTTCTGCCCGTCCGCCTTACTTCGTTTTTCCTTAGTTACCACGAAGAATTAATGAAATTTTGTTTGTGGGTCCCATTTTGGGGTCTAGTTGGTCTGCGAAGCTCGGCGTTACTGTCAGTCGTCTCTAAGAGCTTAAAAATAGGGGTTGGAATTTTCAGAACGCTTCACTCGAATTTTTTCACGGTTTTAAATGGATCTCGAACTTTCGGAATTTTTTGAGACCACCCGGAACATCGTACGTCCAGCCGTTCGTTCACAGTTGTAAGTCCCTGAAGTTTGCAGCGAAAAGCTTCATCAACACGATCGTGAATGAAACGGTATATATCCTGCCCAGATATCATTGCTAGGCAACAGCTTATTATAATCACGCAAGGCTGTATGAAATCGAGTTGGTTGTTACGTGATATTATATCATTTGAAGAATGACGGTTATTTTGCATTTTGTTGATAGGTACTTTTTTAACTTGAACAAACGTTTGCTCCGTGAATTACAACAAATAGCTAGTGCTATAATTTTTGAATCTACCGCATATATCAGATGAAACTGTAATTGCCAGGCAGTACTCGATTTAGGGCTTTCTGTTGTGGGGGGGAATTGACCATCGAAAGCAGTGATGATCTACACAAGGGGCATCTTTACAGGTAAATAGTGAACCGTTGTGTAATAATTCGCTGCGCTATTGTCGTCAGATTCGTGTTCATGAGGGTCCATAATAGCGGAAATGTTCTTTATTGATCAAAATATTGAAGTTCATATAAAAACCGACAAATCAGACACAGAGGTTAAAAATGCATGTACCCATATTCACATTTATTTACATCCACATGAGCCTCTGAAACGTAACCCTCAAACTGTCTCGGAGAACAATTATTGATAGATACCTGGTTTCTGAACAAAGTTGGTAGTTGCCATGAAAGCTCATTATAATGAGACCGAGAGCACTGCAGCGATAAAATATTTTTACTGGTAAAATAATCTCTTGTAGTCAGTTGTAAGTGCTAAAAAAAAAGAGTTAATGTATGCTTTTTTGTGATTCTATTCTTTTCCCGGTTGCCAATAGCTATCCCTGTGGTGGTGGGGATACAAACGCTGGTTCAGAGGGCTGCTATCTAAACGGACGATAAATTAAGCTGCCTTGGGCAGCCGTTATCTGATCACCCTTCCACCTACCTATTCCAGACATTTTCAATCTCCTCACGCTGCTTTGCCACACCTACGATCACGATGCCTGTTAAACTAACCAGACTATTACGGAGATTTTGTGCCAGTGTGAAAACATCCAATGAAGGCTTCGTGTGTTGTTCCAAGTTATCAGCTTTGCAGTTTTGTGTTTGGTCTCTTCAAGTTTGATCGCTTCTCTTCAGCTTGGTGGCAAGTGACGGAATGGAAGATGGGCGTGGGTCGGAATTTCGCACTTCCGAACTAAAATCGGATTCAGCACCCTTAGCACCCTTGCTCATTTGCAGACAAAAATTGAAATTGAAAAGCCCGCATCATTTCACAATTTTTAGTCGCTGCAAGACCCCCATCCCTCCCTTATTGGCCGCAGTCCTAATAATTCATGTATGTGTGTGTCTGTGTATATAAGGGGTGCCCCAGAAATGCTCGCTGTCCCACCCACAACCGCCCTTATTTTCCCTTGGAAGGGCGTGTTTTTTAAAAAGCACATAGAAGAAACTGCCTTATTTTTAGTGTAAAATCTGAATCTGGAATTAAAATTCTCCCAGATATCGAAAAACAGTTTTTTTTTTCATTAGGCTGGTCAAACTAGGCTAGTTAGACAAACTATTGATCAAACCACGGAAAAATCCATATTCATATGTTGACAACGATCGTAAGTATTGATTTTCCGAAGTTTGAGAAAATCAATATCAACGTCTTATTTCGTATTACAACTCGAAAATATCATAGAATATCGGACTCGAAAATATCGGACAGTATGAAGACACAGACAAATTGAAGACCCCGTTGTTCTCTCCCATCGAAATCAACGAAGGACGAAAAAAACAACTTTCAGCCAAGTTATGGTATACACCAAAGTTGAGCCATACCAGCTAATTCACTATTTTGTTTGTCTAATGTAGATCGGAGGGAAGTTTATTGTAAATTATGGCACTTACGAATTCTTTACTTGGAACGTTTCTATCGTCGAGCGTTTTTTTTTACTGGAAAAGCGAATGCTTAATTTCGTCAAGATATTAGCTGATAACTGTTTTGAAAAGTTCCTAATGAGTGAATGTTAGAAGTATATGTTACGTGAGTACTTCAACCTAACACATGTTAGACCGTTCGGAAATCATAATTTGAACAATCATTTTGCCTTCTAAACGCTTGTGACTGTTGACTCGTTCTCTTTGAGTTACCAATCTTATTATACCTGCCTACCATATTCGGTTGTTTTGTTGAGCAAGCTATTTTCAAGTCGCCATGTGGTGAAAATAAACTTATGTTGAATATGAATACACAAAATTACTGACGTATGCATTTCTATAGTTAGAAAACAAATTTGAAAAGAAGAAGGAGATCCGTCAATTACAAAGATTGAAGAGCCCCTTAACGATGGTGTTTCTCTTTTTATTTCAAGAACAGATTGAGATTAGTTATTAGGTAGGTACCTAATTGGTGGTTTGCACCAGATGTTCGCGGTTATTTTATTGAATGTTTTCGAAGATTTGATGACGTCACTGGATGCCACTGGTGGATACTCTGCTCCACTTATGTAGTGCATGAAGTGATTTCTATGAGTAAAGAAGAAGAACAAAATAAATAAATGGGAGAACTCACCAACAAATAAATCAAACCAAATAAAGTTCAATTGGACTATCCAAATTATCGAGGTGCACTATTATAAACCTTCGCAGCGGCTTCAGATGTAATGCCACTAGGTCCCTGATTCGACGGAGGTCACTCCCCACCCGTTGTGACGACACCTCTGATGAAATGTAACCGATGCTGTTCAGGAACAGTAGCAGGTGAGGGAATATTTATGGCGTTGACTTGTCAACAAACACGCTGGCGTCGAGATGACACCGAAACGGTGGAGGTAGTTAGTGCCTACTATAGATGTAATACTACTGTGTACTGGTTGTACGGCAGTGGTTGATAGAGGGAGGAATGTCCATGTTCACTTACCCACATGTGCACGTATCCATGAATTGGCTCAAGTTTATTATCAAAGATATCACTTGCGGTGCGTCAACACCGGGTTCTGATGAATGAAGAAAAGTTCGTAGTAATCCGTACATCCGAACTGCGGCGTGGAGAAGGTATTCACTTTGTGACCACTAGATACCAGCGGCTAATTTTGAAAACCAAATAGATAGGTACTCGTTATTTATAGCGGTGTTGAAAAGGGCGTTTGGGGTAAGAAGCCAGTCAATTAATTTCTGAAGCCGGCCGTGGTACTACTCCTGGTTCGAACGACATCAGTCACTGGGACTGGTTTCCTTGCCAATTGCGGAGTTTCAATGGGTTGGGAACGGAAATTGTAGGCCAATAATGCAATTTTACCGCGATCGAATTCATCAAGTTATCAACAGTTCATTAGGTTTCCACCGAACTTATGCCAAGGTGTGTCCGCACAGCTTCTTCGTTATAACTTGATCGACTGTTATTTGGTTGGTTGGGGTCGTTTGAAGCTGGATTACTGTCAGACTGCCATACGAGTCATTCATATGGGACCATCTAGGGCCTAACCTGTACCTGTCCTATGAATTTAAGCTTATTAGGACCATCTTTTCGGGTAGTTGTGCGCATGGGAAGGATTTACAGACAGAGTTTCAGAAAGATTTGAACTGAAAAACGCTGCAAAGTCCTTGTCACATGGGTTTATTATTCTATTGGAGTTCTAGAGATTTTTGTTGGCTGTTAAATGTATTGTTTCTTTCATGTGGAATGATTGAATTAGCTATTCCTGATGATTTCCACCAATTTTGGCCCCCAAAACATGAAATAGGTAAGCTTTTTTTTTTTTTTTTTTAAGATCATCTTTGATCATTGGTAGTGGCATTTAGTGGTCTTGATTCACCTGTTTACACTTTTTCCAATGTTATTGTACACATTGATGGTGATTTCAGACAGTTTTCCAGGTTTTTGACTCATAAAAAACCAATTTTGGGAGCTGAACCTTTGGTAAAACCTCAATTTCCGCGTCTTTGGTCAAAATCGACTTCATATTCGGTCTTCTCGTCCTCAAAAACATGGAAAAAGATACCTCAAAAGCTCATGTTACTAACATGTTGTTAAAACGCAAAAAGTACCTATTTTTATACACATTTTCACTCATAACCCCCCTGGGTATATTCCGATCGAGCTGAAAAGTTTCGGGACACAACTAGGGCCCAAATGGAGCATGTGTGCGAAAGAACGACTTTTTTAGACCGAAAATGAAGCCTGTACACGTGATACGGCGTACGGCGGACGGCGGACGGACATTGCATTTTGGTTTATTATTCTGTGAATAATACACCTATGTATTCGCTCAGCAAAAAATTTTTATAACACCCCCTCAAACTTTTTTCTTTTACGTTTCAAGGTGCATAGATTCCAAAAATGCAATGTCCGTCCGCCGTACGCCGTCCGCCGTACGCCGTCCGCCGTCCGCCGTCCGCCGTACGCCGTCCGCCGTATCACGTGTACAGGCTTCATTTTCGGTCTAAAAAAATCGTTCTTTCGCACACATGCTCCATTTGGGCCCTAGTTGTGTCCCGAAACTTTTCAGCCCGATCGGAATATACCCAGGGGTGTTATGAGTGAAAATGTGTGTAAAAATAGGTACTTTTTACGTTTTAGCAACATATTGGTAACATGAGCTTCTGAGATATCGTTTTCTATGTTTTTGAATCTACACACCTTGAAACGGAAAAGAAAAAAGTTTGAGGGGGTGTTATAAAAATTTTTTGCTGAGTGATTACATAGGTGTATTATTCACAGAATAATAAACCAAAATGCAATGTCCGTCCGCCGTACGCCGTCTGCCGTACGCCGTCCGCCGTATCACGTGTACAGGCTTCATTTTCGGTCTAAAAAATTCGTTCTTTTGCACACATGCTCCATTTGGGCCCTAGTTGTGTCCCGAAACTTTTCAGCCCGATCGGAATATACCCAAGGGGGTTATGAGTGAAAATATGTGTAAAAATAGGTACTTTTTGCGTTTTAGCAACGTGTTAGTAAAATGAGCTTTTGAGGTATCGTTTTTCATGTTTTTGGGGACGAGAAGACCGAATATGAAGTCGATTTTGACCATAGAGTGTAAAATTGAGGTTGTACCAGATGTTCAGCTCCCAAAATTGATTTTTTATAAGTCAAAAACCTGGGAAATCGTTTGCTATCACCATCAACTTGTAGAATAACACTAGAAAAAATATCAACAGGTGGATCAAGACGATTAAATGGTACTATAAATGATCAAAGATAATTTGAAAAAAAAACAAAGGAGCGTACCTAATTCGTGTTTTGGGAGCCAAGATTGGTGGAAACCACCAGAAATAGCTATTTAAATTATTTTATATGAAAGAAACAATAAATAAACAGCCAACGTTTCTGTAGGTATGTCCAATAGAATAATAAACCCATATGACAAGGACTTTGCAGCGTTTTGGAATCTACGCACCTTGAAACGGAAAAGAAAAAATTTTGAGGGGGTGTTATAGAAATTTTTTGCTGAGCGAATACATAGGTGTATTATTCACAGAATAATAAACCAAAATGAGAGTGGAAATTAGAATTTTGGAGGGCAATAATTGTTTTCCTCCTCTCAGAAGTGTACACGCTTGCTTCCGCTACCTTGGTAGATTCGGAAGCAAGACAACCATTTTTACCATGGAAACTCGTTGAGAACAATATAAAGCCATTTGCTGAGTAGCTGGCGAGGAGTGTGGGGAGTTTGGCTGAGCCGCAGATTAATAGCTTGCGCCTGTGTGATGGCGATGGTGATGGTGACGGTTATACTGGTTTGGGCGGTTTGCGCGTCAAGGGGGTCGGCGTAGCCCTGGGAGTTGGTAGATGCGGAGGAAGGAAGCGGAACACTTACTCAATAGTTGAAAAGTTTTGGCGGGGACCTGTCAACCCCGGACAGCGCTGCCCGCACCCTCCATAACTCGACCCGACTGGCCAATAAATCATCACTGGTGATCCCCATTCCTATGCCGTGACCTCTCAGCTAACTCATTTGGTCGGGGATTTCGAACGAGTGGGGGAAAGAACACACGTGAGAAGAGTAAACGGGGAAAGGCTTTAGAGCCGGTTTCACCAACGCGGATTATCCAGAGTTCAATCTCGGCTGAGGTTTAAGCCATCGATTCTGAGAAAAGACAGTTTCACGAACGCCTAATCTCGGAATAACTCGCGCTAACGACGCATTAAAGTTAATACCTCGTTTCAGGTAGTTTAAACCTCTGATATACGGTTGATCTCCGATTCTCCGCCAGGCCATCGCCATTTTGAAATCAATTTTATCAGTCTTTTTCATACTTATCAACTTGCATCAACAATTAGTGCGATGGATCGTTTCATTCAAGTGTTTGAGTCATCCTCGGATGAAGATTTCAATGAACTTCTGGAAGTGGCCGTGCCCAGACGGCGGATAATTCGCGAAAGGGTCGAGCATTTCCACAAGTGGGATGACGGCGATTTTTTCGCGAGGTTCCGCCTTCCCGAGGAAGGGATGAGCTTCGTGCTCTATGCAATCGAAAAAACCTTCTAGTTTTCGAAACAGAAAGGTGAGTCCAACCAAAAATGTGTAATAAATATAATTTTACACTAAACCAGGTAGGCAACAACGTCGAACCCATCATTATTTATTTCCTCGAGTAGGTACACAGAACCTTCATAGTATGTTGTATGCGTTAATAAGTACATGTATAACTTCTTCTGCATACAGCGAATTATTGTAAAAAAGTAGATACCTGTTATACAAGAGCCTAGATCGGCTATCTATAATTTATTACAAGAGCAGTAGGTAGTTAGGTAGAACGGCAATCAGCTCTCTCGAAAGATGATCTTTTGTAGTAACGACAGAGTGGAGTGGAGTGGAAGTTCTCAGAATGACAGAGGCATAAGTGAGAAAAAATCACGAAACTTCCACACCTGGTTACTATTATACAGTTTAATGTCTCCGCAACAATGGATGGTGGACAAAACGTAATTATCCATAGAAGAAATATCGTAGATCCACCACTCATGGATGAGCATCTCTCCTTGCTGATGCACACTAAACAATCTCGGCTTAAGCCCAAGTTCGGCTAAACTGCGGATCAAAAACGTTGGTGAAACTGTCCAAGCTCTGAACCGCAGATCAAATTTGAATCCAGGATTTATTGATACCAGGTTTAAGCTGTGTTGGTGAAACCGGCCCTTACCCTTTCGACTTATTGACAGACCGAACGTACTGTTTGATGGGAGTCAGTGCCCGTTCACAACTCATCCTTCTTTATCACCGTCCTCTCCTCAAGTCACCTCTTTTGTGGTCACCTTTTGACGTCATGGGAGTAACATTATTTTTGTATTTAGTAAAATTACGGAGAAAATTTGGTAGTAAAATGAGTAATCTCTGCAAGAATTTTCGAACAATTTTTCAGTAGTACATTCCTACCTACATTTGAAACTGAATTCTCATGGATGTGTATATCGATTTGTAACTACTTCTTTAAATTCCAGTCATGCAGCATAGCAGCATAACATATGAACGAATTTTCGAGGTACCCGTAACTGTTTTTTTCAAAATGAATGTTGGTGATTTTTAGCGGTTTTTACCAATATTATAAGTAATATTGACCCATAAAAACTCAAATAGGACCCACCTTTAATCAACTCTTGCTTTGATGATTTAAAAAAAATTTAAATACCATTTAAAATAAAATTGTTTTTGCCTCGAGTGTCACCATTTTATACTACTTTGGTGATTATATAGCAGTTTATCGACCAAGCCTTTTTTACCCCCAAAAAATTGAATATGACACTCCTTTCATCAAAAATAATTATTGACTAGGTAGGTATTGTTGTTTTTTTTTCTTCATTTTCTTTTTTCATGCGAGTCATCATTCCATAACATTTGTCGTGATTTTAGTAATTTTCCGTTTTTCGGCAATTTTTGACTAATCCCAAATTTGACGGCCCCAGAAAATATTTTTCATTATTGGAACAGTATTTTTCTATTCGACTCAACATTCTACACCAGTTTTGATGAATTTATATACTTTTTATAATGGATAAGGAACGAGCAAATTTTTATAATAATTCGTGTTTGTGGATCATGAGTTTTCTGGTACAGAGAAGTCAAGCACTCGGTAAATAGAAGGAATCGAAGGATTGAGCAGCGCAAGGAAGCTTGGTTTCGCCAATTACATTTCTGGTTGACATTAACGATTTAGCATACTTATCCAAAAACACCGAAGGCTCATTCATCATTCATGGTTGGCATTTACAAGATCAACCATGAATGATGAATGAGGAAAAAAAACATAGTGGTTCACAAAACACCAACAAATCCTAAACCCAGACAAACACATTTCAGATTCGCGTCGTTGAACTTACCTGGAAATATTTCGGTAAAAATGCACCATACCTCTTGCAGGGGCAAAAATAATTATTGGCCATGCGTTGAAATAAAAGGAAATGAATTTCCTTTTATTTGTGAGAGGAGATGATGATAGACTTCCGTCTAATCTGGGACCCCACACAGAGGTTTTGAAAAAAGTCTCAAAAATGCTTTACGGCCTGCTTATCTTCAAACCATTAAATCCAGGAAAAGACCTTGAGCCCATCGGCAGTTGAAGGATAAATAAAAGCTGGCACCATCAGCGCCTCTTCTGTCAGATTTGCCCACAACTCTTGCCCGTTAACATAATATGTAGAAGCACCATTTTATATCAACATTTATCTAGAAGTGCCAGCTGTCTTTGTTACAATATAGCTCTTTTTTTAAACCTCGCTTTTTAAATTCTCGTGAACCGATTCCCTTTCTGGTGCAGTCACACGGGACCGGTGAAGTCATACGTTGAATACTCCGGTTAACCTCCGTGAAGTGTTCAAGTGATGAGAACTCAAAGTAACTACACGGCCAATTTTCTTCACGGTTTCTGTTCTTCAAGCACTCAGAATTTCCGTTTTTCAAAAAACTTCTACATTTGGTTTCACCAGTAATCAGTAAAGTGGACACTCATTTGCGCCAGGCAATCAATGCAGAAGGAAGGTTGACTGCAACTGTGAGATTTTTGGCAACGGGCCAAAGTTTCGAAGATCTGAAGTTTCCCACGCGAATTTCACCTCAAGGGCTTGGGAAAATCATACCCGAGACCTGCAAACACGTTTAACTTGCGCTGAGGATTCTTATCTGAAGGTAAGATTCAATAAATACTTGATTCATAATTTTATGTATTATTTTGCTCCATGACATTGAAAAATTAGGTAAGCAGATAGGTAGGTACGTATTGAATGGAAGTTGTTGAACTGAAAATAATTGGAAAATTATTGTGGGTGAATTTAACAGAAAACAGAGCGTTGAAGTTATTTCAACACTAAAAATTCAGACAACTGATTGTCACAGTCAACATGATCAGATCTCAGATATTCACGTGAGGTATATTCCTCTCCAGTTGCCGGATTTATGTTGTTGGTAGTATGGAAGAGGTCTTGACCAAAGGAGTAGGGAATCGCTCTTTCTGCACGACGAACTGGTGTTTGCGGCTGCATAATCTGTTTCCTCTCGAAGCCTTCCTTTCACACCATGCATCACTTTGTTGATCCACATTTCAGCGTACAGTTTTTGTTCCTCATCCATACGGCGTGATTTGCATGCGACGTTGAGCCCAATGCCATCGACGTCATCATCTTCCTTCAAAGCTTTCAAAGCTGCGTCGACAGCCTGTTCCCTTTTTTGCTCACTGCTCGATTTTTGGTTTTCCCGGATGAATTTGATGGGCCTGATGA
Organism: Leptopterna dolabrata; assembly: GCA_954871275.1. Lineage (NCBI taxonomy): Eukaryota > Metazoa > Arthropoda > Insecta > Hemiptera > Miridae > Leptopterna > Leptopterna dolabrata. Next base: position 108,630,564 of record OX940974.1, on the reverse strand, counting down.
AGCACTGACTGACCAGCTAGCAACCGGGGAAGAGGGCGATGTCAATTGTGATGATGTATGGTGTGGCAAGTTCGAGGTTCTGACTCTCCTGAAAAATATAAATTTAATAAAAACTTGAACAGCTGAATAAAAACTTAAATTTAATGTTGTTTCAGTTATCCAACTCTGAAGAAGAATGGCAACAGAAGGGGCAGGGGTTTCGAAAACAGGTGGAACTTTCCTAATTGGGGCGGAGCCATCGACGGGAAACATATTAGAATCAAGAAACCTTCAAAGAGTGGTTCATATTTTTATAATTACAAGGGGTTTTGCAGTATAGTTCTGATGGCAATCGTTAACGCAGACTACGAGTTTATATACGTAAACGTAGGCTGTAACGGCAGAGTCTCTGATGGAGGCGTAATTGAATGTACCGGCTTTTATACGAAGTTGCTCAACAAAAGCCTCAATTTGCCACCGAACAATGCCAACAAGGCGAACCTCAATTTCGTATTTGTAGCTGACGACGCTTTTGGTATGCATGAGAACGTACTTAAACCATATCCTCAAAGACAATTGACTTATGATGAGCGCATATTTAATTACCGTTTGAGCAGAGCTCGCAGAATAGTTGAGAATGCTTTCGATCTGTCAAGTCGTTTCCAAATATTTCATACAGAAATCATCTTGAATCCAGAAAAGAATCGATTTCGCTGTGCTAGCAGCGTGCGTTATTCATAATTTTTTGAGGAAAGAAGCAAAGGCGTCTTATATGCCGGCAAATTCACTGGATGTAGAAGTTATTGATTGTGGGGAAGTAATACGAGGGTATAGAGAGGAAGATCAGCTACTGAGTCTACAACAGGGATATAATAGACAAGTTTTGTGTGAAAATGCAAAAAACAATCGTGACAATTACATGAACTATTTTGTTGGAGATGGTGCCGTCTCCTGGCAAGACAAATTTGTTAACAAACATTAGGGTGATAATGATAATATATTATACCGAAAAAAATTATTTATATAAATGAATAAAAACGCTTACGATTAGCAGTGGTTCCTCACTCCCAATCGTCGCTCTGGTTTCTTCCTGGTCGGCCGTAAACAATAGCAACTGGTAGTACCACAGTGATGGGGTGTACGCGTCATCTCCCGATGAGCCTGACTTCTTACTTTTCACTTTTTTTACTTATTTCTGGAAGGCGCATCTTAAATTGTTAATTTTTTTCTTCACCGTATCGACGGTAGCTGATGGCACGGTCTTCTGGTAAAACTGCAGCAACACGTCGTAGGCTTCATCGCGTAATCTTTTATTCACATAGATATCGTCTTTTATCTTTCATAAACAACGGTGGGCCCGATACAACTCAATAAACCCGGAAATGAAAGGTGGTTTGCCGTCCATCTCCACCCGTCAGTCCAGTTTCGGATTTGTCCTAAAACTGACGGAAACTATTGAATTCCGAAGAACGCGGACACCGTTCCTGCAGACCAACTGACAGTGTGAGGCACCTGAGATCACCATCTCACAGGTCCATGCCTGTCGCCGATCTCTCGTCCAATCCTCGCCTGCCCGACGCCCACACACCTATAGTCCGCGCCAACTGCAGTCCAAAATCTTCAGATTAACTGATAAATGTGTGGGTGACCTCGATCGTCAGTTAAACTGACAGTGTATGGGGCTCTAGTCGCAAGAGCTGGAATACGCATGTCCACTTGTGATCGGTGCTCTCTCTGAGACATGTGCGGACTTGTCTCCGATACTGCTCTCAGGGCCATGTCTATTTGTGAGTCGAGTCTCGTGACTACTCTCGAGACTGTTTTGTCTCAGGTGGACACGTACCTTAATATCTGTGTTACCTGTGAACTCCCCAGCACAAATTTTTCATGGCAAGTAGGTACCCACTGATTGCTGCTCCAAGACGTTATGTAGGGACCAGGGACCCTACATAACGTAGGTCCCACAGTCCCGCAGAATACTGCGGGGTTGTGCATTACCTTCTACAAAGAAAAGCTGTGGGCAGGCGCTCCTCTCTGGCGCCCTTAGTCACGCCAAAATTGCGCAAAGTTATTCCACAATTCGCAATACAAACTCGCGAGACTACAAGTCAAGAGATTTTTTATACTACTTGGATGAGTGTCCAGTGAGTAATCTATACACCCACTTGGATGAGCGAGCGGACGCGCAGCTAGTGTATGATAAAGAAGTAAATTGAAGGTATATTGAGTTGGCACGTTACTTCCAAATTCGCTTGCGTGCTAATGCTGCATGACTTTTTTTATTGACAATTTGACGTACTTGCGATGAAAATGAGCTGTACATAATATTGATCCGTAAAACACCTCGTTAAATCGTGAGTTATGGTTTTTCAAAATTCGAGAACATTGATTTCATTTCCCCCTCTTAACCCAGAAATGCTTTTTTCTAATCCACAACAAAAGTAACATTTAAAGATTGAACAGTGGGCAAGCGTAATTGAATGTAATCCTCCTCTTACAATCAGTGGGAATAAGAATACGCAAAAAATTAGTCTTACTATAAAAAATAGTGCGTTCTTGTGAAATTTTGTAAGTTTTCTCAGACTTTGAAAAATTATAAAAGAATGTGAGAGTCGTCATTAGAGATTAAAGAAAAGTTAGTTGAAGTCAGCATTACAATTTTCTCGATAACTTTGCTCATATTTACTTCGGGTTCAGATTCCGTGCAAACACGTGGTGAGAGGGAGGGGTGTTCCATTTAACCTGATTTCAAAAGTTGTTCATGGAGAAAAACGGCTGGTCCATTTCAAGTTTGGACACCCTGTATAATCGTTTGATATTAGTATTCTAGTACATGAAACGAAATATATGTTTATCCCATCTTCACCCTTTGAAAAACTCCCTGCCGTCCAATCACCGGAAAAAGCCAGTGTTTCGATGAAATCTGACCCAATAATATTTACTTATGCTAAAGGTATTTTTTAAATATAAATCGCTATCAAGAACTGAAAACAATTTTTTTGTAGTACAAACAGCTATGGTGAATTTGAATATCGATCTCGTGTCTCGCATAACTTTAAAGAGCGGTATATTACGCAGAATAGATTTCGTTCCAATCCAAAGGAGTACTCTGACGGAGTGCCTTTCGGGGTGCCTTTTCGTCCCTTCGAAAGCTACGTGTATTTTCCATCGTGCTCCACTGTATTCGGACGTCGTTGATTGACTCATATTGCTGACCTCTTGCACTGTTCAACATACAGCGCTTTCACTAAAATAAATACAGTTTTTCTTTGTCTTGAATGGCGCCGCTCGCTTCCGTTACACTGGAGTGGCAATGTGGTAGCGCCGCTCACGTGTGGACCATTCCGTGACGAGGAATAAAGGAAGAAATCGGAGAAGAGCAAAGTAACTCACACTGCCCTTCAATTAATCTTCCACCATTTTCTCTAACTATACCACGAAAATAATGACTTCAGAGTTCCAGTGAAATGTTTCAAGAAAAGGGTTAAAGGAAATTCTTTTGTAACAGTATGAATGGTAGAAAAATAAAATGAAACTTGTATGTTCTGGTAAAATTGGATCTTGTGAAATGTTTAATCGATTTTTCAAGTATCAAGAAGTGATACAGAATTTGGTGTGAATATTTGAATCCCTCACCTTTTCTTGGTTGGATAAATAAACTTCAAGAGTTTCTTTCCACACATGAATTTTCCTCTATTTCACAATTGGTGTCGGAACGGTACGTCGATGTTAGATAATGTCGGACCTTTCAACATTGATGGTAAAACATGGAACATCGAAGTCAAACCATCGATGTTTCGATAACATGGACGAGTGATGTTCCATCCCAAAGAAAGTTGTGCGGGGTTCTGCGCGTGCCCCCGGTCCAATGTCATTTTTTACGTTTTAAGGGACGTAGAATACGAATATCGAACACAAATATTTCCGTTCTTACGCTGTCCGCCGCCACAATCCGAACCAAAATTAACGAAATTTGGTGTATGGGTCCCATTTTGACTCTAGTTGGTCCTCGAAGCTCGGCGTTGCTGTCACTCAACTCTAAGGGGTGAAAATAGGGGTTGAAATGTCCAGAGAATCCCTATCTCGAAAAATTTTAATTTGAGGTGTGGGTTTTTTCGCATTTTCAAATACTTGGATTTTTTCTGAATTTTTGAGACCATTCAGAGCATTCTACGACGTTTCCATGAATTTGCTATACAATTTTCCATGAAGAGCAGGGTGAATGCAGGCGTCAAGCTGAGTTGAGAGCGCTCATCACTGGTCTCTCTCGCTGGGCTGTAGCGCAGTGGTCTAAGTGACGGATTGTAACGCCTAGGTTCCCGAGATCGAAACCCTACCGGGACTTGAATCCCGGTAGGGTTCAATCTGGAGTGAATTGTTGAAGTCACTCCAGATCAGCAGTTTCCCTTCACAAATTATTTGTTTCTTTTTGCCATTTTAGCTACGGTTTCTCATTGTTAGAATTATTTTAGCAACATTTAACTCGTGATTTAGGTAGGTACCTAATAACGGGGTTAGGTACTAACTTACGGAGGGTCTGTGATCTATATAGAAGGGTTATCTATACATCTGTAATAGAAGGGTGTTCTATACGGAGATGTGTGATCTGTAACATAAGGGTGTTCTATACAAAACTGTTGTGTAGGGATTTGCAGCGGTTTTGTGCTGACGCTTGTTAGCTCGCTTTGCTGTACGCTGGTTGGCGTTTCTTGTGCCTCGATCGCGCCTCTAAATCAGAAATTTATTTAGGTTAGCACGTTAATAAATTAATACATGAATCCTTCGGTGTAATAATATAATATTTAGTCAACTTACTCGTTTATTTTCCCTTTAGACATTTAAATTTGACAGGGAATATGCTAAAATTCAAGCTGGGAAATGGGAAAAAGGTGGAAGAGTCGGGCTTCAAAAAACTCGGAAAGTCAGGGAAATCGACAAAAAGGCCAGGGAGAAGTCAGGGAAAATGAAAATCCTGATCGAGTGGCCATGGAACTTCACAGACGAGTAACTTAATGGATTTTTTGTACTAAAAACGCTGCGAAGTCCTTGTCACATGGGGTTATTATTCTACTGGACATACATACAGAAATGTTGGCTGCTCGTTTCTTGTTTCTTTCATGCGCAATTATTTAAATGGCTAATTTTGATGGTTTCCACCAATTTTCGCTCTCGGTTTTTTTTTAAACAGATAATTTTTGATCATTGATAGTACCATTTAATTGTCTTGATTCACCTGTTGATACTACTTCTAGAGTTATTATACAAATGTATGGTGATTTCAGACAATTTCCCATGTTTTTGACTAATAAAAAATGAATTTCGGGAGCTTAACCTTCGTTACAACCTCAGTTCTTCACACCTCGGTCAAAATCACATAATATTCGGTCGTCTCGCCCTAAAAAACATGGAAAACGATACCTCACAAGCTCATGTTCACTAAAACCTCAAAAATCCCTCGAAAACCCCTATTTTTCTCCCATAACACCCCTGGGTGTATGCCGATCGGGCTGCCGTGTTTCGGAGCACAACTAGGACCCAAATGTGTTCTCAAATGCGGACCCAAACCGTGTGCGGAAGAACGATGATTTTAGACCAAAATTTAATGTAAATTTAAGGCTGAAATTTTGTTAGAACCTCAATTTTCCACTCTAGTCAAAATCGACATCGTCCCAAAAACATGGAAAACGATACCTCAAAAGCTCATGTTACTAAAACACAAAAGTACCTATTTTTATACCCATTTTCACTCATAACACCCCTGGATATATTCCGATCTGGCTGTAAAGTTTCGGGACACAACTAGGGTCCAAATGGAGCATGTGTGCGAAAGAACGAATTTTTTACATCGAAAATGATGCCGGTATACGTGATACGGCGGACGGACATTGCATTTTTGGAATCTACACCTTGAAACGTAAAATGTTGAGGGGGTGTTATAAAAGTTTTTTGCTGAGCGATTACATAGGAGTATTATTCACGGAATAATAAACCAAAAGCGGAACCAGCTGTTCTGTCGTACTTATGATTTTATTTCAACAGGTTAGACCCGGACCAGTCTGTGTCTGAGTAAAGCAACGTCAGCTAAGGCGTTGTGACACCCGCCTTCATTTAAACAGTTTTCGGAATTCGGGCTTATTTGGCAGAAACATATGTACGCATGTATTACCCTTTTCTTGGCAAAAGTAGAAATATTGGAAATTTAAAAAATTTCCAAAAATGTCAAAGTTTTATGTTAATTAATGACGAATTGACAATCCGAGGAGCGAATGGATTTTTTTATATCGTTTATTGCCCTCTGTAATAAAAGGGTACTGCGGTTCCCCTTGCAAAGTTCCCAGTGCATGTGAAAGGGTACTGTGGTTCCCCTTGCAAAGTTCCCAGTGCATGTGAAAGGGTACTGTTTGAAATTGGTTCACAAATGTAAAAATATGGCAAAGGTAGGTAATGGTAGATATTAGGCTGGCAGTGGCAGTCTGCTGGGGATTCTATACGCAGATTGAATTGGCTAGGTACCCTCAGCTCATCCAATGCCCCAGGTATTTACCAGGTACAACACTTGGCTGGTACTCAATTGTCAGGAGGAAGATATTTAGGGTGTAGTAGGGGCACTCAGCCCAAGGAGGGACTGTTACCAGAAGGTTTGTTGGTAGGTACCTACTACAGCCAATACCTACTTGCAAGGGCAAGAGGTTATAGGGGAAAATACACTGCCAAGGTGATGGCACAGGAGCTTCCTCGTCACAATCAGAGTGACCCATTATAAAATAGAACAGACTCGGAAGCAAAATAACATAACATTACATTACATTACATAACATTGCATAACGTTAAATATACATATTATACATAACATGACTTCCATAATACATTACGTCCATTATACATAACTAGCCTGACCGCTCGCTTCGCTCGCTATCCGAGATTCGCTGTACGCAGTATCGTGGAACCAACAAACGACGGAAAAATCCCATACCCTACCGGGTATTTGTGCCCAATTTTATCAAAATCCGTCAAGCCATTCAGGAGTTGACCATGGTCGACCATATTTCCGCTATGGTCAGGGAATTAAAAATGCGCCTACGTTCAACTTGGGAGGCTACCGGATATTGGTGCCAAATTTGGTCGATATCCGTTGAGCAATTCGGGATTCGACCATGGAGGGGCCCATGGATGCGCTAAGGTCGACCGCGGGGGTAGTCCGAAGGGTCGATCGTAGATAGAATTTCACGTATATTACGAATACGCGATAAAAAATAGGGGTTACCATTTCAATTAACGAAGTTGACCATGGTCGACCATAGTTCCGCTATGGTCAGGGAATTAAAAATGCGACGTTGCACAACTTGGGAGCCTACTGGATACTCGTGCCAAATTTGGTCGATATCCGTCAAGCCATTCAGGAGTTGACCATGGTCGACCATAGTTCCGCTATGGTCAGGGAATTAAAAATGCGACGTTGCACAACTTGGGAGCCTACTGGATATTCGTGCCAAATTTGGTCGATATCCGTTGAGCAATTCGGGATTCGACCATGGAGGGGCCCATGGATGCGCTATGGTCGACCGCGGGGGTAGTCCGAAGGGTCGATCGTAGATAGAATTTCACGTAAATTACGAATACGCGATAAAAAATAGGGGTTACCATTTCAATTAACGAAGTTGACCATGGTCGACCATAGTTCCGCTATGGTCAGGGAATTAAAAATGCGACGTTGCACAACTTGGGAGCCTACTGGATATTCGTGCCAAATTTGGTCGATATCCGTTGAGCAATTCGGGATTCGACCATGGAGGGGCCCATGGATGCGCTATGGTCGACCGCGGGGGTAGTCCGAAGGGTCGATCGTAGATAGAATTTCACGTAGATTACGAATACGCGATAAAAAATAGGGGTTACCATTTCAATTAAACGAAGTTGACCATGGTCGACCATAGTTCCGCTATGGTCAGGGAATTAAAAATGCGACGTTGCACAACTTGGGAGCCTACTGGATATTCGTGCCAAATTTGGTCGATATCCATCAAGCCATTCAGGAGTTGACCATGGTCGACCATAGTTCCGCTATGGTCAGGGAATTAAAAATGCGACGTTGCACAACTTGGGAGCCTACTGGATATTCGTGCCAAATTTGGTCGATATCCGTCAAGCCATTCAGGAGTTGACCATGGTCGACCATAGTTCCGCTATGGTCAGGGAATTGAAAATGCGACGTTGCACAACTTGGGAGCCTACTGGATATTCGTGCCAAATTTGGTCGATATCCGTCGAGCCGTTTGGCCGTGCATAGAAGGACAGACAGACAGACAGAGCGCATGCGCAGGGCGAACCGCTGGCTCTATCATGTTGAAATTTATATGGGACCTCAATGGGCCCTACCCGCTTAATCCCTGAGAATTACATTGAAATTGGGTGAAATCTTTGGTTACTACGGCTGTAACAAGGAAATTGAATCTATTTCACGCCAGCGCATGCGCAGAGCGCACCGAGGGTCCGATCATGCTGAAATTCATACTGGAACTCACTAGGCCTTGTCCAAACAACCCTTGAAAATTTGAGCGAAATTGAATCAAAATTGTGAAAGTTATGCGTGTTTGTTGAATTTAACGTTAGCGCATGCGCAGGGCGTACCGCTGGATCAATCATGTTGAAATTTGTATGGGACCTCAAGGGGCCTTATCCGCACCATCCCTCAAAATTTGAGCTGAATCAATTCAAAATCGTGGAAGTTATGGCTGTAACAAGGAAATGCGGACAGACTCACAGATTCACAGACTCACAGACTCACAGACCGACAGACACGGAACCAAATTTGTTCAGTAGGCTTTGAAACGCAAAATGCAAGTGGAAATTTTTATTTCTGAAGACAAAAATTTTTTGGCTCACGAAAGTGAACACAAGGCTTCCGCTGCTTCGCAGACTCGGAAGCAAAATATATGGAGTGCAAGAAAATGTGCAATAACACTCTAATAGTATAATATAATGAGTACCTGTTGATCCTGTAGTGGTGATGAAGTGCCTGGCCAGGACTTCCACTGCTGGTACCTATCCAGTGACTTGATGATGTTGTTGAAGGTGAATAATTTTGGTGATGCCTTGGCGTATCACGGTTAATTCGCGCAGTACGGCACTAGTACTCACGTGGTGTACCGAAATACTAGTAGAATTCGGGTGGATGGCACTGAATAAAACGGATTTCTCGAGACTTGAAAAAATGTGCTAAAAAAAATGGCTGCTCGCACGTCCGACACAGATGGAGAAGTGAGAAAACCTCCCACCAGAGTTCAGTAGCGGACGTGATAAGATATCAACAGTATAAGGATACTGCTAACTTAACGTCCTCTGATCCAGCCATGCGAAGTTTTCCCATTAAATATACCTGATTAGTGACGCCAATTACACAAATCCGGAACTCCATAATTATGAGCAAAATGAATTTAATGTAGACCACCCAAGATGAAGCATTTAAATGGGATTCAGGTAATTAAATTGTTTGTAAGTTTGGTGGCATTGGAAAGATAATTGTAAGGAACAGGGATCTCACAGGCGTGTGCAGTAAAGATGGCGACGTCCTACTTGGTTGTTGAGGTTATTGTAAAACCGCCGGTCAGTTCCGCCGGGGTATGATCAGTGGTAGAGTGGGGCGTTGCTCGATACATCATCATGAAGTCGTCAAGTTTGTTTTCCCACGAAACACTTTCAACGTCACATGTTCTTAGGAACTTCACCATTGTCCTCATGAAACGTTCTACGCCTCCGTTCGCTTGAGGCCAACATGGAGTCACTGTATTATGCTCGACTCCCATGTTTTCAAGGCATGCTGTGAATTCGCTAACATTAAATGGTGGGCCATTGTCGGATTTCACACGGGTCGGGAAACCAAACATGGTGAACCACTCCTTCAAGTGTTTGAGCACTGTCCTGGTACTTACATCGCTGATTATTTTGGTAAGTGGGTATCTGGAGTATTCATCTATGAGGACCATGATGTATTTGCCATTAGGAAATGGTCCGGCAAAATCGATTGCTAGTTGATCCCATGCGGATTTGGGAAGCGGTGTTGGCGGACGGGAGCTGATGAAGTTCTTGGGGTGGCAGCTAGGCATGGTATGCAGGTCTTCAGCTTTTCCAACAGGTGTGATCTGCTAATAAAGCAGTGAGGATAACAACTAGTTATTAGTTTGTGAGGGGTCTGTGGGATCCCAACATTCGAGAAAGGCTGCTCAGGCAAGCTACGAGTACTCTGAGTGAGCTTAGCACCCTTGCACTGTCTTTTGAACAAAGTCAAATTGAGAGTAAAGCGATGGAGCAAGGTGCAGCGCAATCCGTTAATAAGATTAGGCAGTAGTAATTACGGGCGTTTCAAGTATTTCATGTTCGCCCATGCGCAGACGAAAGTTACATTACAATTCAAATGAAATTCATTTGGGACTATCAAAGTATCATTCCTGATCGACTCTCCAAGTTTGAACTCATTTCAACGATATTTAGGGTTGTTATGGGCGTTTCAAGTATTTCACGTTTGCGCCTGCACAGACGAAAGTGGCAGTACTTTTTCAATGATTACTGTACGGAACCATATGTGACCCAAACCCGCCCTTACCCTCCAAATTTCAGCCCATCGACCATTATTTGGGGTAGATTTCGGCGTTACAAAGAATTACCACAGACAGACAGGGAACCAAAAACGTTCCTCGATGTTTGAAACGCAGAATGGTTGTGGAAAATTTCATTTTGGAGGACATTGATTTTTTTTTTTACTCAAGTCACGAATCCAAGCTACCATGGGTAGTGAGGAAGCAAAGAACTTCTTGCGATTTCCAAGCCTCGAACCAGCGATCTAATTCAATGTAATACACGTCGTTACCACTGCGTCACCAAACTACCTGAAGCGTCTATGGACTTCCCTGAGATAGTAGCTGGCAGCTGCTACAGCTGGAAACGGCCGAACCCACTCGGTAGTTTTAAGAGGAGTGGGCTCTGGGGAAGGCACCACATGTGGTAGGAGAGGAGGTTGGTGGGGTGTCAGGAGTGTGGCAGAGAGAGAACTGTGTTGGCGACAGGTTTAGGAGGGGAGCCCAGTGTTACGCGGACGTGGACGCTCTCCAGCCTGGTTTATCCCTGTAAAAACATGTTCCATGATTTAAAAAAACCTCGAAAACCCTATTTTTACACCCATTTTTCACCCTAACACCCCTGGGTGTATTTTTTGATCGGGCGGCCGAGCTTCGGAGCACAACTAGGAGCCAGATTTGTTCCTAAATGGGGACCCAAACTATGTGCGGAAGAACGACGATTTTAGACCAAATTTTAACGTAAATTTAAGGCTGAAACTTCGTAGGATCCTCAGTTTTCTACTCTTTGGTCAAAATCGACTTTATATTCGGTCTCCTCGTCCTAAAAACTATGGAAAACGATACCTACCTCTCAAGCTCGTCTTACTAAAACTCCAAAAAAACCATTTTTCACCCTTAACACCCTTGGGTATATTCCGGTCGGGCTGCAAAGTTTCGGGAAACAACTAGGGTCCAAGTGGAGCATGTGTGAAGAACGAATTTTTATACCGAAAATAAAGTAGATATGGATGATACGGCGGACGGACGTAAAAGAAAAAAATTTTGAGGGGTGTTGTAAAATTGTTTACTGAGCGATTACATAGGTGTATTACTCACAGAATAATAAACCAAAATTAAATTAGTACACAAAAATCCCAAAAAGATACGGGAACAAGAAACTACATTTTAGTACAGAAATCGATTCAGCTAAACCTAAGGTTAGGATAATAACAAGGGAACTGATAGGTAAAAGGGATGGGATGATGAGAAGGAGCCTATTGAGTTGGGAGTGAGCCAACTTGGTGCGTAGCTTCGCTTCTCTGCTCATCCCATTTGGGTTGACACAAATTTCCGTGATAGCTGCTAGAGGCCATTGCAGTGGAGGAACGTTTTCCTTTCTGAGAGCAACGACTGTACTATAGGTGGAGGAACTACCTTCTACTTCAGGAGAGTATGAAGGGTATGTAGGTAGTCTTACATTCATGATGTCATGTACAAATGAAATGTAAATGGGTGTGGTTTTATCGTCCGTCGGGAAAGGTCAAACGCACGGTACTAAGTATAGGAACCTGAACGATGGTAAAGTTCTTTCAACGACAAAATCTCGCCTTCCCGACTGAAAAAGGTAGGTAATGACCAGAGCCCTTCAAATGCCATATTGCCATGCTGCCATACAAAAATGCCATATTCTGCCGATTTTTTCGTATAATGCCATATTCGGCCGATTTTTGGGAAAATGCCATGTTTTGCCTTTTTTTCACCAAACTCCTTCAAAAAAATTAATAAAAAAATTTGAAGTGAAAATTTCTGAATGACATGAGGTTTCTCGAACCCTGAGGCCATTAGTGTAGAGGGATTACTAATGCCTCTAACCCTTTTGGAATGGGGTGCTTCCACGGGTCGCCACTCTGTTGAGGAAGCCACTCTCAAGGAAGGCTGGGAACCTGCTGATGTCCTCCCTATGAAATACGCCCCGGCATCATCAGCTGATGTGGAGAGGACTTTCTCAAAATGAAATACCTTCTGAGTGATCGACGGCTGGGATTTTCAATGGAAAGCGTTGCAGCACACCTGATGTTGTTATTTAATAATAATAATAATAATAATAATTAATTAATTATTTGTATAAAGCTTTGTAAATAAAATCAATTATTTAGCATAAATAACTTGTATGTTGTGATATTATCGTCTCAGAATAGCTGGGGTGGTCGGAGAGGGTTGAAAAATAAGTGCCATATTGAGAGAAATAAGTGCCATATTTGGGCCAAAATAAGTGCCATATTGAGAGAAATAAGTGCCATATTTGGGCCAAAATAAGTGCCATATTGCCATATTTTTTAGGGCCCTATTTCACAAAAATAAGTGCCATATTGTGAAGGGCTCTGGTAATGACCGACAAATAGAGAAGTTGAGTTACATGAAAATTTATTCAAGCGACAAATTCGGCAACTAAAGACAATAAAAGAAAACAACTGACAATAAAAGATATTGCACGTAAAGTTCGCGAGTGATATAGTTCGAAGTTCGCACGCCAAGTAATGAACGGCGTTAAAAATCATTGAAACGACAACACAACATGTTGTAGTTTAGTTGGTGACCCTGTTTTGGCCTTGAAAGGTCTGCCTCTTTTTGGTTTTTGGCCCAGGGGTGTGCATTTTGCCTGTGGAGGTGAATGAACCAGTTTCATCCGAAGTGAATTCGAAACTAGCCCGGTTTCCCCATAGTGTCTTCGTATTTGGATGCATGGGCAGAAGTAGTCGCCTTGTCAGCTACAACTTTCTCTAAAAATTGTCTCCATATGTAACATCCATCTCACTGGGCAGGACGAGGAAATCACAGAACTACTTCTTTCACTGATGGTGAAAGATCGATGTAAATAATCTGCCGTCCGTGAAATGTTTGGGCGGGGAAAAACTATCTTGCCTTTGACACTTGTGTTTACTTGCGGCTGGTAAACATAATTATTGGCGTGAGTAATCTGGCGTGCTCCTTGGTTTATCGTTCGGTGATACTACGCGAGCGTTCTAAATGCCTGTCGTGCTCTTTTCTGGCGGGCGAAAAAGATTTCCCAATGTAAATGACAAGTTGTACAGGATATCGGTTATAATGAAAGTTATCCGAATAATTAGTAAGATTTCGGGGATATTATGGTGTCTGCATGAGGACTTATGAATATACTGAAGGAATACGGTTGTGAGCACGGTTCTCGCTTCTAGATTGAAAGTGGTCTGCTTCGGGGAAGACATCGAGTAAGTATCTGGCTTCAGGGATTATAGGCCGGTAGCTATTCTTAATTTGGTTAGTGAGTTGCAAATTATTTGTGGAACCGTTGGGAAGGGCAACCTTTTCACATTCTGCATTTGCGTATGACAGCAGTTCATTGTGTAATATTGTACTACCATATAATGAGGGACTACTCGGCAGCCCCTATTGGTAATATAATTTCTGTATTAAAACTCTGCTACCAGGGACGTTCAAGTCCCAACTAGATAATATCTTTTGACAAAAAAAGGATAAAAATTGCAGAAAGAAAAGGCACAAAATAAGGGGAAATAAACTGTACTTCTGTTAAAGGCAAAAGAAAAGAAATACCTCTGATTCTGCAGGATAATGATGAAATGAAATAAATCTTCTTTGAAGAAATAGAAATGAGAAATAATGAAATAAAACTCAATACCTGATTGAAGAATGATGAAAATGGAAATGAAGAAATAAATGACGCACTGCGTGATAAAATGCAAAAGTAACAAAAATGAAAGGAAAACGTGGTACAGCTAAAAGGGCTGACCAAAAAAGGAGGTTTGAAAGTGAAGGTGGAGAGCGTTGCGTACAAGCGCGTAGTATGGACCATAGAAGACTGATAACAGTGATAACCCACTGCTGGGGGCGGTGAGAAGGGAGAGGCTCCCCTCAACGTCCCCCGGCAGGGCCGCCAACCGCGGTTAATATTTTCCTTGGAGGGAGTGACATGGCTTATGCATGGATACAGTGTGTATCCATGACAATTGTTACTACGGAATAATTAACTGTTGATCCGTCTATTGGCTAACTGCAGAATTTAGCTATGATCACCCTTCTTCTGCAAATATCTTTCCATATTTTGGAAAAACATTTTTATAACTGTTGTATGCAAATCATGGAACAGAGTACAAATAATAAAGGTGTCATTTACTATTAATTGTTTCGCTAGTATAATTTATATGTGCGGCGTTGACTGTATTTGAATAGGACTAGGTCGGTTTAGGATGGAACGGAACAATGTGAAAGAGCTGAGGGTGAAATACGAATGAGATAGGGCGGAAAATTGTAAATGAAGGTAGATATGCTTCCTGCAGCGCTTCCGTTACCTCAGGGGCCCCTGGAGGCGGCGATCTGAGCGGGGGCGGCGCTGCGTTCTTGAAAGTCTTCAAGAAGGTAGGAAGCCAGAGGAAAGCGGGAAGCAGACACTGGTGGATCAACCTGCGGGCTCGTGGATTTAGCACAAATTCGTTTGGGTGAAAAAAAAGAATAAAAAACGCTGCAAATCTGCAAATCCCTACACAGCGGTTTATTATTTTGTACAACACCCTTCTGTTACAGATTAGAGATCTCTATATAGATAATCCTTCTATAAAATGTATGTACTATGATTCTATAAATATTATGTAGATCGCAGACCCTCCGTACCTTAGTACCTAACCCCGTTCACGTTACTAGGTACCTACCTAAATCGTTAAATGTTGCTAAAATAATGCTGTCTATGATAAACAGTAGCTAAAATGGCGAAAAGAAACACTAATAATGAAGTTCTGAAACAAAATTGGTGATGTGGAGCGAGAAAATATTCAGTCCTGGTAGGGTTTCGACCTCGGGAACTCTGGCTATCAGTCCGTAAGTTTAGACCACTGGGCAATATCGCCCAACTAGCAGGAGACCAGTGATGTGCGTACTCAAGTCATCTTGATGCCTGCATACGCCCTGCTGTTTACGGCACATTGTATAGCAAATTTTATGGCAACGTCGTAGAATGCTCCGTATGGTCTCAAAAATTCAGAAAAAAATCATCTTTAAGAACGCCTCAAAATACAGTTTTCCGAGATAGGGATACTCTGGATATTTCAACCCATTTTTTCACTCCCTTAGAGTTGAGTGACAGTAACGCCGAGATTCGAGGACCAATTAGAGCCCAAACGTGACCCATAAACCAAATTTCGTGAATTTTGGTTCGTGATAACCATGGAAAAAGCCGCGGACGGCGGAAGGACGGAATTTTGTTAGTCGTTATTAGTATTATACGTCCCTTGAAACGTAAACCACCAAATTTTGAGGGAGGGTTAAATTTTTTTTTTCGTGGTAGATTCCAGAAGTTTATCATTGAAAATAATAAACCAAAAGAACGTTAGAATATCTTAGATAATAATGTGGACCTTGAGAAGTTCTTGCTCTTGAACCCTACTGTTAGACTGTTACTGCTTATGAAATTAGGGCACATCACTAGAGAAAGCAGGTTTTTGATCATAGGCCATGGTTCATAACTCGTACTCTGTAACAGGCGACGCTGGATCTTGGCGGTAGAAAAATATGCTGAAGCTGGCGATCATCATTCTGAATAAATTGGCGCAATGAGAGAAGTTATCATGTGGGTGGAAGGTATTATGTTGTTGTGCCCAGACAGCTCCGGTTGTCGAGTCAAGCTGTTTTCTAGCGTGATAAAACGCTGAAGTTCTCTGAAATCAGGGAGAGCGGGATGTCCAGATGTCAATGGCGTCTTAACACCTATCGACCAGATGGTAAGCGGTAACGAGATTGCGAGAATATGGATTCAGATACTCTCTTAGGATTCCGCGGAATAGCGGTGGAATCGGCGAATCGGCTTCAGATTCCCCAAAGCTTTTGAGCGTAGGATCCAAAGATTGACAACAAGTCAACAGGAGTACAGAATTTGTAAATGTTTGCGGGAATTAGGTAGTTTATCAACAAGTATCCATCCGAAACATGTTGACATAGCGGTGGGTTCTCCTTCAGCGGTTTTGTAGGAATCATTAAGGATAGCGGCGAGTAGTGGTTGGCGTTGAATAACGGAACCGTTTAGAATATCCGGTTATACACCAATAACCGGTTACGAGAAAACCTTCGTTATTGGAACCATGTTTAAATTAATATCGTAGGATCTTCTTTTCACAATGGTAGTTAGTTAATGGGAGTTTGGGGGACGATTGAGATCCAGGTGTGTTGGAAACCGTTATTTATTGAAACGCAAGCTTTCAACTGCCCTCAGACAGTAATCTTCAGGTGTACCTATTGGAAAGTGTACAAAAAAAAAAAAAAATTAGTCGGCCAGGATTGACTGACGTAATGTGGCTATTGTATTTTTTTGCAATCTACTCTAACAGAATTGTAACTTAGAAAACAAAAGTGAAGGGAAAATAAGTGAAAACTCACTTTTGATTTCCCATTTGTGTTTTATACCAGTTATTTTACTTGTTCGAAATTAAAGTTAGTTAATAATTTATTAAAAGTAGTTATTGGATTAACTACTTCGCTTCTCCAGGGCATTGGGCTTGGGCATTAAAAGTAGTTATTGGAGTAACTACTTCGCTTCTCCAGGGCATTGGGCTTGGGCAGTACTAAAGAGATGGTACCTACCGGGTAGGGCAGTACGAGACCTTTTATTTTAAAATAAAAAGGCCGGTAGTCCGAAATGCGTACCTACTTGACTTTTTGAGTGTGAAGAACAAACAAGGGAGGTGGTTGCTTTCACTACGCAATTATACCTATGTGTGAATGACTGCACATAGATGAATGTCTCGCTCTCGCACCCTTAGATGTGGGTATGGTATTGAGTAACTACCTGCTTTACCTCGTAACCGGTTACCGACTTCCTGACAGTTATCCATCAGCTTAGGACCTTTTGCTTCCTTTTGACGTGAGATGGTATTGTACGCTATAGGACACAGCGTGCCTGTGGCAATCACTCCTTACGTACCTTTGTACGTAATTCGTACCTAACAGGTTACCTGCCTATTTTAGGATGTTATACCTCAGCTGTGTGCCGCTCCCCACCCTTCAAAAAATTACGAGTTATCCCACATTCCCTCAGTTCAGTTCTAGTTATCGAGTAATAACGTTAAAAATGTTGAAGGGCCTACAAACTGGTCCAATAATGTTTCGCATTCCTATTTGTTGTGAAGTATGAAGTTCTAAAACATATTGCCGATAGTTAATCCAAGATTTTATCTGCCTATCACATTAAACTGTAGGTAGGTACCTACCCATAGTTACCGATCTACTAAACTCAATTTTACGAGATCCCAGGGAGGGGACAGAAGAATTTTTTTTTTTCTGTTGATTCTTTTCAAATTCATTTCAATTCTAGTTCATTAAACTTTGCAAGTGATATACAGTATTCTCGTAGACAGCAACTCAGCCATCGAATGAGTTTAATACAGAGTTGATTTCTGTAAATTTCGGTAATTTATTGAATTCGAATAATTATTTCTATTCATTATTGAATTGAATAGTTTGGAACGTGTTATTGCAACATTCAGTCACTGACTATTGCGTAGATAATTTAGCTCGCACAGTTCAGCCTCGATTATTAAGGTTATTCAGTATTTAGCTATACATATATAGCTGGTCCAACGTTGTTTGATTTTACCTCGCCGCTGTTCAAACTATTGATCCCTGCACGTATGCAGTTACCAGCCAGCAGGAAGCTGGAATTATAAAAATATCACTTCGTTAGCCAATATTTATAAAGAAAATATTCCCAAAATCCCATCAAGTGTCTACGTAAAAAATAAAACAGAAAATGAACAAAACTCGAAACCACATTAATAAGTAACAGCTACACCACAAAAACCCAGGAATCGTCATTCCGCGTCACTATAGCACCAGACCAAAGATACATCAACAAAGTAAATATCTGGGGAACGCTCGTTCAAACGGTTTATTGGAGACACGAGCCTTTTTTCTGTGCAAAACAGAACTTTTTTCGAATTTATTCGAACATTTTGGAATTTATTACCGTTTTTATGTGGTAAGGTAATGGAAAAGCACAAATTGTCGGATATAATTAAAACGAAGAACTTTTCGAAAATTTTCTACTGAACATTTTTGGTTCCAAATTAAATGAAAAGTCCGCTAGAGCTCCATGTTTTTGTGAGTTTTGTCCCTCTCCCTCCATTTCCTTTCCGGTAGTTTTTAGGAGTATGTTAGAGAGGTTTATAAGAGCTGAAAATTTGGCACGCTTGTTCGCTGAGGCTCCCTGGGAAAGTGTTCAAAATCTGAACCCGATCGGTTCAGTAAAAGCAGAGTTATAACTGTTTGAAATAGCTGCAAATTATGGTCAAAGAACTTAATTGACGACATCACGTTTTGAGCGCTGTAACTGTCTCGGGTTACACTTTTTTTGCAGCGCTTTTGAAAGGAGTTGAAACAAGTTTTCAAAAAATTTTGAACATTTTTTAAAGAAAATGAACAAATTTTTTTTTAATTTTCAACGAAAACTTTTCCACCTACTTGGAAAACATATTTTACTGGGAGAAAAATTTTACTGAGAATTTTTTTACTTCATCACTGCCAAAGATGTGATTCCCCCGCCCCCCGCCTCTGTTGTAACATATATATCCGCCAAGTAGCAAGGTCGGTGCTTCGTAACTCGCTCTCTGATGTGCATATTATAGAAACCTATTCCTTCCCCTCTGTTGGATATGAGTGTATAAAAATTTCCTGTTCCTTCCCCTCAGACCTTGAAATTTCTTTCAATGTTGTTTGGCGGGCAGCTTTTTGGCCCCCACCCCGACCCACTCACGGCGAAAAGATCCCGCCAAACGTTGAAAGAAATTTCAAGATTTGGGAGAAGGAACAGGTTTCTATACTCATATCCAACAGAGGGGGCAGGAAAGGTTTCTATATGCGCGTCCAAGAGTGAGATGCGCAGCACTTTGGCGGGCAAACTAGATATCAAGCCTTTTTGCGGCTGAGGTAAGTTCTACTTGATCAAACTTCATACCTGAAAAAAAGGATGTCGTGAGTCCCTCCCGGGAACACTCCTATCATATTAAGTTCTCACCAATATCCAAACGCCAAACTAAAGCTCAGTGAATAAAGATATGAGTGGGGATAGGCGACAGAACCCAGGGTTACTCAACCTGGGGCCCCACTACCAGCTCCCAGCAAGGAGCTGGAGGGAGAGGCCCCCAAGTACTATATAACCCCGGATCCTGGCGCTCAAGCTTCATTCGACACTTCCTCTAACCAGCTCTCTCTTCTCTCTCTTACCTTACCTCCCAGATGATCGGTTGAATACAGCCGCCTGGGAATTTCACCTCCTCTCTTCTCTCTCCTCCTTCCCCCCTTGTCTAGATGATCGGTTGAATACAGCCGCCTAGACAAGGGACCTCTCCTTTCCTCTCCTTCACCTAGATGAACGGTTGACTACAGCCGCCTAGGTGAAATTCCCTCATCCACCTCTCTCTCCTCCAAAGTCGTAGATGTTCGGTTGATTACAGCCGCCTGCGACTTTTCCTCACCTTCCTTCCACACCACCTCTCTCTCCTCCAAAAGTCGTAGATGTTCGGTTGACTACAGCCGCCTGCGACTTTTCCTCCTTTTCTATCCTTTACCTAAATTCACTCACTCACCTTCCTTCCACGCCACCGTGATGAGAATTTTAAATTCATCACAGTGGTGAACCCGACGTTCACTCAACCTTCTTCCTTCCCACCTTCCCACCTCATGTGTCGCCCCAGTCAAACAGTTCGGTGTCCCGCATTTTAAATCAATTTAAAATTCACAAAGTTCAGTAATTTTTGCAATTTTGGCCCACCCTCAACCGCACGGAGATCAACTCTCAACATTCAACTCCAACGCTCAACTCAACCACCGCTCCCGCCGATATTGCAAATTTCAAAATTCAAAACCACGCCAAATTTTTGAATTTTAATTACAGAAATGGACCCGAACTCCCCGACGCCGCCGCTCCTGCGACCAGCCACACTGCAGCCGCCCGCCGCTGCGACATCCGACGCATCGGCCGACAACCCTTTCTCCACGCTCTCCCCGCCCACCTCTGCGTCACCAGACGCCGCCGCCGCCGCCGCCGCTACAGCCGCAGCCGCCGCCAACGTCATGACGGCGTCCGCTGCGTTCCCTCTGTCGCTGCCCCCCTTCTACACGCACGACCCGGCGCTCTGGTTTTTTCAAGTTGACGCAGCGTTTTCGGCCGCCAACATCCGCAGCCAGAAAACTCGGTATTCCCGAATAATCTCGTTACTGCCCTACGAGATCCTGCTGCAGACCTCTGACATCTCCCCCGACGCCGCCGCTGCGTACGACGACCTCCGCAGCCGCCTCATCAGCACCTACCAGCCGTCGAAGATCGCCCGAGTCGCCGCCCTCTCCCAACCTCAACACCTCGGCGACCAGAAGCCCTCCCACCTCTACCGACGGCTGCGACACCAGCTGCAGGGTATTATGACCGCCGACATCGCCCGCACGTTCTGGTTACGTGCCCTTCCCCACCCCGTCCAGATGGCCCTAGCCAGCCATCTCGACGGCCCCGACGAACCCCTCCTACGGCTCGCAGACACTCTACACGACTTGGCCGCTGCGGCCACCGTCGGTGAGGTGCGCACACCGCGCCACCCCCCGCCGTTCCGGGACCGCACACAATCCCGGGACCGCGGCCGCGCACCCTCCCTCAACGAACGTCGAGCCCCGTCGGCGGATCGCCGACGCGACTCGTCCGCCGACCGCCGCAGCCGGCGCTCACCCGAGCGCCGCAACGCATCCCCTCCCCGCCAACGCAGAGGACGGTCCCCAGCAGCATCCAAACCGGCCCGCCCCACCACAACCAACTACCTCCCTGCGGACCCCCCCCACCGTTGTTTCTATCATGTAAACTTCGGTGGGGAGGCCCGCAAGTGCCAACCCCCCTGCTCCTTCGCCCCTAAGCAGGGAAACGCAGCCGCCCGCCGGTAAATCCGGCGGGCTCCCCTCCTCGCCAACACGGGGGGGACCATGCACATACCCCCCCCGCCCGCATTCACACAACCACCACCACCAAGCCTCGCTACCCCTCCTACGCCGCCGCCACGGCTGCCAACCTTCCGGCCGCGCCTGCAGCGCCGCCGAAAAATCCACCCCACCACAAACGAAACAACCCCTCCACGCCCGCCACCAGGGCAACCAACACTCCGGCCGCCACTCACGCCGCCGCATCCGCTTCCCCACCACGAAACGTCACCTCCCCGCCCGCCAACAGGGCAGACACCCTCCCGGCCGCCACTCACGCCGCCGCACCCGTTCCCCCACCACGGAACGTAACCTCCCCGCCCGCCTCCAGGGCACAGCCCCCTCCAGCCACCACCCAACCCGGGGAGAAGCCGAAACCTACCCCTCCCAGACCGGCCAAACCTCCCAACAACCCACCCCGCGTCTCCTTCGCGGAGGACCTGCCACCACCATCACACATCCCTACCTCCACCATCAAACAGAACGCCCTACCGACCCACCAGCGACTTTTCCTGCGCTGCGGGAAAACTAATGTCCCTTTCCTGGTGGACACGGGGGCGGCGCTGTCCATCTTCCCTAACAACATCCTCCGTCGTCAGGCGCGCTGCTACCGGCAGCTTCTCTACGCCGCCAACGGTACCACCATCCCCTCGTACGGGACGTACCGCTCCTCAGTTCACATGAGCGGGCTCGCGTACGAGTGGGAGTTTACCGTGGCGGACGTGGAGAAGGCGATCCTGGGGGCCGATTTTCTAGCCTATTTCGGTCTCCAGGTCGACGTCCGAAACGCGCGCCTGATCGACCCCGCCACCAAAAAACCCATACCCGGCTTCATCCACGCAATCAACCACCCCCCCACACAATTTGAACGCCTCCTCCTCAACTACCGTCCCCAGCGCCGCCCCTCTGCACACATCTCCACTGTCCAGCACCACATCGAGACCACAGGACCACCCATCACCGCCAAAGCCCGCCGCCTACACCCCCTGCAGTTGTCGAAGACCCGCCAACACTTCGACAAACTCATCGCCGACGGTATCATACGCCCCTCAAAATCCCCTTGGGCTTCTCCACTCCACATCGTACAGAAGCCCAATGGGGATATCCGCCCCTGCGGGGACTACCGTCGGCTCAACTCGAAAACTACACCAGACCTCTATAATGTCCCCCACCTGCGTGACTTTTCGTCACATCTCCATGGCGCCACTATCTTTTCCACCCTTGATATTTCGCGAGCGTTCCACCACATCAACATCCACCCCCCCGACGTCCCGAAAACCGCTATAATTACCCCGTTCGGGTTGTTCGAATATGTGAAGATGGGCTTCGGATTACGGAACGCCGCGCAAACTTGGCAGCGCTATATGGATAGTATCTTGCGAGGCCTGCCTTTCGTATTTTGTTTTCTCGACGATATACTGATCGCCTCCAAGACCCCCGAAGAACACCTCGACCACCTACAGCAAGTCCTCAACATCTTCTCCACCGAAGGTCTCCTGGTCAACACAGACAAATGTGTCCTCGGCCAACCCTCCGTCCGCTGCCTCGGCCACCAAGTATCCTCGGACGGCATCACACCCCTCCCCGACAAGGTCCACGCAATTCTTGACTTCCCAGAACCCCGCACGGTCACCGAGCTCCGCCGCTTCCTGGGTATGTTAAATTTTTACCGTAGACACATAAAACACGCCGCCCAACATCAACAACCACTCGTACACGCCATTCCCCAACCCTCCAAAAAAAATGATAACCGCCCCATCACCTGGACCCCCCAACTTTCCGCCGCGTTCAAAATTTGTAAACAGGACCTAGTAGACGCCGCTCTATTGGCCCACCCCGACCCTCACGCTCCCCTCTCCATCACTACCGATGCGTCCGATTGGGCCATCGGGGCAGTGCTCCAACAGCACACCGGCGCCACCCCCCAACCCATTGGCTTCTTTTCTAAAACCTTATCCCCCACCCAGAAAAACTATTCAACTTTCGACAGGGAACTCCTCGCCATCCACGAAGCCATAAAACACTTTCGTGACTTCGTGGAGGGCAGGCAGTTCTCTGTCATTACAGACCACAAGCCCCTGACCCACGCCCTCCTTCAAAATCGTAAGTCCGCCTCCCCGCGTCGCCTCCGGCAGCTCGAGTTTATCGGGCAATTCACGTCCGATATTCGATATCTGCCGGGGGCCGACAACTGCGTGGCGGACGCACTATCCCGACCCACCCCTACCCCGGCGCCGGTGGCGGAGTTGCTGCCATTCCCCTCTCCTCAATCCATCAAATCCAAACAAAACCCCACCTCCGACCCTGCCCTTTCCAACCTCATTTCCGCATCCAAGTTGGAACAGCTGCCTCCCCTCGACCTCTGGTGTGACGTAACGGCCGACTCACCGCGCCCTTACGTCCCACCGGAGTTGAGGAGGCAGTTGTTCCTCCACTATCATTCCCTCCATCATCCCGGCATTCGGGCGAGCCGGGACCTCATCAAGACGCGGTACTTCTGGCCCCATATGAATACAGATATTCGTAACTGGGTTCTCGGGTGCCAGAAGTGCCAGCGTTTCAAAGTCTCGGCCCACCCGCATGTACCTCCTCAACCAATCCCCGACTCCCTCCCGTGGGAGCATGTACATTTGGACTTAGTGGGCCCCCTTCCCCCATCCGAGGGGAAGAAATACTGCCTCACGATGATCGATCGTGCCACCAACTGGGTGGAGTGCATCCCCCTCTCCTCCATCACCGCGGACACCGTCGCAACGGCTTTCCTCTCTCAATGGGTCAGCCGTTACGGTTGTCCGCGAACAGTCACGGTCGATCAAGGGAGGCAGTTTGAATCGGCCCACTTCTCCGATTTACTACGCTCCCTCGGGATCCAAAAGATCCACACCACCCCGTACCATCCCCAATCCAACGGGAAAATAGAGCGGTGGCACTCGGTCCTGAAACAGGCCATTTCTACTTCAACAAATTCCCCTTCCTGGACTAAATCCCTTCCCTACATATTGCTCAGCCTTCGAACATCCGCCCGTCCTTCAGACCAAACTAGCCCCGCCCAAAACGCCTTCAAAGACCCGCTACGCTTACCGGCCGACATTTTCACCCCAAACCACACCCCGTCAATTAACAGGGAGCCTCTACACTCCACAACACCCACAAACGACACCACATATCCCAAACGTTTTTTCACCACCACACACATGTACCTGAAAGAGCCCGGCATCCATAAAACTTTCCAACCCCTGTATGCCGGGCCCTTTCAGGTCATCCGCACAACACACTCCACCGCTACCCTGTTAATTGACGGGAAGCCCCACACCGTGCCATTGGCACGGTGCAAACCAGCCCCAGTCCTCCCCGACCACTCTCACCACACCAATCCCACACCCAGCCCTACACCACCAACACCGCACATCGCCTCCATTTCACCCGCCGGACCCCAGCGTCGCCGCCTCTCTCCGCGACGCCCCGGGTACCGGCCCCCACCGGCTCTTCCCCTTCACCGCCACCCTGGCAGTGGAGGGACCCCTCTATCAGACTTCACTAACGTGAAGACTGTTAGAGGGGGTCGCCTCCCTCACTCACACAACTCACACTCACACACACACACACACAAACACTCGCCACACCACACCCAGGAAACGGCGGACCCTCGCAACCGCCTACCACCATGTAACCAAATGTCTGTACATACTTCTGTATTTTCTGTATATACTACTTCACCTTTTGTACATACTCACCCGCCATCTGTAAATAATCATCTGCCAGCTGTAAATATTCATGCATCCTCTGTACATACTCCATCTCATTGTAAATATTATTCATCCTCCTCATCTCGCCCTTGCCGATCACTTCCCTAAACGCTAAATGTTTAGGGATCCTGACCACCGCACTGTACATACCTCGCCATCTCATCCTACTTATACTACCTTATATTGTCTACTTACTTATATCCATGTTCTACTTACTTATCATCTACCTTATGTTCTGCCTTATGTTCTACCTTATGTTCTACTTCCTTATTATCTATCTTATGCTCTACCTTATGTTACTACTAGTTTTAAGGACCGCCTTCAGCTCAACCTCTGTTTGCATCGGCCCTCAGCCCCTGTCACCTTTTCTTCGCCTTCAGCACCACCATTTGTTTGCCGTAGCCCTCAGCTCCTGTCACCTTGCGCCTTCAGCACCACCTTTGTTTGCCGTAGCCCTCAGCTCCTGTCAACTTGCGCCTTCAGCTCCACAAATATTGGTTCAAACTGGGGGGACCTCTGTCGTGAGTCCCTCCCGGGAACACTCCTATCATATTAAGTTCTCACCAATATCCAAACGCCAAACTAAAGCTCAGTGAATAAAGATATGAGTGGGGATAGGCGACAGAACCCAGGGTTACTCAACCTGGGGCCCCACTACCAGCTCCCAGCAAGGAGCTGGAGGGAGAGGCCCCCAAGTACTATATAACCCCGGATCCTGGCGCTCAAGCTTCATTCGACACTTCCTCTAACCAGCTCTCTCTTCTCTCTCTTACCTTACCTCCCAGATGATCGGTTGAATACAGCCGCCTGGGAATTTCACCTCCTCTCTTCTCTCTCCTCCTTCCCCCCTTGTCTAGATGATCGGTTGAATACAGCCGCCTAGACAAGGGACCTCTCCTTTCCTCTCCTTCACCTAGATGAACGGTTGACTACAGCCGCCTAGGTGAAATTCCCTCATCCACCTCTCTCTCCTCCAAAGTCGTAGATGTTCGGTTGATTACAGCCGCCTGCGACTTTTCCTCACCTTCCTTCCACACCACCTCTCTCTCCTCCAAAAGTCGTAGATGTTCGGTTGACTACAGCCGCCTGCGACTTTTCCTCCTTTTCTATCCTTTACCTAAATTCACTCACTCACCTTCCTTCCACGCCACCGTGATGAGAATTTTAAATTCATCACAAAGGAGAATTTCTTCTAACATTTCCTTGAACCTTGAACGAAGCTCCTTTACAGAGAGCTTTGTGTCGAACAGCTCAGTATTTTCATTGCACATTCTAATTCCCTGAACCAAAAATGATCTTTTGTTGTACAGCATCGTTGTGTGGATGGGAAATTGAAGTGTACGGCCTGCGTGTTGTGTATATCGGTAATGGACGTTTTGTATGGATACTAGCTGTTCAAAGAGATATGTGGGGGTTTGAAATTTCATATTTTAAATACCATTGTCGCTAGTGATGATTTTCTTTCAATGAAATTCAGCGATTTTGGAGTTGAAAGTTGGGGATCCAGAAAATGAATCGGATGGCAGCATTTAGCGACTTTTGGATCCTATGAACTTGTCCAGTGTTCAAGTGGCAGAATGCAAGTGTACAACATTACAAATTTGGGAATAGTGAGGGGGTGGGGGAAGAGAGAGAGATAGATACAGAGTGAGTGATGGAGAAAGAGAGAGAGAATATCGCAACCTGAGACGGATGACGGCTGCAAGTGACCGATGCGAGCGAGTGTGTAGCAGCCTGCGGTGTGTGAGTGAGTGGAAGGTCCCTACGTGAGGTGCGAGCGTACGTGTGTGATCGCGGTGACATTCATCATGTGACAATACCCGTTCCCGCCCTTCCAAACAGTTCGCCGAGCGGAAATAGACTCGCATTACGACACGGTAACTACAGTTCCTGTTGCCCGTGATTGCGTCCGATTACCCTCTCTGGCGATACAGAAACACCGTTTCCCGATGTTGGGTCGACATTGATTATGTAGACGGGGTTCAGACGTTAATAGAATTAACCACAATTTTGCCAACACCCCGCTCCGTTACCCTCCCGCGCTCGCCGTTCCGTGCTAATCGGCTTTCATATTCGCGAATTCCGCTCGGCCTCCTGGATATTTATGGTTGATTCACCATAACTTGTTGGGTACAAAAGCCCTATGAATGAAAACGCAGTGAATCATTCGACGCGTCCTGACCATTAATGCCCTGTTTCAGGAGATCTACAACCTGCTTTCCATTTCCTGGTTAATACTACTGTTAGACTAGATTTATTCGCCTTATCAAAATAACAATGGAGCTGGGGATTGGAGAATATGTCAATAACGGCAAATACGGGAATGCAACATCTATTGAACAACACCTAAAATGTGAATAACCCATTAACTATGTTCTATGAGTCTCATTTTCCTGTATAAGATTCGTTTCGTTTCCAAGTCTTTGGTACCTACCACAAGTCATAATTTCTTTAGGTTACTAGGTTAGTGTATCAGGTTAAGTTAGGGTATCAGGTCAGTTACGTCATTAAGTTAGGGTATCAGACACGTTACAACAACGTTTTTATGAATAGGTCCATTTGAGTGTATAGTGGAAAACCAACTATCAGTGTACGAAACCTGAAAATTATGCTCGCAATTTATTTTGTAAAGTATAAGTCCAAACTTCATTGGACTCGTATAAGACCATTGGACTCCATAGGCCTCGTATATGACCATTGGACTCGTATAAGACAATTGGACTCGTCAATGGTCTTATACGAGTCCAATGGTCATATAGGAGGCCAATGGAGTCCAATGGTTCATGGAGTCCAATGGTCTTATACGAGTCCAATAGACAATTGGACTCCATTGACTCGTATAAGACCATTGGACTCCATGGACCATTGGACTCGTATAAGACCATTGGACCATGGACCCTTGGACTTCAACAGGGGGGGGGGGGGATTCGACCATTGGACTCCATGGACCATTGGACCAATGGGCCATGGACCATTGGCCTCGTATAAGACCAAACTCTGGACTCGTATAAATCCAAAGTTTTCCATTTTATTCCTACAATTCTGGGTCTTGCATTTCATTCGTTCTTGTTTTTTATCATTTTAGTAAGTCTGATGAAGTTAGAGGTAAGTTATGTCCACTAATCTGCGGGAGGCATGAAACTCTTGAACAAGAAGTCGAAACATTTTCAATAGATTTGCAAATTTACTAATGCCTGGGTATGCCTTAAATTAAGGTGAAAAGGTAGCCTAATTAGTTGCAATGGGAAATTTTCATCAAACTTTTTTTGGAGGAAAAAATGTTCACAACTCTTCAGCAAAACGTCACAAAACATTCAAAAATGGTGGTTTGAAGACCGTTTTCAAAAATAATCGTTATTTTTTAAATGAGGGTGATTAAAAGTGAAAGTGCCGTATTAGGTCTATTGACAGCTGATTGACAGTTGGCCCAAGGAGGCGGAGGGAAGCCTGGGAAGCAAAGGTTCTCAATGCTGCCAACAGCCCAACATTAGAAATGGCAAACCTTCATGGCAACCTTATGGAACCTTTGTCCATGACCTTTCCCTTGGTTTGATTTTGAGGAAGTATTTTTTAATTTATTTATAAATTTGCTGTTCCATCCATCCATTGCGGTTCTCTGCATCGTTTAAAGCGATGCACTAGCACTCCAAGCGAGATTTGAGATGAACTGCTCGGCAGTTTACCTCCTACATCATTTCTAGCGGGAATCCAGAAATTCAAATTTCACAATCGTTTTCTGTCTAGACTTTCCGACATAAAACACCTCATTATGTGATCAGTAAGTGTTGATTACTGTTACAGAACAGAATTTGGCCATAAAAAGGGCAAGTTGCACCCACGAAAATCGCCCATTGTGGGAAACTTAGATGTTCGTATCCTGAAACCTATGTAGTAATGTTGCTAGTAACCTTGTTGTTGGAAATTGGATTTTGATTTATTGTTTTCAATAATGATCCTTTAGGATCGAGCATGAAAAGAACCCCCCCCCCCCCCCCATTTTGAATGTTTATGTCTCAAGGTACATCCACGAACGGCATGGCTGTATGAAATCGAGTTGGTTGCTCCATGATAGTATTTCGTTTCAAAACTGATAGTTATTTTTGATTCTGGTGGTAGGAAGAAACTTGAACAAATTTGGTGTTTTATATAAATTTTTTACCTCGTAGCCTCGTCAGTGTCGATGTACAGGGTGTCCCTCGAGACTCCCCCCCCCCCCCCCACCCCCTCTTTTTTTTCTGAAACCGAGTCAGAAAATTACTCCTCATCATTTTTTATGTTGATCTCAAATCCAAAATCAAAATTTAATGAAAATGCCGGAAACGAAGAATCGTTGACACCAACTTCAGTTTTTGAAATAGGAACCCCCATTATTTTTTATTGCAGATCCGAATTTACGTGAAATGTTATGGAAAAATGACGTCGGTAGGTCTCATCCGTCAATACTAACACCACAATAATTGAACTTTCATCGGTTCCTTTCAATCGTCCCTGTGCGCTACACCTTTGTATTCCACTGTTTGATTGGATACTTATGAAGACCAGTGTACCAAATGAAAAACAAAACTTGCCTCGCTCAGCCGTGGAGATAAGCCGTGATAGAGGACCTGGGTGATCAAGAACTTGCCAAAGGTCGTAATGACATCCGGGCGCCCGTTTTTGCGCACGCAAAACTTCTAGGGGCTGGTCATTTCTTCATGAAATATCACGTAGAAACCGGAATCTGCGATACAAAACAAATGTGAGTCCCCATTTGAAAAACAAAGTTGTTTTTTCATTAAATTTCGATTTTTTTACTTGAGATACTTACGTAAAACATTATGGTAAGACGATTTGAAGTTCTGAAATTTTCTGGCTGAACGCTGAAGAGGCTGTTGACTCCAGTGGTTCTTGTCTCAGTGTGTATGTATGTTGAGCGAAGAGCGGCACCAGGGTTTGCTGTGCAGTTTTTGTGTTGGTCGATAAACATTTGGTCTTATGACCTAACATTTCGAGAGCGCACTCGACAAACCATAGTAATTTATGGTGAGATTTTAATGCGCCGGCTTGGCTCCGCAAAATGCAATGAACATGTGATATTGAGTTTCATGACCTGAAATTTAGACGGTATACTCGATATGCATCACATTTTGTTGTGTCGGGTTTGGTGTCACAGCGCTGGCAAATTGCCTCACAAGATGCAAAAAAAAAAACTGAATATGTACCTTATTTGATGATTTACGTCATGACGTCTCACCACTCTGATGACTAAAGTATGGACAATATCCGGATGTCGTTAGCATTCCGGTGAGCGTGCACATCCATAGTGCCATCGAAGGATTTTTAGTGAAAACTGATAGCCGTCATGTAGGCAACCAGTGACGAAATCCAACTGTAACTTTCAGCTTACCATAAGCAAACGTGAAAACCCTTAGCAAGCCGATAATTCCGGTTCGAACAAGCGGGTCATGGTGAGTTTCACCACAGCAATGCGTTTAGGCAACCATTAATTATGTTGTCCTACTGATATTTTCGTATCCTAAACCAAGTAATTACGTTAATTTACGTTCGGTACTGCTCAGCCAACTGGTATGCTCATCATTGATTTTTGGCGTGGTCGGTGAGGGAAAAGCTTGAAATCCCCAGTGCTCTGAACATTTATAGAACGATAGGGCAATGCAGCAAGTTCCGTCATTCGCAATAGCGTGCACAGTAGCATCTCTGTTCGACGTTAGTGGAAACGAACTAAGTTGGAAGTTGTGGGGACGGGAGGAGATTAGCGGCGGAGAGTTGGGTGTGAGTTTCGGAATAATCCACAGCCCCCCCACTGCCCGTCATCGCTAATCCAACCCTTCATCTGGTCGTTTACTCCGGCAGTGCTTCACACGACGGATCCAAAGATATTTTACCGCTTCGCTCTGCAGTTTCGAGGGCTAATGCTGTCAGATGCGCTTGGTGCGTTCGTTGGACAGACTAAAATGCCGGACCTGTCCCTAGCGTCGTTCCTATTCGTAGACCACAGTCGACAGCGGAGGGGAGGCGAGCCAATTAAACGTTTCAGCTCCTCCCGATTGTTTTGACTCGTCGGATATCCAGTCTGAATACTCTTGTTGTAAACACAACTGATAAGTGACAACAAAACAAACATAGCAACGGTACAGTTTTATGATATAGGTAGTGTTAAATCTAAATGTTGTTTAATGGGCGGCGAAAAGATTTTGGCCTGTCATGCTTATATGGTTTTAACCCTCAAACGCCGGAAAATATTTTCGTTAAAATCGTGTTTGTTTTTGGGATGTTTACACTCAGTTGCACTCTATATGCCCAAAAAAATACTTTAAATTAAATAAAAAACCACCAGTGGGCGACAGAATGGCTGTTACGGAAGGAAATATGTTTTATTCAGGTAAGGGAGAAGTAACACATTTTTTGAACGAAATATCTAGATTTAGATTACAAACTTTTTTTATTTTGTGGTAAATTTTACAAATAACATTTAAGAATGGTCAACATTGTGAACTACCTTTAAAAAAAAAAAAAAAAAAAACAAGGTGAACTGTTCAATTTAGAAGCAACTGAGTAGGTTATTTGCTACGGGCTAATTCTTTCTGAATACAAAAAAGTTCATTTTTCCCAGTTACCTACTTCATGTGAAACTGCACGTTGCACCTAGCACATGAACCAACATCGCATTTGATGCAGTACCTAGGTCATTATAACTCTGGTACATCCTACAAGTGCGCACCTTCTCCTTTTTTTGTCCGCACAGTCATCACGTAGGTCAACACCATCATATCGAATGTCTGGTATTACAAGTCTGTTGAGATGACGAGGTTTAGGGGCTCTCCCAGAGCTCTTCACTGCATATGTATTCAGGTAGGTCTGTGCAATCTCACGCCTGAATTGCAGTTTGGTGAGTTTATTCCTGACTCGTTTATGAATTGCCCAAGCATTATTTATTGACGTGTCGACTAGCCAAGCCAGCAGTGGCCAGTACCATTTTTTTCGTATGGTGATCGGATATTGATTTACGTCCTGGTCCATGCGGTCTGTACCTCCCATCGACTGAGCGTATTTGCTTATTGCAAGTGGTTGGGGAACGGTTATAACTGGTGATTTCCTGAAGAGTAAGGCCGTTTTTGAGGACTATATCTTTCCTGGAAAAAATATAACATTACTTATTACTACATAGATCCCAAAACAAAAAATACAAATTTATTTGAAAAAAAAGGAAGACTGTTGAAGTGATTTTTCTGACAAAACTGAAAAATAAGCACAGGCGCCTTTGTGACAAATACGTCACGCGGCTAAAAAACGACAACTAGTGACCTCAAAACAATAATTAATAAAGAAAAATCCACATATTTCACTGCATACGTATCCAACAAATACGGAAACAGCGTAGATAAATGCAGGTGATGAAAAATATATGTATTATCTCACTTACCAATGGTTGGGATCCACGAGAAAATGAGTGGTGTTTTCTAATCGTCGTAAAAGGTCCTTAAAACTGTCGTACTGGAACTCGATTCAGACTGATGGCCCTGACCACCTGAAGGAACGGAGAGAGAAGTGTCTGGAACCCGCGTCCTGGGGACGGAGACTAGCGCGATCTACATGTCACTGAGGGAGTCAGAACCGCCGTCAGTTTTGCCAATCTCCACTGTTTTTCCGGATTCTGGTAGATCTACCGAGTTTTTCACCCATACAATTCTACATACCTAACTGTTTTCTACATTTTGGTTTATTATTCTGTGAATAATACACCCATGTAATCGCTTAGCAAAAAAATTTTATAACACCCCCTCAAAATTTTTTCTTTTACGTTTTAAGGTGCATAGATTCCAAAAATGTACCGTGTACCGGCTTCATTTTTGGTCTAAAAAAGCCGTTCTTTCGCACACATGCTCCATTTGGGCCCTAGTTGTGTCCCGAAACTTTTCAGCCCGATCTGAATATACCCAGGGGTGTTATCAGTGAAAATGTGCACAAAAATAGGTACTTTTTGTGTTTTAGTAACATTTTAGTAACATGGGCTTTTGAGGTATGGTTTTCCATGTTTTTGGGGACGAGAAGACCGAATATGAAGTCCATTTTGACCAAAGAGTGGAAAATCGAGGTTCTACCAAATGTTCAGCTCCCAAAATTGATTTTTTATGAGTCAAAAACCTGGGAAATCGTCTGAAATCACCATCAATTTGTATAATAACACTGGAAGTAGTATCAACACGTGAACTTCGTTCACGTACTTCGTGGCCTAACATCCACGTGGACTTCGACCAAAAGTCTAGAGCCCTCATATTCACTGGCTTTTCCATTGTAACGTACATGTCACATTGGCCTGGAGGGGGGGGGGGGTTAAAGGGGGGGGGGACAAGATATGGATAAACTGAGAGAAATTTTAGCCAAAAAGACGGTCAAATCCAACCGTATCACACGGCTAAACATTAGCAACCGTGTGTATACGGTTAACGTTGACCGTCTCGAAAAAGACGGTTACTGCATTTGCCGCCCCCCAAAAGACGGTTAATGCATAACCTCCCCTAATGACGCTACGGTTACTGCTGAAGACGGTTGTTGCATTGAGACGGTTAAAAATTAGCAACCGCCTTTTAGTCGGTTAAAGCACATGATCCAACAGTATCGGAGACGGCTACTGCAACCGCCTCTGATACTGCTAAAGCATGGTTTGACAGTGTGTGGGGCGGTTGCAGTAACCGTTTTGAGGCGGTTGCAGTGACCGCCTACGATATTTAAGTAACCGTTTGGAGGCGGTTGCAGTAACCGCCTACGATATTTAAGTAACCGTTTGGAGGCGGTTGCAGTGACCGCCTCTGATACTGTTAAACGGTTGAAGTAACCATCTAGAGTCGGTTGCATTGACCGCCTACCACACTGTCAAACCTAGCTTGATACGGTTGAAGTAACCGTCTAGAGTCGGTTGCATTGACCGCCTACCACACTGTCAAACTTAGCTTGATACGGTTGAAGTAACCGTCTAGAGTCGGTTGCATTGACCGCCTACCATAGCTTGATACGGTTGAAGTAACTGTTTGGAGGCGGTTGCATTGACCGCCTAGCAGTATTCATCGACCGTATGAAGTCAGTTAAAATGTGCTCCAACAGTATTGGAGGCGGTGGCAGTAAGCGGTTACAGTAACCGCCTCCGATGCTGCTAAAACATACCTACATTAGCAATAACGGAGGCGGTTACTGCTACATACTGCATACCCCTGCATACTGTGAAACCACACTTCAACTGACCTCAATAGGGTCAATCAATACTGCTAGGGCAGGATGTAGCAGTATCCGTGGGTTTTAAATTGCTTGCTTGTGGGAGAGAAGCCCTTCCCTTCTCAAGCCCTACCTGGAAGTGCGTAGCATAGGGATTAAATTGGTGAAGTGTTGACTTCACTACACCAAATCACTCGTTGTTTCACAAATTTACACGGCGGTTAATGGAAATACATTGACAGTGTTAGGTAGGCGGTTGGAACATTCATTGACCGTCGTAAACAACTAATGTTTCTTTGACCGATACGAAGACTGTTATTTCAAATTTACAAGACGGTTAATGAAATTACTTTGACAGTGTCAGGTAGGCGGTTGCAACAACTATCGACCGACAAAAACGGTTACAACGGAATTCGTTACTGGTAGTAACCGTCATGGACGGTTAAAGGCGCCGCCAACCGCCTTCACTAGACTGTCAATGCAGGCTCATCAACCGTATTACACTGCCTGAACCAACCGTGTACTATACTGTTACAGATTTTCAGATGCACTAACCGTACTGGTATACGGTTAAATACCATATTTCCGTTATATAAGACGGTTAGGTTGCTGAACAACCGACTATAAAACGAGTAAAAATTCCTAACCTATACGCTAAACCATTTTGTCGGGAAAGATTTCATCAATGACCGTCTCCAAAAACACGGTTAATGCATTTACCGACTCATCCAACCGTATTTAACGGTCAACCCAACCGTATTGAACGGTCAAACCAGTGCCGGGGGGCTGCATTTTAGACGTTAGCCGTCTCGTTCTGTTAACGTATATACGGTTACTACACGAAATCTGACCGTTTTTTTTTGCACTAACCGTTCAAATTCTGAAACTTTAACCGACGTTTTTTCTCAGTGTAGATATAGGTACGATTTTGGTCCTAGTTAATGCCTATCATGGCAAAAAGAGGATAAAATAGCTGATGGATAAAGACATGGATGGATGATCCAGGGGACATAAATATCGTTATGTTTGACTAAGATCTTCGACCAAGATTCGACACTAATGTATTCAAACTTCCGAGTATGTCCCCTGGTTCATCATCCCAAGTATTTAAATCTTTTAGCTGCATGTAATTTATCCCCCCCTAACCTTAAGCATGACTAGGGCCAATCTTCGTCGAAATCGTCGCCCATTAGACATTGTTCAGACTGAATACCGTTAACTTCATTTCATCCGAGTTGTGTGCATATACGTAACCGGACATTGACACACAGGGATTCCTAAACAGACTGAACACGATTAAGAAATGGATATATCTGTAATTTCCGTATGATCTGTAATATGTTGTATGATCCATGTTATGTGTAGTATCCACGTTCCTAGAGGGAGGATACGGGGACCAGGTTAGGGTTAGTATTGCAAGAAGAATGAAGTAGCATGTTCGAACGAATTGCGATTATTATACATGTGCTATTATTCAAGAGAATTTCGGTTATTGAATCTCGCGTACCGAAAGATTATGTGTATTGAGTGATGCATGCATTACAAGAGGATACCCTTTTCAGGGGACCCCTTGCTACTGTATACTCAAAGATAAGCAGGAAACACACTACCAAGGCTCTTAAAGTCAGTGTGTGTACAAAAAATTGAACTTGATGGTTTCATTGCAACAAAAGCAAAAACCATGGAAGTCGGATGAATATTTAACCTGGTTAAAGACTATGCTAAACTGAAACTAACTAAACCTTCACGCATTATATTAACCCCCATCGCAGACTACGTTAAAAGCATATATTTATGTGGGAAGTAATGGCGTATAGGTTTGAATACGTTAGATTAGAGGGATATAGAGGCAGAGAGGCGAATCGCCTACCGCACCTCGTTCATTTAGGTCGAATTATTCCGCGCCGTCTCTATCAAATCTATGGAGAAACTAAAAATGTGGAAAATTGTGTTTGAAGCGACGCTATCAAACGAATAACCAGTTTTGTAAATCGGAACATTTTTCAAGTTTATTTCCCGCCTTCAGCTCACGACATGGACATTGAAAGCTGCGAAGCTGTGCACAACTATGCCCCAAAGTTGGTCGATTGCAGATTTTAAAAAACTGCGGTGTGCACATCGTGCACAAATTTTATCGTACACACACCCACAGGCACGCACAAATGTACTGCCATGGATTTGGTTCCAAGGCGGTCTGAAACGGGTGACTTTAATTTTCCAATCAAATAATAATTCATGGCTTTGGTAGTCAGATTATAATTTATAAAGGGTTGCAGATGGAGTTGAGATCTCTTGGTCTTCAAAATGCTAATCAAATTAATTGTTCGGTAGAAATTATTGAACTTGCGAACTTGATTGGGTTGAATGTGGTGGACCGCCCTTTCAAGTTGAGATGAACTCGGACTAGGTACCTAATGATTGAAACTAATGTTTGTTGTTACAGATGATTCAAATCTCAGTGGAATAACTTCTGTAGTCTGTATTATACCAATTTGTTCATCGGTTGACGATGTTGCATAATATTCTAAACATGCGGTTAGTAGTAGCAGACCGCAGGTTGAGTATAATGGGATATCTGCATGTTACGAGTGCATAATAAGTTTATCAACTCTTGTGCGTAGCACAGGACGTTGTGAAAGGCTTTTAAATTACTACAGTCCCCCGACTCATCATCCTGCGCGTTACATAGTGAAGGGGCAATACGAGATCACTGAGGCTAGCGTAGGTAATTATATGTTGGTTAATTACAAGGGGTAATGGTTCTAACCGGAGTGGATGTGCCCCAATTAGTCTCTGGAAACTCCAGCTCTTTTGTACTGAACTGCGCTCCTGCAGTTCCGAATTCGCTTAGTCTTATATAGAACGTCAACAATAAACCAGTATGTCTGATATTTCTAAAGGAAACTCAAGGAAGATTAATACAAATATATACTAAGTGGTATTTTTGGATGACATTAAAGTTTTGTATTTTGAAAAAATTGTGAAGTGTGCAAAGCCCGTATTCTGTATGAATAAATAAATGAACGGGTTAAGAAGTAGTGAAAGTAAATTAAACAGCCATCTCAGGCTGAGGCTTTACGTCCAACTGCCTCGCCGTTGTCGCGGACGTGGCTCTCAATCTCAGGAGGATCAGAATCTGGTCCGATCGTTTCACTCATAGCTACCTATTGCTACCTAGGTTCAGACGAGGGGCGTTGGGATTCGAACTGACGGACCGCAGTCGGACCCAACCGCCAAGTGACGGAGTGGATTCCCGAACAGCCCATGGTAGTGCGATGGGCGAAACAGTAACTATGTAGGTTTTGAAGAATTCGCTAAACCTGTGTGAACCGCGTTAACTGCGGACCAGGAGGAATGGTGTTTAGCGGAGGGAGAGGGTTGCTCACCCCCGAACAATAACCATTGTCCTCTTTCCAAAGTCGACTGGAGTCAGGAGCTTCGTAGGAAACAGGCCGACGGGTCTTTGTGGCTAATGGTTCAATTTTTTGGCTTCGTTCCTCAAAAGCAGGCTAAGCCTTGGATCTTTGATTTGCCGTTTTGATTTATTATTGTCAATAATAAACCTTTGTAATCGACCATGAAAAAAAAAAAAAAAAAAAATCTAACCCCCCTCCCCTCCGAAAGCTTCATGGTTTACGTTTCAAGGGACGTAGAATACGAATATCAAATAAAAAATCCGTTCATACGCCGTCCGCGGCTTTTTCCTTAGTTCCCACGAACCAGAATTCACGAAATATGGTATATGGGTCCCGTTTGGGTTCTTGCTGGTCCTCGATGCTCGGCGTTACTGTCACTAAACTCTAAGGGGTGAAAAATAGGGGTTGAAATATCCAGAGTATCCCTATCTCGGAAAATTCTATCTTGAGGCGTTGGTTTTATCGAATTTTTAAATAGTTCAATTTTTCCTGAATTTTTGAGACCATCCGGAGCATTCTACGATGTTGCTATACAATTTTCCCTAAAGAGCAAGGTGTATGGAGCGCATAACACTCGCCTCGTACCCATGTGCCCCGTAGCTCAGTTGGTTAGGGGTCGAAATCCGATGCTGAAGGTCGCAGGTTCGATTCCCAGCCGGGACCAAAGGGACATTTTTCACTTCACACCAACAATTTACCTCCAGAAGAACACCTGAATTTTGCCATTTTACACACTGGTTTTTATGAAACTGTAATTCCCGGGCCGGCTGCAGTACTCGGTTTAGGGCTTTCCTGGGGGGAGCTCGAGGGTAGGTACTGATCAAAGAAAACAGTGATCTACGCAGAAGGGGCATACAGGTAAATAATAAACCGTTGTGTAATAATTTGCAGCGTTTTTCAGGCAGACTTGAATATTTTGATCGATGAAGCACGTCTTCTTCCATTTTACAATGCTGGGCAGGAAAGCTATCACCTCTGTCACCCCTATATTATCTCTATAGGTAACCTACCACAAGCCATTTGCGACGTTCTTCCCATCCAAACTATTCTCCCAAGCAACCTTCCTTCTATTTATTTATACAGTAATTGTTCTCGACTTAAAAAAAATTAGCTCAGTCATTCTCGTTCGTTCAGTAGTAAACTCATATTCGTGATTTATTCATTTTATTAGTTTATTTTACTATTTTTAAATGTTCACAGTAATATACTTGGTTTTGCAATGTTATGAAATATTGCCCAACGTTGCAGGCCATGCCTGTGCTGTTGGGAAAGAATCGGCCTACTACCACTCATTTTCCTAATGGAAACACCCAAACAACTACACCCAAACTTGAACGAATCGAGGAGGTTGTGAGGAAAAAACTGGCTGCCATGACAAACAGAAATGAAGCTCTGAGATCAGCTTGCTGAAAAGATGAGAGTAGACATACATAGTAGACCCAGCGCATCCTTGAGGACCGTTTTAGAACTACATGGAGCACGAAGAGGCATCAGATAACTAAGCAGGCAAAATGACCCATAGATCACAGCGCGAAAAAAATTATTTTGTTTCATTTTTGGTACATAAATCACATTGCCCGACTGCTCTACAATTAACATGACCAATATCGCTTCATTTACTGAACATTCATCTTACATTGAAATTATACACAAGACAATGATTTTGAATGTATGTATTTATCTATAATATTTCAATTCGGGTCTCGAAGCTCGAGCGCTGAATTGTGACAAACGTATGTCACATGGCCCCTACATAGTCAGGTGTCCATTTGCTTGACGCGGCAAAAATGAATAAATGAAATGTTTTATTACTTTCCTCTGTATTAGTCTCACGAAATCCATTAACACTCGTCAGACAGTTCTCATTTACAGATTTCTCAATTTATTCCATAACTTCACGATGTATCCCCCCCTCTCCCCCCACCTGCCAATATTCCATAAAGCGCATCATCATTAATTGGCATTTGTGTTAGCGATCGTAGTGTGAAGCTTATAGATGTAGATGAGAAACATATCCATGAAGTCAGCGTTTTTCCGTGATGCAAAAATGTTTAATTAATTAAATAAACTCAATCGACGCCCATGTAAATTCTTATCTATTTTGTTTTTGTATGTTACAGGTAAGCTAGCAACGAGATACATAAGAACGGAATTTGCGACAACTTTTGGTAGGTAGTAACTACCAAGGTAGGTAGTTACCCAATTTATGTACAGTAAAATTCAGCTAGTCTGGGCTCGTGATAATCCGTGCAGATCGGGAGCAAAATTTACGAACAGATAGCTGTTTTAGATACCGGAAACTTTTTACGAATAAGACGCTTTGGGGGGGGGGGGGGGGGGGGGGGGGCTGTCCGCCAAACAGCGTTGAATGAAATGTCAAGGTTTTGGGGGAAGGAACAGGTTTCTATGCACATATCCAACAGAGGTTGAGGGAACAGATTTATATTTGCACACCCAAGAGCGAGGTGCGAAACACCGAGCATGCTATATTGGTGTGTAAAATGGATAACTATCCTTTTTGTGGTTGAGGAGGTTTATTTTGCTGGTATATTTTTACAACAGGGTTGTTCATGTAGCCGGGGGGGGGGGGGGGCTACCACATATTTTTGCACTGATAAAGTAAACCTTTTTTCCCTGTACCAAAAATTTGTTTCTCATTAGGTACTTACTTCTTAATACCGAATCATTTTTTCTCACTAAATTTTTTTTCGACCGATCGGGTTCAGATTTTGAAGACTTCCTCACGGAGCCCCAATGAAGTGTCCCGAATTTCAACTCTTAAAACCATCTCTAACCTCCTCCTAGAAACTCCCTCCTCCCCCCCGCCCATGCGCGAAATGGTGGGGATGGGGGCGAAAAAGTGCACAAAAAGCGCTTTAATGGATCTCAAATGTGTTTGCAAAATTTCAGCTCGATACGTTGTGTCTGAGGCTGTAGCCCTGTCAGAGAAATACAAGAACAAGTAGAAAAATTTGAAAAATAGCGATTTTCAAACGTACATAACTCCGGCACCTGATCGTCTCGAGTGTTGGAATCTGGTACACGTCCTCTGGGCCCCCTCGATAATAGGTGTACGAAAAATCAACACCATTGACCAATAGGGGTAATGTCGTGTAAACAGTGTTCTTCGTAGCTTTGGATGTTTCAGTTTTCTTAGATATATTAGGTATTCACTAGTGCATAGAATGGAAAAATTGTTTTAGAAAGATTGCTTCCGAAATGGCTGATAAGGGGAGTCCCTGAAAACTGATCGAGTTAACACGCGCCATCGTATGGAACTTGTTACAGTGCCTATTATAGTAAAACACAGCTGTGAATGATTAATCGTTTGGTTTTTTATAGTCGCTGTCAAGCTAGAAGAGTTCGGAAGATTCAAAAGCAGTATATTCTGTAATCAAGTACCGGATGATAAAAAGCTTTTTCCAGTGATAAATTGCCATGAATCTATAGGTGTATCGTCGCACCTTGGGCTTGGGAGGCAGACCTATCGTACTCCTATGGCTTCTCACTATGTAACAAATTGCCTCGTTGGGAAGTCGGCTATGTCGCCTATTGAATATTTTCCAATCCATTCTCTTTTTCCGTACTGCCGAAGATTTGTAGGATTTATGCACATACTGTTGGAAACCATCGCCATGGTCAGGTATATTCGGTGGCTATACAACGGGAAAAATAGAGCGTAACATTGCCACAAAGGTAGTTTTGGGATGCAGTTGTACGAGTATGTTGTAGTAGACTTTTGCTGGGAGATTTTGTTGAAATTCTCAAGAGCCATTCAATTAGCTTTTTTGACGGAGCCTTTTCTAATGTGTTTGTAATTCCGAGCGGAATGATAGAAGAACCTGCTCATGCGCAAAAAACAAAAGCGTGGTACATCCGTAGGTCCTGTTCTGTTCAACCGATTCTATTGATCATTTATAAATTACACGGTGATTGAAGTAATTATATAGTTTCTGCGCTCGTGCTGTCACGAAATCCTTGTGGACAGATTTTGGTCGACTTCTTAATGGCCATTCCATTTCAATTTTTGGCATGGCCTTATATTGCAGCACGTAATTGCTATTGGCGTACTTAACGGTAGAATGTCGCATGAACAGACGCGATCTCACATACTCTTTTTACATTTAACTCTTCTCGGGCATCGTCCAACTTCGCCGAAGTTTGATGAAAGGTGGGGTGTAATAATCACCCTGTGTGTACAAGGGTGAGTCCTGATGAGTCCGACAAAATAATTGAGTGAAACTTCACATCAAATGGAGAAGATGGCCAAAACACGGGGTTCCAAACATCGCAAATTAGTGGAAAAAGAGATTTTTGAAGTTTGTTCCTCAGAGAATCGTTATTCCACACAGACTTGATTTTCTCCTCTATTTACTCACGTTTTTCTATTTTTGACCTCATATTTTGAGAACTACCTTAAGTTTCACGTTATATTCGACCATCTCCATTTCCCAGAGCTCACAAAGAATAGCGCTTTAAGGGACTCAGGCTAAGGCAAACGTGAAAATAACAGTTGTTTAAAAACATTGAAAACCATTAGCTGCACTGGAAATACGTAACTCTAGCACTTTGCAAACTCCTCAAAACTTCTCCCAATTCTCAGCTTCACAACGTTCTACTCAATTTTATTCCTACAATGAAATTGAGGAGTAAATTGGGTGAATCTCAAAAAACGTAATTTTCGCCAAAATCAAGGGGTTTTGCGTGTAACACGACTTCCTCAAAACTTGAGGATTTAGGTATTGACTTCCACATAATTTTCTCCGCTGAATCGAATGG
Source organism: Leptopterna dolabrata (assembly GCA_954871275.1). Taxonomy (NCBI): domain Eukaryota; kingdom Metazoa; phylum Arthropoda; class Insecta; order Hemiptera; family Miridae; genus Leptopterna; species Leptopterna dolabrata. The sequence continues at coordinate 108,587,886 of OX940974.1, read as the reverse complement.
TGACACTCCCAAGCCTCCCAGACTGAGTGAAAATTTATATTTGCATAACCTGTGTACAAGTTTAGATATTTAAAAAACGCGGGGTAAAAACCTCTCTGTTTGTCAACAAGTGCTGGGGGGACGGTGCATGCAAAAACCCTTGATTTTGACGGAAATTCCACGTTTCTTGAGATTTGCACTCCCCATTTTCTCCCCTAAATGTCACTGTAGGAATAAGATTGAGTACCGTTGGAAAGCTGAAATTTTGGAGGAGATTTGCAAAAAACTAGAGATATTTTCAGTACACCTACTGATTTTTCGAAGTTTCACAGAATTGCCATTTTCATGTTCTGCTTAGTTTATATCCTCAAAGCACAATTTTTTGTGAGCTCTGGGAAATGCTGATGGTGGAATATAACGTGAAATTTAACGCAGTTGTCAAAAATGGGGCCAAAAATAGAACAACGAGAGTAAATAGAGGAGAAAATCAAGTCTTTGTCTGCAATAACTGTTTTATCGCAGAAAACTTCAAAAGGCGATGTCTCCACCAATTTACGATGTTTGGAACGCCGCGTTTCAGCATTATTCCCCTACTGATGTGTAGCTTCACTCAAATTATTTTGGTCTGGAATCACCCTGTGTAGTATAAATTGAGGATATATTTGCAAACTGTATGAATCAACGTAAAAATATGACAGACCTGTACTGCCTGCGCTGGCGGACGTTGTGAGTATTTTTGTGTATCCCTACTTACTAGAAGAATGCACCTCACTCAGGTCCTGTTATCGAGGATTCAGATAGAGTAATCGTCCGAAAACGATATTTTTTTTTTAATCTGAATTTGCATGTAAGCGATTTTATTTGTAACGGCTGACACAAAAGAACTTTGTGGGAATGGTCTCTATCCCCCTCTTACTGTCACTGTCCCCGGACCCTTGACGAGTAATTGCCTTAAATATTTCCTCCGAGCGACAAGCTCAGCCCCTCCCTCCACTTTTGCTCACTTAAGAGCCTTGCAAATTGGATTTATTCTCCTTTTATTATAGCTATGAATATTTCATGATTTAGCAGCCACCTCCCCCCTCCCTTTCGACCGTTAAAATAAAGCGTTTTTAAGATTAGCTGGGCAACTTTTTTCGAGACTCTACTAGCCTAACTAACCGTGTAATACCGTGAAAAGTAAATTGCGATTTCCATCCGGAGGTTCAGGAATACGCTGTGGGCGGACGATCCATTTTTCTGTCCTCTGATTGGGAATCCTTTGAACGATCTCACACAGACTCTATGAAGGTTGATAAAGAATACGCTCCCTCCATCACATACAATCATTTTCTCACTATCCCTCTTTCACTCTCGCACACGTGTTCTTTTCGTGATGTGTATGATATTTTATAATTTACATATTCAATCAGAACATAAACGTGAAGTCACGTACAACAAAACCACGTGTCTCAGCCTTTATCATCGGCAAATAGTCGCGATTTCCACGGGGAGTTCGCGTCTGGTGTTTACAACACACTTGAAGGACACAAGGCTATTGCAATGAAAAATTTTAGTTTTCATTAGCTAAAAATAGAATGATCGTAATTTAAGGCCAAAATTAATTATTTGGAAGCCCAAAAAATTTCGCGAAAGAGTAATTAAAATTCATTATTTGTTTCGATTATTAGTTTTGATTAGGCAAACTTTGTATGTGCTTCTTCTTCTAATTTCATAAACGAAACAGTGGTCTGGTTATTTATGAAACTCACCGGTACCTATGACGCCATTAAGAAGAGGAAGTGAATTTTTTTAAAATTTATAGATAGATCTACCATTGATGTATGATATTCTTTTTTGTTATGGTAATACCGTGAAATCGGGTTTCAAACAATTACTTGGGGTGATAAAACAGTGTCGCCCCGTTCCGGTGCTTAATAATCTTCTCAGAATTGTGTTACACATCATAAATTTTATAAAGCAGTAAAGAAGTGCGTGCTTCAGGTTTTCCGGTGTTCCTGATTCATACTCGATGCTGATCCTAATCAGCAGAACCTATAGGTTATCAAAAATTTCACGCGGGAGCGTTGTGACCGCCGAGGAAACCGAAAACTGGAAGCGACCAATAACACTGGTTACACGACAGAACAAGTACCTAGGCTTTTTACCCCTCCCTTGTGGGTGGGGGGAGGAGGGACTCCGGTGTTGATTTTTCGTTCACCCATTCTCGAGGGACTTGTACCACATTTCAACCCTCGGGGCCTTCAGTTGCCGGAGTTGTGGAGGTTTGAAAATTGCCGTTTCTCTTGTTTTTTGTTTATTATTTTCAGTAATAAACCTTAGGAATCGTCCATGGAAAAATAAAATGAAATTTTTAACCCCTTCCCCCCCCCCCCAATTTTACGGTTTAGGTTTCAAGGGACGTAGAATACGAATATGGAATAAAAATATTTCTGTCCGTCCGCCGTATGCAGTCCGCGGCTCTTTCCTTAGTTCCCATGAACCAAAATTCGCAAAATTGGGTATATGGGTCCCGTTTGGGTTCTAGTTGGTCCTCAATGCTCGGCGTTACTGTCACCAAACTCTAAGGGGTGAAAAATAGGGGTTGAAATGTCGGCGTGGGTTTCCTCTAATTTTTAATTAGTTCGATTTTTTTCTGCACTTTTGAGACCATCCGGAGCATTCTACGATGTTGCCATAAAATTTGTTGTACAATTTACCGTAAACAGCATGGTGAATGCAGGCATCAAGCTGTGTTGAGAGCGCATATCACTGGTCTCTCGGCTAGCTGGGATCTGTTGTAGCACAGTGGTGCTACAGTGGTGGACTGATACGGCAAAGTTCCGGAGATCGAAATCCTACCGGGACTGAATATTTGTTCACTCCACATTGACAATTTCCCTTCAGAACTTCATTATTTATGTTTCTTCTTGCCATTTTACCTATCAAACGGGTCAATTCGCTTTTCTGAGTTTTTTCAGAAATCACGATTTTCCTTGTACTCTACACACTTGAAAAAATCCAAATTTGGATGTACGTCAAGTAGGGGCTTTCTATGAACAAAATCTGATGTCGCAGATGTCGATACACCGTTTAAAAGTTGACATTTTTTGTTGAAAATTGGAGCAAAGTATCCCGGTGGTTTGATGACTTTGCTCCACGAATGAAATGCCATAGAAAACAAACCTGGAAAGACTCTAGGAGCATTAGCCCTTCCGTTGCATTACTTGGACCATATATAAATGAAAATGCCAACAAAAATTTATTTCGTCAAAATTTGGCAATTTAACATAATTTTCCAAATTAAACTTACAACATTTTTCATATTAAATCGTTCTTGTTAGTCACAAAAATATAATCTCATCAATTAAATGCGAGGAACATTGGTTCTTTACAGTTTAGGTTAAAAAAAACAGGTCGTACACAACAAATCTTGAAGAAAGTATCAGAGCTTTCCAATCACAACCAAACCAAGGTAACCACAAAAAAAAAAAAAAAACACAAATGATATAAAAACATACTTCAGGTAGTACTGGGTAAATAATTTTTCTCACATGGGTGAGGCATCTGAAGAACAAAAGTTGTAAGAGGTATGGTGTTTGGTACATCCAAACTAGAAAACTATTAATTCAATAATGACTTTAAACTGTAAAATTTACACTTGTTTGGGCACTTGAAAACAAACCACCACCGGAAAAAAAACTTTAATGTGAAACACTCTCCGAGGCATTTTCTGTAAACAAAAAACAAACAAAAGCGGGATAACATTCAGTACTGGGTTACAAAGAGAACGGTCTGGGTAAATTATATCTGAAATGTTAGGGTTTCTTTGCTCCATAACATTGGAGCAAAGAAACCCCACAATTCGGAGCAAAGTCTCCCACCCTACATGTTTGTTGATAACTAGTCAAGAAACCAGTTAAATATGAAAATCTCAATGAAATTCTGAATCAGCATGAAATTTCTGATAAGAGAGAAGTGTAACTCACCTGTTGAGAAGATTAAGATGGCCAGGAGACGTTAAATTTCCGGGACTTGCTGTAATCACGTTTTTCACGTCACTACAAGAAAAACATTATCACGAAGATGCAACACTCATGGAAAGTTATCCTTCATAGGGAAGTTACCTTCACCCATGCTCAACAACAAAAGCAATGGAGCCCTCATGTTGGATGAAAACTGTTGAGTTACGTCATTCTCGAAGATTTTCTGTTTTTGGAGTAAAGTTACCTCAGAGGGAGCAAAATGACCCCTTTTGACGTACTGTTTGTTATCGACAGAATTATTTTAGCAACATTTAACACGTGATTTAGGTAGGTAACTAGTAACGAGTACGGGGTTAGGTACTAAGAGGCGGAGGGTCTGCGATCTACATAATTTGTATAGAATAGCACATATATTATGTAGAAGAGTTATCTATACAGAGAGCTGTGATCTATAAGAGAAGGGTGTTCTGTACAAAATAATAAACCGTTGTGTAGGGATTTGCTGCGTTTTCTCACTTCTTCACGTTCCTTGACAGCCTCTGCGACATAACGGATTGAGCGGAAATTTTGCACATAATTCTTTATGCTCCAAGGAAGTGCCTCGTGTGCAAATAGCAGGCAGTTTCTAGGAGTAGGTTAGGGAGGGTTTTAAGAGCTGAAATTTGGCACACTTATTCGCTTGGGCTTCCTGAGGAAGTGGTTAAAATCTGAACCCGATTATAAAATCGTAGTTCTTTCGCACACAGCTCCATGTGGGTCCTAGTTGTGCTCCGGCTTGGCAGCCCGATCGAAATATACCCTAGGGATGAAAAATGTTCGTAAAAATAGAGTTTTTGTCCTTTTTTTGAGGTTTTAGTGAACATGAGCTTGTGAGTTGTCGTTTTCCATGTTTTTATGAATATTTGAATATATGAATATTTTTTCCATGAATTTATTTTATATAATGAATCAAGAAAGTTCAACAACTCTCAGTGATTTTAATGGACTTCACTACAGAAAATCTTAAACTTCCCTGTTTTACAACTGCACATGTTATTAATTTATAAATGTCTTATAATTATGTACCGGCCTAAGATAAAATTTCTATAATAATTGACCATTGTTTAAATTCGAGCCCAATTTAAACAATGTTCAGTTATTGTAGAAATTTTATCTTATGCAGGTACATAATTTTAAGACATTTATAAATTAATATCTCCAACCGAGGAATGTTTTGAGACCAGCCGGAGCACTGCACGTCCAGCCGTTCGTTCACATAAGGCCCTGAAGGCTTCGTCAAGATGATCGTGAACGAAACGGTATACATCCAGCACAGATCATTGCTCGGGACCACCTGATCATAGTTACGCATGGCTGCATGAAATCGAGTTGGTTGTTCCGTGATATTATTTGATTTGATGAATGATAGTTATTTGACGTTCTATTGGTAAGTAGTTTCGTAACTTCAACTAACGTTACGCTCCATGAATAACGATAAATACATAATTAATAATTATAGAATTCTTGAATCTACTGCATACTGGGAAACTGTAATTCCCCGGCCGGCTCTAGTACTCGATTTAGGGCTTTCCTGGCGGTGCGGGGGGGGGGGGGGGCATTACGGTAGGTATTGACCACAGAAAACAGTGATCTACGCAGATCTATCTATTTATCTTTTCAGGTAAATAATAAACCGTTGTATAATAAATTTCAGCGTTTTTTTCTACGTTTGGAGCGCTGTAACTTTCGTGAATTCTTACCCTCGCGTATTCGATAGTAGTTTTTGCTTTTTTTTAAGTTGGGAAACAAATTCAAAAAAATTCAAATAATGTTTAAAATTTTTTTAAAAAATTCCAAAGAAAACCGAATGAAAAAATTTTTTGCAGTAAAAATTGAATATTTCTTTGGATTGAACGTCATTGGATAGTTAGTGGTATCGGAAATAAACATAAAACTATTAATGCGAAAAGCTCCCCGCCGGGCAGCGTTGAAATACATTTCAAGCTTGCTGTATGCACATGCTACTTTGGCGGGCAACATGGATATCAATCCTTCTTGCGGCTGAGGAGGTTTTCCCGGCGGGGAAATTTTTACAACAGGGCTGTTTTTTTGGGGATATCAGACACTTGGAGCACAATCGAGTGTTGCCTATATTTACATTCAAACAAACGCTTATATACTTAAATTTAACACAAGCACAAGCCGGCACTTATACAGTAACATAATTCAGCGCCGTTTTGTTCTAGCCCCGAGCATATTTAACGCCCCTTAACTTTAGACCCCCCCGGCTCTTAGAGTGAATGCTGAGCGGGTGGAGTGAACATGGCGATATTCAGGCTGCATTTGTTATCCGATTTCAATCGGATTTTTTTAATTGATTGGGTTTTGGTCTAGTAAAGCAAAAAACCTGGGAAAACTATTCTAAATATAACGCATATATACCTACACGGCGCCTTAGTGGGCGTCCCTTGTAATGCATTTCTCAACTATGTTGTTTTCCTATCGTCACCAGTATCTTTTTTTATGGCAGCTCATATGAAATATAGCGGATTCTAGTTATTGTAATTTGCGCTATTTAGGACATTCGCGGAACGCTTCGATTTTAAATATTTCCAAACGTATCGTCGGTCGCGCAAGCGCACCAATCTGGCGCCGCGCTGCCCAGCCTGAGATCGTTCGAAAAAATAAATCCCAAAAAAGCGCGTAGCGCTGCGAATCTGCGACCAAATGTGTCTGAATGTTTCGAGTTAGCTCTTTTGTGGAGATAATTAAAAATAATTCACAGCGTTCGAGTAAACACACCACAAATATTTGTACGGCGACCGCAGTTTTGGTGCCATAGCTTTTTCTACCGCTTTACCACGTTCCCATTTCATTTGCTCATTATGACTTCACATGAAGGGGGAATACTCCGCCATCCTGAATCTTTTATTGCCGCCGGTGATGGTCGGTCCTATACTGTATGAGCTCATCTATAATACAATTCAACTACTTCCGGTCACTGCTCACTCGGCCGCTCTTTAGAAGGCGCTTTGTGGTTGCGAACTGAATTACATTGCTTTTCCACTTCAATAAATCCCCATTTTACTTCAGGAAATTTCTTGAGTCCGAAAGATAGAAAGAATACAGTTTGATGTATCTAACACACCTCCTCTAATAAGTGCATGATCTACCTATATTTTCCAGTAACCGATGTATCAGAAAGGATGCAATGTTTTCATCTGATTCGAGATGTTAGCGTTGGAGAACTAAGGACTACTCATACATGCAGAGGGATGATCTAATCAAAATTTTATTTTTATTTTTGGCCTGAAGGAATTTTTTGGTGCTGTATTGGCACAAATGGTTTTAAAAAGACTGTTCCAGTCTGAGGTAACAGCGCGAAATTTCGACCCATGCTCATCTCCCTTTGTAGAGCTGTCTTTTTCCGTGTTTCAGTAAACTCCAAGTTATTCAATTCTATTCAGTCGGATTGTATTTCATACAAGTAAACAATAATAAATCCAAACACCTTCAGTTTGTACAATCCACACGCATGCAGCTAAGCTTTGTGACGCGTAGGGAATCTCACATTCATAATAACAATGTGGCTCTCAGAGCAAAAATAAAAGCTTAAATAATAAGCGTTATTAAAGGAAGGGCTACGGAAATTAATACAATTTTATCTACGGATAATAACATATGTCTTTAGATCCATGAACTGAATAACAATAGTTGACACCGTTGACACCAAGATGAAGGAGGGAACTTTACTTATGCATGCTTTAGAACAAGGTATTACACCCGGAGGTAGGTACCGCTCTCAGCCAAGAATAGAAATATCGATTTTTTTGTTTTTGTTTGTATGTCTGGCGAACGGAGAGACAGTGGGTGATACCTATATTTCTGAGACGCACGGGGAGTGATAAACAACATTGTGACAGGTAACTAACTGGAAAGCCGGGTTTTAGAGGCTGGTGTAACAACGCTGCTGCGTCATTCATATTTTAGAATACAATAGAATAAGTTTATTAACAAATAATTCAATTAAAATCAGACACATACTCAGGTATATGAATAGAATTGCAAGGTTGTCGTACAAGTCGCTACATAATGAGCGCTATATTGAGCGGAGGAGGGAGCAGAAGGCGATAAGTTGAACCAATCACGTACTTGTGATTATGCAATCATGGGACTATTATGGCTTAGATGGTCAATTGTGAACACTTTTAGTCCAGTGAAAAGATCGATCGAGGAGTATCCTTTTGGCTTGCCTGGCAGAACTTCTAGAATTGCCTTTTGAAGAAGAGAGACTGTTCGAGTACACACATGAACAAACCACCCCATACCAGATAACTAATGATAAACAGGCTGAACCATTGATTTTTAAGTTCACTAGCAGCAAGATCTGCTGCGGAACCTGGTGGCGAATATTGTAGAAAAAGTGCTTGAACGTATTAATAACGTATTCAGCAAGTTCGTCCTGCCGAAGTTTCTCATCAGTAATCACCCCCGAGCATCACTGGTTAGCTACTCTGAGAATCTGATTGTAAGGCTATTTCCTAATTGGGCAGGCATCGTGCGATCGGCTGGTAACCCCTGGTACATTTTTGACTACATCTGCAAGGAAAATGAACGAGAGTGCAGCCGCGCAGTCACCAGTTTTAAGATGCCAGTAAGCGTCGAAGATTGGGTACACACGAATTTCGTTAATTCATTGTTCTCCGAAACTCATTGCTGCACAACTACTGTTGACCGCGCGTTGAAAAACAAACAGGTTTGTTTTGAGGCGATGAGGCATTTGGCGCTCCCGCTGACTGGTCGAAGTCTGTAACTGCATAAGGCACTCCCGTCCAAAACGATAGGTTTGTTGCTTACGCGATGAGACGATATCATCGGCAAATAAAAAAAGTTTAACTTTGATAGGCAGAGGCAACATGATTGACGATAATCGTGATGAGTATGGGGTAAGGCAACTCCTTTGAATAACTCCAAAGTCCACGTTCATTAATATCCATTATCAACTTTCTCTACCGGCACTTCTTGTATACGGGTCACTGAGATAACTCTCAAACCACCGGATTGCCTCTGTCAGGTTTTTACCTCATACAGAATCAGAGGCCCGCTTTTCGGATTACTCATGTCAAGCAGACACAAGATACTCATCAGCCTCAAGATACTCTATCAGTCGCACCTTGTAAGTAGGAAAATAGGCCGGAAATTCGTGGCTTTTATAGCAACACCTTTGAAAATCGGGATGAAATTGGTGATACATTGAACGAGGAAAATAAACGCCCGATGAAAGCTGAAATGCATGCCGACTCACGACGACAGCCACGGAACCAAATTTGTGCAGTAATGTTGAAACACAAAATGGGAGTGGAAATTGAGATTTTTTGGCACAGTGATTATTCACCGTTGAGTTTCTTGACAGCCGTTTTTCCACCTACCTACCAAGCACACTTAAACTATAGTGACTGGAACTGACCATTTTCAGGCAGCGACGTTGAACTAACTCTTTTTCTATGATTTTTCAAATATTCCTGCACATCCTGCGTCACAGTGTCCGTGTGTGTATTGGTATGGTGGGGGGGGGGGGTACAATGATGTAGCGCTGGAGTCTTTGAAAAATCATAGAAAAAGAACTATTTGTCGCAGGAGAGTGCGTTTGGTCTCAAAATTCTTAGAATGGAACCTGCTTTAATTTAAAAATAACATAAACCGCTTTTGTCACCCATACGCATACCCCATTGAACAACACGGTGATGCTTCTCCACTTTTGGTTTCCATTCAAAGTCTGCGATAACTTGGTAAATACTAGAATGAACACCTTGACGACACGAAGGGTATGGAGGATGCCTCCTTTGAGAAGTTGTTATATAAGGGTTGTTGAGGGATAGGGGCTATTCATCCACCGGCTGTGCGGTTGCAATTCAAGAGGAAACCTGCAGAACTATATGATAAAGGCCAGCTGGAGAGACTTGGGCCTTTCCGTCCCCTCAAGGGCTCCGGGACCGAGCTATGACTATTCACCAGAGGATGAATACTGCGATGGTGATTACGCGGTAAAGGTACTTGTTACTCATGTTGATAGACACTCCTCTAATCCGATTCAATTTCCTACTGCTAAACGAGATTCCGTCCGCTCCTCTTCTACCCCCCCTCGACCACACTGTACCATCACTGCCTTCTAGAACAGTCGCTCACCACCTGCGCTTCACTCGCTCTCCTTGGTTTCATTGCTTCTATATCCTATTACTGAACTGTCGTTCCTTAGGGAAGGAAGGAAGATGAACTGACGAGCGATTTAAACTTGGCATTAGCTCCTGCAAACCGAAAACGATCGCTGAAATCCACCTAACTAATCGGAGTAAATAATACTTGATGGTTCCTCGAAATAGGTTATACAGTTGCAACGCTCAATTCTAATGTAGTTTTTGTTTGGTTCAGTGGTTGGATAAGACCGAATAAAATCGCTATGAAATGATAAAGATGTCCTAGTGTTATAGAATGGTGGCTCAAGACAAAAACGCTATATTTCATCCGTGGGGGGAAAAATTGTCAGAGAATTGTGGGACAAATTGTGGAGGCAAAAAAAGTTAAAAATCTTAAAAAATAATAAAATCACCAAAAGTTGATATAACAGCACCGGAAGTGGTATATGTAACCGAAGATAAAAAAATGAGTATTTCAATATAATGTAAAAGAAGAAGGATTTCGCCAAAACATAATATCAGAAGTGGTTTGTGTGTTCAAAAATTGCTTCATCACCAAAATTATTGTAAGACTGTCGAAAATTCGCTCATAAGGTCATTGTGCATGATTGGAACTTATTAATGGGGGAGGGGGAGGGGGGTTAATAGAGAGAGTAAAAGCACTGGTCGCGGTTTCATCTGATTTCAATTGTACTCTTTGCAACTGATCAGCTATGGTTATAGCTGTGCTACTCGTTTTTAGTTGATACTGGTGAGGTAGGTAGGTATGTCAGCTGTATGTTTACTTATAAGGCTTTAATGTTTGCTAAGCGCTGAAAAAAAGAGTACCAGTTAGGTTTTAATGACATTTATTTGCTAATTGAACCAAAGTTCGTAAGGATTTTGATGGCATCAATCGCAGATTAGAAAATTTCTACATAGAGGGGCAAACATTGTCCTCTTGAGCAAGTTACCAAAATGTTTCCGCTTCCTCGAAAGGTGGGCTCGGGAGTAAATGAGGAAGTAAATGAAATCAGTCAAAAATTGAGCATCGCTGGCAATTTTCAGTGAAAGAAATACTGGTATTTTGAAACTCGCATGTCGCTAGTAACGAGCACAGCTATCTCGGAGAAATTTATAATGGTGTATTCCGCTCGGCTTTGGTTTTCGAGTTAACTCGACAACAATGGAAAGATGATTTTCCACGAAGAAAATAATGTTCGCAGCTAATGATCCCAGAGACAGGAGTCGTGGAGTTCGAGCCGTGGGCGGTGTTCGTTTCATAACCGGCTCAGATGAAAGGCCACCCGATTCCTTCAGCTTTTTATGAACGCACCTCGGGAGCTAGGCTTGTAGATAACGAGAGGAGAGACATCTAAAGCCTGAATAAAAATAACAACCTGCAAATCCGTTTCAGACCATTTCAATACCAAATCTGCCAAGAAAAAACCGATAAATATGCGTCTGTGTGCAGGTATGTCGAAATTAGTGTCCGATGCCCAGGCCGCAATTCACCTACATCCAACTTTTTTTAAATTTTGGTTTATTATTCTGTGAATAATACAGCTATGTATTCGCTCAGCAAACAGTTTTTATAATACCCCCTCAAACATTTTTTTCTACCGCCGTCCGCCATTATACAGGGTGTCTCACTTATGATCCGAAAAATTTCACCCACGTGTTCTACAGCTAATTTCCAACAAAAAGTGCCCTATAAAGTTTGTTTTGTAAACCACTAAAAACCCGAGTTTTTTCACTGTTAAGATTTTTTTCGTGTTTTCGACCTTTGGTCACTGAAAAGGCCATAACTCCCTTAATACGAAGAGTAAAACCAAATCTGAGTAAACCGTTGGAAAGAGCGTTAAATTTCCCGTCTTTTCGGCCTCTAAGAATAATTGTTTGAAGGGAACTTGAGGGTGAAAAATGAGCCCGAAAAGTTAATTTTGTCAAATCTTGAAAACTGTCTGTTTTTCAAACGCTCATTAGTCCCCCATAATTCAAGTGATAAGTTATAGCCTTTAAGTCTAAAAAATGCGCAAAAGCCTCAGAGGCTTCCTAACGGTAGTCAGTTTTTTTTAGAGGGAACATTTTTGAGAAAATTGAGTTTGTATGCTAAAAACGTGTGTTTTCAGGCACATTTCATGGTTTTTTTCTTGGGAAAAAGTACTGCACGACTAAAAGGGTTTGGAGGCGGATTTACGTAATTGTTTACGCTGAATCTACGGTGACATACCCAGACCTTCCTAGCAACGTCACTCGTCTGTCGATGGGATTGTATGCGGAAAAACGTGTGTTAAGCAGAGTGAGGTTTGTTTCTGTTGTTTGTTGTGATGTCATCTTCTTAGCCTTGACAAGAAAATCGTCATGAGGAAAACATCTACGTACAAAGTTGACTCTCTATTCGACCGAGTTCACCATCACGTTCAGTCCGTTGTTCCGTTTCGTTCGATCCAGTTTCCTGTGTTGAAATTTTTCAAAGTTTTTCTTTCCGCTATGGCTCCATTCACCTATACCGTCAAAGAGTGCGTCGATATGATTTTCCTATATGGTTACGCTAACGGAAACGCATCAGCAGCGGCAACAGAGTACGCACGGCGTTTCCCCAACCAACGCTCCCCTCACAGAGAAACCTTCAGTAGGGTAAATTCACTTCACCATATCAAAAGGTGTTCGATTTGTGTTTTGGATTTCGTCATGTTCGGGATGAAGTGTTGTTTGTGCCAACACCCTGATTTAACCCACCCATTTGTGAAGACGCCTGATGGTATGAGGTTAACAACTGGAAATGACTCACAAGGTAAATTCTGTTTTCTACGCCTACGTAATAGCTTCATGACATTTATTCAGCCATAACGACCTGCGATGGTGAATTGTAGCTAACATTTTTCAAATATTAACGCACGTGCACGGAACGGGGAATTATTCCAAACGGTCCAAACGGATGAATTTCGTGACGAGGCGATATTGGACGCAATTATAGCTGAGGATTCCACTTCCATCACCCGCCGATTGGGCTTGCAGCTAGGGGTGCCACATGCGTCAGTTCATAGAGTATTGAGAACTCAAAATTTGTACCGTACCACCTTACAAAAGTGATTTTACGAACTCACTCCAAGGATTAAACCATTTCACTATTTACTCGAATCTAAAGCGTTTTTCTTTTATTATTTGCAAAGGTTCAAGAATTATTGCCTCGCGATGCTCCCCTCAGGGTGCAATTTTGCAATTGGTATCGGGCCGAATTCCCATATCGAAGAGACAACGTTTTGTGGACAGACGAAGCGACGTTCACAAGTTCACAATCATATAGTACCTTCTTGACCTTTCTCCCATCAAGGAAACGAAAATTTTCAGTTTTTAATATGTCTATACAATAACGGTGTAATTCCTAGGAAACCATCAAGAGGTCAGTTTCCAACTATTCGTCGAATTTGAACGAATGCGGGTCAAAACAGACCGGAATTTTTAGGATTTGATAGCTAGCTATATTTGAGGCTACTATACTGATTTGAAAGTAATGAAATTCACGGGTACCATCTAGAGAACACAATCCTACCTACCTATTTAGAATATGATATCCCATTTTCATGATTTTTGAAGTTGGCAAGCAAAACCCTTGAAAACGTACCTGCGCCCTCTTATCTGGTTGTTATCAGTCTGTGACGTCATTTGGTCCAGTTCCTTATCATTCATTATTAATTCCTTCATAATAAGGTTTTTGTTACTGGAAATTCGGTTTTGTTGTTGACAACTTGTTGGTGACTGTGACTGGTCACAGATGGCCTTGTCAGCTCGTTTTGACTGTACTTCGATAAGATATTATGGCGGTTACTAGGAATCAAGTACTGACCGACAGACCGAAATACACGGAACTAATTTTTGCCATCATGCCTGAAAAGATAAATGCGATTATACTTTGTAGACAGATTAGACAGAGCACCAGATTTTTATACCACATAGATTTTTGAGCACCAGATAGATTAGATTTTTTAGACATAGCACCAGCTTTCTTCGACTTTTGAATGAACACAAGGAAGCAAAAATAAGTAGTGTTTTAAATTTCTTGTGGTCCTGTCTTTGACTATAAAACAGAGAATCACTCTATAGTGCGTTGACCTAAAACATTATAGTGCCTACTTGCTTAGGTAAGTGGTAGATATGGATAGAGACGGTATAGATTCATTTTGTGAACAGGTCCAATCGGCCATTTTCCGTCTTCCCTTTTTCTCATTTCTAGATGTCGCGAGGTTATTGGATAATTCTGGAACACAAAATACCAGGCTCCTTTTCACAAGTATTTCTCCTGGAACTGTCTCCTACCAGCCCCTTCATCGAGTTTCATGGTGATCATGTCCTCCCCCGCTCCACTTCAAACCGCCACCTGCCAATATCAAACGAATACCGGCGGCATTCAATATCGGTCTGATGGGTGAGGCCTGTTCGGTTAGGATTCATTCGACGGAGGTGATATTGAGCCAATCGTTGATTACCCGCAGGCGACTGAATATTAGCTTCTCCCTTTTTTACACTCAGCCCCTCAATCTCACGTACTTACTCAATTTGACGCATCTTTGACCACCTTCCATCTTTTTCCTCGTACTTTTAACCACAAATTTTCACGGTTTAGAGAGTTTTCGGAGAAATTAAGCTATTGCAGCGGGTCCAGAATGCACATAGTACATGAATTTTAGAAGAACTCTTCGTTTCTTTCCTGTTTCAGAGCATTCACCCCTAGATATTAACAATGACAAGTACCTGTGATTGCTGTTTATATTTTTGAATGGAATTAGATTCCATTCTAAAAATTTTGAGACCAACCGCACTCTCCTACGATGAATAGTTCTTTTTCTGTGAGCTTTCAAAGGTTTAACAAGTGACGTCAAACTGTGCAAGGGGGTCCCGCCGCGAGGTGCAGTGACGTCAGTTGTTGTCAAAAATTTGAAAGCTCATAGAAAAAGAACTATTCATGGTAGGAGAGTGAGGTTGGTCTCAAAATTCTTAGAATGGAACCTCCTTTCATTTAATAACGGGAAAGCAATAAATAACGAAAGTCGTGGTTAGTCCTCATTTTCCTATACCCACAGGGTGCCTACAGGTAAGGTGTAATAAACATCAGGTTACGATCCTTCAACTAATTTCCAACATTATACTTCTAAGCAGTTCTGTTTTTCAAACCCATCTTTTCTGGAGGTTTTGTCAATTCATGTTTTGTTTTCAACAGCTTGTAGCTGCCTTATTACGAAGCCTTGCCAAAATCTAAGCATGCCAAAAATCTATTTGAATCATTTATTAAATTTTTATTCCGGAAAAGCGATACCTATGTCTAAAACTGCAGCCCAAAGTTTTACTTTCGACATTTTTCGTTTTTTCTTTCAGCCTTCATTCTTTCAATAACATTTTTCGCAACAAGAAAAAGTTTCTCAACAGCTCAGCTTCCAGTGGTTTACTAATTTTTAGTCTTACTGTATTTATTTGCGGAGAAAATTGCGTTGGAATGCACCCATAAAAAATCTGTGATTCTTTGCCAAATCGGTGTTTTTCATGGAACATACAGTGGCGTAACTTCTGGAAGATGGAACTTCTTCTGGAAGTTTAGTGTCGAATTATTTTTTTCACGCTGAAACGGCTGGTGGCTCTCCAGGTTTTCCTGACTGCGTGAAAACTGATTTGATCCACTGCACCTAAGTCAGACAAGTAATGAACTTAACCTCAAAAATAAAAATCATGGGTGTTATCCCTTTTTGTGCATACATATCAACATGTCCACAACATATTTAACCACACCTAAAGGAACATTTTTAAAATTGTCTTGAAATTTTCCTTAAACTTCGAAAATCATCACTTCATTTTGAAAATTGTCTTAAAATTTTCCTTAAACTTCGACATTTGGCATTAATGTTAATCACACAGTATAGGGTACCTTCAGTTTTTCTCAGGTGAGAAGCGACTGTTTTGAGTGTGCATGCCATTACAGGGGACACTAATGTCCCCTGTTGGTGTTGGATAATTACCTCCTTGCACTGCAGTTGCTCATGCTTCAGATTGATCGGAAATGGTGGTCTCGTCATCGATAGCTAATTTCACTCCACCTTCTTCCTTGAAGACTCGAGAACTACATGAGAAAAAACACTGAAACATTTGTCCATAGGAAAACTACAAGAGAAACCTTTTGTCCACCGGAAAATTATTGTTTTAAATAGGATAACTTTTCGATGTTAACCGTTCTTTCTCTCACCGACCCCATTTCACCTTACCCCCCCCCCCCCCCCCCCTTCCACCCTCCCCACCAAAATTTTCCCGACATACATAAGTGTAGCGATTCGAAGTAGTAACGTTGTTATCTGCACAGGGCGATCTAACTCCAAGTCTGTCAGAGGGAAAAATACCTTCAACTAGCCTCATTTCGGCACCTGTTATAAGTCAAACCCTAGCTAAGTTTATATCCAAAATTGGCCCAAAGATGTGTGATACAATTAAACTTTCTGAAAGAACCAATGATTCAATGGTCTCGCGTTCAAGATAAATAGGAAAATGAAAAATACCAATAAATAAAACCCACGGAATGTCTTTGAATGCCTGCTGCAGTAAGGAACGCTTTATGGGACGTAGACAGCTTGGATCTGCCGGAGATCGTTTCGGAACGGCCGTCGTTAGGACCCATTCCCGACTACCATCGATCACTCAGGCTGCGAAACCTCTCACATACAGTCCGGACGGAGATGTTAATCGTCTTTTGAAGGGCTACTTAATGATTTCATAAATCAATTTCACGAGTCCCACCTAGGAAGATGTTTTCTTCTTAGGGCTCCCTGTTGGCATCGTCGTGGATTGTATCCTCTTTTGAGGAGCAATGTGCATGAACAGCGGGAAGGTAGGGAATGAGCAAAATACCAGTGCACACTCCTATACACAGTGGCCCGTGGAAAAAGATCGCTTCTAAATTTTGGAAACACGATTATGGTGATTTTGGTTGTAGGGGTCACCACTGTTGTGATTGGATTGTCGGGGTTAGCACTGTGGTGAATGGCTGGTAAGCCTGGGATAGGCGAGGGTATGAGGTGGTGGGAGATGTGCTCCGAAGGTTACCACCACACCGGTTATACCCATAGGCTTCACCAGGCAGGTTATACCATAAAGGCCTCACCTAGGCACGTTCCACCAGTCGCGAGATCTTTTCTAGGGAGAAGGAAGGTAATGAGAGAGAGACGTCATCGACTTCAGGAGAGAGCATAAATCTGGTCGGGAGTATGGGTTATATAGGGCTTGTTCCACCCTCCCCTGGCCCCCCCACAGTCGTTAGAGACTAACTGCAGGAATAGACTGCACGAACTTCAGGGGGGATATTCGCAATATGAAATGAAACACACAATGTAGAAATATCAATATTATCCTCATTTGCCTTACAAGATCTTTTAGAGTTCTTTCACGACTTTCCTGAGCTGAAGTTACGAAATTTCAAATTGTTTTTTGATTTTGGCTTTCAAATGTCGGAGGGCTTCTCCGGCTATAGGTATCCTTCATCAGCTTTGCTTCTTCTAGAAGCAGCTTGCTTATCGCTTTATCCTTCTTCGTTTGCTTTCTGACTCCCATATGAAATGAAATTTTGTACCTTTAACTTTTCCAGTAAATTATAAGGAAAGGTATACAATATTATTTCACATAGATTACTTACTTACAGCAGTAGTAGAGTGGTTAAGTCTTATAGTAATTACAAAACTACTCAATTCGTGGGCCATAATCCAACCCATTCATGGAAAACTTCCATCCAAGTCCGATCGTGATGAAATTCATGGGGCCAACCCACATGTTTATCAAGAAAAATTCATCAAAATCGGTTGGAGTGGTTTCAAAGGTTTGGTTGTTTTAAGGGATTGACAGGAAGAAGCGGAACCGAATCAGTTCAGCAAGCTCTGGAACACAAAACGCAAGAGGAAGTAACGTGTTTAGTACGTGTTAATTGAGAATAAATTATACAGGGTGGCTCAGCTAATGATCTCCCACCTCCTATTTTTGTTACAATCCATTTTAGACAAAATTTCCAAATGGTAACCCCCCTTATTTTTTCCCAGTAGAATTCGAATATGACATCTTCCTGCAAACGTGCGCGTGTGCAATACTTGCGCACTCACGCTAGCTTCGTTTTTCTTTCAAATGAGAACCGCTATTTTTTGTTGCAGATTCGAATTCCACGTAAAAGTTCATGGAAAAAATGACCCGGCCCAAACCGCCCAAAATGTTGAAATCAAACCGCAAAAACGTGCCCAAATACGCTCAAAATGTTGGCTAAACGCAAAAATCGAGTTTTGTGGGTGCAGTAATCTGTCAAGTGTGATACATGATTTTAATGTGTTTTTTCAAGCTGAATAACGTGGTGATGTTCATTATTCGATTAGCGCAATGCGGATATCTCGGCTCCCCCTCTCCTGACATTCCTAATTTTGTAATTAGCCATATTAGAAAGTACTTTCAAATGATAACTAGGTACCCTTAGTTTTTTTAAAGTAGAATTCGGTTATGAAATTGTTTCGCTTTTGCTCACGCACCAAATGTGCGCCTGCACAAAATGTACGCAATACACACTGACTTTGTTTTTCACATTTGGAATCACTAATCACTTCATGAATCAGGGTCTATACTTAATAACTATATATATATATATATATATATATATATATATATATATATATATATATATATATGAGCTATAGGGCTACGTCGACTAATGTTGGGAAAGGAAAAAATTGAATGTCTAACGAAGATAATTGACGTATAATAAAGTTATAATTAAAAAACGTGTAAATTAACAGGAATCACGGTTACTTGGTTGGAAAAAGACCTTTGATGGGAATTTTTCCCAAGAAGTTTAGAAAGGGGGCAGAAATGATGTTTTCAACTTCCTACGTAAACATTTTTAATTGGCTCCTCGTTTTCAATCGGTGGGCTGTGCTAATACTGCAGAATCATTGGAACCAGACTTCAAGAAGTGGAATTACAAAATGAATAACTAACTGTGGGTTGACTGATGGTGTGAGAAGGTGGGGGTTATGCAGTGACGCGGGAGCGATCCCCTCCCGCGCAGACAAGAAAACGAAAAGTATACCTACAGCCACTAGGACGCTGTTTACGCGATAGAACAAATAGTGTTCACCCCTCTCCCTGGTGACCCGGCCCAATGGGGGTCTTCGGTGATGATTTTTCGTACCTAGAGAGCCCCAGGGACCTCTCAGGACGTGTACCAAATTTCAGCCCTTGGGATCATCATGTGCCGGAGTTATGGAAGATAGAAATTTGAAAATCGCTATTTTTCTCGTTTTTCTGGCTCATGTTCTTCTTTTCCTTCTACAGGGCTACAGCCTCACAGACATAACGGATCGAGCTGAAATTATGCACACACATTCGCTGTGCTCCAAGAAACAGCGCCCCCCCCCCCCCCTTCACCCCAGGGTTTTGAAAGTGTTAGGTGATTAGGTAGTGAGAAATGTTTTCGGTAACTCTGGGAAAAAATATATAGGTATTAAGTAGGTAGTTCATGATACTTAGTAGGTAATAAGTAGGTAGTACTGAGTAAGTACTAATTAGGTAGTACGGAGTACGTACTAAGTAGGTTGTACTGTGTATGTACTAGTACTGATAAGTACTACTGAGTAGGTTGTACTGAATAGGTCCTGAGTGGGTTGTTGCTGGGTAGGTGATAAGTAGGTATTACTGAGTAGGTGCTAAGTAGGTAGTACAGAGTATGTACTTAGATAGTAGGTATAGGTACAGAGAAGTAGGTACCTACAGGGATAAAATGTTTACTTCGTCAATGTAAAAAGCTGTGCCCCCCCCCCCCCACCCAACAACAACCCTGTTGTAAAAATTTACCCGCCAACAAAATCTCCTCAGCCGGAAAAGGGATTGATATCCATTGCCCCGGCAGGGAAAAAGCCCCGCCAAACAGCTTTGAAAGAAATTTAAATGTTTGGGGGAAGGAACAATTTTCTAGTTGCACATCGCGCAAGAGCGAGATGCGAAGTACCTAGCAATCGAGCATGCTACTTCGGCGGGCAAAATGGATATCAATCCTTTTTGCGGTCCTTGTCGGTCATAATTACTACAGCTGTTTTTCACAGATGTGGAACATACCTACTGAAGAGTGAAAGCGGCGTTTAATAATTTGTACAATTTTAGAGAATGGTGACTTGGAACGGAAAACGGTTGTTTGAATTTCCAAGAAAATAGTCAATCAGAAGTGGGTCAAATTCGGGCGATAGGAGATATTTGACTTTCAAAGATGATTTTGTTCAATTTCATTAGAATTTAAGATTGAAAGTACTTAGCTATATCATGTAGATGTGAGATATTTTATGGGCGCCCCGCGCTTTTATTTTCAGTTTAAAAAAATTCTTATATTCCTGGGTAGCAGAAATAAATTGTTAATATTTTTAGATCATTTCGATAAAAGCGTGTTTGTAAAGCGTGTTTTAGAAAATCTTGAAATCAATTTGTATGCTGCCCGGGAACATCGGAATTTCTATGACTAAAAATAATAGCGTGGGGCAGTAATAAATTAGTGTATTCAGGTATGTTCTTTATGATCGATGCAATTGGGCGAGAGGTGAGGTGGTTTGTGAATGACTCGAGGCAGCGGTTATGTACGGACTTTCCTGAAGTATGTTGCACCGCTAGTTCTGAGCCATATTTATGTGAATTTGAAGAAATACCTATCTATACCTTGCGTTTTATGATTCAGTCTATCGATGTTGACGGAAAATAGGTGGAAAATAAGATTTTGTCAAACTTATTGACAGTCAATATCCCATCGAACTCGAGTTGCCGGGACAAAGAATGTTATTGAATCCGCGGATAGACAGCCCCTCGGAAAATGAATCAGATTCCGATGCTAACAGAGGTTTCCCCCCCCCCCCCCCCCCCCCGTTGGAACAGCGATTCGGTACAGACGGCGCCAAGTTCCCACTCCCTTTTCCAGAACATTCGGATGTTTTGTGATGGTCGACCACCTTCAACGCCGGAGCTGAGCTAACCCCTAACACTAAGTTAGCCGCTGTCGCAGTAATCTCGGATATCGTTTACACTTGGGGAGCCGGAATGAAAGTCGTATACCAAAGCCCGGTACCCTTTCTCATTGCACCCAGGAGAAAAATATATGGCTTCACCAGCCGATGATGTGATGTCGCAATGAAACCGAATACTACTTGGCCGTCGCCCTACCAGTAACTTCTTGTCATTGCAAGGAAATTTCCTTCGTTTCCTATGGCAATAAGGAGACCTTTTGTGGGCGAGGCTGAAATATATGTAGCGTTATCGTGATCACTACCTAGTACATTATCATGATTTATATTCTCAGGCATTTCGTTCCGCTTCCGGGTCTACTAAAGAGCGTTTTGCGGAACCCTTGTGATAATGTAGGGGTTCCATGTAATTAAAAGTCTTCCAAGAAGGTGGGTTGTATAGCTCCATACATCGTTACATTGATTCGTATAATTCGTCGATGACCTAACCATGAAAACGATTCCACCCATGAAAAAACCACACCCCAATGCTATCAAATTTTGGTGGAGTTGTGCGAGGTGTCCAGTTGAAAGTTGAGTGTTCCAAAATAAGCTATCAAGTCTGCTCAAGCGCAGATATCCCGATTTACGTTTAGTTAAAATTGGTCGAGCATAACCGAGGATTCGGCAGTTGCTCCACCAATCGCTGCGGAATTCGTTGAGGGCCATCAGGGATCCAACTTACATGATACCTGAAAATGTCGCCTACATCGGATGAATAATATATAATAAAGATTGGATAAAATAATAAAGATCGGATGATATATTGGATTGGATGATATATTGGAATATTTTATATCGGGTTTGAATATCGAAGTTTAACTGTTACGAAGTTTCGTTGTTCGCGATGGCGCAGAAGCTACTAACATTCTGAGCAATGAAGTTCACAATCTATACATATAATAAAACAGTGTCTGTTTGTTTGTTTGTCTGTTTGTTTGTCTCGGCATCAATTGAGAACGGCTGAACGTAGAAAGTTGCAGCTGGTACCATTTGACGCAGAATTTATCTGGGAAGGTTTATGAAAAATCCGCATTTGAATCTGTCCATCCGTTGAAACGCTATGAATGAAATACTACTAAAAAACGTGTTATAATCACTTCTATGAGGACGTTTATGCTTATAATAACTTTGAACGGTTGGACGTAAATCCGATTGTAATTAGATTCTGGATTCAGCTCGACGAGTACATTCAAGTGGTACCTACTTCAATCAGGATGTTAGTGGGAGGGGGGTACAGGTTATGAGAGGGGGGGCTACAGAAATTTCAAAACTACTTGACCAATTGGAGTGCAACTTTGGGAATTTGTTGTGTGAACATTGAGGAATGTTTCTAACCAGGTAGGGAGGGTTCATAGGATACGGGGGGGGGGGGGGGGGTTAAAGGCAGTTAGGGTTGGCATTGGGGAAGGTTTCTGATCAGTTGAGGAGGGGGGGGATACAGGCATATTAAAATACATGACCGTTGGCTCCATTTATTTAAATCGCAGCAACACGCGTCGGTTCAAATAGTATAATCTATACATATAATAAAACAGTGTCTGTTTGTTTGTTTGTCTGTTTGTCTCGGCATCAATTGAGAACGGCTGAACGTAGAAAGTTGCGGCTGGTACCATTTGACGCAGAATTTATCTGGGAAGGTTTATGAAAAATCCGCATTTGAATCTGTCCATCCGTTGAAACGCTATGAATGAAATACTACTAAAAAACGTGTTATAATCACTTCTATGAGGACGTTTATGCTTATAATAACTTAGAACGGTTGGACGTAAATCCGATTGTAATTAGATTCTGGATTCAGCTCGACGAGTACATTCAAGTGGTACTTCAATCAGGATGTTAGTGGGAGGGGGGTACAGGTTATGAGAGGGGGGGGGGGTCTACAGAAATTTCAAAACTACTTGACCAATTGGAGTGCAACTTTGGGAATTTGTTGTGTGAACATTGAGGAATGTTTCTAACCAGGTAGGGAGGGTTCATAGGATACGGGGGGGGGGGGGGTTAAAGGCAGTTAGGGTTGGCATTGGGGAAGGTTTCTGATCAGTTGAGGGGGTGGTATCTGTTATGAGTGGGGCCTGTCCTAAAGGGGGTGTCTGTTCTACCGTTGCGAAGCGCGGGTACACAGCTAGTCATCCATAAGCTACGCCGCTTGCACGATCCCTGAATATATTAGGTAGGGATCTCATTGTATGTACACACGTGAGCATGTTCTTCAAATACGCTGCCCATACAGAAAAATATGTAGTCACAGCTAGAAAACTTCGGCTTGGACATATTATCCATCGCACCAGTTGCAGGGTTTTGGATCAGGGGTTTAGAGCCACAGAGTCTGAACATGTAGGTATAGGGTTCGTTCATTGGGGTTTAATGATAGATTTGTCTTTGCTAATAACATCTTAATTATGTCATTAAACATTTATTAGAATCATGAAATGTAATGTTTATTTTCCGTTTTTTCCGTTTCAGTTTTTCTCTGTTTGTATGTTTGTCCGCTCGTCAATGCTAAACGGCTCGGTAGAATAAAATAAGGATACGGAAATACGTCAAGACAAATCCAACTTAGAATCTGCACCCATCGGGATTTCGAAAATCTGAAGAAAATCATCAGAATTTTAACCATTAAAGGTAGAATGTACCGAAGAGTGACAGGGTTGACCAGCCACGGCACGAGAGACCAACTCGCCCATTAGAACTCTTGCCACGCTTCACCGCTGGGCGGCGCGTTGGTTTTTGTTCCAATCTCCACGTCAAGTCCCTCTGATTATATAATTATATCATGATAGAGTAAATATCTATAGGTAAGTTTAGATTGATATATTTATCCCGCTGTTGTAGGATTACTGCCTTCGTGTTCTGACTCGTTTCAGTTTCATTCAGCTTGGGGAACGTGCCTAGGGTAGTTCACGTCTGATCAGGTAGATGGGTGACAGGGTGGGGGAAAACTGTTGTAGAGTGAAACACCTACCTACAAAGTCCGATTTAAATGGAACTTGTGGAAGTTCCTAGGGCTGTTAATTATGGTTGAATTCGGGGATTAATAAAATAATGAGAATCGGACTCGGTGGGTTTCATGAAGAGAAGGTAGAGGGGGCATAATTGTTGTCACAAATGGTCCGTATGGTTGGCGTGGTGTCATGATGGTCCGATTTACCTACCTAGCGGTCAAATAAGGAACTACTAGAAATGGAATACATCACAGCTCACGATCAGTGTGAACGGTTCTTCTGAAGTCAGAGGTCGGACGATAATTGGACATCCTTATCAAGAAGAAAATTGGCAACGCAGGGGCTTGAGGGTGAGTGAAGTGCGAGTACAGAGTGGACTATTGAGCCTCCATCAACGCTACTGATGGGCGGGTTGGAGGTGAGTTAGCAGTCGGCCGGGTTTATGACGGCGTAGCCATAAACCCCCTACGCCGACCATAAAGTGCGTCAGAGCCGCTGAGTGTGCGACGGAGATAACACTATAATGTTAGGCCCCAGTTGCAACCCCCCCCCCCCCCCCCCGCCCTCTCCTACCCCTCCATCACTCCTTTCACACTACACAACCAATATTCACCTTCGCTCCACGTGAATCCGACGATTGAATTTCAATGTCTTGGGTTTAATAATTAATTAAACGGTTTTAAATGTTCGATAATTGAAAGGATCATCCATAGACAAAGGCTGGAAGGCGAGAGAGATAGTGTGAGAAGGAACGAATGAACAGGTGGCGGCTTGGGAGAGGAGACGACTGCAGCGCTGGCACATGGAGGAAAAAATTAAGGGAGCAAGGAAAAAATCACGGTGATTTTCGGTCAGTACACCGATTTATATTACATTAAACATAAGTAGCAATAACGAAACGTAAATTTAAATTGTAATATTAGCTTCTCGAATAAATAAACATATTTCTTTGTAAACTTATACTCGTATTAGATTTGAATGTATAATTTGCTCATAATTCATTTGAGACTGAAGGTGTTGACTGATGGCACTGAACGTCGAAGTTCTTGGGGACTTCACTTAGGGGATATCATAATGATATGCTCAAGCGTCTCCTGTTCGTGTGTGCAGAGATCGCAATTTGAAGGGATGTTGGTCCCGATCCTGTTCAAATAAACTCCACACAAGCCGTGATTCGAGCGGAGACGTGCCAATTTCCTTATGTTCGCTCTGTTGAGCTCTTACTCCGCGAACCGTGGTCTAATCGAGACACGCGGATTCCGTTCTCGATAGCGATTGCCCGCGTTGGATTGATTATAGTGTTGCTGCCATTTATATTTGGAGTACTCTATAAACTTGCATGTCAGTGTAGGCTTGACTGATATCCAGTATTGATCCATTCTGACGTGCTGTGTTCGACATGGCCGTCGACAACTTCGTTACCGTTCACTCCAACATGGGCTCGGGTCCAAACGAATTGAACTCGCTGACCAGATATGTTTAATCGATTCACCAATACCAGGATTTCCAGGAGAAGATGACTAAAGTTGCCGCTCATCCTGAAGTCAACATATTTTTTTAACGCGCTCTGACACTATGACAGAAACTTTCTTCCTCTGCCCTCGGCATAAAATAGAGCTTCCGAAATTGCCACTGTCTCACAATTGGCGACTATTGATGCATATCCAATGATCTTGAAAGCCCTTCCCGTTACAGTTTGAGGGTCGAAGAATGCACAGCCACAGCCATCATCAGCCTTGGAACCCTCTGTATACAGTATGTACATACCCTCCAGGGAATTTGGTCACAAAACGATGCTGAGACACTCGAAGATGCGCAGATTCCATCGACGTTTACGATAGAGTAGCTTATACTCGTAGGACTATGAATCAAGGAGAAGTGATGTTGAAAAACTGGTAAGATGCGACTTGACTGTATGATGTCGTTGTATTCTGCAGAAACTGAAGGATAGAGGCGGAGAGGAGCCTGTGGACCTTACCAAGTAAACTGCTCGGAAAAGCTCGTACTCTCAGCAAAAACCTTTCCGAGAGCAGTTGTTGTCTCAAAGAAAGTGGGGGCTCGTTGCATTCTATAGGAGCTATAGGAGCTGCACACAATAGGAGCCGACTGCAGATATCAGAAGACCTAAGGCATTTATATTGAATTTTATCGAGGGCACTGAGAGCATGATTCGAAGCCTGGCCGTACAGGGATCAACCATAATCGGAAACAGCAAGTACTGTGGCTCTGTAGAACCGCAATGCAACCACCGGGTCCAGCGCAACCAGCCATGTAGCAGACTAGTGACTCGAGGCGACAAATACAGTGAAACTTTTCTAAGGCGGACACCCTCGGGACCAAAAAAATCGACCGTCGTACAGGGGTGTCCGTCTTGGGAAGGTCACCCCTCTAAATCGGTCCAGTCTTTTCGGTCCTACGGTCCTTTATTGCACCATGACCAACAATTTTATTTGCCCTGAACAATCATCATAATGATTAAAATTTACCATTTTTAATCAAACTCAATCATTAACTTATTTAAACCTATTTATTGACAAAAAAGGATGTAATCTTTGGCTGCGTATTCATTTTTGACAAACATAGTTCACTTTCGTGGTGCATGATCAATTCATTAATAATTTTCAGTCCATTTTCGTCTTGCTTACTCAGATAAAACAGCTGAGGACGTTTGAGTTCAATCAGAGCATCGCTATATTTTTCAATTGGCACCATCTTGTTAGCATCATCTGAGAGTTCTTGTACTTCATCGCATTCCTCTTGATCGGCAGGCTGCTCATGTTCAGAGAACAAATCACTCAAAACGTCGGAGATGTCATCTGATGTCGATTCCGTAGGAGCATCATCATCAACGTGAGCATAATTTTCAGCTACAGGCCCAGGGTAAATGTTCAACAAATCTTTCAGTGTCTGAAGATCTGCTGAAGGGATTTCGTCTTCATTGCCGTCTGATGGCTGATTTGGAAATCCTGCCTTTCTGAAGCAATCTGCAATGGTTGTGGGGGTGACTTCATTCCATGCTTTGGCTATCCGCCTTACCGCCTTCAGCACATCAATACCTTCGACTATGGTTTGGGTGCTCGGAGCTCAGAAAAAGATCACAGCCGGCCGATTAGTGGCCGTCTTAGAGGGGCGTAATCTTATGTCACCTGTTGATGTTCAAAAGTCGTGTCCGCGACCGTTATAGAGGGGTCGGGGTACGTAGAATTTCCTATCTCCTACGCCGGGACCGACCGCGCAATGTCCGTGAAGAGGGGTGTCCGCCCAGAAGGGGTGACCGTTAACAAGTCACATATTTAAGGTAATACATATTTCGATTGTCGAAGTATTTGTTGTTGTTTGTATTTGTTTGTTGACAAAAATTCTTTGGAGTAAAAAAAAGTTTGCCCCCCATTTGTGATCACGAGGCTCCTGCCACCTTCGTGAACTTGGAAGGATAATCAAATTTTGATTGTATACGTCCGCTATTCAGAAGTTGTGTGCCTCGTTAAATCAAATGGAGCGAGTTCGGGGAATGAAAATTTGCCCTGTATTGAGAGGGGACCGTTTTTGGGAACTAGGAAGTGCCCGTTAAGGGAAGTTTAGTTTACCCCCACCCCCCTTCTGCACTTAAGACAGTCTTCCACTTCAAACTTTGTTGTCAGAGAATTCTCGAATGAAGATTAGCTTGCAATATCAGTATAGTCCTTCAGTATTTCAAGGAGGAGGGAGTAATTCGCTATTCACTCTCCTAATGTTATCTATTTTAATGCTTTTTTTGGCACAACCCTTGGCGAATTTTCATTGAAAGTACGCTATTGCCGTCTATATACTCTTAAAATAGAATCGTAGTTATAGAATGATGTTTATATACCTACATATTTATGTAATATATAGATTTTTCTGTAAAATAATAAACTTGGGGAAGTTTCTTTTGCCAATTTCGAATTTATCCGAGCTTTTTGTGGGAAGTGTGCTCTGATGTCCTGAAGATTCCATGCTCAGGTGTATCGTTCTGAAAGTTTTATTATTACAGTTTACGGCGACCAACATTTTAATTCTAGGTTAATCGAATAGATTCATCACGAAATAATGCCACAATAAATACAATTCGTACACAGGCCCTATGATGACTTTTCCCTTTTCCCACTGATAGAGTGATGTGGGTTGAAACGTCTTCTCCAAGTTTCTCACTTAAATTTCCTGTATTCCATCATGGTCATCGTAACATGGACTAATGTTTGGAGTGATTCATTAAATTTTAATTTCTCTGAAAGGCGAATGATGAAGTTTCTACTTTTTCTATTATAAACTTTAAATTGCGTTTTTGTCGGTTCTATGGAACGCCGACTTATCCGGTTGGTTCTCTGTACCCTAGGACATGTATACCACGAGAGAAGCGTTTCTCTTTTAGCAGCTCTCATTAGTTTTTCAGAAGTCAAGAGATTTATCTTCCGACAGGGGTTTAAGTTGTCTAATTTAAGATTTTCTTGGAACATTTTCAAAACTCTTTGATGGGCGCCTGATTGATGAAAACGGTTCACAACTAGAAGGCATATAACGATGAGTGGATTCCCACAATATGATCTAGCAAGCATATTTTCGGACTGTAGTTAATTGAGTCAGTTAGTTGTTTTGGTAGGCTGGGTCATCCGATCTTAGATTGAATTACACCCGGGCAACCTGTCCCACTCAACTAATTTGGTATTAGCTCTTGACAAGAGAGGAGTAAGATACCTGGTAGGCGCATGGGTGCTCTCACGACAATCGACGAACTCCTGGGATGCTGGGGCTTGGACTTCCCAACTTATTAATAAACATAGAATTAATTAGCAGACCCATCGCTGAACCTGAAAGATTTGCATGGATTTGAATTCTCGAGTGACTTAAAATGAAATATCGTTGGACGTGGGCTCCAGCCGAACCTTTTCAAAACTTATCATGTCCACCAAAATAAATCATGTATATCTCCATGCAAACAAGCCTCAACTCAAGGTGATGGCTTTTCCTACAGATACTGTTCCTACCTACTTTGGAATAAAAAGTAGGTAATCATCTTTTTCAGTTGTAAAAGCCATTTTACAGATTTTTAGTGACTTGTCCCGAAAACTTGAATTTGAACCGCTTTTTTGAGGTGAAATATGTTTTACATTGTAGAACTCCTGACTTTTTAAGCATCGTTCGAAAATTTGAAAAAATAAAGAAGAAAATCTATTTTTTCCGAAAAAAAATAACTTCGAAAAACGATTTCCA
The DNA here is from genome assembly GCA_954871275.1 of Leptopterna dolabrata. Lineage (NCBI taxonomy): Eukaryota > Metazoa > Arthropoda > Insecta > Hemiptera > Miridae > Leptopterna > Leptopterna dolabrata. The sequence goes on along the minus strand of OX940974.1, from coordinate 108,558,565 downwards.
CCACTAATTTACAGTGCATAACCTCCATTTTTGGCAGTCCCCTTCGTTTAATAGGTATGAAGTTTGACGCAATTTTTCTTTCGGACTTATCAGTAACCACCCTGTGTTATACTGATAAATGTAAAAATATTTGATCTTGGGATAAGTTCAGAATCTTTGAAACGTAATGTAATCGAAAAATCTTTCAGCAATTCACTTACCTAGGTACTGAACATTTTGGGCCCATTGCAAAAGCAATCCAAAGTTGTCCCCGAAAAGTCGCTTATAAGGCGTGAGTTTCCACGCGATTTTGGGGCCAACAGCATTCGACCAGCTCCCACCTGTCCTCCATATTTCGGTTTATTTTGATCGGTCAATTTTTAACGGATGATGGTATCAACAAGGATTGAGGCAGGAACCCATAGGCGAAGCCGGATCTTCGTTCTTATCTACAGCGAAATTCTAAGGGGGATTCATTGTTTTCAGCACAATTATTTGTTATTTTCGACCAACATTATGAATGAGTTGTGTCCCCGTTACAACTGACGATGACGTTTCCAGGAAAACATCTTGAATTTTGATTAAAAGTTTAGATATTCCTCCAAATATTGCAGACAGTTACCTACTACCTGAATACCTACCCAGTTTTTGAACGTGTCATTTAATACCCAATCAACTTTTCGTTTTTAATTCGGTGTCGTACATACAAGAAAGGAGAAAGAGAGCGCTGAGATAGAACAGAATTTTAGGGTCTCGTTCATGAAGTGAAACGTAAAACCGGTGTGACATAACACTGTACTTGAAGTTTCTTCTCATTAACACTCCGCTTCCACCACCATCTCCTGGTGATCACTTTTAAGTGGATACTAGACGGCCAGTCATCAACAGCCCTCCGCTCAGTGGAATTGAGGCGCGAGGGTGATTAAAATAAAACTTGAGACAGCTTCAAAACCCAACGACAGCCGTTAAAAAATTGGGGAACGCCACCAAGCTGAGTTCTAATCAACGTGCTTATAGTTAAACGCTGCAAATTATTACGCAACAGTTTATTACTCGCCTGTATAGATGCTCGTTCTGCGTAGATCACTGTTTTCTGTGGTCGATACCTACAGTCGTGCTGCCTCCAGGGAAGTCCAAAATCGAGTATTGGAGCCGGCCGAGGAATGTCAGTTACATAAATATTCGTTGGATTCAACAGTTCTTTCATTGATTATTACCTGTTTGTTGTTATTCGTGAAGCATAACGTTTGTTCACGTTACAAAAGTACATGTCTATCAACGAAATACAATATAACCATCTCATCCCTCAGATGAAATAATATCACGGAACAACCAACTCGATTTCATTCAGCCATGCGTGATTATAATAAGGTGTTCCCTAGCAACGGCATCTATCTGGGCCGGATATATACCGTTTCATTCACGATCATGTTGATGAAGCATTTTGGTGCAAACAACCGGCTGTACGTACAATGCTCCGGGCGGTCTCAACAATTTCTCAAGTTGGAGATCAATTTAAAAACGTTAAAAAAAACCCACACCCTTCTATTGAAAGCTTTCGAGCTACGGCGTTCTAAAAAGGTCAGCCCCTATTTTTCACGCCTTTGCGGTGACTGACAGTAACATCGAGCTTCGCGGACCAGTTAGATCCAAAATGAGACCTACAAACCGAATGTCATTAATTTTTCATGGTAACTAAGAAAAGTGCGAAGTACAGCAGACGGCGGAATGACAGATTTTTTAAATATCATTTTTATTTTCGGATTCTACTCATTATGAACATGCTGCTTGTCAAGAACGTTCTGACTGGTCGTCCGGTATGAAAACCGAAAAAACGTTTTAAGCTTGTAGCTGCTCAATCGACCAGTCAGAGATCGGCATCATTCCACCTTAATGGGAGGAGTTGGTGAGGTGCCACGACGAGGGCCCTAAGGAATATGCATGATCCTCCAGTATTTTGATTATGTAGACAGGAAAAGGAAATCGGTATAAAAAGGGAAGCACGGAGCCTGAGTGTGTCCTTAATTTTTAACCTTCTGTTTAATATTGATGGGCCTGGGGTCCAACAATGTTTCTCAACTCATCTATTATCCCGAAAAACTCTTTCGACGAGTGGAAAAATCTATTAAGCTGGCAGCGTTGAATTTCAATGATGGGGAGGACGCAGAATTTTTTATCGCGACTTGCGTAAAGAAGTTTTTCCCTTACGTGTTTACGGTTGGGGGCATAGTTGAAACCATAAGGAGGACATTATCACTGGTGCCTTAGTTGATTATCCCAAACCTTGAAAACTCGAATTTTGACAAAAAGCTTGAATTTCGTTGCTATTTCCTTCGGATCTCAATAGCCAAGTATGCTTCATCGGTCGACAGTGTGCATAAAACGAAAAATTCAGATTTGAGGCTCCTTTGCATGTTTCTAAAGAATTCAAGGGCCGAAAAACGACTTTTTATTGGTGCGAGAGACTGGGAAGGTCACCATTTAATCCCGAAGTCATGCCAGTTTCACTTTCGAGTAAAACTGAACCAAGCCAAAACTGACAGGTTTCCGTAGGCGAACGCCGATTTGTCATCTAAAATTTGATAAAATTAATTAAACTGTTATGTTGGGAGCGTATAAGACGAAATTAAAAAACCGCTGCAAATCCCTACACAACTTTATTATTTTGTATAGAACACTCTTCTGTTACAGATCACAGCTCTGTATAGATGACCCTTCTATATAATATATGTACTATTCTATACATACTATGTACATCACAGACCCCCCCGTACCTTAGTACCTAACCCCGTACTCGTTACTAGGTACCTACCTAAATGACGTGTTAAATGTTGCTAAAAAATTCTGTCGATGGCAAACAGTAGCTAAAATGGCAAAAAAAGCGTTGCCGTAGGGGGCGCCTAGCCGCCAGTGGTTTGTGTTCATGAAGGTACGTTTATTGTCGAATGAAATCTGGAGGACACCTCCAGACCCCCTGATTATTATAACAGTTTAGATCAAGGATCAGAGCAAAGAAACATGGAACATGTTTTTCGAATAGGTAGATGATAACAGAGGATATGGAGATATGTAGAAAAACATCTGCCAATTCGAGTAGGCAGTACAGCTTCCTCACTTGAATCACATGAACGTATAGACCAGTTGGGTAGGTTCGTTCTGATACGGGACCATCTGTGATCCAACCCTCGTGTACTCTCAAAATTTCAGCACTCTACGACTATTTTTCGCATAGTTAGAAGCGTTATAAGGAAATGGTCAACATTTCATGTTTGCGCATGCGCAGAGGGAAATTACTTCATTGAAGAGTGAAGTTCATATGGAACCATCAAAGTGTTATACGGATGGACCTTCCAAATGTGAATTCATTTCAACGATAATTAAGGTAGTTATGGGCACTCCAAGTATTTCACGTTTTCCCATGCGCAGACTAAAAGATTTTCAAGATTTTGAAACGGGACCATCTGCGATCCAACCCGCGTATACCTTCAGAATTTCAGCTCTCTACGACTAATTATCGCGTAGTTAGAAGCGTTACAAGGAAATGGTCAACATTTCATGTTCGCGCATGCGTAGATCAAAGTTACATTACGATCCCAATGAAATTAATTTGGAACTATCGAAGTATTATTCCTGACCGACCCTCCAAGTTTGAACTCATTTCAACGATATTCAGGGTAGTTATGGGTGTTCCAATTATTTCACGATTGCGCATGGGCAGACGAAAATTACGGTACTTTTTTAATTATTTTGGTATGGGACCATATGTGACTCAACCCGCACCTACCCTCGAAATTGCAGCCCACTTCGACCATTATTTCGGGTAGTTATGGGTGTTGCAAGGAATTACCACAGACAGATACAGACACAGAACCAACAGAACCAAATATGTTCCTCGATGTCTGAAACGGAAAATGGTAGTGGAATACCAGGGGTTGTAAATCTTCCGGGTATTTAGGATACTTGTAACCGTTACTTGTAGACAAATGCGGAATGGCACCGTTCATTAGTGAACCTTTACATGTGGAGCAAACACGAAAATTTTGTACATCGTCTTCTGGAAATTCGGTCTGCAGTGTAGTAACACAGCGTTCTGGAAGTTTATTGAGATCATTTGTGAACCATAGTCTGTCACAAACGTCACAGGGATGTCCAAACTCGTTATCCACAAAACGCCGCTTAAATTCTGTGGAAGCTTTATCGTAGAATTGTTGAACGTCAAGAAACGAATCTGGATTACGTTCTGCTTCTATGTTCGGATCACCGCAGGTGATCTTCGACAAATCAATCCTGGCACGTTTGTTCGACCGCTCAGCTCTCTTTCTCTCAGCATCCCGCTGCTTCCGTTTTCTTGTGGGATTGATCTCGCTGGGGTGGATAAACAACAGGATCATTCACTCGTGCGGCTTCGGCTTCACCTTTCTTCTTTGCCCGATAAGTTAGCTAGATAAGGGAGCTTTAATACAGAAAGCGGAGTACCGAATAGGTAACTAATTATGGCGAGCATGAGATGACGTTAAAACTGACGGGCGAATACTGTATTCAGTCGCTGCCCTGAAAGGAAGAAGGCTTCCGAGCTAAGGTGATAGACGGTTACTGGGAATGTGAAGCATCGCTGTATCTATTGGAATTAATCAGGAATAAGGCGGAATGAATACTTTCCTCCACATAAGGAAGCTGATATTACGAAGTTTCTGAGAATGGAGCTGGGTTAATGTCAACTTAAAGTCAATTAAAAATTCCGAGATTTTTGCAGTTCATATCTACTTTCAGTTAGACTGTCGACCGTATGTCTAGGTGCCTATCCGAAGTAAATAGAACACTTATTCACGCTTATTAATAAGTTTGTAAAATAAGAAATTAAGTTATGAACGTTATAGGGACATTGAGTCGAAAACAAACCCATAAAATCCCACTATCTGGAAATGTCCTACTATCTGGTTGACATACTGGCCTGAGGTGGCTGACGGCCTGCTTGTTTGGACGGCAACTCATTATCCCGAGACCATTCATAGCCAGTTCGGGTGTCCCTCAGGGTTCCCATGTGTGACAGTGTGGCTGTTCTCGAGTTGCTTTTTCTTCTGGTGGAGACCCTTCCTAACCGGTGATAATCTAGCTGGTCTAGGAGGGGGACTCTCGAAGGTCCACCACCACTGTCACATTCTGTCACATGGTAGCAGAGCATGGTTTGGTTGTATGCGCTGAGCAATTCATCAGAAGGATAATCCCAAAGTTTTCCAGAAGGATTCACCTTGAAGTTGTTCCAGAACTTCATACTACTTTTCATCCCCCCTTTTCCCTCTCATACTTCTGCTACCCAGAAGTATGTCACGTGGGGGAGAAGTCAAATCGACCTCCCTTCTTAACTGGTGAGTCCGCTGTGACCGCTGGTCTAGGAGGGCGACTCGAGGGTCCACCACCACTCTCACACTGTGTCACACATGTAAGTCCTCTGATTTTCCTGATAATGATCAATGGCGTCTGTGAGGTATTCGGACGGGTTCGCTGTCTCTTATTTGCTGTCGATCTTAAGTTCTTCTCGTACGTTGAGTCACATCATGGTCGCCTGCGCCTTCAGGAGGGTTTGGACAGGCTGGAAGATTGGTGTGCCCAGAGCAGTTTGTTCCTAAATGTCAGCAAGTGCTGCGTGTCCAACTTCTGTTGTGCCCTGGGCGTCATAACATTTGATTGCCAGTTCGATGGTACGGTTCTACCAAGGGAATCTGTTGTTCGGGACGTCGATGTGCTGTTGGACACTAAACTTACCTTCGGTAGTCAAATTGACCATATTGTGGGGAGGGGTTCTCTGGGCTTTCTGAAGAGACACACGAGGGATTTCACCAGTATCTCAGCCATCGTCCTGCTATACAAGTCCCTCGTGCTTCCAGTCCTCAAATGTGGTCTCCACATCACAGGTACCAGGCGGCACAGCTGGAACGAGTCCAGAAGAAGTTCCTGCGCTATGTTGGATATCTCGTTGGATGAAGTCGACTATGACTCGCTCGCTTGAGGACCGTCGTAGATGGATGGACATTTCATTCCTCTTCAGGCTGGTAAATGGTCCCATCGACTGCCCCTCACTCTTGGCGCAATTGAACTTCTCGGTCACTCAATTCTTCTCCCGCTCGGATCACTCTTCCGCACATCATTCAACCCGACGAATTACCTCTACCACAGGCCATTTTCAAGAATACCCTGCGAAGTCTGTGCCATGTTGCACAATCATCCCGACCTAGATTTCTTTGCTAGTTCCCATCCCAATTCAAGTCACTCTGCTACAATAATTCCTAATAATAAATCTTTCACTTACACTCCACCCACCTACTGTTCGGAGCTTCTACTAATTATTACTGTTTTTATACTTTAGCTACCCACCACATAATTATATGATTGTAAGCTATGTACATATTATTATTATTACTAATATTTAGTACTTAATACGCGTGTATGTTGTTATTATTAATATGTATTTCACTTATTGTAACTGGGCTCGCCCGTATTTTGACCAATAAACAGTAAACAGTAAAACTCATAACAGACATTTTTCTTCCGATTCTATCAAGGTAGCGGAACCTTTGTTTACTTATAGCGTGTGGGGGGGTTCCCAAACTGTTTTATGTGTCAGAGGTTTCTGGACAAATTTGATTTGGTGTCTGCCAGTCTGTCCGTCGGTTTATCCTCAAATCATCTCCACACGCCTAACTTCCTCGATTGCAATCTGATTTTGCTCGCATTTGCGGGGACTACGCGGATTAGATGAATTTAGATCAATCAAATCATTGGTATGGCCACTGCAGAAAAGCCAACGCAAAATCGGAAGTAACTCAGTTTCTCACGAATGAATGGCCCGAATTTTCTCAAATTTGGTGTAGCTCCTAGATGGTCCCCTACAAATTTCGTTACGATCAGATGACTACACGTTATGCTTCATGAATAATAACAAATGTATTATAGATAGATTTTCGGATCCACCCTAATCTGCACTGAATTGATTATGTGGTCGAAACGAGGAAACGATGAGCCATTAAACTTGGCTGAGTTTTTTTGTTGTAAATTAGTTCTAAAATTCCGCAATGTTTGGTCCGAGATAATTTTGAAGAGTTTATTTGTTCGACATTAGTTTTAAAATCCGCCCCTAAAGTTTGGCACCATATAATCACATCCTGTATATAATAAATGATGTGCAGTGTAATTTCAAGTGATTGGAACTCAGTTACTCGTCCGAAGAATGAAAGCACTAGAATTCTGTGAGTCGGAAAGAAATTAAAAGAATGAATGGAATGCTTCAGCCAATCAATAACCGATGCTTGAAAATATTGCTCTGAAACCGAAACGGGCACGAGGGTGTGCAGTTGAAAAGCCCGCCCGAGTTTCAGAAGTAACATTGTGAGAGGGTATTGGCTTACAACAATCCTGTTTATTATAGTTACTGACCATAATGTAATTCCATAACGCTACCACAGAGAAGGTTTATGAGAGGGAAGCGATGAGAATTTTCACTTTCTGCTTTTGCCTTTGTTGAGCTATTTGCTGCCATACGGGGCGCAGTGGAGTGAGTTTCTCAAAAGCCCCAGAATCAAGTTTACCTCCACCCGTAGGCTTCTGAAAAAAACTAGGTGGTGAGCTGGATGGGGAAATTTTTATGAGATCACCCACCCGCTTCAGGTGGACTATTAACAGGACGGATTTGAATCCCAGATCTTGCAGTAGGCAGGTAGATATTGATGCAGAAATATATCGTAAGGTCGTCTTTATCGTTCAGTCCAATTCGCATTGAACTATCGTCATGGATAAATTAACTTTATCTCATCAAATAGCTGACTAATTTATCCAATAGGCATTTAATTATGAGTCGGCAGGCTTCAAGCCTCAGTCACTCTCTAATTTTAATTTCTTGTTGCTAATTAGCCAAAGCTCTAAGAGCTCAATCGTCTATCCTTCTATTACTATGAACTACGAAGTGCAGTCAGACGGTTTCAATACCAATCACGACGGTTTGGTTCAATACTCTCCAATCAACTGGCTGAGCTCGTGGGTCAAACCTTGCTATTCAAGGTATTAAATATCGTGTTCAAAGTTAGATTTAACAAGAGTTGATAGGACAAATAATGTCCAACTCAGTAGGATGCCCCAATCGAGCCAATATTGTTGATTCATAATTTGAATTCCATGGCATCGGGGATGAGCCACGCAGTTCGTTGGAAGTATCAAACATTTCTTCCTGAAAAAACAAGACACAGTAGTAAATTACAATGGGCATTAATTTCCACAGTATTATTTTAAGTGAATATCTGATGTTGTACAAAATACACATATGTCAGGTAGGGTGCTATCACCTTACCTTTACGTATCTACGTACATTCACAGCGAGCAGGAATTGCTAGTAATTTTATGTTTACAGGTGCAATTCAAATTTATTACTTACACTACTTCCTGTTTCTTCTGCGGGATGAAAAGGTTCCCTGAAAGGTAAAGACCTTGAAAATCTAGGGTCGACCAGTTCAGGTAGCAATATGTTGTGATAAAAGGTTTCTAGCACAGGAGCCATCTTCTCTAGCCAGAACTGATCATCCCGTTCTATTTTCACAACTATAATATTCGGTTCTTCCTTAGTGTAAACTACAAAGTAGCTCACCTTCCTACCAGTCACCTGCAACTGCCCCTGAACCTGTAAACACAAAAGTGAGTGTAAGGTTATGTAGGTACGTACTTACCAACTAATGATTTATATACTACAATGCATTACACATTGTAGTATAATATCCAACAAAGGAGGGTAACTACAACATATCACTATCGCATTTGTTCAGATCAATTCCAGCATCACCAAATTAGGAAATAATAGTTAATGAAATAAAGGTCTGGTCAGGCACCGTGACCATAATATATGAGCGAATGGTTGAAGCTTATGACTTGGATAATTACCACTACTTTCTCCGCAATAAGAACATTTTGGCCAAATTTCGATTTTTTATTTATTTATTACCTATTTCGTTATTTTTCTTTTTTAAACCATGTAGGCAAGGTCGCGTGTCTAGAACGACTCACAACTTCCTAGTATACCTACTTATATATAACAAATATTGTAATCCACGGTTAGAATCCAAATGCTCTTCAACATATGGGATATAAGCAATTAGCAAAAATGCATGTAACTTTTTTGAAGCCTTTGCAATATCGTTTGTTCTTAAACATTTTAACAATTTTCAGAAAATTCATGTACCTAGTAGGTATGTAACACAATTTTTGAAACCACTGCAATATTTCCGTTGCCATCTAAAATTCGCTAAAACCTAATGAACAAACATGAAAAACACAAACTCTCACTGAAACCATTGGAATATTTCCTTCGTCTTCTCCTAAAATTCGCTAAAACAAATACCTCATGAACAACACAAACTCTCACTGAAACCAGTTCCATTTCCTTTGTCTTCTAAAATTCACTAAAACAATTACCTAAGGAACAAACATTAACAACACAAACTCTCACTAAAAGCACTGCAACATTTCCTTTGTCACTCATTTCTTTCTTTGTCAACATTTACTAAAACTACCTAACGAACAAATACGAACAACACAAACTTTCACTGAAACCATTGCAATATTTCCTTTGTCTTCAAAAATGTGCTAAAACAAATACCTAAGGAACGAAAACGAACAACACAAACTCATGAAACCACAGTAATATTTCCTTTATCTTCTAAAATTCGCTACAACAAATACCTAAGGAACAAACGCGAACAACACAAACTGTAATAGCAGACACTGCGTGATTTCACTCATGCGTTAAATTCTGTATGAGTGTTTGACACCACATGTCCACAGGATGACCCACCACATGTCCGGAGACTTAGGTTACCACCTGAGTTTACGTAACTTTGGTAGTCCGTACGTTCACATATAGGCAGGACATTTAGCAAAGAACCCTTCCGCTGGTAGCAACACAAGAATCTGGAATTGGAAGAAAAAAATTGATAGATGAATAGTAGGAACGTGGTACACCTAACTGGATATTGTCAGTTCATTCACTGAAGATGAGAGGTGACCAGAAATAAGGACCACCTCCTCCCTCGTTTCAATGGGGTACACATATATACCTGTAGGCTGACTGGCAACGATGACTCTGAGCTTATGCAGCACCGAGCTTGGAGGAACTAGAGCGTGTGAACTAAAGCTGGAAAGTGTGAACTAAAAGGTACAGAATTTGTTTGTAAGAGTATGAATTTCTTTGTAAGAGTATGATGATTCATAGAAGAAAACAATTTCCCACAATGGGAAAAAAGGGAGAGAAAGAAGAGCAGACAGTTGGGTTGTTTGCCAGCTCGAGTGCTGGGTAAGCTCAGTCATCCTACAATACCTACTTTGTGACTGTGCAAACACGAACCCATGGCCAACGTAAATCAAGCGACAAAGATGCAGGTAACAAGTGTTAGTGTGCTGACTATACTTGATAAAAATAGTTGTGGTTTCTTTTAATTTCGACTACACCACTCGTAGAACTGCGAAGGAATGGAAATTTCCCGGTGACAACTAATTCACTAGGGCTCATTTGACGACAGGTGTAGGGACATTTCACTTCAACAAGTGCGTCGTCTCCAACGAGGCCATCAGGGCTGGCAGCCAGATATGGAAGAGAGGGGTGAATGAACAGACCACATGGTCGAACCAGCACTTTCTGCGCACTTTCAAAGTGTTGAATAGCTATTTTTTCATGAAACCTGCCATATGAAATAGCTTTAGTTGTAATATGTGCTTTGTACAGCAGCTCTTTTACAATATTCCCACATTTTGTGGTGCGCCTCCGCTTACTTATGTGGCCAAACTTTGAGGCGGTCAAACGCTTACGGCGCTCTTCAACGCCACTGCGAACTGCTGCTCTGGTCTACAGTTGATCGTTCTACGTCAGCCCGTTGATTTGCTGTAAGCTGAAGTCTCAGTAGAAAACGGTTCCTTCGCTATCTCATAATCTTGAGGTAGCATGTCAGGGCAGGAGGCCAATGGCCCATAATCCTTGTCAGGCTTGTCTGAGACAAAAAGGCGGTTTCTGCTGGCTTTGACCGTTTTTTTCTAGCCGTCTATTTCTGTGGCTCTCCAACTTCTTAACACACACCCCGGGACTCTTTTTGGCCATGTGACGATGAATCGCTGACAGAGGCGCTGTACAGTTGTGGCTGACAACGGCTCCCATACATCTGGCCGTATAAGAGCCTCTTGCGCAGAAGTTTATGCGTTTGCCATCAATTAATTTGGCAGTAATGTTGTTGAAGCCCTCAACTGAATTGCTGTTGCAGCGAAGTACCTATCAAAATTTTGGATTGGCGAGCCAAGCTGTCTACCACTTCCATGATAACATCCCACAGCCCTTTTTCCTGAAATTGAGGAACAAGGGTTTCCTCTCCTTCTTTAACACCAGAACAGAAGTACGTTGCACAGCTCTGGTGGTCGCCAAATACATGTCTAGGACTGTTCAGAATGTCAGCATGTAAGCTGGTTATGTCACCACCCTGCCGGTTATGCCAGTATACGGAAGCAGCCTTGACAACTCCTCTTAGAGCCACCACTTTTCCCCCAAGAATTTTCCTTAGATTTGGAGGACCAGCATGCTTTTTATCTGAGACAGCTTTCAGCTTCCTCGCATAATTTCGGAGCAGATGGTTACAGCATTCCACCTTTTCAATCGGTAGGTCCCCTTAAGGCCTTTTTCGCAACAAGTTGAAGTAGACAGAGCTGTCGCCGTCCCCAATAATTCTATTGTACTTGAGACCATACATGGAATGACTTGATCGAAAACCTTCCAGAATTAATTATATTTCTTCAACAACATCAAGGTTATGACTAGAAAAATCGTCAAAATAAAAGTAGGTAACTAAAATATTTCAAAATGTCACAAGGTATTTGACTTAAAAATGCGTATAGGTGTATATTTGAAAAACGTGAGATCCTTTTAGAAATACCTAATAGACTAGTAAGGCACTTAGTTACGTTTGGTGTTTTGAAGGTAACTACATGAATATTGTTTTGGCTCATCTAGCTAATAATGAAGCAAATCTACATAACATGTAAGTATAACTTTTTTTTCCCTGAAAACAAAAGGCGAAAGTACATAAATCCAATGTCACAGCGAGAAGGGAGTCTTGTTTTGCATTAAGTCTTCATACATCATTCATCCTCTTCAACATCAGAATCAGCTAAAAAATCAGCAACTATTTCGTCTCCATCGGTATTGAGAGAGGTTCCTTCATTGGGTCCTTCAGGGAAGGGTGGTTGCTCGATTTTCTGAGGATCTATACTGTCAAATAGTTCTTGAAAGAATTTTATGCTTTCATCTTGGAGGTACATAAAGAGGTCCTGGACATCTTTCACTTTTCCTTCACCTTTCTTCCCCATCTTGAAAGGTACCTTAGGTGAGGGTTCCAAGTTTATTTCAGTTGGCACTGTAGTCATATATCTGAATGCTTGAAATGTACTGTCATATTCTTTTGCTGCAGCAAGCTTTCCATTCGGTGAGTACATTATCTGGCAATACTGTTGTATTCCAAATTTTGCACCTTTAGATGACGGATTTCTGTCGAAAAATGGTGCCAGTGCTTTTTCCCACTCAAACATGATACCTCTAGTGTCGTGGATGAGCTCGAAAGGTGTCGGTTGAGCTCGAGCAGATCGAAAAGCTTCGTAGTACAGCTGAGGGGTTTCAATAACTTCCTTCCCTCGAAGCTTTGACCGGACAAGACCGAAATTTCGGTCGCATTGACCAAAAGAATGACCTCGAACGGTAAAGAGCTGGATCACTTCGACATTAAATGCATTAGCAACATACGAGCAGAACTTTAACATTGTTCCATTTTTGTTTTGCCCACCCGCTGCGTCCGACAGAAATACAACTTTTTTTATGTTAGGGTAGTCCAAAAGCTTTTTTTGGAAAAAATCAAATAGAAAAGAAGCTACCGAGTTGGGACCCTTCTTTGCAGTCGATTCCAGGAATGTATAAATGAATGATGAGCCATCATTATGGCAGTGTACATTAAAAATGTAAAGCCATATTAAACGCTTGTAAAATTGTTTACAAATCGTTAACTTGGGAAGGGGTAGATTCTGGGCGTAGTCGAACTCGCAAACTAGCATTTCATCTGATTCTTTAGCATTTATTATGTACTCTCTTTTCAAATCGTCATGTTTGCGTGCCATGTTCTCGTGAAGTTCAAGCTCAACTTTAGTTTTCCGATCGTCTGGGCTCTTCAGCAGCTTCATCTTACTCGCACAGCAATAATCGCAGGTGTCCGTCTTCGGTTTTTTAGTTGTAAAATTGGTTTGACGATAGCATTTGAAATACGTTTTGAACTTCATGTCAAGTGGTTTTTCTGTGCGAAGTAGGTAGAATCGTTGGAACTCGCTGAAAAGATCTTTGACCGTCAAAGTAGGGTTTTCAAAGTACAGGCGATTCGAACGTTTTGCTGAATAGTGGCTTCTGCGATGGGGAATCAGTTCAAGATGTTCAAGTGCAAGTTTGTATACATCATCTTGCAACTTTCTTTGCTTCCCGTGTGTGCCTCTTTTTTCAGCAAAACACTCCCCTGCCACTACTTTTGCTTGGATTACACGCAGACGTTTCTCGCTTATTTGAAACAACTTTAGTATAAAGGACCTGCAAGTTTCCATAGGTTCACCTTTACTTTTCAGTGAATACTTCCAAGTGTGAAGTCGTTCTTTCTTAGGGTCCAAGTTCAGTCGTGGTTTGATTGGTGTGAGGAACCTTTCAAGAGAATTTGCTAAAAGCTGCTCTTGAGCTTCCTTCGATTGGGAGCTGTAGAATGCTGCAAATAGTTCTTTTTGGCAGTTCCTGTCGAGCTTGTCGTAGCACTTTTTAGCGCAGCATCCTTTAATTTGGGTGAAATTTTTAGAAGCTAGAAGTTTACCAGTGGAAGGGGATGTGTAGCTGTCCTCAGAAGTTCGCTTTTTCTTAGACTCATTCCGTTTCCATTCTTCTGGCTTCATCCGTTTGTACTTAGCTCCTAAAAAGAAAGAAACAATCCTTTTTTATTATGTTGAATGTATTCAACAGGCTAGAACAACTAGAGAATAGAATAACAGCTAGAATACAGCAGTCTAAGACGAGTAGGTAGGTAGGTACCTACTGAGAGTGGAAGCAACAGGTCAGGTCACTGAATTTAGACTAAGTAATAAATAAACATAGCACATACCTGGTCTACACTTCTTCACGACGTTTTTCAAATCATTCATTTGACTTTTTTCCTCTTGAATCACTTCACAAAACACTAGATATTCTTCAAACTAAACAGAACCGGCGAAACTAGGAAAACATTTAACCTTATCACAGACAAATGATGTTCTCTAGAAGAAGGGCGTATAACAGCCTTTTGATAAAACCAGGCTACCAACAAAAGTACACGGGATTTTCCAACCAAACTTGCTACACAGATAGAAGACAACATGGCGGATCCCTTCTTGAGATCTCCACAAAAAGGGCGTATAGACCCATACGCCCTTCTTGCACCCACCTCCTCAATTATAGCAGATTCCAAGCTGGTTGACGAACCAGACCAGTTTCTGTAGCATCTGTGGTCTCTGGGAGAAACTTTATTAATTTCTGCCCGACAACAGATAGTGCAATATTTATTTTTCACACCAAGAAACAAAACTTTCTTCGTCCTTGCTCCTATGATTGCAGCCTGCAAATATTAGAGCAAAATTAGAGCCAGAGTACGAACTAAATCACTCGCAAAAAAATCTTGGAAACTCATTTCAAAGAAATAAAAACGGAGTTACTGAAACATTGTCTATTTCCACTAATGCATGTGCATAGGGACAGTGCATTGTGTATTAGCGGAAATAGACAACGTTTCAATAACTCCGTTTATCTTTCTTAAGAGCCAGAGTAATGTATTGGTTTCATCAGATTTCCCCAAGAAGCCACTACCTACAGCACATAACAACATCAACATACAAGTGTACCTATTATGTTTCATGGGTAAAAGAAGGGTACGTTGTAAATGTTAAGTCACGCGCCACGATCATAGTTACGGGCAAAGTTACCTAGTGACGATTATGCTTGACTATTTTTTTGATTTTTGGGTCTAATGTAATCCCTTCATTTAGACCAGTGGTTCTCAACCTTTTTAAACCTGCCACCCCCTTTGGGAGCACAGATGATTCATGACCCATTGAGGACAGAATATATCCTCAAGCGTTCGGTTAAGGTCTTATGCAAAGACTACAGGTGTTCTCAGTGAACTGTTTCATCAAAGGGATTTCAATATTCTACGCAGGATACTATTCACTATTCTTATCCGACAGGATTGAAAACTGGCAAATCACAACTTCGTTGCGGCCGACATAATAGATTTGGTTTTTATTAAATTGAGTTCATCACCTTGAAGTTGCGCATTGATTCCATTAAATATGGCGAATTTATCGGTCAAGTAAGCAACATCGATTATAAATTGTTGCTATCGGCCTCTCAGATGTACCTAAATACATCTCAAGCACAGAATCGAAAATATTCCTGAACCTGTTGAAGTGTTCAGGCAGGCGCCTTTGGAGAGTCAATATACAAAACACGCTCACCGCCCCCCTACCGCCCAAAACAAGTTCGCCACCCCTCAGTATCCTTCCCCCCCCCCCCCCCGCCCCGGGGGCTTTATCGCCCCCGTTGAGAACCACTGATTTAGACAAAGTAAATTTTATCATTGAAATGGCCATTTTCTGTCTTCAGTCACCATTATTATGTACATAATAATTTTTGTATTTAACATAAACCATTTTCGGTGGTTTAGTATAAACTTTCAGTAACTGCAGATGTTTACCTACCTACTTCGAGGGAATAGTTACCCACATCTAGGAAGTTAATTTTGACCCAATTTCTCAGATAACATATATTTGGGATTTGAGTTGAACTACTTGGGTATTTATCTGATGAGTAATTTCTAGGGGAACTCAGAAATTCAAATTTCTGCCTATACTTTCTGACGAACACCTCATTATATGGTCAGTAAGTGTTGATTTCCGTTATTGAACAGAATGTGGCAAAAAAAATGAGGATTTGTAACCCATGACAATTTCCCATCCCCATGCTTTTGTCAAAATGAGTAATTTTTTCATAATGATGACAAAGTCAGGTATATCAATGATGCATGAACTACAGACTTTGGGCCCATCGCAATAGCCATCTTCAAAAATTCGATACAACATACGTCTCAGAAATCTACCTATATCTAGTTCATTTGACGTCCAATTTACAAAAAATAAATAAATAAATAAAGTAACTACTTCTTAATCGAATAATGATGATAATCCAGATTTGGGTTGTATTTCATGCATGTAAGGTTAGTAGGTAGCTACCTACCTAATTGGCTTCACTACCTACTGAAGCTAGTAAACATTTGAATGATAGAAATTACTATAATTACTAACTCTACTAAATTACTGAGCTAGTACAAGAAAAAATACCAACAAGGTAGGGACTCACAGCATTGGTCATTTGAGATGTGTAGGGATGTGGCTGACGATTGCTAAAAGAAGCAGTAGTTGTGGTGCTGGAAGAATCTGTGTTTGGTGCAGAATGAACTGTTGACGAAGTTTTCTACACAAAAAAAAAATCTAGATAGGTAATTCGATATCCGCTTTACAAAAAAATAAGAAAGTAAGTAGATGAAAGAAACAATAAATGAACAGCCAACATTTCTGTAGGTATGTCCAGTGGAATAATAAAGCCATGTGACAAGGACTTCGCAAAATAATAAACCGTTCTATAATAATTTGCAGCGTTTTGTTCAGTATTCTGCTGGGAGTACCAGCACCGGTGAGTGCCACAAACAGCAGGGATGCTATAAAATTCAACAGCACAAATAATCACAATTTAAAAATGCAACAAAGTATATTGTTAAAAACGCTGCAAAGTCCTTGTCACATGGGTTTATTATTCTATTGGACATACCTACAGAAAGGTAGGCTGTTCATTAATTGTTTCTTTCATGCGTAATAATCGAAATAGCTACTTCTGATGGTTTCCATTAATTTTGGCCCCCAAAACACAAATTAGGTACGCTCTTTTTTTTCTTTTTTTTAAACTATCTTTGATCATTGGTAGTGCCATTTAATCGTCCTGAACCACGTCTTGACACTTTTTCCAGTATTATTATACAAACTGATGGTGATTTCAGACGATTTCCCAGGTTTTTCACTCATAAAAAATCGATTTTGGGAGCTGAACATTTGGTAGAACCTCAATTTTCTATTCTTTGGTCAAAATCGACTTCATATTCGGTCTTCTCGTCCCCAAAAACATGAAAAACGATACCTCAAAAGCTCATGTTACCAACATGTTGCTAAAACGCAAAAAGTACCTATTTTTATACACATTTTCACTCATAACACCCCTGGGTATATTCCGATCGGGCTGAAAAGTTTCTGGACACAACTAGGGCCCAAATGGAGCATGTGTGCGAAAGAACGATTTTATTAGACCGAAAATGAAGCCTGTACACGTGATACGGCGGACGGCGTACGGCGTACGGCGGACGGACTTTGCATTTTTGGAATCTACGTACCTTGAAACGGAAAAGAAAAAATTTTGAGGGGGTGTTATAAAAATTTTTTGCTGAGCGATTACATAGGTGTATTATTCACAGAATAATAAACCAAAATGGTAACGAACAACAGTGATGATAGTTGTGGTGCTGTCAAGGTGTATCTTTGAGGTATGCAATTATTATACATCCACTTTACGAGAAAGGAAGTAGGTAAAAATAAAATAATTATTACCTAGGTACTTCTTAACCGAATAATGATGCTAATCCTAATTTGCGTGGCATTTCGTGAATGTAAGGCTACCTAATTGGTTTCAATAATCAAAAATTTCAGTTATAATAATAATATTATGAAGCACAACAGAGAGGCTAGGTCTAATAATAATCAAAACGACCCTTTGCTTCTATGGATTTCCGCCTCATGGAAAAACACTGACATGTGGATAATACCTATAATTTTGGGAGATTTTACGGCAATTTGAGAGCTTTCCAGTGAGTGGTTAAAGATTTACCTGGGATGTTCGGTAACTGACGGAGTTTTACAATTACTAGGTACTCCAAAACTACGGAGACGGTACGTGAAAATAATAAGAAAGGTCTAACACAAAATCTGTCCTGTAGCAAAATTCGGTCTGACCATGATAGGTAAGTAGGTACAACCTGCTTACCTATATACGTACTTTTCATTTAAACTTAGCCCACATCGTGCGACTTGATGATACTATACGAAGGAAGGTGCATACCTACGTATTGTTTACTGAGGTACTTGATACGGGCATCTGTCAGACTGTAAAAGGGGAAACCTCTGTGCGCATAAAGAACAAAGTGTCATAACTAAGAGAACATTACAGATTATACTGAGTAACTCAGTATAGCCATTTGTATACTCAGTATAGCTCTACACAAAAAATACAATACGGATTAATTACCTAATTATTTATATGTGTAGTATGAACTTACTGCTCTGCTCCTCTTTTTGGGGCGTCTGTACTTCTGTCCTCTTTTGCCTATGTTTCTGCAGGTCCAGGTCTTTGGCGATGGAGCCATAGTGAGTTGACAATAGACAGAATTTAATACACACGGCGTGATATAAGACAGAATGAAATTGAACTGAACTGAAAAGGCGCGCACTGATATAACTGACGACGGGAAAACTTCTAGAGTGAGAGGAGCTCAGTAATCATGGATAGTATAGTATCCATGATATAATGGAATTGATAACAAATGAGGTAGTTACAACATTGTCGAAATTCGGCAGGATGGGCCGTGCGATGCCACCGCCCCTACGGGTGGGAGCAAAATCTCGCTCCGCAGCTTCCCGCCACCTCGATCATCAGCGCACTCTCGTGGTTGGGGGTGCTTCTGGCCTTCCCGTCCCGCGCGTGTTTTGCGAGTTCAAGTACTCGTACCTTGCAATGTAAAAACACTTCTCCAATGTCCCCACCAACATTTAAGGGCACAGGTATTACTTGATACCTACTCCTAGGTGGTGCAAGCAGTCTTCACTCCCGGGAGAGAATTTCCAGAGAAAAACTGCAAAATCAGATCCAAAAATACCCCTTAGCCCTACTAACTACTCGTAATACCTCATTATCTCCCACCAACTCAGTCAATAGGTTAATTACTAGGAATTTTTTTAGGGAATTCTTCAGGGAAAAACGCTGCAAGGTTCACACATGGGTTTATTGTTTATTATTCTGTTGGACATACATACAGAAATTTGGGCTGTTCATTTATTGTTTCTTTCATGTGCAATAATTGAAACAGCTATTTTTGGTTGTTTCCACCAGTTTTGGCCCCCGAAAACGCGAATTAGTTTTTTTTTTTTTTACAAATTATCTTTGATAATTATAGTCCATTTAATTGTCTTGATTCACCTGTTGGTACTACGTCTAGTGTTATTATAAAAGTGTATGGTGATTGCGAACAATTTCCAGGTTTTTGATATATAAAAAATGAATTTTGGGAGAATTTTGAAACTTTGTCACAACCTCATTTCTTCACTCTGGTCAAAATCGACATCATACTCGGTCTTCTCGCCCTAAAAAACATGGAAAACTATACAAGCTCATGTTAACTAAAACCTAAAGAAAAACCCTCGAAACCCTATTTTTACACCCATTTTCCCCCCATAACACCCCTCGGTGTATTCCGATCATGCTGCCGAGCTTCGGAGCACAACTAGGACCCAAATGGGAACCCAAACTGTGTACGGAAGAACGGTACCCTTAGAACGAAATTTAACGTAAATGTAAGGCTGAAACTTCGTTAGAACCTCAGTTTTCCAGTGTCTGGTCCAAATTGACTTCATATTAGGCCTTCTCGCCCTAAAAAACATGGCGAACGATACCTCACAAGCTCGTTACTAAAACACCAAAAAACCCATATTTTTACACCCATTTTTCACCCGTAACACCCTTGGGTATATTACCATTGGGCTGCAAAGTTTCGGGACACAATTAGGACCCAAATGGAGCCTGTGTGTGAAACAGTGAATTTTTTAGACCGAAAATGAAATAGATATACGGCGTACGGACATTGGATTTTTGGAATCTACGCACCTTGAAATGTAAAAGAAAAAAGTTGAGGGTGGTGATGGGGGGGGGGGGGGGGTACAAAAGTTTTTTGCTGAGCGAATACATAGGTGTATTATTCCCAGAATAATAAACCGAATTAATCCACCCAAGTAGGCCACTTCTTCGGTTAGTACAGTTTCCAGAAAATGTTTTCCTACATGCTTTTACATTTTTCATTCAAGGCTTGCAATTAGACCATGCAGCTCTATTCTTGAATATTTTTGAGAAAAAAACATCCACTCAGGCGTAATTTGTAGTGTAAAACCAGCAGATTTGAGCAAAAAGACCTCACAGGGAGGCAAAAAACTCGTTATGGATATTAGAATTCTTCACCAAAAGGATGGAACATAATTAGATTAGATGCTCTATTTACATTTTTCTATCTCCACTCCTTAAATGTATAAAGTATAACTGTATAAGTAATACCTATATTACCTCAATGGTATAACTAAAAAGATTTGGTGCTGAAACAGTCATATTCGGAAGTACAAGGATGAGGAAGAGTATGGATGCTATACTTTTCCATCCCAAGGTACCTACTGCAGACCAAAAGAAGTAGGTAGACTACTTGTTAGGTAGGTGAAGTTGAAGCCAGTCACAACTGGTCACTCCTCAGTTTCACAGACTAACTAACACTGATATATAAATTAGGGAATTCTGCATTTTCACAGCTCAAAGTTTTTAATTTTTAATTTTAATGATCTTACCAAATTATTTTCCTAAATAATTTAATTTCACACCAGTTTCTTTCCTAGCAGGCATCTCCAGAAAGAGCGAGGCGTACATGTATCATTAAGGTCTCTTAAATTGTCATCTTATTCAATTAGAAATTTAAATTATATTCTCTATATCGACAAGGTCGTTGATTAAGTGTTATTTACGATTTGGATGGGTTTTGTGATTGGAATATATGCTGAATTCTCAGTGAAGTGTATACTTACCTAGTTTGCATATTCACAGGCGAGGGGAATGCAATTTTCAGAATTTTGATAATCTGTCTTGTTGTAGGAATTGCATATGAGACGGAGATGTGATGAAATTATGTTAATTTGTTGAGTACGTATTTTTAACATTTTTGAAACCTGTCAGATGATCACTTTACGCGTAGATAAATCAGAAGACGATGCAAAATGCGGCATCGTGTTTTTTTTTGTAAGAATCTGCTTGTTGTTTTTTAAACGTAACTTTTCAAAGGTTTTTTAAACGATTTGAAACTCCACTTCGATAAATGAGCCTTGTGGATTAAGTCCCCTTTGGGAAGAGATCTCGTTATATTAAACCTGTGCTCCATCTCTTGATTGCTTCTTCCGGCTGGGCAGAGCTGTCCTCCCTTGGGTGTGTACCATATTCGTTACCTAGGTGTCGCTAAAAATAATCTGTCGCGGACGCGTCAGCCTTTTGGAGCTTATTCAATTAAACCTCTCGACCTCTTATATTTTATTACTAACTTTATAGGTTGTCACTTCGTTCCCTCAAAAGCCGTGTTTCAGGCACCATAGTTCACTATCATAGATTCATATTGTTATAATATTAGAACTAAACCTTTTGGAAAACTAAGGCTTTATTCAACTAAAAACGACAGCATAGAAGAATAGGTACATCACGAATGAAAAGTTAACGGGGATTCAAGTAACACGACAGAATAGTGATCACATGATTGTTGGAGTGGAAATATTAGTAGAGTTTACGAATCATCTCATTCACCCCTCCTTTTAGTGCAGGACGTAATCTGCAAGGCGAGATGGTGGGCGAAGAGCCCTTTGTGGTGTAGGCGCGCCGATGGCGTCCGAAATCGCAGGTTTCGGAGGAGAGTCCATGGTAGTCTACATATTATCTGGAGGAGTCTCTTCTTGAATGCTGTTTGGCAAAGATCGAGCGGGGTTCAAATCCGATGTTGAGAGGTTTTGGTCTTGAGGGAGCTAGATCTCAAAAGGAGGAAGATCTGATGAGCTGACATTTCCTCGTGGGGCCAAGTTCTGAAGAGCTACAGTTGACTGTCTTCCATTGTTGTGACGAGTTACGGCATATTCTGGATTGGATTCCAGCAGCTCAACTTCTTCAACGAGTGGTTCGTATTTACTGGAACGGTCGAACTTCTTCAATAAGATAGGTCCAGGAGTGTTCAGCCACGAAGGGAGTGCACATCCATTTGAAGGTCTTCGATTGTGCCTGAACATCCTTTCATGAGTTGCACAGGAGAGAGCGCACAGAATGTAGTGCATCGGGGAGAACCACCTCCCGTTGATTTGTCTTCAGATTTCTGCTTTTGAGCGCTAGAGTAATGGCCTTCCAGATGGTGTGATTAAATTTTTCTATTTGCCCATTCCCTTCGGGATGAGTCCCTCGTGAGTGAAGGTTTTCGCGTTGCCAAAAGGAACCGGGAAATTATTTCGCCCTTAGGCTTATCATAAACATTTTTTAACGCATCTACAGCTGCAACGTACGTTGTGCAGTCGGAAATGTACTCATATACAGAATAAGGAAGATGATGAATGAGTACCTTTAGTTTCCTTCCGTCGTCCGTAATATTAGATTCTTCAATGAAGTTCTCGGTGGTACGAAGCCAGTAGTTCCATTCCTTAGCAGCCGAGGGAGACTCAGGATATGTTTCAAAGCGAGCCGGTTTTAGTATTTTGTCCGTGTTTTAGTTGAAAAAATTGTTATAATATTAGAACTAAACCTTTTGGAAAACTAAGGCTTTATTCAACTAAAAACGACAGCATAGAAGAATAGGTACCTACATCATGAAAGAAAAGTTAACGGGGATTCAAGTAACACGACAGAATAGTGAACACATGATTGTGGGAGTGGAAATAGTAGAGTTTACGAATCGTCTCACATATAATGGTATAATATATATATATCCAAGGTTGACCTGGAACCGTTTGCGCGAATGGGCTACTCTCCAAGTGTTCATTAGAAAATGTGCGAACCTGGTCAAGAAATTCACGGTTAAACAGGATTAGCAATTTGGGCATCTGGCGGTCCAATCGTCATGTCAGTCGTAGAGGGCCATCTGGGCTCCGACCTGCTTAATCCTCGGAAATGTCATAAACATTGGCCCAGATCCATCAGCTGATCTTCTCAGCCTTCTTATCTCTCACAATATCAGTGAGGTGCCGATTGACCTACTCTTAATCTGCAGCAGTGAGTTTTAACCCTACCGGCTCCATTGAGAGGTGATACGTGTCTGCATACGTATCTTCTTTACATTCACAGCCAGTCCCAGATCAACCACTGTTGCCAAGTCCTCCTGCAGTTACACCTCGACCACCTTTCCATCCTGTTGGCCACCCTTAAATCCATATCATCCATATTGATCACCTCACTCGACAAGGACAGTGACAATTTTTGATCGATTTTTGGTTTATCATTTTCAATAATGGACCTTTGGAATCGACTCTGACATTTTTTAACTCCCTCCCCCTCCGCGGAATTTCATGGTTTACGTTTAGGTTTACGTTAGGTACGTAGAATACGAATATCGAATAAAAATATTTCCAGCCGTACGCCGTCCGCGGCTTTTTCCTTAGTTCCCATGAATCAAAATTCACAAAATTGGTATATGGGTCCCGTTTGAGCTCTAGTTGGTCCTCGAAGCTCGGCGTCACTGCCACCTCAACTCGGGTTGAATTATCCAGACTATCTCGGAAAATTTTATTTTTGAGGTGTGGGTTTTCTCGCATTTTTAAATAGTTCGATTTTTTCTTGAATTTTTAAGACCATCTGGAGCAATCTACGATGTTGTTATAAAATTTGCTACGAAGTTTACCCTAAAGAGCAGCATGTATGCAGGCATGAAGATGGGTTGAGAGCGCACATCACTTGGCTCTCGGTCAGGTGGCTGCCGTAGCGGAGTGGTCTATGCGTTGGGCTCTTACACTCTTACACTTAAAATCAGATATTCGAATCCCGGTTCCGGGACCGAATATTTTTCACTTCAACATTTTCCCTTCTGAACTACATTTGTGTTTCTTTTTGCCATTTTAGCTAGGTACTGGGGGCCTATTCACTAAGCCAAAGGTACATCTCTTTTCGGTCCTACCCTCTCTTTTTGTAGAAGAGATTTTTATAGTATCCATGACAGGGATATTCAGTAACTTCTAAAAGAGAGAGTTGGCGGCCATCTTGGCATTTTCGATCTCTTTCAGAGAGACACCTAATTAGGAGTATTTTCTCGAAAGAGAGAGTCCCTTTCTCATTTCTCGTTCGTTTGATAGTGATCTTGTATCATCCTTCGTTCATCGGCTACCATGTCGGTCATTTTGATGTATATTTTTTCATCTCTTAAAGGTAAGTCGATTGTTCATTAAAAATATATACATATTATCGATTCATGAGTAAAAATGTCTAAGCAGGTACGGGTTGAGAGCTATTCAGTAAAATAGTCGAACTTGGGAGACATTGAAAGAGACTGTCTCCCGAGGGAGGCTATTTTTCCCAGGAGATTTTCAAAATAGTTAATCTAGTTTCACTATCTCTTTTAGTGAATAGGCTTTAACATTCAACGCATGATATTAATTTTATGAAACTGTAATTCCCGGGCCGGCTTCAGTACTCGGCTTAGGGCTTTCCTGGGGGGAGCTCGAGGCTAGGTATTGGCCACAGAAAACAGGGCTCTACAAAGAAGGGGCATCTAGAGAGGTAAATATTCAACCACATGGACCAATCCCTTTGTACTTCTCCGGTTAATCGAACTGTGGTCGTTAATAAGGATTGGGGCAGACGGACAAATGCACACGGAACCGAATTTGTTCTTTGTGTACGATAGGTACCTATGCTAAATACGAGTGAAATCAATAAGTAGCGAATCGATCATGGAACACACCAGTAACAAAAACTGACACTTCAGCATGAAATATCGTGTTCGTACGATCATTTCTCACCGTGCCCACAAAATATTGGGCACAATACAGACAACGCAGCGCCTGCTCGTAGGTCTTTCTGTGTATGACTTATATTGGACGGCCTAGACCGTTTGGGAAAACCAGGATGGGCGGGTGACAGCGGAGAGAGAAGGGAAAATGATCGGGTGGGATTGAGAGGGAAAGAGAGAAAGAAGAAGAAGAAAAAAAAATCCTCCCGTCCAGATTTGGCCATGTAACTGAGCAGTGATGAATGACTAGCGACCCTTGACAAGTATTGCCTCATATTTTTCACGGGCCACCGACCCATTTTTACCCATCAATAGGTTATCAGAGACTTGGTTTCAGATTAGCCCTGCACACCGGATCCTCTCTAGCACCCTTTCGTAGTGGGACTACCACATAACACCCCTCTACCACCACACACCAGTACCTCTGCTCCCTTCCGGGTCAGACCCTTCCTCTTCTCCTTTATAATGCTTCACTAAATCATCTCGATTGCCGTGTTTAATCACCTCCTCCCGTTGGTGGGTCGACCCCTGAAATGAACATACCCGCGTTGGGACTCGTTGTTACTTTCCTTTAATGTCGTCAAAGATCGGTGAACTGGCCTCAACGGATGTACGACTAGGTAACTCAAGGAAGGAACAAAGAAGAGTTTATACTAACATGCTCACATAATAAATTGCTATACAAAGCTCGAATTAAATGTTTCAATAATAATCGACGAACAAAAACCCCGCAAATTATTATACAATGGTTTATTATTTACATCTCTAGATGGCCTTTCTGCGTAGATAACTGTTTCCTGTGGTCAATACCTACCCTCGCGCTTCCCCCTCCCCCTCCCCCCCCCAGGAAAGCCCTAAATCGAGTACTACAGCCAGCCGGGCAATTAAGGTTTCATAAATATGCGGTGGATTCAAGAATTCTGTAAGTAATTGATTATTATTTGTTGTTATTCATGAAGCATAACGTTTATTCAAGTTGCGAAAGTGCCTATCATCAAAATCCAAAATAACCATCATTCTTCAGATAAAATGATATCTCGGAACGAACAACTCGATTTCATGCAGCTATGAGTGATTGTAATCAGGTGTTCCCTAGCAGTGATATCTGGGCTGGATTTATACCGTTTCACTCACGATCATGTTGACGAAGCTTTTTGGTGCAAACGAACGGCTGGACGTACAATGCTCCAAGTGATCTCAAAAAATTCCCGAATTCGAGATCAACTTAAAAACCTAAAAACACAGTACCCTTCTGTTGAAAGTTGTACGGCGTTCTGGAAATTTCAACCCCTATTTTTCACCCCTTAGAGATGACTGAAAGTAACGCCGAGCGTAGCGGACCAACTAGACCTCAAAATGGGACCGACCAACCAAATTTCATTAATTTTTGTTCGTGGTAATTAAGGAAAGTGCAAAGTACAGCGGACGGACAGCAATTTTTTATTCAGTTTTCGGATTCTGCGTACCTTGAAAAGGAAACCATCAAATTTTGAATATTGCGGGGGGGGGGGGGGGGGGTTAAAAGCCATTTTTTTCGTGCTCGATTCCAAAAGTTCATTATTTAAAATAATAAACCAAAATTATTACGATGTCTACGTTCTGTCAATAGGAAGGTAGTACGGGGCAATAAAAGTAGTCAGCTACGCAGTGACACATCTCCTTCTTCGTACCTATACCATGTGTACATTTCGTTTCGGGACCTAGACGTACCAGGTACTTGAAATTCCATAGTGGTCTAAAAAAAAAAATAATAATATAATTAAAAAAATAAAATAAAATAATAATAATAATTGTTAAAAATGGGTGCGGAATAAAAGGTGCAAGGTTTTGTCAGCACCCCACCTAGCCGCGAGGGGATTGAGACCCGACGAGCAAATGGAAGGCTCCGTCCCGGTGTGCGACCACCGGACAAACCTCTGCAATGAATGAATCATCAAGTTTAGGATTATTGAATTATTCGTTTTTATACTTACAGACATCCGGATTTGCGTTCTATCGCCGAAATTCTGTACACGGCACGACGAAAACTACATCCACGCCTACCTCAGTCAGTTGATGAAGTTCGTGATGCGATAGATACACCGAACATTACCACTGCTTCGCCGTGATCATGTTCAGTGTGTTATCACATCACGAACTTCAACTGACTAAGGTAGGCGTGGATGTAGTTTCCGTCGTGCCTTGTACATAATTTGGGTGACAGAACACAAATCGGAGGTCTTTTAGTGGAAAAAGGAATTAACTTAATTATCCTAAACTTAATGATTCATTCATTAAGTTTAGTTCTATCTAGCGGTGTTCAGTATTGTCACGAATCTCGGAGCATAAGCATCCTTATCTCGGATGTTGTGTACATGGATGGGACGTTTCAATACTGTCCAAGGTTTTTTTTCTTTTTTCCTGGCAGTTATTCTCTCTCCACGGCTGACCATAAATTCCACGATCCTCGCACTCGGGGCGTAAAAATGCGTTGAAAAATCAAATCAATGTGCACAACGCACATCCCTTATCCCCTGTACGAAGGGCAGAATTCATAACAACTTCTGTATCCAGGTTTTATGAAAATTCTCTTGGTCACTAAAATGATTATCTATTCTTGTTTGTAATTTTAATATTGTTTGCAATTTTAGTATTGTTTGTACCTATATTTTTATTATTGTTTCTATGACTTTTGTGTGACACTCGTGACAATTTATTACATAAGAATGCTCAAACGCATCGGTTCTTGATATATCACCTACCGCGATCTAGTGTGGAATAAGTTCATCGAATAGCAGATGAAATTTGAAAGGCACTAGAAAACGAACAAGCTTGCAGCCTTTGATAGTCTAGAATGAGAGGCTGGTAAACAAACCGCATTAGATGTTGCCACATCAATCCAGTAAAATACTCGAGTCATACCTCTTTACTCAAGAGTAAAAACGCTGCGAAGTCCTTGTCACATGGGTTTATTATTCTATTGGACATACCTGCAGATGTGTTGGCTGTTCATTTATTGTTTCTTTCATGTGCAGTAATTGATATAGCGATTTTTGATAATTTCCACTAATGTTGGCCCCCAAAAAAACGAGTTAGGCGCCTATTTTTTTTACAAACTATCTTTGATCATTGATTAACCCGCTCAATGCCAGTCAATGTTATTTACTCCGTTTGAACTGAACAGGAATCGCGTATGGGCCAGCCTATTGAGAAAGGTCTCAATAACAAACTTCAAGAGGACATTTAAAAAAAATTAACTGGGGAAAAAAATCACTCGGTAACCCGAATTTCCTGTGATCGTGATAAACTAGTTTTTAGCGAATTTTCAAAGAAAATGAAGCTATTGCAATGGCTTCGAAATTTAAATAATATAAATTTTTGGAAATTTTCTTCATAGAAATCCGTTTCAGACCATTCTAAAACGATTCCTGAAATTTAACACTTTTTTATATGTATATATATATATATATATATATATATATATATGTGTGTGTCACTCCAGACGATAACTCTCGATAGAATTGAGATAAACAGCTCAAATTTGCACAAAAAATCTATCTTGGCAATCGAAAGGCTAAGTTCGAAGATGGGCGAAATTGGCCTACTCTAAGGAGGGTTTTGGCGCATTTAAAGTGCGCAAAAATTACCCAAAAATCCCCAAAATGTTATTTTCCAACAAGTGACCCCTCATTTTAAAGGTTTTTGCACGCTGAACACGATGGTGGAATCGGATTTTAGATATCTTGATCCGTTCTCAAATTAGAGCATTTAAAGTGCGCAAAAATTACCCAAAAATCCCCAAAATGTTATTTTCTAACAAGTGACCCCTCATTTTAAAGGTTTTTGCACGCTGAACACGATGGTGAAATCGGATTTTAGATATCTAAATCCGTTCTTAAATTAGAGCATTTAAAGTGCGCAAAAATTACCCAAAACTAGGATAATCTTTAAACTCTTACCCCCACCCCCTTAGAGTGGTCAGATTGAAAAATGTGAGAAGTATTAATTGAAGACGAGAGTTCGAAGCAAAACAAAACCATAGCCATTAATTCGAATATTTCTTTGAAAATTCGCTCATTAAGTCATGCTGCATGTTCTTCGTTAGTCTCCTTCAGAGGTACTCGTAGTTCAAACGGCATGATTTCTTTCATAAAATGATTTCCCACGCTGGACATGTCGGGTCATCGTGCAAAGGTCAACTTCTGGGTAGAACACTTTACAAATTGCTAAGGTTTAGAAGCAGTCGCTACGGCTTGGGTGGTGTTCTTGGGGTATTTCTATTGCGGGAAGTTTGTCTTTCTCCGCCCCCACTCAGTTTACCAAGACTGGAGTGAACGGCGCTCCAACACGATTTTTCAAAAGCCCCCCCTTTTCCAGATATAACGGGGGAAGTTAAGGTTTGAGCAATGGTGTTAGATCAGAACTTGTCGTCCTACCAATTATTTTGATTTATAATTTTCAAGCCTCTGACGATAACGTTCAGTTGAAAGTCCAACTTTTCACGCCGGATAAAATGCCAGCGAGCTCTGATTTCTGCATGAATACGCTTCTCCCTCTGGCGTATTCACTACCCGGTATTCAATTATGAAGAAGAAGATTCTTAGTGCACCTACTGGATCGTTCGGAGATGCAGTTACCCGAAGTAGTAATTGAGAAGAGGCGTAGAATTAATTGCACCTTCATGGTGGTACAATGGGGTACATATTTCAGTACTTGCTTGTTTCAGTGTTTAATGTTAGTGACTACTTTATTGGATGTGTGGGTGGTGGTGTGGCGGAGGGGGGGGGGGTGTCCGAGGAGCGCGTTGACGCTCTGTCGCGTGGTGGTTGCGACTGGGACTTGGGTTCGAATCCCAAAGGGCCCTCATCACAACCTGTGAGGCGATAGGTAGGCATGAGCGAAATGATCGGATCAAATTCCCTCCTGAAAGGATTAGATAGTCGAGCACTTACACGATGCGACGCATGGTCTGTATTCCATGTGGTTACCTACAATTTTGTTTCCTCGGGGAGAGAGTTATGTGAAGCTGTGTGACAACATTTTCAATCAGAGTCTAAATGCTTTTTGTAATAGCAGATGGGCAAACCCAAATGTGACCGTCCATGGGAAACACTCTTCTGACAGTAGAATTCATACTGAACACGCTGGTTTTTTCAGAATTTTTCTATCGTTTTCCATTGCAAAGTTATGGGTTTTCAAATTTGGATTCCGGAAAAGCCGGCTTTGAGAAAACAGCGCTCAAAGTTTTCAAATGTTCAAAAGTGAATTCTACCATTTCTACCAAGAATTTTGAGATGGTTTTTCTTTAATACTGTTCCAGTAATTACCTAGAATTATTATCTGACCAGTTTTCCTCATAGTTCGGGATAATATTACCCCAAACTAATATATCATCTACAGGGGTAATAAATAAATATTACCTACAGGAAAAAATAGGAAAAAGCTGGCTTTGTTGATGAAAAACTGCTAAAAGGGAGGTTTGGACAACTCAGAAAAGTGACCTTAACCTCCACCCCCGCTCGGTGCGCGATATAGAGAGGAGGGGTGTAGACAAGTTAAGGCCCTTTCCTAGGTTCAGACCTAGTCTCGATTTTTCGCATTTATCGATGTTTTAATCGTTTAAACAACGTAAACGGACTCAGTTAGAATGTGGAAGGATAGATGCTGCAGCAGAATCGATAAAAACATGAAAATCGATTTTTGGCGATTTTTCAAAAAACTGCTCTTCCGAAAAATTTGCTTTTATAAGTTAAGGGCCCTTTTCCCGTGAACGGTCACAAATACACACTTGCATTTGTACTAAGTACTTTTTTTCTTCATTTTTTTCATCATTAGGAAAAGGTCATAGGTACTAAATTATCACTGGGTTCGTCTAAATTATCATAGGTACATTTGGATAGAAACTGATCCAATTATTAAAGGAATGACTTGCGAAGAAATTTTCAGCTGAAATATAAATTATAATAGTAACATTCTGATATACATAGATTGCGTATGGAAGGGAAGACTCACGGTAAATGATCAGGTGATATTAGGAAGCAGATGAGGAAATACCCACTTATACATCTAAAACATGATGGCATCTAACCTTTCTCCACCTTTATCGTACTGCACAACGACAGGATATGTAACATATTATGAAAACATCAGTTAGTTATATTATGTTGACTGCAAACGACACTTTATATACGAAATATAACTAATACTTGTTATCAGCTATGTATATATAAAAAAAATACAGTGATGAAACATTTTTGGTTTATTATTCTGTGAATAATACACCTATGCATTCGCTCAGCAAAAAATTTTTATAACACCCCCTCAAAATTTTTTCTTTTCCGTTTCAAGGTGCGTAGATTCCAAAAATGCAATGTCCGTCCGCCGTACGCCGTCCGCCGTATCACGTGTACAGGCTTCATTTTCGGTCTAAAAAATTCGTTCTTTCGCACACATGCTCCATTTGGGCCCTAATTGTGTCCCTTAACTTTTCAGCCCGATCGGAATATACCCAAGGGTGTTATGAGTGAAAATGTGTGTAAAAATAGGTACTTTTTGCGTTTTAGCAACATGTTAGTAAAATGAGCTTTTGAGGTATCGTTTTTCATGTTTTTGGGGACGAGAAGACCGAATATGAAGTCGATTTTGACCATAGAGTGTAAAATTGAGGTTGTACCAGATGTCCAGCTCCCAAAATTGATTTTTTATAAGTCAAAAACCTGGGAAATCGTCTGAAATCACCATCAACTTGTAGAATAACACTAGAAAAAATATCAACAGGTGGATCAAGACGATTAAATGGTACTATCAATGGTCAAAGATAATTTGAAAAAAAAAGGAGCGTACCTAATTCGTGTTTTGGGAACCAAATTGGTGGAAACCACCAGAAATAGCTATTTAAATTATTTTATATGAAAGAAACAATAAATAAACAGCAAGCATTTCTGTAGGTATGTCCAATAGACTAATAAACCCATGTGACAAGGACTTTGCAGCGTTTTTGTATTCATGTAAGTAGGCCTAATACAATATGTTGAGAAAGATCTACTTATGAATAAATTTCCAATGTTTACTCACAATCCAAAACGGTCCTAGCGAGAAATGAAATTTTAAAAAATCGATTCCATTGTTGCTGCCATCTTTTACATAACCTCCACCATTGCCATTGGACATATTCATTATCCGACAGATAGGCATGTGCGTAGTTTTCTGCTGTCATTCACACTGGAAGTTATCCTTCATCAGTTCCTCAAGTTTCACAGTTGACGTTATGTGGTAAGTCATCATGGGATGTCCGATGGGTGTAGATAATAAAACAAATAAACCTTCAGTTTACCACAATGTATATTACAAGCACAAAGCTTTTCACTCAGATTCTGGGCATCCTCGTGTACATACAACTAACACAAATACTTGTATTTGTGTTAGTTGTACCTGAATAATACACAGATGGCAAATCAGAGCTACTCCAATAACTTTCAGCACCGGGAATAACTAGCAATTTGTGGGAACAACTAATGTATTTGTGAAATTATGAAGATGATGATGATTAAGATTCTGTCAAGTCGTAGTTCTCTCGCACCCGCATATACGTAAGTCCGAGTCAGTACATAGACCAAGATTACGGGGACACTCACTCATCACTGACTTTGCTGTATCGGTTTAAAACGTAAAGGCAGCTATGACTCTGAATACATCTTTTTTTTTACGAGGGAAACAGTGGGAAAATCTTGAAAAAGACTTTGGAGCTGTGGCTTTGGGCTTTGGGGGGTCCACACTCCGCAGCCGTGTGAGGTTTCACTCACTAAAAACCCACTAACCCTGATCCTCTTGACCTAATCCACCCCGGAATCACTTGTTCAGCATTACTTCGGAGTGGGGTCGATCACTGGGCGGTGTCACGCCCTCTTCTGATGTCTTCTTGCGGTCTCCAGTTTATAGCTCACCTGAGGATCGGGTCGTCCAGCTTTTTTAGGACACAATCCTCTCCCAGGTTTCCTGCCTGGAGATCATCTTCCCGATCACATTAGTTGGTGTGATTTCGCCCTCCTGTTCTTCTAGAATCTCCTTTTCCCTGCTCCATCCGGAGCAGTGGAAAAACGTGTGTTCGGCATCGTCGTTTGGTGCATTACAGTGCCAGCACGTTGTGGTGCATGCTAGCGCCCTTCTGTGCAGACAGGACTGGAAGTATCCATGGCCCGACAGGAACATAGTGATGTAGAAATCCACTTCTCCGTGCCTCCTGTCAAGCAATGGGCGCACCTGTGGGATAAGTACGCGGGTCCATGCCCCCCTGTCATCAGTTTCCCGCTCATTTTGCCGCTGCTGCAATGTTATTTCTCTCTCCTCTTAAGATAAAAAAGGAATTTTTTTATGACAATGTAACTTTGTTTTTAACCATGCTCTGCTACCATGTAATGGATGAGGGGTATTTCTTTTCTTTTGCCTTTAACAGAAGTACAGTTTATTTCCCCTTATTTTGTGCCTTTTCTTTCTGCAATTTTTATCCTTTTTTGTCAAAGGGTATTATCTAGTTGGGACTTAAACGTCCCTGGTAGCGGAGTTTTAATACAGAAATTATATTACCAATAGGGGCTGCCGAGTAGCCCCTCATTATATGGTAGTACAATATTACATGGTAGCAGAGCGTGGTTGGTGGGTATGTGCTGGATTTTATCCTCGGTACCCCCTCCACTTTTTGAGAGCTTTTCCAGAAGGAATAGCTCTGAGGTTTTCCAGAAGGAATCCTCTTTTTAATAACCCTTTGTTTATCAATATACACTTCGGCCATTCAATTTTCTTTTTCATCAAATCAAACTCATTATTATTATTATTATTATTATTATTATTATTATCAAACTTATTATTATTCATAAGGCGCTCAATGCCTGGCGTTCAATGCCAATTTTTCCCCTTGTTTTCCCAGTTGTTCCATCTTATGATGGGGGTTAGTCACCCAGAGGTTGTTCAGATGAACTTTCCTGAACCAGAACCTCTGACAACGACTTCTTTCCTTTTTTGGCCAAGTGATATTGATAAGGAGCTAAGTTCTCCACCAGTAACAATTCTCAGTAGTACCATTACGATGGAAGCTATCAGCTTTGGAGTTTTTCAGATGTATCTTCCTGAATTAGAACTCCATACTACTTTCAGTCCCGTGTCTATTAACTTCACATACTTCTTCTTCAAAGAAGTATGTTTTTAAGGGGGGGAGTGTGACGGTATATGGGAATCCTGTCCATCTTGGATGCGGGCTCTTCCCGATCTTTTTGACACGCGGCTGAAGGGGCGGTCGATTCGCGGAAACGAATCGTCAACTCCTGGAGGCATTGCGTTATAATCAAACCATTGTCTCCGGGGGCAGCTGTCACACTGCCTCCCTACCTTTCTAGAGGATGGAGAGGGGGAAACTTCGCTGTATGGGCGGCGTTGTTAAACCCCTCATCCATTACACTTGATAAGGGATCTTGACTCCTGTGCGGATCGCCGGAGGTAGATACGCTTCCTCTCCATTGCTAGGAGGTCGATTGGGATGGTGGCAGCAATGATACCAACGGCAGGGAAGGAGAAGGTACGGTAAGCGTTTGCTATTCGTAGGGCTCCTCTCCTCTGCACTGACACCCGGTGGTCTCGGTACTTTTTAACTTGTAGGGCCTCAGCCCACACCTCCACTCCATATAACATGATTGCCTCGGCTATGGTCATGAGCATCTTCCTTTTCTTGGGCGATGGTCCACCAATGTTTGCCATTAGCTTTTTTTCTCCATTATCGTGTGACATCATTGATGGCAGTTTTCCACTTACGAGCGGTTTACTTGCCCCTTAAAATTGGCAATAGTTGATCTGACCGGAATTTCCACGGGGAGTGAGAATATAGCGGATCAAACTATCAACATTACTAAACATGGCTGCTAGGATTTTGGTAGGAAAAATGGATAGCAATCCTTTTTGCGGCTCAGGAGGTTTTCTTGGCGGGTAAATTTTTACAACAGTGTTGTTGGTTGGGGGGGGGGGGGGGGGGGGGATCTGTATCCTCTGCTCGGCTTTTCATTGAACTTCCAAAGAATTGCATCAACTTTCTATTGTTTTCCCGATCCCCTTTGTTTTTCTCTATTTCGCAAGAGTGTTGTGTGCAGTATAGAATAACATCGAGAATTCAACCTATAGGTGACCCATTGATACAGGTATTTTACTAACTGGGTTATATATATATATATATATATATATATATATATATATATATATATATATATATATATATATATATATATATATATATATATATCATACCCTGGAGCGCTCATTCTTCTGTAAACACTTGCCACTCTAGGGAAGCCTAGCAGAATATGAACCATTCAAATTTGGTCCGTGGTATTGGGAACAAGCCTTTCTCACTGCGGCTCTCTTTTATCCACCAGAATATACGGATTGGTTGATTGCTATTAAGGCTGTAGTATCAAACGAAAACTATTTGATTGAAACTGTTAGTGGAGACATCGATACGGGGAGGGTTAGCCGACTTGCAAATCACAAACAGTGCAGGATCCTTTCACTCTGTAAAATGGCGTGCACACCAATCATAGAGGTGAATACACAGCTTATAGGTATCTAATCAACCAGTTCTCATCAGAGTATCGTCGCATTCGATGAGTCTGGTGATTCAGAAAAATACTAATTTTGCGTTGAATGTGATGGAGCCCTTCGAATGCGTTGATTGGATTTTTAGGCTTGGGATTTACTCGATTTCCCAATCTACAGACAGCATGGAAGAAACGAGAGGAAGGTCCAGTCAATGTAAAATAGTGTGCATATGGATTCTATTCAACACTATAGTATCCAGGGATAACCAATAGTAGTGCGCTATACGTAGCCGTCTAGCGAACTAGATATATTTACAGGTTTCCAACCAGTACACCTAGATGGCGGTCACCAGCCAAACTAGAACCATCCAAATTTAATAAATTACTAACAACTTTTTAGTTATGTACCAAATATTATTTCCAACGTCTCTATTCCCTAAAATGTTCAAAATTACGAAACATGATCAATATGATAAATAGGTACCATCAAAAGGATATTTATTGGGTAGGTAAGTACCTATTTCTATTTCAATCTTTTACTTGTTGGTGAACCTTTCTACTTGATAATGGGCTGCATTGTCAACAATGGATAAAACTCAAATGAACCTGAAAACACAATAGCTACACCTGGAGCACCCACACCCACACTGATTATTACCAATAATTTTCAGGACATGAGGAAAAGATAACACTTGAAATTCGAATCATTATTGTGCACTATATTTTAAAAACATACAAACTTCATGTTAGGTTTATTAATTAAAAAAAAAAAAAAAAAGATACATTATTGATGGATTTCGAAATGGACATAACGTCCATCTCTAATGTATTTAGCACTTCTATCGTTAGGACTGGAATATCGATGAACAGCAGCCAGCGTTTAGGTCTGAAAAGGAATAAACCAATGGTAATTCATGAAGGCACTTGGATTATTTCCATATTCCCTATATGCATAGAATACATCGTACTGACATTTCGACGTCAGAATCGGCTTTAGCACCGTCCAAGACCTATATATGGGTAACTTTCACATAGGAAATCAAGAGGACATACCTCTATATCATGTTTACAAGGGAAACGTGAACAACGCATGTCAGTAAGTCTAGTGATTAGCTTTCTCGCATGAATCCATTGCATAATTATTGTACAAATGTGAATATTATGATAAGTAACACATCATGTAAATGTTGACCACAGTGCTTCCACAACGTCAGTTGACAGAATCAAAATACTAAAGTAAAACTAAGGCAGGGCGAGACGTCATCTGTTTTCTGTCTCTGTCCCATCCAGCGGAAGAGTGAAATGGCGATGGAAATCAGACTGATGACACTTCCCACTTTGTTCTTTCCTTTCTTCAAATTTACAACAAAATACATGCTTGTCCGGTTTTTCATTGACCTGGAGGGTTTCAGTCAACATCGACATTACTTTCTTATACTACCTACCCAACTCACGTAGAAACGCTAAGTCGATAGGTACCTACCTACAGTAGAGGATCAGACACGAAATTATAACTGAATAAAAACTGCTTACCTAGCTTCATCTGCGGGTGGAGAGTGCAGGGAAATGCGCTCTTGAGGTGACTGAAGCCTGCGGTACCATGGAATTGTTCACTTTAGCTTCGTGGTGCTTGAAACGAAGGCAAGCAACCACAAATAAGTACAAATCCATGATGAAAGGAACCAAATCTATCAGAATGAATAATGAAAATCATAAAAACGAAGTGACAAAGAGAACGGAGGTGGAGGTAAAGAAAAATGCGCACACTAGCTCATGTAATTTCTTCCGGAGGAACAGCTAATTCGCAAATGACATACATGGCATCAGATGAAACTTCTAGAACATTTGAGAACACAGATGGTCTTGCGGACTTGAGGATAACTAGAGAGTTTTTTGAGGTTGCTACTCAGATAGCGTGGCAGTAGAGGTCTACTCAAAAACTCAGGTCTACTGAACCTTCCTCTTCTTTTCTTCCATGTACAGACAGATAACGAAAAATGCTTCAACCCATTAGTAACTAGCCTATAAAAATTTTAAGCTATCCAACATGACATCCAGGCAGTAACTTACATCAACATTTTAAGGATTAATGATTTATTACTAAGGCATGCATTTTCAGATAAATACTCGTACGTTTTTTTTCTACCAATGGAAAATACAAAAGATCTCGAAGGTACAATTAATTTTAGCAAAAGAGAAAATGTTGACGGTAAACGTATGAAATGGTATTCTTATTTTCAATTTATAAGGACCAAAAACGATAAAATTGTCAAAAATGACTAAACATTTCCAAAAATAAAATGGGATGGTGAGTTTATACTAGGAAAGATGATTTGAATCGTGGAAAGACATTATAGTTGCACAAGTAAACTTGAAAATTGAATAAATTCTGTAAAATCAGTGAAAATAGCGAAAGATGGTAATTTTATACAATAAACGATTATTTGAATGACAAAATAATAATGGAGGACAAGGTGGTAAAATGTTGGGTTTTTACTGTTCAAAAACCGTGAACAGTTCAAAACTGTTATCAGGTGGACCCGTAAATTCGCTCATTAGCTAATGCCGCTATGGATGCAATGGATGGTGGGGATCCCTTCCCACTCGACCCTTCCAGCTCTCGAGCTGCCTGCC
Organism: Leptopterna dolabrata; assembly: GCA_954871275.1. Lineage (NCBI taxonomy): Eukaryota > Metazoa > Arthropoda > Insecta > Hemiptera > Miridae > Leptopterna > Leptopterna dolabrata. The sequence goes on along the minus strand of OX940974.1, from coordinate 108,520,404 downwards.
CACGTCTACCAACTCATTCATAAGTTTATTTGCGAAATCTTTACATACAAGGAGTGATATCACGACATGTATTTATATAATAGTGGACAATAGAAATGCTGAATATTTGAATACCTGCTGACGCAGCAGCAGAAACGTTTAAAGTCTTTGGCCGCCTTCCATCGAGGAACCCTCTGACGGTTTTCCCTGTGTATTTCCTCAGTAATTGTGAAATACATTTTTTGAATTATTATTATTATTTTTTTTTAAATTGTGTTCCCCACAGGTTATTTTACCGAAATCAAGGGGTAAATTCAGAATGCTGTGAAATGAAAAATAATCGAGAACAATTTCGCACATTCTTGTGCTGAAACTTTTTGGGCCCATTGCGATCGCGTATTTTTCTTCCAGAAATCGCTTGGATAGAAAAACCTTTACAAGACGCTTGTATCGAAGCGATTTTTGGGGAAAAAAATACGCGATTGCAGTTTACCTTTGCAAGACTTTTACAAGACGCAACCAACAGCAGTGAAAATTAGTTAGCTGTTTAGTCATTTGAAGTCCGCATATATAATTGCCATTTTATTTTATGAATCATGAATCCCCCCCATGCCCCTTCATGAATCTGAATGCGGCCCCAGTACGTATCGGTACGAGGAAGCTATGTGCCACACCTTTTCACAGCTTTTATTTCCCGACATTACTTGGTTCTTTGGTAAAATCGACACTGGTGGCAGTGCTCACTGTTCACCCAACACTGTGAGCTTTCGACGATAAACAATATCTATCAGCTCCACTTGCGTAAAATTGTGTCCATCAGAATTCCGTAATTGGTTATTACTGTTTCCGCTAGAGTCTAGTGGAAAAGTGCTGATCAGGTCAGTAGGGTGAGCGGGGAAGGAAGCGAAAGGTTGATAAGAGCAGGTTAGAGCTGCTTTTTTTTTCTCAGGAAATTGGAATTGGCGGGTTGTCGGAAGTGGGCAGCTGTGAGCAGAAAATAGGTCGTGAACGACGCAACGTGATGTGTATGCTAGCCAACTTTCACGCCTATCTCGAGTTTCATCGGGGTAATACTAAATATCAATCTACGACGATATGGAAGTAATGTGTACACTGCAGTACTCATTTCCAATTTCTCAGTTTGACGGGTTATTACTCTTGTGCAGTGTGTCCTGCCAAGGAGTCCTATACCCGGCTATTTCTTCCCCCACAAACTCTTATACCAACGTTCTAGAATAAAATTCTAGATCGATAAAGAAAAGGAAAACGAGTGCCTATTGTAGTCCCAGAGCTGCGTATTAAACAGTTTCACTACTTCCATTGTCAACAAACTGGCTGTAAAAAATAAATGCTGTAAAAGTCAGAAATGTCGAAAATCAGTTAGTTCTCCAGTATTAGGTAGAAAAATAGCCGTAGTTTTATATTTGGTTTTGCTTCCGAGTCTGCGAAGCAGCGGAAGCCTTGTGTTCACTTTCGTGAGCCAAAAAATTTTTGTCTTCAGAAATCAAAATTTCCACTTGCATTTTGCGTTTCAAAGCCTACTGAACAAATTTGGTTCCGTGTCTGTCGGTCTGTGAGTCTGTGAGTCTGTGAGTCTGTGAATCTGTGAGTCTGTGAATCTGTGAGTCTGTGAGTCTGTGAGTCTGTGAGTCTGTCCGCATTTCCTTGTTACAGCCATAACTTCCACGATTTTGAATTGATTCAGCTCAAATTTTGAGGGATGGTGCGGATAAGGCCCCTTGAGGTCCCATACAAATTTCAACATGATTGATCCAGCGGTACGCCCTGCGCATGCGCTAACGTTAAATTCAACAAACACGCATAACTTTCACAATTTTGATTCAATTTCGCTCAAATTTTCAAGGGTTGTTTGGACAAGGCCTAGTGAGTTCCAGTATGAATTTCAGCATGATCGGACCCTCGGTGCGCTCTGCGCATGCGCTGGCGTGAAATAGATTCAATTTCCTTGTTACAGCCGTAGTAACCAAAGATTTCACCCAATTTCAATGTAATTCTCAGGGATTAAGCGGGTAGGGCCCATTGAGGTCCCATATAAATTTCAACATGATAGAGCCAGCGGTTCGCCCTGCGCATGCGCTCTGTCTGTCTGTCTGTCCTTCTATGCACGGCCAAACGGCTCGACGTATATCGACCAAATTTGGCACGAATATCCAGTAGGCTCCCAAGTTGTGCAACGTCGCATTTTCAATTCCCTGACCATAGCGGAACTATGGTCGACCATGGTCAACTCCTGAATGGCTTGACGGATATCGACCAAATTTGGCACGAATATCCAGTAGGCTCCCAAGTTGTGCAACGTCGCATTTTTAATTCCCTGACCATAGCGGAACTATGGTCGACCATGGTCAACTCCTGAATGGCTTGATGGATATCGACCAAATTTGGCACGAATATCCAGTAGGCTCCCAAGTTGTGCAACGTCGCATTTTTAATTCCCTGACCATAGCGGAACTATGGTCGACCATGGTCAACTTCGTTAATTGAAATAGTAACCCCTATTTTTTATCGCGTATTCGTAATCTACGTGAAATTCTATCTACGATCGACCCTTCGGACTACCCCCGCGGTCGACCATAGCGCATCCATGGGCCCCTCCATGGTCGAATCCCGAATTGCTCAACGGATATCGACCAAATTTGGCACGAATATCCAGTAGGCTCCCAAGTTGTGCAACGTCGCATTTTTAATTCCCTGACCATAGCGGAACTATGGTCGACCATGGTCAACTCCTGAATGGCTTGACGGATATCGACCAAATTTGGCACGAGTATCCAGTAGGCTCCCAAGTTGTGCAACGTCGCATTTTTAATTCCCTGACCATAGCGGAACTATGGTCGACCATGGTCAACTTCGTTAATTGAAATGGTAACCCCTATTTTTTATCGCGTATTCGTAATCTACGTGAAATTCTATCTACGATCGACCCTTCGGACTACCCCCGCGGTCGACCTTAGCGCATCCATGGGCCCCTCCATGGTCGAACCCCGAATTGCTCAACGGATATCGACCAAATTTGGCACCAATATCCGGTAGCCTCCCAAGTTGAACGTAGGCGCATTTTTAATTCCCTGACCATAGCGGAAATATGGTCGACCATGGTCAACTCCTGAATGGCTTGACGGATTTTGATAAAATTGGGCACAAATACCCGGTAGGGTATGGGATTTTTCCGTCGTTTGTTGGTTCCAAGATACTGCGTACAGCGAATCTCGGATAGCGAGCGAAGCGAGCGGTCAGGCTAGTTATGTATAATGGACGTAATGTATTATGGAAGTCATGTTATGTATAATATGTATATTTCATGTAATGTTATGTAATGTTATGTTATGTAATGTAATGTTATGTAATGTAATGTTATGTAATATGTATATTTAACGTTATGTAATGTTATGTAATGTTATGTTATTTTGCTTCCGAGTCTGTTCTATTTTATAATGGGTCACTCTGATTGTGACGAGGAAGCTCCTGTGCCATCACCTTGGCAGTGTATTTCTTACTTAGTTCGAGAGACTGTCACTGATATGAAAGCCGTTGTGAAGTTTGACCCTCATCGGCCAGATCGCTTTTGCGTCCCATCCTGGTCAGATTGGCGACCGGAGGTGCCGCAACCTCTAAACTTAATATTTCTTCTTATCTTTCACAAATAGAGGAATATACAGGGTGTAACATGAGTGATGCAAAACCTCTCTCCCGTGTTCTACATTTAATTTCCGACCAAAAGTGTCCTATAACTTTTTTTTTTTACTCCGCTTAAAACCCCACTTTTTTCACTTTTACGATTTTTTTCGAGTTTCCGACCTCGTCTCATTGACGCAGCTATAATTTCCTTAATTTAAAGAGTAAATTAAAATTTGAATATTCCGTTGGAAAGAGCGTTACATTTACTGTATCTCTAATGCCTAACAAAATTTTTTTAGGAGGATTTGAGGAGTGAAAATGGAGTTTGAAAAGTGAATTTTGTCAAAATCTTAAAATCGTATGTTTTTTCAAACGCTTGGTGATCCTATTAATTCTTGTAGCAGAGTGGTGAAGGTAAGTTAAAAAATGCGCCAAAACGTCAGCTTTCCAACGGACTAATCAAAACGTTTTGCTTCCGAGTCTGCGAAGCAGCGGAAGCCTTGTGTTCACTTTCGTGAGCCAAAAAATTTTTGTCTTCAGAAATCAAAATTTCCACTTGCATTTTGCGTTTCAAAGCCTACTGAACAAATTTGGTTCCGTGTCTGTCGGTCTGTGAGTCTGTCTGTCCGCATTTCCTTGTTACAGCCATAACTTCCACGATTTTGAATTGATTCAGCTCAAATTTTGAGGGATGGTGCGGATAAGGCCCCTTGAGGTCCCGTACAAATTTCAACATGATTGATCCAGCGGTACGCCCTGCGCATGCGCTAACGTTAAATTCAACAAACACGCATAACTTTTACAATTTTGATTCAATTTCGCTCAAATTTTCAAGGGTTGTTTGGACATGGCCTAGTGAGTTCCAGTATGAATTTCAGCATGAACGTACCCTCGGTGCGCTCTGCGCATGCGCTGGCGTGAAATAGATTCAATTTCCTTGTTACAGCCGTAGTAACCAAAGATTTCACCCAATTTCAATGTAATTCTCAGGGATTAAGCGGGTAGGGCCCATTGAGGTCCCATATAAATTTCAACATGATAGAGCCAGCGGTTCGCCCTGCGCATGCGCTAACGTGAAATTCTTCAAACACGCATAACTTTCGCAATTATGTATAATGGACGTAATGTATTATGGACGTAATGTTATGTAATAGGTATGTATATTTCATGTTATGTTATGTAATGTAATGTTATGTAATATGTATATTTCACGTTATATAATGTAATGTAATGTAATGTAATGTAATGCAATGTAATGTAATGTTATGTAATGTAATGTAATGTTATGTTATTTTGCTTCCGAGTCTGTTCTATTTTATAATGGGTCACTCTGATTGTGACGAGGAAGCTCCTGTGCCATCACCTTGGCAGTGTATTTGGAATTGATTTCAAGAGAGAAAATGAGGTTTGAATACGAAAAAAAAACGTGTTGTTTCCGGCTAAATCGTGGGTTTTTCATGAAAAATGTACCTTTTGTGGAGTAGTGAGTTTGAGTCAACTATGGGGTAATTTTCAAATCGAATGGTGACACCCTCACATCATCTCCCAGTAAGTATTTGGTCGTTATTGTCATTTTAGTCCAAGGGTGTTGGCATTACAAAGAATGGAACTGTGGAAGTTAAGCGAAGATTATTGGAAGATCCGTGAGACGACTGTTGTTTGTGCACCTCTACGAATGATTGGGATGATTCTTGTCTTTTTCGCTGAACATTGCTGATTCCTTCGACATACTCTTTCCTATCGATCCATTTCACCTCTTCCTTCTCGCCGTATTTTCTTTTTTCGTGTCATCATTTATTCGTTTATCATGTTCCGTTATACCACTAGCGAGTACGTAGACATGATTCAGTCGAGACCTCACTTGATTCAATGAATTCTCGAGTGTGGAGAAGAAATACGTCGGAACCCCGGACAGCTCCGAAATGCTGTCGACGCCGTTCACCAACGAACTGGTCTCTGTATTCGCCAAAACGGAGGGCATTTTGAGCAAATAAAGGATTGAACAGAGTCCCGCTTAACTTCCATAGTTCCATTCTTTGTAATGCCAACACCCTTGGACTGAAATGAAAATAACGACCAAATACTTACTGGGAGATGATGTGAGTGTCACCATTCGATTTGAAAATCACCCCATAGTTGACTCAAAACTCACTACCTACTCCACAAAAGGTACATTTTTCATGAAAAACCCACGATTAAGCCGGAAACAACACGTTTTTTCGTATTCAAACCTCATTTTCTCTCTTGAAGTCAATTCCAAAAAACGTTTTGATTAGTCCCTTGGAAAGCTGACGTTTTGGCGCATTTTTTAGCTTACCTTCACCATTCTGCTACAAGAATTAATAGGATCACCAAGCGTTTGAAAAAAAAAGACGATTTTAAGATTTTGACAAAATTCACTTTTCAAACTCCATTTTCTTTCCTCAAATCCTCCTAAAAAAAATTTTTTTAGGCATTAGAGAGACAGTAAATTTAACGCTCTTTCTAACGGAATCTTCAAATTTGAATTTACTTTTTAAATTAAGGAAATTATAGCTGCGTCAATGAGACGAGGTCGGAAACTCGAAAAAAATCTTAAAAGTAAAAAAGTGGGGTTTTAAGCGGAGTTAAAAAAAAAATGTTATAGGACACTTTTGGTCGGAAATAAGATGTAGAACACGTGGGAGAGAGGTTTTGTATCACTCATGTTACACCCTGTATACATAATTCTGAGTACTTTCGAAAAACGACAAATATGCCAATTCGTACAGAAAAAACGACTTAGATTTTTACGTTTTGTTTTGTTACTGGCATAATAGTAAATTTTTGAAGAAAAACATCAATAAACTCTTGGAAGATTCCCAACATCAAAATATAAAATATCCTTACACTTTTTTCTCCATGTTTTCAAGAACTTTGGAAAAAAATAAAAAAAGCAGTGAACTCTAATGACTAAAACCATACATTTCAACACAATAAAAAAATTGTCCATAATGTTGTACATTTTCACAACTGTTTTTAAAAAATCACAAACTCAGTGTTTAGCATTATAATGGCATTCTTCACGTAGATATAAGTTGTATGTCAGCATGGTGAGCTAGTGAACCGCTTCCGTTCTTCACACGTAGCTGTTGTAGGTATTATCTGTCCTTCGCGCGACCGCGAATAACGCATCGGCCACGTTTTTCGTAGATGGCTCTCCTGTTGATGGAGCACTTCTAGGTCCTAGAGAAGAATCATCATATGAAAGTATTCTTTTTATCAAGGCTTTCTTGTCCGTCGTAATGTTTCGCAAACCCAAACTTTGCTGAAGCTGTGCTCTGATCAATGAAATTCCAAGGTTTTTCAAAAATATTCGTCCGTATCTTGGTAGGGAGCCAGTGTCTTTGAAATGGAGCAGAATCTGTGCATTTATCCCAGCAACATTTAGGGCTGCGAAAAAAATCACCACAGGCCACCTATTCGTTTTCTGGCCACGATATATATAAGCTGCCCGGTTGGTCCTCTACGTCCACCCCTGTCTTGATTTTATTATAGTCTAAAATTAATTTGAGGTTTTTCGGTCTCATCATCTATCATCCCATCTTCGGTAAGTACTACACATTTATTTTTATGAGTCACATACGACACCAAAATAATTAACATTACATTTACTACTTTACATTTCGTCCTCTTGAAGGGAGAAATTCACTCGAAATTTCTTTTTTCTTTTCCTTCATCGTGCCAAGCAACGTTAGGCTATTTTGAAGAACCAGTTTAGCTAGAGCATAACTATTACACCCATTGTCGTTAATAACGTTACGTTTGACCTATTGTAAGGAGTAACAAGTCGCTCCACAATAGCAGTAGTGGAACTTGAGACATTATACGGACCCTCTGACTGTCTAGCACAGTATATTTCAAGATCTAACATTTCAAACGTGCGAGAGTCGACTGCCTATCGCAAAAAATGTCAACCCATATTTTGCGGGCTTATTCGGTATATGTTGTTTGAAAGAACATGTACCCCTGAATCACAAGAGCGATTTATATTATTTTTTACTGAAACTATATTCCATTCTGAGAACTTCGACACCAACCGTAGGTACTGTCCTACGATAAGTAATGCTTTTTCTATGATTTTTCATAGTTTCCAGAGGTTCCTGCGTCACAGTTGAGAGGAGGTTCCCGCCCAGGCGAGAGGGGTGCCAAAAATTGCCCAATTTATCGACCAGTTTTCGGGAATCTCGTGTTGTTTTATCGTCAAACCTCATTAACTTCAACAAAATTTTAACCTTGTGACACTCATTGAGGAACGCAAAATTTCAAGTCCAGTGCCGTCACTTGCCTCAGACGGATCTATTTTGGACATTTTCTTACACCAAGTATGTACAAAATTCGAAGGAGCATTTCCTCTCTGGTTGTTTATTTCTTGCTGTATTAGATATTTCATTGTAAGAAAGCACAGCGTTTTCACAACTAATAAACATTGTATCCTACCTACAAGAGAATCGAGCATGTCAATATTTATGGTTTTTCAAAAGCAGTTAATTCATCATGAACGTCTTGACAGTTTTTTGAACTGGGAAGAGACACACTTACCAAGAGACACTTTCACCAAGTTTTTCTGTGGAGTTTTTTGAATTTGCTCCTCAAAAGACCTTTTTTTCCATTTATGAACTTCAGAGAGGATTTTCACTTTTTTAAATTTACAGTTTCAGATTTGTAGGTTTGTTTTATGAAATATTGGTCATCATCTGAACTGTTATCAAACTGGTCGTCGCTTACTTCAGAATCGTCCATTCGAGGAATGAGAGTTTCCCAGCTTCTGTCGGGGTTTGAAGGTCGTCCTGTTCTTGAACTTGGATCTCATGCCGTCAGTTTCGGAAATCGAGTCGTAGTCAGTTGTCATTTTCCGATTCGCCTTCAACATCTGAAGCACCGCCATCATCTCCAAATCCGCCATCTTCATCGTAATCTTCTTGTAAAACGGTCCGGTAGTGCAAACCTGAAATTTGTTGCCACCGGCAAACTCCAGAACTACTGGACCAATTTTAGTGAAATTTTCATCGATTCCCCGAGTTTACCCCTAGACGGTCCCCTACGAATTTCGTCGCAGTCCGGCGAATGGTAGCGTACGCGCTTGCGTAAACGTGAATTTCTTGAAACAATGATTTCTCAGTTCCTAGTGGACCGATTTCGCTCAAATTCGGTGAGTAGTTGGGAGGCTCGCTTCAAGACGATTGCCTGTGAATTTCTTCGCGCTTGGATCAGTAATAATCACTACGCGTGCGCAAACTTGAACTCCGTTGTCACAAAGTGCAAAGCTCCAGAACAATTATACCACAACTAATTGAAACACTAATATTAATTCCTATAATCCTGTTACGCATATCAGGTAATTTATTACTACTCTATTTATTGTTATTCAATCATTTTGACTCATAATTTTTTTTAACCAACTGATTCTGTACTTCCATGTTACTACAATACTTGGGTGAGGAAACTGTACTGCCCACCTCCCTCGGCAGACGTTTTTCAAGGCGTCTCTGCTCAAGGTGCTCAGTGCAAGACATGTTGGAGACGTTAACTGACACGGGATGAGCTTCCATGACGGACTTGCAAATGATCAATATAAGAACAGAACGGAGGGTGGTTGGTAGGTACGGTGACGAAGAAGAGGGGGAAGGGGAATCTCAATTTCCGCTAGATTACCGCTTGAGGGGACACCAAGTCGCTTGGCTAATTGCCTGGAAACCCAGCTGGGCTAGGTCATACCGTTTACACTGCTTTCCCTGGAAGCCTATGCTACTAGATAGAAGATTTCAAATCCTCTAGTTATCTTTCTTATTATTTTTTCATTTCATTTATTTTTTTATTTTTTTAAGCTACATGAATTTCTATCAGTAATCTCCGTCTTAATAATTCTCCTTCGACTTTTTACCTGTGGGTGTGCAGTCATCTATTTGTTATCGGGTTTTAGTATTTTACAAATGACCAGTCCTGTTGGAAAATTAAATAATTTAATTGATCATTTTTCTGCAATTAATTGGGAAAATTCAGTTGTGATTGTGATGCCATTAGGCCGTTCAAAATTTCCAATGCATCGTGGGGTGGACGTTACTGAACACGGGAAAAAGTACTTTTGAATAATCCAAGGCTATTTTAGCCGTTAATTTCGTGGTTCACCTCAATTGTTGTCAAATTTGTACAACAAATTTTCTATTCACGTCGTAATTGAGGATTGAAGTGATCGCATAACAACGCATACTGCACAAGATCGCTCAAATTTTGCATAAAAGCGCAGTGTAATAACTTCCCCCCCCCCCCCCCCCCCCAACAATCTTGCAAAAAATCTACCCACTAAGATGAATTCCTCAGCCGCAAAAAGGATTTATATCCGTTTTGTCCGCCAAAGTAGCATCCTCCTGAATGTGCATATAGAAACACTGGTTGGTATAGAAACCTGTTCTTTCCCCCCAAACCTTGAAATTTCTTTCAACGCTGTTTGGCGGGCGCTTTTTGCTGTTTGGCGACGTGATGTCGTTTATAGGTTATTTGACCATAATTTGCTGCGTTTTCAAACAGTTTAACTCAGCTTCTACTGAACCGATTTATAGCCCCCCTCAAAATGTTTTCTTTTACGTTTCAAGGTGCGTAGATTCCAAAAATGCAATGTCCGTCCGCCGTGCGCCGTCGCCGTCCGGCGTATCATGCATACCGGCTTCATTTTTGGTCTAAAAAATTCGTTCTTTCGCACACATGCTCCAGTTGTGTTCGAAACTTTGAAGCCCGATCGGAATATATACAGGGGTGTTATGAGTGAAAAATGGGTATAAAATAGGTATTTTTTGTGTTGTTTTAGTAACATGAGGTTTTGAGGTATCGTTTCCCATGTTTTTTAGGACGAGAAGACCGAATATGTAGTCGATTTTGACCAGTGAGTGGAAAGTTGGGGTTCTAGCGAAGTTTCAGCCTTAAATTTCGTTAAATTTTGGTCTAAAATCTTATTTCTTCTGTGAAAAATTTGGGTGTCCATTTGGGAACACATTTGGGTCGTAGTTGTGCTCCAAAGCTTGGCAGCCCGATCGGAATACACCCAGGGGTGTTGTAGGGTAACAAATGGGTGTAAAAATAGGGCTTTTCGAGGTATTTTTGAGGTTTTTTAGGGCGAGAAGACCAAATATGCAGTCGATTTTGACCAAAGAGTGAAGAATTGATGTTTTAACGAAGGTTGAGCTCCCAAATTTCTTTTTTTGTGAGTCAAAAACCTGGGAAATTGTCTGAAATCACCGTAAGTTTGTATGTACGTATTTGTATTTGTAACACTGGAAGTAGTATGAGAAGGTGGCTCAAACCAATTCAATGACAATTTCAGTGAGAAATAGCAACCTTTAATAAACCCACAGTATAATAAACCCATGTGAAAAGTACTTTGCAGCGTTTTTACCCCCAAAAACTCAAATTTGACCCCCTTAGAATATTTGAATTGCTCATCTTCGAACTCATCCTTTTGTTTAGAATAAACGCTGCAAAGTCCTTGTCACATGGGTTTATTATCCTACTGGACATACCTATAGAAATGTTGGCTGTTTTTTTCAAATTATCTTTGATCATTGGTAGTGCCATTTAGTCGTCTTGATGATCCACGTGTTGACACATTTACCAGTGTTATTATACAAACTGATTGTGATTTCAGACGATTTCCCACGTTTTTGACTCACGAAAAATCAATTTTGGGAGCTGAACATTTGGTAGAACCTCAATTTTCCACTCTTTGGTCAAAATTGACTTCATGTTCGGTCTTCTCGTCCCAAAAACATAGAAAACGATACCTCAAAAGCTCATGTTACTAACATATTGCTAAAACGCAAAAAGTACCTATTTTTACACACATTTTCACTCATAACACCCCTCGGTATTTTCCGATCGGGCTGCAAAGTTTCGGGACACAACTAGGGCCCAAATGGAGCATGTAAGCGCAAGAACGATTTTTTTTAGACCGAAAATGAAGCCGATACACGTGATACGGTCTACGGCGGACGGCGTACGGCGGACGGACATTGCATTTTTGGAATCTACGCACCTTGAAACGGAAAAGAAAAAATTTTGAGGGGGTGTTATAAAATTTTTTTGCTGAGCGAATACATTGGTGTATTATTCACAGAATAATAAACCAAAAGCATTTTGGCGAAATTTGGAATTTTTGTCATGCATTTGCATTTTTGGTCAGATATCGTCTGGAGTGACGCAAACGAACACATTATATATAGGCAAGATATATAAAGTTTAAGTAAAGCCCCCTCTCCACTCAAGGGGGCGAGGCAGTGAGTAGCCAAGTAAAGAGCGAAATTATCAGGTCGAATTCTCTGACCTCATTGGAGGACAGCTGATCAGTTCCACGACCCTGGCACGGCAGTCGGAAGAAAAGCACCAGCCTGGAATGGTTGTTTACTTTACTACAAGATATAACTATATACTTTAAAGTATAAAGATATACTTTACTATACATATATACATTTTTGTTAAAATCTAGAGATGAATTCAGGGTGCTCTGAAACGGATTAACCTGTTAACCCTAAGGAACGCGCAATCAAAAAGTCACTTGGGAACGCGCAATGGACCTGACAGGTCTATTGAGTATTTTACATCAAAAACCTATATTTTTTATATGTTTTGGGTTGAGGAACTCCTGGATACTTGAATTAAGGAAGTATGAAACATTTATTTATTATTCAAACATGAAAGATCATCATTTTCAAAGATTCTAATAATAAAATAAAATTTACATCTAACGGATTTTAAAAGTATAATTATTCACTTTGACGGAAATTCTGCCAAGTTAGTCTTGTTATTTAGACTAGTAAAAATTGGTAACCGTGAAAAAAAAATCACAATAAAAAATACGTATTCACAATCGGCGAATGACTGGTAACAAATCAGTTAGGCGGCAATTGCTATTCGAGCCCAAATCCCGAATGCCGAAATGAGCACATTGTGAAATGAGCCCACTCCTGTAATTAGACCTCAAGGTTGTGTGTGAATTGAGCCCACAGTGTTTCATCCAAAAGAGCCCAAAAGTTTGACTTGCCAAATGAGCCCCAAGGTTAGGTACTAAAAAAGCTATGTTATCATGGTAGGTCGTTTATCACATCAACATCACAAAATGTCATCACATCATCATCATTACAAAATGTATACTTAGACTGATGGAAGTTATCACAAAATGTTCAAACAATTTCAGTATTTAAACACATAGGTAAACAATAAACAACAGTAAACAGTAAACAATATTTTCAGTATTTTTGTAGGTACGATGAAATTGAAATAATCAGATCACAGTTCGTCGTCGTCGAATACCAAAGAAACCAAATGTTATATAATACTATGTCCGTTTACAGATCAATGAGCAATGTAGCGGTGGCTAACCCTCAGGACGAGACCATAACTAGTGTGGGTGGGGGGTGAGGCAAGGTATTTGCTGTTGGCGTTGTATAAATTCCTGCTTTTTTCTTACGTCGGCGTTCTTCGGTGGGGGGGTCGTCATAACAGCTATTTATTTTTACGAAAATTTCTTTTTGATGCTCCAACAGAACTTCGGTAAAACGGATGATGTTTGGGTGGGGCCTACAAAACTGGCTATTGAAATGGGAGTGGAATGACTCGCAGGCGTTCGTTGTCAGGTTTAGCTCTGAAGATGGAGAGGCCCACATAGACGGAGGAAATTTGGCTATGTTGAGAACATAGTTTTCACGTAGATATTTGACAAATTTGTTCAGCTGTTGGGTATTATGAGGTTTCGCATTGACAATTTCTCGAAAGCATGGTTCTACGTCCTTCGGTTTGAGGAACACTAAACCAAAAAAAATTTGAGCCACTTGCCGTTATCTGTTGTCTGTTTTATATTCCTCGGAAAGACCCGCCGACTGTATTTTATGCCACCAAGATTGACACAAGTGGAAACGGCATGCAACGAAAGAACATAATGGCCATGCAACCTGGCAGGCCTTTTGCAAAGCTACCTCGAGATCGGTAACGACTGTTGTCGGGAGGAACAGTAAATTGTGGTTATTGCATATGTCCGAAACTACTTCTAAACACAATTCGTACGTACTACGTTCTTTGTTTTGTAGTAAACAAAACACCAACGGTATGTAATTTCCATTGAAATGTCCATGGATCGTCAACATTTGGAGAAAAAATGTGGGACAAAACTTGAAAGTCCCGTCTAGGTAAACAGTCTATGCCTCAACAAGGGCCTTCAAATTGGTCAGACAGCTAAAAACAATAAGCTCGCTATCGCCGTCGTTGATCAGTACAAACTCTTCTCCTGTTATGGTTTTGAGGTTCATAGAACGAAGTGTAAACCTGAACTTCAGGACGGCTCTTTGGCAGGGGTTGGCCAAGAGATTTCCTCTTAGCGTAGTACATATTCCTTTTGACCACTAGCAAGTCGGAATCTCTCAAGGTTTTAGTATTTTCGTTGTCTAGTAAAGATCGTAAAATTTTGGAAGGTCTCTCACTCAATTGTTCTTCAGCCTTTTTTCGCGGCGCTGCTCAAAGCTTGCCTCTGAAGGTCCTGAGCAGAAGACGGCTCATGGTTGTGATTGAAATTGCGTTGCGTGATCGTGTAGGCTCCAACAGTTTTCATTGAAGCAGGACATGAGTTCTTACAGCATCTGAAACGAACAAAAAAGCTAGGTTGATTTTGTCGGACTAACATTTTTGTCGGAGCTAACGCTACGCTTACAGATTGATTGTTGAAGGTCACCCGTGTGACAACAAGAAACTGATCAAGCGGGCTCGTTTCGCACTTTCATTATCTCGGGTTATTGGAGCGGTCGGTGGGGGGAGCACTAGCTCGAGCCATCTCGTAATCCTTCTTTCATTTGGGCTCTTATCACTTGGATTTGAGCTCAATTAGAGCCTGCCCCAGTTAGGTACATCTTATTACATACTAACATATCAGTCTTGTAAGTTTTTTTTTTGGCACAATTATCACATATTTATCACAATATCTGCAGCTAAATCTAGTGGACTTTTCCTTCTGAGTAAGCAGCTTGCAAGGCCTGCATTTTCCCCTCATTTTTTCCAGCAATTACAGGATTTGAAACGTTAGCTGCCGCCCCGTTTTCTTGGTCGCAAATCACATTCCGGCCCACTAGGTCCTCCAGCAGATGTTTCTTGGTTGGTTCCATCTCCCGTTCCATTCCCTGAAACTTAACTGATTTCAGAGCTGGTGGGAGCAGGATCCGCTGTAGCTAGGGGAGTTTCGTCGGGTATAATAACCATAATTTCTTGACCGTCTTGTGGTGATTCATCTCGCGTTCGCGAGGAGAGGCTTCCTATTTGTAGCTGAAGACGAAAAGGGCTACCTTTCGTGTTTACTGAGCGTCGATCCAGATGTTCTTTCACCAACTGTTCATCGAGTTTTTTCAAAAATAGCCGACGTCTTACAGCTTTTACATTGTTGCCAGCGAGAATAACCTGGGCATTAATTCCAGCCATATTGAGAATGGAATAAAATATTACCACAGGCCACCGTCTTGTGTTCCGGTTGACACTATAGGTTTCACACATTTCGTCATTTGTGTCCCCCCCCCCCCCCCCCTAATGTTTATTGTAATAGGTGATAATTTCTGGTTTCTTCTTTTCACCCGTAGAAATGTTAATAGCATCGTCGTCATGCATCGTTGAAATAAGCATGACATTTTTCTTTGGTTTCGGAACATAGGTACGACACCAAAGTGGCTTTTCGACGAAAACTTCGCGGTTTTTAGTGTTCTTGAACGGTAATGGAATTTGTACCTTATTTTTTTCAAAGTCCCTACGATGCTGATTATTTTTTCAACCATTTCTTCAACCAAGGACACGTCCGTAGACCAATTATATTATCCACGGTTATATTACGGCCCGTGTTATGCAAAGGTGCGGAGAGTCTTCTAACCACGTCAACAGGGGAGTTGCTGACTGCAAATTGTGAACCTTCCGGTTGTTTTCCTGCGTAGATTTCCAAGTTATATGCGTAAAAGACTTCACTGTCAACAACTGCGTAAATTTGTATGCCATACTTTCGAGGTTTCAGCGGTATGTACTGGACGAAAGGACATCTGCCCCTGAACCCTTCTAGTTTTTCATCAAGAGTAACATCGGCTCCAGGAGAGTAACATTTCTGACAATTTGTGACGAACATTTGGAAAAATTCACGAACGTGGCAAAGACGATCGTTCTTCTGCCGATCCTGTATTGTAGTTCTGTCATCAAAGCGTATACAATTCAGAAGAAACCGGAAGCGCTTCCTACTCATTACCAAACCGTATATCTCTACGCCATTGCCTTTGTTGTCCCATAAATCTAGGGTGTTGAGACGGTTAGCATGGAATCGTCCTGCCAAATACAAGTGATTAGAGCCTTAATCTCAATTACATCCGTAATTCGGGCATCCCTTTCTCGCTGAAATTTTGCGCGCTGTTCGAGTTCTGTGTACTGATTTGTGTACTCAACTATCAGCTCCAGAATTGAAACATCTACCACTGCTCCCACGCTTCTAAAGGTGTTCTTGCTGCACGAGCTGCACCCCTAACAACCCGTTGTTTTGTTTGCCCCTCTTCAGGCGCAAAGCAGTTTTCTTCCACCGCCAAAAGTCGATAATTTTTTGTTTTTTCTCCTACACTCGACGAAATACTCCATCTTCGTCTACTCGTTCATTATTCAACATACAGTCCTTCTCCATCATCCGATTCGTCACTTTCCGAATCCCCTCCACGTTCCTCAATTCGCTCTTCCCCTACTTCATCTTCATCACTACTTTGTACATCACCTGGATCTGGATCATCATAATCTTCATCCAGTAGAGCTCGACGAATTTCATCGGTCATCAGGATTGGACAAGTTATACAATCGTCTTTGTGGATTCATTTTTCCTGTGAAAAAGGAAACAAAAATGTCAGGAACGCGCAATGACCTCACAGGTCTTGAGCCTAGTTTACTGGATTATAACAACCCAAGACAATAAGGGCACACAAGGACACAATAAGGGCACCGAAGGACGCTGGGCGAAGACTGACGTTTGAAGCGAAAGTCGAGAAAGGCACAGGTGGGCCAGTGGCCTGTTTATGGAGGCCTATTCGTCCCACATATTCGCGCCGCGTAATACGTTCGTCACAAAATTGGAGCCGAAGTGAATAAATTTTGTCGTCGGTTGCTCGTTGTTTTTTCGGCGGCTCCCTGCCCTTGGACAAAGTGGTCATCTTGATGTACGATTCCGCCTGCACCCCCTTTAGGACATTTACAACTAAATGAACGGGCCCGTGGGGAGAATGAAAGTGGCCTCTTAAATGGTGGTGAAAACTCTCATAGCCGTTGGTCGTCTTCGGTAGGGAAGAATCGGGAGAAGAAGCCCAGTAGTGAGGAGGGAAACGACTACGGGGTCCGATGTACGTTTGACCCAAATATTCCAAAACTTCTGCTACTCTTGAATCAGGCGGCACAGAGGAGATCAAGTCCAGGAACGCGTCCTCTACCTCGTTCAGCGGTAAATAGGCTAAACCAAAAAACAGTTTTAGGAACTTGCCCGTCTGGTTGTGCGCAGTATAGTCAGGAGAGAGGCCCAATGATTGCACTTTTCGGAATAGTGCCTGTCCGAAATGGAAAAAACAGCACGACACTTCAGCATATGGGAAAACTTGTAATAACCCCTGGTGCGCCGACAGCTCAAAATCAAAAAGGCACGAAGATGGGAGCAGCATTAAACCTTGTTGCGCGCATAACTCGACCAGAAATGTCCACAGCGCCGCGTAACATTCTGCAGATTTGGAGGGTAGGAAGCTGAATGCCACTGGTACGTAACAGTTGTTTGAGAGAGCGTGAATGGTGTAGAGCTGGCTAATGTACTTTGGACATACATAAAATGTTCCATCTGCTAAAAGAACATACTGCTCAAACATATACTGCAGACTTGTCTTCGTGGTTAGCACAACTATCTCCGCTTTAGGGTAGACGTAGACAAATCGTCTACTATTGGAACCTGACAAGCTCTTGGAACTTTGACTACTCGGCTCGGTCTCGCGGCTGTTGGCGCTTCTACAACACCCCACAAAAAACTCTCGAGAGGCCCTTGGCGCATGTACACGATCATTAAACAAAGATTCAAACGGATTGGCGCTTATACATGATGTCCCTTTTAAGGTATCGTTTTCCATGTTTTTGGGGACGAGAAGACCGAATATGAAGGCGATTTTGACCAAAGAGTGGAAAATTGAGGTTCTACCAAATGTTCAGATCCCAAAATTGATTTTTTATGAGTAAAAAACCTGGGAAATAGTCTGAAATCACCATCAATTTGTATAATAAAACTAGAAGAAGTGTTAACAAGTGGATCAAGACGATTAGGTAATTGGCACTATCAATTATCCAAGATAATTTGAAAAAAAAGGAGCGTACCTAATTCGTGTTTTAAGGGCCAAAATTGGTGGATACATCAGAAATAGCTATTTCAATTATTTTACATGAAAGAAACAATAAATGAACAGCCAACATTTCTGTAGGTATGACCAATAGAATAATAAACCCATGTGGCTAAGACTTTGCAGCGTTTTTTTCCCCCAAATTATCTTTGATCATTGGTAGTGCCATTTAATCGTCTTGATCCACGTTTTGACACTTTTCCTAGTGTTATTCTACAAATTGATGGTGATTTCAGACGATTTCCTAGGTTTTTGACTCATAAAAAATCAATTTTGGGAGCTGAACATCTGGTACAACCTCAATTTTCCACTCTTTGGTTAAAATCGACTTCATATTCGGTCTTCTCGTCCCCAAAAACATGGAAAACGATACCTCAAAAGCTCATTTTACTAACATGTTACTAAAACACAAAAAGTACCTATTTTTATATACATTTTCACTCATAACTCCCCTGTGACGGTATATGGGAATGGGGGAACTCCTGGAGGCAACGCGTTATAATCTAACCATTGTCTCCGGGGGCAGCTGTCACACTGCCTCCCTACCCTTCTAGAGGATGGAGAGGGGGAAACTACGCTGTATGGGCGGCGTAGTTAAACCCCTCATCCATTACATGGTAGCAGAGCGTGGTTGGTGGGTATGTGCTGGATTTTATCCTCGGTACCCCCCTCCACTTTTGAGAGCTTTTCCAGAAGGAATAGCTCTGAGGTTTTCCAGAAGGAATCCTCTTTTTAATACCCCTTTGTTTATCAATATACACTTCGGCCATTGGATTTTCTATTTTTATCAAATCAACCTCATGATTATTATTATTACAATCAACCTCATGATTACTACTATTAATAATATCAAACCTCATGATATTATTCTTAAGGCTGTTATGCCTGGCGTTCAACGCCTATTTTTTGTAATTTTTCCCCTTGTTTTTCCAGTTGTTCCATCTTATGATGGGGGTTAGTCACCCAGAGGTTGTTCAGATGAACTTTCCTGAATCAGAACCTCTGACAACTACCTTCATTTATATTCCAGTTGTTCCATCTTATGATGGGGGTTAGTCACCTACAGGTTGTTCAGATGAACTTTCCTGAACCAGAACCTCTGACAACTACTTTTTCTTTCTTTTTGTCCAAGTGCGCCAAGTGATATTGATAGGAGCTAAGTTCTCCACCAGTAACAATTCTCAGTAGTACCATTACGATGGAAGCTGTAAGCTTTGGAGTTTTTCAGATGAATCTTCCTGAATTAGAACTCCATACTACTTTCAGTCCCGTGTCTACCTTCACATACTTCTTCTTCAAAGAAGTATGTTTTTAAGGGGAGGAGTGTGACGGTATATGGGAATCCCGTCCATCTTGGATGCTGGCTCTTCCCGATCTTTTTGACACGCGGCTGAAGGGGCGGTTGATTCGCGGAAACGAATCATCAACTCCTGGAGGCAACGCGTTATAATCTAACCATTGTCTCCGGGGGCAGCTGTCACACTGCCTCCCTACCCTTCTAGAGGATGGAGAGGGGGAAACTACGCTGTATGGGCGGCGTAGTTAAACCCCTCATCCATTACACCCCTGGGTATATTCCGATTGGGCTGAAAAGTGTCGGGACACAACTAGGGCCCAAATGGAGCATGTGTGCGAAAGAACGAATTTTTTAGACCGAAAATGAGGCCGGTACACGTGGTACGGCGGACGGTCATTGCATTTTTGGAATCTACGCACCTTGAAACGGAAAAGAAAAAATTTTGAGGGGGTATTATAAAAAATTTTTTGCTAAGCGAATACATAGGTGTATTATTCACAGAATAATAAACCAAAATAAATAAATAAAACAAATACATGCGCATACCCCAGTAGTGGTTAATGAGTCATGAGTTTTATTCTACTAGAATAATGAGTGGTATGAATCTGAGGTTGTTGATGGGATGACCATTTTCTCAAAGAGAACAATTTTTTTGGAGTTCTTATGAAGTTCTTTTATTGTGTAGTTTTGGTACATGGTTCGACTGTACGACGCATCGTAGTCTTCTTCAGCCTTCATATTAATGAAAATAAACATAAATATGATAGTTACATTGATATTTCGTCCTAGTTTACGTTATACTATAAGTTCTAGAAGTTATAAAACTGTCACTGTAACAACATAAAAACATTAATTTATAGGTACATATATAATAATAGCCTATATATATAGCCTATGCTTACTTACTTCTTAATATGTTGCAGAGTAGGTAGGTACATGCTGTTCCCTTGTCATATCATCTGTCAGTTTCTTCAGTCAACCACACCTATCAAAAGGTATAGTGTATAATTTAGTACCTATAATGTACTAAATACTACTATAATGTAAACTCTAGCGGTTATAGGCATTAATTCGTTCTTTCGATGTCCTAGAACAGACGGTCAACAGAAAACTCAAGTGAACGTATTCCCGTGAATTGTCAACTCGTCGATTCCTTAAATACGCGTGCATTTGATTAGTTTGAGTATTATTCAGGCCTGCTGTAAAGAACGAAAGGTGATAATGACCGAACTCCGTAATTTATTACTCATGGACAGTATCTGCATTTCGACCCTGCTGACACTTGCATATTCATGTGAGGGGATATGAATGTTGACAAGCCTTTAAAAAAAGTTGAAGGAAGCTCCCCTACCCAAGCTCACTAATCACGATCCTACCTTTCGAACACATGCTTGGATGGGAACGTATCACGATATACAGGGTGATCCCAAATCCCAAACTAGTAGAAAACAATTGAGCTCTTATAGGAACTTTCACGCAGATAGCGAATAGGTACCTATACAATAATTTATAGGTATACCGTATTTGATATGTAAATGGAGTTTACTTTACCCATCTTTTAGATTAATTTTTCTTTTTTTACTTCTTTGAGTTTTTCGGAATAAATAAATAAATAAACGCTCTAGGAAATGAAATTCTGCATCGAATGAGACCAGAGCTTAGCCCTCGGAAAATTTAGTTTCGATTTTTCATGATTTTCGAAAGTTTCATGAAAAATTGCTCGACAGTGACAGAGTCACCGTCCGAACGACACCCCTGTGCAGATAGAATCAGTCTCACGGTTTACCTAGTAAATAGCGAAGATGGAGTTTTTGTTTAGTATCTACTGGCATCAATATTGTTGAAGAACTCGATGGTGACTGTGACATTACTGAATTTGCTTGGTCCAGTGTACTCGTCGTCTCCCTCAGTTAGTTCAATATTTGATACTTCAGAAAGAGGGATGAAATTATTTCTCTTCGAAATATCGACGAAAACTCCCGAGCTAGTCCACAAGAGCCACGCCGAACGGAAGCGGCCTCCGGAGCTGCGGCGGCTTCGGCGTCTTCGGAGCTGTCCGAATTAGAGCCAAAGTCAGTTCCTGACCCTAAAATGCCAGGGAAGAAGCGAAACTGAAACATGAAAATAACGTTGGACTTATATTGGGAGGCAAGTTCACATTTTTTGACAGTGTACATTAATATATTAGGAGGAAAGATCTAGAAAATAATCCCACCGGGGACCTGTGTGCCATCCTGATGGCATTGTAGTGAAACAGTGAAGCAGTGTTGCCACAAGATCGGTCGGAAATAGGAAAGTGCCTTTTCCTAGAAAACTTGTTTCTATGGTGGATACCAGTAATCCTACACGAAAGGACCTACACAAGGTGGTAATGGGGCGTCGAACGCCTTGAGCCTCAAGGTATTCATATAATTTGGAACTTGGCGCTAAAATATTCCGCGTTTGTAGGACGACCTTCCTGAATGCATTCGGTCTCAAAAATTCGACATTGAAGTACTGGCTCGCTAATTTCACTAAAAATTTCCAATTTGCTGATCTCCCGGTCATCAGAACCTTGTGGTCAGAAGTGGATGAATGATTGTTGAAATGAAGATGGAAAGAACTTGGCTTCTCAGGCGATTCGGGATCCTGATAGAAGTGGAGAATACGAGTCACCGAAGCAACAGCTGAACTGTGGTGTATAGAAATACTTCCCTAATATTAGATTCATTTGCTACAAACTGAGATTCGATCGATTCATATTCTGGGGGTCGTATCGATTCATTAATTGACCTTGATGTTGATATCGGTTATGCATAATAAAAGCAGTGTGAAAATTGATCTCAGTGTGACGAGTACTAACTCTGAGTCTCCCCTAATTTCCTTCTGTTTTTTAATACAATTATCGTAGCAAGGAGACCGGTGTCGTGGCTTGTGGCCCATGACTTCCCCCGCGGTCTGCTCATATCATAAGGCATATGGGATTAGCAAAGAGCTCCCGTGCTATGATCCTACTGCCACACTGGTAACTGCGATACCAAAAAAAAGGTTGAAACGTTAAATGGTGCCTAGCTTTCTCGTATCGACAACATGATCTTGTAGGGCAATTAAACGTTTGGTAAATATTCAGTTCAGTACAGGTTACGGGGATTAAGAATTATGTCTTTAATTTGATTTGTTTTTGTAGACCTACTTATAAAATTCAGTCAAAATCAATCGTTACCGCAGTATAAATTTTAATTTTTTAAATTCTTGTAAAAAAATTTCAAAGCAAAAATGAATGTATTATTGAGCACCATTGAGCCCTCAGGAATGTTAGAGTTGCAAGTTGGGTCTGGCTTGTTTGTGTCAAGCTACAGGTTGCATAATTTATGGGTCTGTATCATTCTTGGATTCACCCCACAAGTAGTGATGTGTTTTTGCCCACTAACTGATTTCATTTGACCATGTTGAGTGTAGATACATGTCTTTTAGTCATCACTCCACTTACATAATGTTCATATTTCTCAGTTTTTATTTCCTTTTATTTTTTTTCTTCATCCACTGAAGGTTCTTATTGTTTTTCTCTGTTATTTTTCATATACCCCAAATATTCTGTCGTTTTGCCGTCATATTAGGCCCCCCTGGGTGGATGATGAGTGTCAGCCATGATTGACACCAGTGGTTTGTTTCCTTCCCAATCCCGGTCATTCTCGTCTCATCCTTTTGCTTCTCCATCTTGTTGACAATATTGCCTCTAGTACCACTCCAAATCAGCCAAATGAAGTTTCAGCGCGTATCAGCCGACAGATTTCGTTCAAGAAAAATTTTTTAGTAACCTACCCAGTCATATCGAGGACCTTCGATTGCAATTCGATGGTAGCAGTCCACATCTTATAGGTATCACAGAGACGTGGCTCAACAGTTCTTTACCGAATACCTGGTAGTAGTGGACGGCTACATCATCGAAATGGCAGATACGGAAAACATGGTGGTGGAGTCTGCCTGTATTGTGTCTGTTCGATGAAAACCAGAGTAATTCTGTCGAGTAATCCTGGTTTTTTTTTTCTTTTGAATTTATTTTTGTTGAAGTCGAGTGTCGCCATGGATTCTTGCCAAAAACTCGGTCCACTTTTGAAAAGCTCGAAGAGGCAATTCCAGTGTAATCTTCAATTACGAAGATGTCATTATTATGGGGGATCCCAACACAAATCTGATTTCGGATAATTCGCCTACCTCAAAACTTAAATCACTTCTCTCTTGTCTAAATTTGCCCGTCCTTCCGTCATCTCCTGCCGGTATTACCTCCCCCCCCCCCCCCCCCCCAGCTCAGAAACTCAACAATAGATCATTTTTATGTCTCATCACCGCCTAAAGTTATCAACTACTCCGAGGACTAATTCCTTGTTTCGGCCACCAGAAGCTGCTTATCTGCTCCTACAAAATTTCAGTTGCTAAATTTAGAAAACATACTATCTCCTGCAGAAATTTTAAAACAATTAGTAAGGGCAACTGATGTTGGGAGGGATTGGGGGAGGGGGAGTGGGTAAGATGCTTCTTCTCGAAGTTGGCCACTTCTTAATCAGATGACTGATAGTGATGACATGGTTGAATTCTTAATGCAAAGGTTCTCGATGTGATGGACGCCCATGCTGCACTGCATCAGGTTAGAATAAAACAACTTTATTAACCCTGGTTCGATGGCGAGCTTAGATTTGCCATGAGGAAGCGTGGCAGCATTTTATGAATGGAGGGAATCGACGTCGACGTAACAAGAGCGTTACGAAAGCCTCAATAATTGGGTGAAGAAAGTTAATGCGATATCACCATTTCTCCAGACTCGATTCATCGTTACCCGCACCAGTAATTTGGAAGAACATCAACAACTTGGTCTATCGAAGAAGCCCGAGGAAACTGTTGACACTGGGAAATCCAACCCCTAAATTCTCGTTTTACTACTTGTTCTCTTTCATCACATTTGAACCTGGATGTTCCTTCCCCTTTGTCTTCAATTCCTGAGATCTCCTTTCGGTCAAATCACTTACAATGCCATTGGAAACTATGAGATCCCTCTTAATTTCCCGATTCTCTCCTTCCCATATTTCTCGATAACTCAATTCTTATATTCAGTTACATCTTGCAGCTCGAAATTCATCGTCTTGGAAATCTGCTTAAGTATTACCACTGCCCAAAGTAAAAAACCCATCGAATCCTTCATCCATCGTCCCATCTCAATACTGCCTGTCCTCACTAAAATTGTTGGAATTATATTGCTTAATCAGATGAATATATTCACTTCAGCTTCAGTAACCTTTTATCCCAGTACCACTCAGGATTCAGAAAGTATCATAGCTGTGAGACTTGTGCTGTGACTGAGAGTTGTGCACGATGTTAGGAGTGGGCTGTAGAATAGTAAGTGTACAGTAGTGATATTGCTGGACTTCAAGAACGCCTTCGGCTCCGTTCCCCACTCCCTGTTGGTTCAAAAGCTCAGCATCCTCTTCCGATTTTCTACATGTGCTTGCTCCCTAATCTCATCCTATCTTTCTGGTCGTAAACAAGCTGTTCTCTCCAGTGGCAGTCATTCAAAATTCCCCATTTCTGCTGGTCCCCCAAGGTGCCGTTTTAGACTTATCTGAGGTATGAGAACGACTTCCAAGTGTACCTTCCATGCGCCCTTGGTGAAACCTTAATTTCATCTATATTTTCTCTGAATCGGAAACTAACGTCAATTGTTAACTGGGCCGCTCAAAATGACATTGAGATCAACCCTGCTAAATCTCAGGAATTGATCACCTCTAGAACAGATATTTCCACTGACCCCCTTCCAACAGCATTATTGAATGGAACTGTTATTCCATACCCCTCCAAGGCGAAGAACCTTGGGATATATTTCGATAGTTGTTTGGCTTCGGAACATCAAATTGCTCAGAGATGCACTACATACATTGAGAAGGAGGAATTTTACTCCGAGTGTAATATAAAGAAAAAACTCGTTACAGCTCCTTTCTCATTTTTTTTATGGCTGGTCGCTGTTCTCCTATGCCCTGTCATCAGCCCTATTTCATCAACTTCATGTCGCCATCAACGTGTGCAACAGATACGCTTTCAATCTCAAGCATCCTGTAGGAGACAACACCTTGCTGGGTACAATTAAGCAGTATCAATTCAGACACCTCATCTTCCAAATTCGCCAAGGTTCTCAACCTACCTACCTCAACTACTCTGCTCACCCTTCCGTCTTCATCTAGAACCCATGCTCTACTGATCCCTACTCATAGTACCTTCCCGAATACTCTCGAGATCATTTGGAATGTCTGAGGCAAGGTTGTGGAACGGTCTCTCGGTTGCTACTAGCGACTCAGTTGTTCTTTTATCTCCATTGTATACCGTAATATATTATTTTCCTTCTGTTTCGTTCCTGCATATTTGATAATTACTTATTTACATAAGCCTTTTTATACTAATGTAAAAATGTTTTTATGTTCCTTGCATGCGCCGGCTCCCACCAAGTCTCAATCATAATAAAAGCTATAAATAAATAAATAAATCACTGAGTAGTAGGGCTCAGCACCAAGAATCAGCAATGGCGCCGCAAAATCCAAAAAACAATCAATTTTTCAATCTAATGACGTCACGTTTGATGAGCAGTATGCATTTGCTGTATGCTGTAGGGTGCCGCGAAGGTTCCCTTGAATAACCGCTGTACGAACATAACGAAAAGAAAAAAATAAATTATTGAAAGGTTGTCTATTTCCGCTATTACAAACACCTCCAAAAAAGTTATTGTTACTGACGGTGGTTTGATCACCGAAGCCGGTGTAACAGTATATATTCTGTGTATTAGTGGAAATAGACCTTTCAATAACTTTTTTTAAATTTGTTTTAACCGTTTCTTCGCGAGAGATTTAGTTCGAAAATAACGGTTAATTTAAACCTTAGGAGTTGCTGGGATGGAGTATCATAAAGTAGATATTCTCACTTTAGACGTAGGCAGTTATAATTCCAAGAAAGCAGACGGGCGTGAAAATCGGTAGGATTCACTTGAATCACTCCACTCAGTTCAAACGAAGATAGACATATTATAAATTGCTCCAGCTTTTAGCTCCAACACCAACTTCTACTTCTATATTTATTATAAGCTAATGATGAAAAATGTTGACTTGCAACTCCTTTTTATCGTCCATTTACGGTTGAAATACGGTTCCGCCGGATATATTTCCCTCTAAGCGTCCTCTAAGAAGGCGATACTCGTATAATGAGGGAAGTTTGAACTCTCTACCCCTGAGAAGCTTTTTAATATTCTCGTTCGTAGTGGGATCAACCAATAATTCGGATAGATAGAGTAAAAGCAATTATCAGTACTATCAGTTTTGGTTTTTCAGTACCTAATGAACCTTTATAATTGACCTAAAAAAAATTGAAACCAATAAAAGATAATTAAATTGTAAATCTGGACCAGTTCTCATCATCTGAACGTCTAATTGGGTTAACATATCTGCATACGGGAGAACATCGTGGTATACTTAACAAATGATAAAAATTTCAGTGGAATGCACTCGACTTCATCAAGGTTGATGTGGCACTGGATTAAAAAATATAGATAGGTTCTATGATGATGAAACTAAAATCAAATTTTGATTATAAATGGGGCTTGCTTTTTAGTGGGCCGACTGTCGGTTTCTCGCTTGTTAATATTACATCCCTAGAAGAGTGAGAAGGGTAGAGAGAATATGCACAACTAAAAATCTCCCCCTCCCCCTCTCCAAAAAAGGAAGATACGGAATTACTACTGTCATTACCAAATTGCAACGAAGCGGTGATCGCATTGAACGACGAAACGAGAATGAAGTCACAGGGCGGGACCTGCGAAATGGGACCTGGGACATGTCGCAGGGCGAGATGTGCGAGGATTTGAGAACTATCGCCTGCTTATCGCCCTTATTTATAATACGTGATTTTACGAGTCGCTTTACCATCGTTTCTTTATTCGGGAGTAGTTATAATTTATTGTTCCATACACGGTTATTTCATAGCAGTTAGTATTCGAATACCATCGTTTTCATTGATCTCTTCAGTTTCAAGATGGCATCATTGGTACGTTGCAAAGAACCATGATCTTAGTTTAACAAATTAGTGTTTGTTCTATTTCCGTTGAGGACATTCACATTATAATTCATTATAAGTACACGTTATAATTTATAACTATCCATGACCAGCAAGGGTTTTGATGGGCCAGTCCACGTTAACAGACCTCGTTCGCAGAATATGCCCACTCAAATTTTGACGAATCGACCCAAGTTGAGTGATCTCCTGAGATTTTGCAACGGCTTCCAACAGATCATGGTGCACGTGCTAGCTGTTCGAATCTCTTATAGTCTTTGGATCGTTTCTTCGGTGGATTGAGAGCGGCCTCGAAATATAATTTGGCGCATTCGACTGAGGAACCTCCTCTTTGATTCATATGAAGCTACGTCGGGTCTGCTGTGAGTTTAGAACGTCTGGCCTCTGCTCCTCCTCCTCCTGATAGTTAGCCTGCAAGATCTGTGATATCCCGCAACCATTGCCACACAGAACCATCCCTGTGGGAGTGCGACGTACCTATACGTATTTTTACCCACTAAACATTGTACACTGAAAGCTGTGTGGGCTCAGTTCACATTCCTCAAGGTTCTGAAAGGTAACTGGTTATTTTCTCTATGTAAATTGTTGTTACTGGAATTTTTGTTATTTATGAAATAAATAAATGATTGTGTAAAGAGAAGCTTGAGCTATATGAACTGTAACGTTGACATGCCTAACGACTCCACTCCAAATTCGTGAATTTAGCATAACTATGGGCCGTATTCATAGTCATGACTTCAGTAAAAATAATACTTTACTTCAGAAAGTAAAATAATTTCTTAAGGAAATGCTTTATCTGATTTCGCTTTCATATACATTACTCCCCGAAGTAAAGAAAAATCTTTACTTAAGTCAAATTTTTTCTTTTACTTTATAAAATTAAGAAAAATCTTTATTTAAGTCAAAATTTTCCCGAACTCTCTGGTTTGAGCTCGAGTTGGCAGTTCTGGCAGCGTGTGAGTTTTTGTTTGGTTATATGTCCTCGTCTATTAGCCATGCCATTCTGTTAGTTTTTCGTTGTTTTGTACGCCGATGTCCTCCCTGTGTCAGGACAAGTAAATAGTGGAGCAAGCAACCATTGTTTTATTTTGAAAGCATTTCTATTATGCACTTGGTGCTCGCGTTTAGGTGTGTTGACGTGCGTTTACTTCTCCCTTTCCCTTCTGTATTACTCCTCCCTTCCGTTCACTCCTTCTTCCCTTTTGTTTTTACTCCCTCTTTAACTTTTTTACTTATCCTTTTAAATATAAATTACGTTTTTACTGTAGTTCCTTGGTTTGCCTTTTCAGTGGAATCAACTACCAACATGGTCATGAGATGTACTGGTCTTCGAAAAAGGAAATAATTGGGTTTTATCCTACTTTTGGTCAGGTAGAATCTCATTAGTAGGCAAAGTCATAAAGTTAGTCAATAATGAACAAATTGGAAACTTTTGGAAAATTTTTAAGGAACTATCAAAATCGATGGCAAACTCCTGGCTCACGATTGGATTACTTCGAAGAGTGAACATTTACAAAATGCAAAGGAAATTGATGAACAAAGTCCTTGTCACATGGGTTTTGTTATTCTACTGGACATACCTACAGAAATGTTGGCTGTTCATTTATTGTTTTTTTAATGTGAAATAATTGAAATAGCTATTTCTGATTGTTTCCACCAATTTTGGCCCCCAAAACACAAATTAGGTGCGCCCTTTTTTTTCTTCAAATTATCTTTGATCATTGGTAGTGTCATTTATTTAATTGTCTTGATTCACCTGTTGAGACTTTTTCTAGTGTTGTTATACAAACTGATGGTGATTTCAGACAGTTTCCCAGGTTTGTGGCTCATAAATCAATTTTGGGAGCAGAACCTTTGGTAGAACCTCAATTTTTCCACTCTGGTCAAAATCGACTTCATATTCGTCTTCTCGTCCCACAAAAACATGGAAACCGATGCCTGAAAAGCTCATGTTAATAAAACACAAAAAATACCTATTTTCATACACATTTTCGCTCGTAACACTTCGCTCATAACACCCTTGCAAAGTTTCGGGACATCTAGGGCCCAAATGGAGCATGTGTGCTAAAGAACGAATATTTTAGACCGAAGATGAAGCCGGTATGCATCACCCGCATGTTCTCCGTTACATAGAACTCGTCATCCCACTCATCGAAGTCAAACAAAATTTCGTAATCCATCGTATAAAAAAACCAAAAAAAAAACCCGAATAATTGGGAAAAGAAACAAATATGCCGAGAACGATGACTCTGAAAAGATGACATAAATGAAAAGAGAACAGTGCAGACGATCAATAAGGAAATTCTTAAGGTACCTTTCGACGTACCTCAGTTTTTTCCACTTATTTAGGCCCGAAAGTAAAGATTTTTCTTTACTATTGTCTATGAAACAGGAATAAAGGAAATGCTAAAGGACGACTCAAGCATTTGCTTTATCACTGACTGTGAATAGCCCAAGTGAACGTTGCTTCCTTATTTGTTCACTTAAGTATTTACTTTTAGTAAAGTGAGGACTATGAATACCGCCCTATATCTCACTTGCATAATCATATCAATGTGCAGATTATTATTACCTCCTACTGACATCAGGTGTGGTTGCTAGAATCGATCACTATGGAGAGACCAAGGGTTATTTCCTATCCATTTTTGACGAATATTCATGGAATTTAGGTTTCCAAAACGTCGACCATTCAAAAACACCCATGGTACCGCAACGAGTAATCTGAGAGCGCGATTCTATTTAAAGTTATGGGGTAGAGATTGCCACACACAATACTTCCGTGTTGACAATAGTATGATACAAGTTTGGAAGCTGGGGCCGTCCACTTCGGTCAGAATACGTAAACTTGCATAGATGTCTCACTTTCAACCACTTCATGAACCCACACCAACCATTTAGCTAGTAAACCTAGAAAATGTTTGACCCATTGACATTGTTTTTGTTGTCATTTAACCAAATCAAATGCGGTCGAGCTCAAAATCCATAGGCATGATTTAGACAGCCCAACGGATATTTTGGTACCAACGGCACCAATTATGGTCCATTTTTACGGCAGCTGTAGTTGAAACTCAAACAAATAGAAAACCCGTCATAAATCCCTTATTTTTTCACCTAGAAAGCTCGTTCTCATCTCAAATTGAAGAGTTCAACGAGTTGAATAAAACCCAAAAAGAAAATCTGAAAAAGGCGGAATGTTGAGGAAGTTACGACAATTTGAAATTCCAACATACTTACGTAAATAAGTACAGAGCGACATCAAGCGGAAAACCGTCCAGAAACTCGTTTTGAGCACTTCTGAACAAGATTCCTTGGTTATATCGAACACCTATTTTTGACGTATCATCATTCCTCCATTCCTATACAATAGGAACATGGAAGTAAAAGCGAATATTTGGCCCACTTACATACAGTTTTATTCTTGCTATAATCGTTGAAGTGAACATTGTATTTAAAAAACGAGGGCCGAAAAATCGAGGTTTTACTGTACGTGGAATCCGTAAATTGAATGACCTCGTCCGAACCAGCCGTAGTAGCAGTAATAAGCACTCTACGTAGGATTAAACTACTTTCAATCTACCAATTTCTCGTCAAACTCCAATGGGAGTTCGTCGTACGCTGAAATTCGTTGTGTTCCCATTTACGGCTACGTATTATGTAAAGTTTTGCCCCTGGGGTGTTCGAGTAAGAAAATGAGAATTAGGTAACTTGGAAAGAGTCAAACTTCGAGCTTCGAGAAGCTTACGAGCTTAATTTCCCAATCCTTAGTATTTGTGAGATGATATTTTTGTCATGTGATATTTAAACTGAAATTCGGAGCGGAAAACTGAGTTTAGATCGACCTGGGAAAGTTCCACTTTATGCTAATGTTTGTAGGTACGGCTTGTAGGTTTTATCGACCATCTCAAGACGCTAATGAAGCCTATCGACACGATCACTACTTGAAACCATAGCACTGTGTTTCTTCGGTAGTTGTATGGAGGTTTTCTTAGGTATAGAGAGGTTTTCGAGGGCCCGCGTTATCCTGAGAGGAACCACCGGCGTATTTCTCGCACCCAGTTGTGAGCACTCAAGTGAAGCTTGTGATGAGAATAATTGATTGGTGTGGGTATCGACAAAAAGCGATTAAGCTGGTAACAAGAGAGATTGGTCGCTATAAAATAACGGTTAGGAAGCACTTCAACTCCCTGGTTGCTTCTAGTCATTTCACATACAACTGAATAGAGAAACGTTTACATTTAGCAGCGGCATTCATCTCGTCGCCCGTGAATGTCGTATTATCTAGGAATAAAATACGCAACTTGTTATAGTCTGTAAATAAAGATTCGTAATAAAGAGGTTTCGTTAGAACGTGGCATCCGTGGAACGAAGGGCGAGGAGAACGAACATTGTTACGAGTTATATTATGCGTATATATTTGCACGTAAAAACACAGGCTGTCAAATATAAACATCAATGAATAAATGCATACGAATATAAAGAGCATACTAACTTGATATTCTTTTCATTCAGTCGTTTTGTCCTTTTAAATATATTAGAATATAGCAGGTTTACAAAACGGTGTAAGAGAACTCGTTTGGGGAACATTTCCTGGGGTTCCAATCCGGATTAAAATTCAGGAGTTTTCTTGGGGTCCATGTCGAACAAAACCTGCTTGTAAAACAAGGACTACCCATGCATTCTTTTATGGTTTTCCAAAATAGTGATGGCACGCGTTTTGGTTTTACACGCGACATTCGAAATTGTTGCATTAAATATTCTTAAAGATTTGTTGACGTCACTATTGGCAAGGGAGATATCATGTCTCGTGACTCAGCTGAGGCTGGAGTAACTCAGCGTATAGCCCGTTCAAATGGCAGAAAAAGGGGCTGTCATTGCGAAAAGTCCAATTCTCGGTTTTATTACCGTTCCTCATGTTTTTTGGGGCTCTGAATCCAAATCTGGAGTTATCCAAAAACACTTCCTGGTGCGTTTTGAGATATTCGCAAAAAACAACGAAATTGTCTAACTTTTTTGTTTTTGGTTTATTATTCTGTGAATAATACACCTATGTATTCGCTCGGAAAAAAAATTTTATAACACCCCCTCAAAATTTTTTCTTTTCCGTTTCAAGGTGCGTAGATTCCAAAAATGCAATGTCCGTCCGCCGTCCGCCGTACGCCGTATCACGTGTACAGGCTTCATTTTCGGTCTAAAAAAATCGATCTTTTGCACACATGCTCCATTTGGGCCCTAGTTGTGTCCCGAAACTTTTCAGCCCGATCGGAATATATCCAGGGGAGTTATGAGTGAAAATGTGTATAAAAATAGGTACTTTTTGTGTTTTAGTAACATAGTAGTAAAATGAGATTTTGAGGTATCGTATTACATGTTTTTGGGGACGAGAAGACCGAATATTAAGTCGATTTTGACCAAGGAGTGGAAAATTGAGGCTGTACCAGTTGTTCAGCCCCCAAAATTGATTTTTCGTGAGTCAAAAACCTGGAAAATCGTCTGAAATCACAAGCAGTATGTATAATAACACTAGAAAAAGTGTCAACACGTGGATCAAGACGATTAAATGGCACTATCAATGATCAAAGATAGTTAAAAAAAAGCGTACCTACCTAATTTGTGTTTTAGGGGCAAAAATTAATGGAAACCATCAGAAATAACTATTTCGATTATTACGCATAAAAGAAACAATAAATGAACAGCCAGCATTTCTGTAGACCAATAAAATAATAGAATAATAAACCCATGTGACAAGGACTTTGCGGCGTTTTTTCTTTTAATTTCAGAAGTTCATAAGTAAATGTGCACCAGCGAAAAAAATTACGCATGCCTTTATTAAAGAAGACTAAATTTGCCAAAATTTGAGGTCACCCGCAGCTCTGTAGGTCCAATAGTTTCCAAGATACAGCGCTTCAAAAGTGGGTCACTTTTTCCAGAAAGTAAAATTTTACGTTTTGGGTCAACTTTAGGGCCAAATATTGGGGAAAATATTGCTCTTACTTTACATTCTATCTTGTTTTACATATGAAACACAAGTATAGTGGATTTTATTTTTAAAAACGCCAAGTTTTCAATTCATGGAATGATTTTGAGATCAAATCATCCCAAAATCCTGTTCTCCAATTTTTCGTTTTTTGGTTTATTATTCTCTGAATAATACACCTATGTAATCGCTCAGCAAAAAATTTTTATAACCCCCCCTCAAACTTTTTTCTTTTCCGTTTCAAGGTGCGTAGATTCAAAAAATGCAATGTCCGTCCGCCGTCCGCCGTATCACGTGTACAGGCTTCATTTTCGGTCTAAAAAAGTCGTTCTTTCGCACACATGCTCCATTTGGGCCCTAGTTGTGTCCCGAAACTTTTCAGCCCGATCGGAATATTCCCAGGGGTGTTGTGAGTGAAAATGTGTGTAAAAATAGGTACTTTTTGCGTTTTAGCAACATGTTGGTAACATGAGCTTTTGAGGTATCGTTTTCCATGTTTTTGGGGACGAGAAGATCGAATATGAGGTCGATTTTGGCCAAGGAGTGGAAAATTGAGGTTGTACCAGATGTTCAGCTCCCAAAATTGATTTTGTATGAGTCAAAAACCTGCGAAATCGTCTAAAATCACCATCAGTTTGTAGAATAACACTAGAAAAAGTGTCAACACGTGGATCAAGACGATTAAATGGCACTACCAATGATCAAAGTTAATTTGAAAAAAAAAAAAAAGATCGTACCTACCTACCTAATTTGTGTTTTGGGGGCCAAAATTGTTGGAAACCATCAGAAATAGCTATTTCAATTATTTCACATGAAACAAACAATAAATGTACAGCCAACATTTCTGTAGAATAATAAACCCCATGTGACAAGGACTTTGCAGCGTTTTTACTATTGGTTTATTATTCTGTGAATAATACACCTATGTATTCGCTCAGCAAAAAATTTTTCTAACACCCCCTCAAAATTTTTTCTTTTCCGTTTCATGGTACGTAGGTTCCAAAAATGCTATGTCTGTCCGCCGTACGCCGTCCGCCGTCCGCCGTATCACGTGTACAGGCTTCATTTTCGGTCTAAAAAATTCGTTCTTTCGCACACATGCTCCATTTGGGCCCTAGTTGTGTCCCGAAACTTTTCAGCCCGATCGGAATATACCCAGGGGAGTTATGAGTGAAAATGTGTATAAAAATAGGTACTTTTTGTGTTTTAGTAACATGTTAGTAAAATGAGCTTTTGAGGTATCGTTTTTCATGTTTTTGGGGACGAGAAGACCGAATATGAAGTCGATTTTGACCGAAGAGTGGAAAATTGAGGTTGTATCAGATGTTCAGCCCCCAAAATTGATTTTTTATGAGTCAATAACCTGGGAAACCGTCTGAAATCACCATCAATTTGTAGAATAACACAAGAAAAAGTGTCAACACGTGGATCAAGACGATTAAATGGTACTATCAATGATCAAAGATACTTTAAAACTCGGCGCTTCGCGCTTCGCCAGGGGGGCAAGCCCCCCTGGACCCCCCGGATGCTTGCCGTTTGGAGCCTGCGGCTAAAAATCGAGAAACATGGAACATGCTTTAGCTATGTCTTCTTTGATTTCTTCAGTTTGGTTATTACAGGCGTAGATGTACCAGTAGAATGACGAGAACAGACACCCGACGACGTCGAAGGAGGGCAATTCGGTCCAGGGCACAACATCACCGGTGGACGGCAGGAGGTAGACTGATTAATGTAAATGAGGACTCGCGGTTCAGGTTCTTGCACAACTATAAAGGTTTATAGCACTTATGATTACTCACTACTTCTCAACTCACTATTTCTCACTACTTCTTATAGTTGTCATGACGGCAATGGATACGATGTATGTTTTCTAATTAGCTTCCCTGGTAATGAAGCTTCGACCCTCGCACATAAGATTGTTTACTAACCATTTATAACATCGCATTGTTGGATTAATATTTCGTAGATAAATATAAAACTGCGACATAAATGCGTGATAAATCGAGAGCTTTCCAACGAATGGAGAACGATTTTTGTCCGATGAAAACTAAAGAAGTTTCATTTCCCTAGAAACGACTCGGTTGTACGTGAAAATCATTAAAAAATTTCGTCACCCAATTTTTGTGACCATTTTTTGTGACCAATTTTTCGTGACACATTCCGCGTGACATTTTTCGGCTAGTTAGTTCAAGGCTAAAGAATGTTCCATGCTAAAAAACGCTGCAAAGTCCTTGTCACATGGGTTTATTATTCTATTGGACATACGTACAGAAACGTTGGCTGTTCATTAATTGTTTCTTTCATGCGTAATAATCGAAATAGCTACTTCTGATGGTTTCCATTAATTTTGGCCCCCAAAACACAAATTAGGTACGCTCTTTTTTTTCTTTTTTTTCAACTATCTTTGATCATTGGTAGTGCCATTTAATCGTCCTGAACCACGTCTTGACACTTTTTCCAGTGTTATTATACAAACTGATGGTGATTTCAGACGATTTCCCAGGTTTTTCGCTCATAAAAAATCAATTCTGGGAGCTGAACATTTGGTAGAACTCAATTTTCCACTCTTTGGTCAAAATCGACTTCATATTCGGTCTTCTCGTCCCCAAAAACATAGAAAACGATATCTCAGAAGCTCATGTTACCAATATGTTGCTAAAACGTAAAAAGTACCTATTTTTACACACATTTCCACTCATAACACCCCTGGGTATATTCCGATCGGGCTGAAAAGTTTCGGGACACAACTAGGGCCCAAATGGAGCATGCGTGCGAAAGAACGATTTTTTTAGACCGAAAATGAAGCCTGTACTCGTGATACGGCGGACGGCGGACGGCGTACGGCGGACGGACATTGCATTTTTGGAATCTATGCACCTTGAAACGTAAAAGAAAAAAGTTTGAGGGGGTGTTATAAAAATTTTTTGCTGAGCGAATACATAGGTGTATTATTCACAGAATAATAAACCAAAATGGAGCGTACCTACCTAATTCAAGTTTTGGAGGCCAAAATTGGTGGAAACCACCAGAAATAGCTATTTCAATGATTTGACATGAAAGAAACAATAAATAAACAGCCAACATTGTGTAGGTATGTCCAGTAGAATAATAAACCCATGTGACAAGGACATTGCAGCGTTTTGGTTTATTATTCTGTGAATAATACACCTATGTATTCGCTCAGCAAAAAATTTTTATAACACCCCCTCAAAATTTTTTCTTTTCCGTTTCAAGGTGCGTAGATTCCAAAAATGCAATGTCCGTCCGCCGTACGCCGTCCGCCGTACGCCGTCCGCCATATCACGTGTACAGGCTTCATTTTTGGCCTAAAAAATTCGTTCTTTCGCACACATGCTCCATTTGGGCCCTAGTTGTGTCCCGAAACTTTTCAGCCCGATCGGAATATACCCAGGGGAGTTATGAGTGAAAATGTGTGTAAAAATAGGTACTTTTTGCGTTTTAGCAACATGTTAGTAAAATGAGCTTTTGAGGTATCGTTTTTCATGTTTTTGGGGACGAGAAGACCGAATATGAAGTCGATTTTGACCAAAGAGTGGAAAATCGAGGTTGTACCAGATGTTCAGCTCCCAAAATTGATTTTTTATGAGTCAAAAACCAGGGAAATCGTCTGAAATCACCATCAATTTGCAGAATAACACTAAAAAAAGTATCAACACGTGGATCAAGACGATTAAATGGCACAAGCAATTATCAAAGATAAATTGAAAAAAAAGGATCGTACCTAATTCGTGTTTTAGAGGCCAAAAATGGTGGAAACTATCAGAAATAGCTATTTAAATTATTTCACCTGAAATAAACAATAAATGAACAGCCAATATTTCTGTAGGCATGTCCAGTAGAATAATAAACCCATGTGACAAGGACTTTGCAGCGTTTTTTGGTTTATTATTCTGTGAATAATACACCTATGTATTCGCTCAGCAAAAAATTTTTATAACACCCCCTCAACATTTTTTCTTTTCCGTTTCAAGGTGCGTAGATTCAAAAAATGCAATGTCCGTCCGCCGTACGCCGTCCGCCGTATCACGTGTACAGGCTTCATTTTTGGTCTAAAAAATTCGCTCTTTCGCACACATGCTCCATTTGGGCCCTATTTGTGTCCCGAAACTTTTCAGCCCGATCGGAATATACCCAGGGGTGTTATGAGTGAAAATGTGTGTAAAAATAGGTACTTTTTGCGTTTTAGCAACATGTTGGTAAAATGAGCTTTTGAGGTATCGTTTTTCATGTTTTTGGGGACGAGAAGACCGAATATGAAGTCGATTTTGACCAAAGAGTGGAAAATTGAGGTTGTACCAGATGTTCAGCTCCCAAAATTGATTTTTTATAAGTCAAAAACCTGGAAAATCGTCTGAAATCACCATCAATTTGTAGAATAACACTAGAAAAAGTATCAAGAGGTGGATCAAGACGATTAAATGGTACTATCAATGATCAAAGATAATTTGAAAAAAAAACGCTGCAAAGTCCTTGTCACATGGGTTTATTATTCTATTGGATTCTAAAGAAACGTTGGCTGTTTATTTGTTGTTTCTTTCATATAAAATAATTGAAATAGCTATTTCTGGTGGTTTCCACCAATTTTGGCCCCTAAAACACAAATTAGGTACACTCCTTTTTTTTTTCTTTTTTTTTCAAATTATCTCTGATCATTGATAGTACCATTTAATCGTCTCGATCCACCTGTTGATAATTTTTCCAGTGTTATTCTACAAATTGATGGTGATTTCAGACGGTTTCCCAGGTTTTTGACTTATAAAAAACGCTGCAAAGTCCTTGTCACATGGGTTTATTATTCTATTGGACATACCTACAGAAAGGTTGGCTGTTCATTAATTGTTTCTTTCATGCGTAATAATCGAAATAGCTACTTCTGATGGTTTCCATTAATTTTGGCCCTCAAAACACAAATTAGGTACGCTCTTTTTTTTTTTTTAACTATCTTTGATCATTGGTAGTGCCATTTAATCGTCCTGAACCACGTCTTGACACTTTTTCCAGTGTTATTATACAAACTGATGGTGATTTCAGACGATTTCCCAGGTTTTTCTCTCATAAAAAATCAATTCTGGGAGCTGAACATTTGGTAGAACACAATTTTCCACTCTTTGGTCAAAATCGACTTCATATTCGGTCTTCTCGTCCCCAAAAACATAGAAAACGATATCTCAGAAGCTCATGTTACCAATATGTTGCTAAAACGTAAAAAGTACCTATTTTTACACACATTTTCACTCATAACACCCCTGGGTATATTCCGATCGGGCTGAAAAGTTTCGGGACACAACTAGGGCCCAAATGGAGCATGTGTGCGAAAGAACTATTTTTTTAGACCGAAAATGAAGACTGTACACGTGATACGGCCGACGGCGTACGGCGGACGGACATTGCATTTTTGGAATCTATGCACCTTGAAACGGAAAAGAAAAAAGTTTGAGGGTTGTAGCGACCTGCAGTGTTTATATCATCACCAAGTTGTGTTACTACGTTATAAAAATTTTTGTTATAATAAATGTTGTAATAAAAATTTGTGTTATAAAAATTTTCGTTATAAAAATTTTTTGCTGAGCGAATACATAGGTGTATTATTCACAGAATAATAAACCAAAATGAATTTTGGGATCTGAACATCTGATACAACCTGAATTTTCCACTCTTCGGTCAAAATCGACTTCATATTCGGTCTTCTCGTCCCCAAAAACATTAAAAACGATACCTCAAAAGCTCATTTTACTAGCATGTTACTAAAACACAAAAAGTACCTATTTTTATACACATTTTCACTCATAACTCCCCTGGGTATATTCCGATCGGGCTGAAAAGTTTCGGGACACAACTAGGGCACAAATGGAGCATGTGTGCGAAAGAACGAATTTTTTAGACCGAAAATGAAGCCTGTACACGTGATACGGCGGACGGCGTACGGCGGACGGCGTACGGCGGACGGACATTGCATTTTTGGAATCTACGCACCTTGAAACGGAAAAGAAAAAATTTTGAGGGGGTGTTATAAAAATTTTTTGCTGAGCGAATACATAGGTGTATTATTCACAGAATAATAAACCAAAAGGAGCTTACCTAATTCGTGTTTTGGGGGCCAAAATTGGTGGAAACCACCAGAAATAGCTATTTAAATTATTTTATATGAAAGAAACAATAAATAAACAGCCAACGTTTCTGCAGGTATGTCCAATAGAATAATAAACCCATGTGACAAGGACTTTGCAGCGTTTTTTTTGTGTGTGTGTCAATTGGGTCAACCGTCGGGTCCACAGGCGTCGTTTTGTGCTTGAATTGAAGGCAACTAGATTTTCTACTGCTTCACTCCTGGCAATTTTCCTCGTAGGATAAGAATTTACCACAAAACCACAAAAATGTCACTTTTTGGTAAAATTACCTATTTTAGAATCTCGGAAATTATATTTGTAACATGAGTTCGGTGGCTAATTTGCAGTAGAAATTGTCGACGTTTTCGTACGACGGTAGAGTGTTGATTAAAAGAGATAAGCTTTGCTGAATATCACTCAATCAGTAAATAAGGGAAGGGATGGGAAGGGGTATTCTGTAGACATATCCGTTGGTTTTGTGTTGTGGTTTGGTGCGCCACCGTTTTCAGAGCCCCACGCACCGCTACTGATTATGAGCCTCCTCTAGACAACGGAAATAGCTGCAGTAGAACCTGCATCACAGTCGGTTGCAAATTTGGTTTTCTTTCCAGTCATACTTTATTATGGAATTTTATCTTACGGATAACAATAATTATTTTCTTCTTCTCCGTTTTGAAGTCACACAAATGTTTTGATGTATTTGTCAACTTTTTTGTTTCAGGGAGGTACTGGCGAATGGGAGTTTGCTTCTCCTACCATTTGGGAGTATGCAGAGCAGAAATGAGATACATTCAACGACTTACAGATGCTTAGCCACGAACCCCGTCGGCAGTATCTTGTCGAGGGAATGTAAGCTAAGGCCAGGTAATAATCACCAAGTTGTTTCAACCTTAGGTAACATCGCTTCTGGTTCGATGTTCACAATTGCAAGAATTTTTTATGCATTCTTCTGAAACACATTGGGTTCTAATTAGGGATTTGGTTTATTAACTAGGATTTTGGCAGCTGAAAATGTATTGTGGATACACAACGAAGAAACGAAAATTTCATCGACCATTCAAAACTTTGCAAATTGATAACATGAATGCATGAAAACAAAACTTCCGACTTCCCATTTTCTGACCATATTAAAGAATGATATATCCCATTAGTCATGTCCCCTATTATTTTTATCATTCTCGACGCATTTGAAACTGGTAGTCATCTCATTGTTAGAGAGATTTAAAGCTCATGTTTTTCAATAACATCTGATAGTAAGAGCTTCCGGACCCCTTGTGGATTTATTAAAAAAGTGAATTATGTAGAGCCTCATGAGCCTTATTAACAAGTTAAACAAGCTGTTTGATCATTTTTAATACTCGGTTTGGAAGAGTATGAATAAATAATTAGTGATAAACCTTCGGGTTTGTTACTGTCCCCGCCCATTTTGAGAAGAAGCTAATTCGATTTCCACGGGGAAAATGCTCGTACATTGTTGGAAGGAATATGCATATGCACTTTTCAAGTTATGTTTTCCATTAAATGTTCGTTGAAGGTTTCAATATTCAGAGAGGTCGTATTCATCATGATCCAGGTTCCAAGATAGATGGTGAGCGAAATAGCTGGAGCGAGAGAACGAGATTCTACTTTGATAAAGTCTCGTTTAAATTTTAACTGTGGTAGTTTCATAAAAACATAAACTTCAGATACAGTGATGCTGATGCTATGAACGCTTGACGGCTAAGAGGGTAGAAAACTTAGATGGGGAACTGGGTATCAGACTTCTCTAAGAGTTGGGTTACTGACTAACGGCGCTCTTAATAAATCCTAGAGTGGGAGTACCACGTCTTGCCAATTAATTCTGAAAATCATCATCTGGAACTTGTCTAATAAATAACCTATTGCAGAAATTTCTATACAGGATACCCGGGATAAGATGAGCGCAACTTCGGGGATTGATTCTTAAGCCAATTTTCAACGAAAATATGTGATTTTTCTTGAAAACTCCTTACTGTTCAAGGTTCTGCTATTTCACGACTTTTCAACAAATATTTCAAGAAAGACCGATAGCTTTCCTATTAGATTCTCGCATAGCTCTGAAGTATTATAAGTTGACCTAAGCAAGGAGTTTTTTTTCAGTACTAACAAAGTGGAAAAGTCAAGCTGTTTCAAGTAAGAGCCTCTCTAACGTTGGCAATTATCAGTTTTTCGTATCGAAAAATACGTTTTCGACCACCTAGCTCTCCTTCTCCGGACATCATGGCACTAACGAAAGGACACAGACAAAAACTCTTTCCGAACAGAACACTTCTTTTATTAAAACTGACAGATTTAACGAACGCAACTGTTTTCTAAAAGAACAACTCCTTGACCACCGCTACTTCACTGTTCAACTTCTTCTCCTTCTTCTTAATGCATGGATCGGACGAGTCACGCCCAAAGCATCCATGGTGGTGGTGGTGTGGTTGATATTGCTCCGACACGGCCGACCTGACAGGCACCCTTCCCGGGTGTGCTTCCTGTGGAAATACAAGGCAAGCACAGTATACTCCGTACAGTCGGCCTACCCTGACCCCATTTAGGCATAATTTGTGTGCCTATTGTCACTAGAAACTGATTTTTTTCTTCAAATTTTGATTTTAATTATAACTGTGATTTAATTTTTGATTCTGAAACTTAATTTTTAATCAAACATGCTTCAAAATCATCTATGTAATTTGAATTATACCCATTCAGTATTTGTGATGTGTCATTCTTTTGTCTAATTCAAATGAAAAGGTACAGGTTGTAAACAGTAAATGAAAATTATTTACATACTTAACAGAACTATTTTATTAATTTACTGTGAGTATATTTATATAATTTTAAGGTAGATGCTTAGGTAAATCAGAAAGGGGGAAAATAGAATGGAAACAGTAGGTTGAAAGAGGTAAAAGAGAAATAAAGTTAAGACACTTCACTTAGCCTGAGACATCTGGCATCTCAAGGCTTCAATGACCCAAGACATCTGGCGTCTCCTATTTTGTCTACTATGAGAGGCATCACCGAGCCTGAGACATCTGGCATCTCAAAACTCCAATGGCCCCAGACATCTGGCGTCTCCTATTTATATACCTTTTCTTTTTAAATCATAATTGTAGGTATCTATTTACAGCATGGGTTCTGTATTTACTGAGGTCGAAGCCTGCTGATCTTTTCCATCTAGCGATGATTCATCGCTATCAATATCTAAAGGAATGTCTTCTGATGGCATTTTTCTCAGTCCATCATGAGCATACTTATAGGTGCGGTTGGAATTGAGAGCCTTGAGCAAATATCTGTCACCTTCAAGCACACTGACTATTTGGAAGGGACCCTTAAATTTGGGAGCAAGTTTAGTTTGGCTCCTCTTGTCATTCTCAATCAGAGCGAAATCGCCTACTGTAAATTTGACTAATTTTGCCTTAGTTGAGTCAAACCTTTTTTTGTCATAAGCTGAGTTTTTATCAATATTTTGTATGGCTTGATTTCTGGTTTCGACTAGATCTACAGTAGTATATTCTTCTCTGTCTGAATAACTAACAAGGCTCAGAGGCCTGACTATTTCCCCAAACATGAGTTCAATAGGAGAAGCCTTTGTTACTCTGTTACTTATGCAATTCATAGCCAGCTGCACCTCCTCAAGTGCATCCTGCCAAGAACAATCTTGTTTAACTTCTACCGCAGTGAGCATGGTTTTAAGAGTACTCATTACTCGCTCAACCTGGCCATTAGCCCTACTAGAGCCAGTAGCTATCAGGTGGAGCTGGATTTTGTATGATTCACAGAAGTCTCTAAACTCTTTACTAGCATAGCAGCGGCCTTGGTCCGCAATTATACGCGATGGAGCTCCAAACAGGGCTACGCAGGATTTCAAAGCCTTAATGCAACTAGCTGAATCAGTATGAAATGTGTGCTGGAGTAGAACGTACTTGCTGAATGCATCAGTTGTCACTATAACATATTCTTTTGTGTCATTTTTCCCACTTAATTTTCCTGTGATATCCATGTGAATAGTGTGCCAGGGGTAACTTTGGGTATTGAGTGCAACTCTGCCTGAATGTTACCGCTTTTTGGCTTTGATACTTTGCATGTAATACAATTATCAACAAACTTGGAGAAACCCGCCTGTCTCACTAATAGGAAATTTGCCCTTTTTCCAACCTCCTACATGGTTCAAATACCTGCATATATAGTAATGCCATCGGCCTACTAGGTAGGTACCTGTCTACCTACACCCTCGGGAAGGTATGCAAGAGTATAGTGCATCTAGTAATGTACAAGTTGGAAACTTCGTCAGACGAATTTTTGTATTTTATTGTGAAACTAGATACCAAATGAGAAAGAAGAATGCGGGGTTCTGTACCTCCTAATTTTGGAGCAAAATGTATCATCAAAGTTAGTTTGTTGAAAAGAGCTAGGTATTTTTTGTATATCTTACGCATTTTCTCAACTATTCGCCGACATCTGCTTCTAAGAACATGTTTGAAAGATACGCAGTTTTGACATTCGGCTCCCATAAATTCCCAAAAAGCTGGAATCGTTTTTAATTCTCTTTAGGAGTTCAAAATAAGAGTAAATAGAGGTTGAAACGGTTTCTGAGTGGAGAGTTAGGAGCTATGGCCAATTGAATACGAAGCGTTTGATGGGTAAAAATCGCTAGGTAAATGAAAATTGTAGGTCAGTGAAGTCTGCTTAGAATGAAACCTAAACAGAAACATATTATTAGGTG
The DNA here is from genome assembly GCA_954871275.1 of Leptopterna dolabrata. Taxonomy (NCBI): domain Eukaryota; kingdom Metazoa; phylum Arthropoda; class Insecta; order Hemiptera; family Miridae; genus Leptopterna; species Leptopterna dolabrata. Next base: position 108,476,153 of record OX940974.1, on the reverse strand, counting down.
GTTGTGCGAGTGGAGATGGCCCATTCTCACATCTTAGCAATATGTTGAACGAACCCAGCGTGAGAAACACCACAAAAAACATTTCCCGCTGACCGAACTTCCTGCCAGGATCAGCAAGAAAATCCGGCTGGGACCTTGAAGCCACGCGCCTGTGCCCAACTTCACCAAAACTATCCCCATTATCAGCAGAGGTGACAAAAGCCATCGAAGGATAGGAATCGAGGCCTTTTTCCCAATAGTCATCGGAGACGAAGTTCTATCGCGCCGTGGCATGAGCACACACAGTACCAAGTGCCATGCCAGGACGATCTTCGCCGTGGGCCGCTTGAGGATCGTGACGACCCCTCACTCTACATCCGTCACCCGGAGGACGTACTTAGTACGAATCGCGTCGCGTGTGAAGGAACAGTGCACTGGAGAGCGTAGGGACCCATAAAGACTAATTATAGCATAGTAATGGGTATAATAATAACAATAATATATTATGATAATGTGAGTTTGCACAATAATAAACCCTCCTAAGTGAATAACGATTTCAAAGTGCCCTTTCTCTCTCCTAGCATTATATCCAAGGCGGCAAACATACTAGTAAGTGCTCGAACTCTCCTGAAGCCATCAGCTCCAAGAAGACAGACTAGTTAACGAACTAGAACAAATCGAGCACCTTACAGTGGTGTGGTCAAAATCTCTATAGAAAATTGTCAAATTTTACCATTATGAGATTTTACTTTGACAACTTTATTTTCAATATTTTTGTTCCACACCCTTGGAAACTGGTCATAATAATTCGAAACCAAAATATGGACTTCATAACACATAGTTGAACATAATCGTGAAGAGGGATAGGAGAGGCCCAGCTAGGGGAAGGAGGAACCGTCCTTCCTTCAGAAGAAAGGCTTGCAAATTTTTTTTACTTTACTTAATTTAAGTCATTTTGTGATAAGTCCGCAAAAAGAAGCAAATCAAATATTATTATATAATGAAATATGTTAAATTTACACCTAAGGGTGTAATTAGTGAGGATTCTTATTTAAGGCCGGGAGCTTATCTCCGAATTGCACAAATGACACAGTCTACCTCAGGCAGAAATGGAGTAAAGAGTGGAACATCTCAGACATCTCTCGGACATCTCTCTCTCGGGGGTGGTCATCTCAGATTTTTCTTTCAGATATTGGAGCCTACTTAAAATTAGTTATGGAAAAAGATTCTTCTGCATAAGTACCTAGCACAGTCCTTGACGTTATTCAGCGCAACACTCAGTTTGAGCATCAAGTGTCGTTCAGTTATTCGTGTTTGGTTAGAAAACTGTTTTATTCACATTCTTTGATTAAATTAGTAACCTCAATGTGGACTTCATAAGACATAGTTAAACATAATCGTGAAGAGGGATAGGAGGGGACCAGGTAGGGGGAGGAGGTTGGGATAACTTGGTAATAGATAAAGGAGGCTTTAATTTTTTTTTTAAATTGGCATCAGACTTCTGTATACTGACATGCAATTGACTTAGTTTCATTGACACGCGAGTTAAATTCAAAATAGGTAGGGTGAGACTCAGACTGAGACACTCATGAAATGAAAGAATATCGATAAAGTAGTCAAGCAGGAAGGAATAAACCACAACGTATGATTGTCTCGCTTGTGATTTTTTAATATCCACTCCTCACTCCATTTCTCCTTGAGGTAAACTGAGCCAGTTTTGTAATTCGACTCGTGAAAGGAAGTGTTCAGAAGAACCTTCAGTGAAAATTCTGATGAAACAAGGTCAACTGTTGAATTTGAACTCTTAGGTACGAATTTAACATATATTATAGAATACGGTTCAACAGTAGTTCCAATTTAGATGGACTTGTTTGAATGAGATCAGTTTTTAGCAAGGGTAGACCGAATTAAAATTTGCTAACGCAGTATTGTGACTAAAATTTGCTGCACAGTATCGTGACGTGTTGTGTTGGTGCGGGGGGGGGGGGGGGGCATAATTTTATCAACTAAATACACATCAGATGGTCCTGTTGAGAGTAGATCAGTTTGAAATGTTTGATGATCGGGACCTTCAATGTGAAGGGATTGGAAGGGTATTCAACTTTGAGTGATACCTACCTTGGTCGTCCGTTTTGAATGAAAGTTGTGGAATGGAATCATGAATCCAGATTGCTAGGATGGAAGGATGCGTAGGTACATCTCCGTTTCCCGTGTACCTACAGGCAGTAGTCAACCATTCGTCCTGCTAGTTGCACATACGGGTAGAGAAAATGCCTGAATTAACCGCAACCCAACTCTTGATCTTCGTTCATTTACCTCCTCTACCAGTCTTGTAAAGCGGATACAGATCAAAGCACTCGATGGTGGGAACCTTCCGTACTGGGGTGGCTGGAGAAAACTCCGCTAGATGCCACTGAAGTGGGTTGTTTGGGTTGTGAGGCGCATCGCTATTGAATTCAACAGGTGGACGTGCTATTCATGAGGAGGGTGATGACGTCGCCCCCCCCCCCCCCCCCTCCTTTACGTTTGACAGATGAGTTGTCTGGTGAGATGCTATCCTTTAATAATAGCTACCTACAACCAGAGAAAGATGTGCGATTTTCAAGGCAGCCTCAATGAAGCGGCCGAAGCCTTACGTTCCCGATTTTGCACCCATCGAACAAGCCATATAATGGACGTAATGAGCTGAAATTCGGAGGGTAGGCGACTTGAAAATATATACCTATGTATAAATTTATGTGTTTAAAACATGATAGGGATTATTACAAGTGTTTTGAGCAAGAGCTTTAAATGTACTTACCTACTCGTATACATCGCTCGATTGTTATTTTCTACAGTTGAGAAGATCGAGGAAAATTACTAATAAAATAACATGAAACCTCGAAATCAAGCTTATTTTTTTCTTAGCCTTACTCAGTAGGTACTTGATACATAACGCATTACATACCTATTTCATAGTTCTGTATTACAGATTACAAATCATTCGTCTTATCACCATCCAACAACACGTTGCAGTAGGGAAGGTATCGAATAGTAGTATGCAACTGGCATGCCCCCCCCCCCCCCCCTTCTCTCACCACATCGAATACTATTATCTAGGTCGTCTTTCTCTTGAAAATTCCAGATATTACCATTTTTTCAGGATTCATTGTGAACGAACAACTCATTAAAAAAGAATACATTTCCTGGACACCAGGTAAGCAGTGCGGCAATTTTGTCTCTCCGCACATTTCGAAAGAAACTCAAATCCATCTGTCTCCTCTCAAACTCGAGCTCCCGGCCCTAAAATATAGAATTCTGGCATGGTACTTACAAGCACCAGGTACCTACTACATATACAAAGTACAAGGTACGAGTTCTACAAAAGTTCTGTATTCTAGTCTTGATACATCCTACGACCTGTGCAGACCGTCGGACGTCCTAAGCTGTTTGTTTGGTCACCGCTGTTGTAGCGCGGACGACCACACTTATCAGCTCATTTTCTTTTCTTCTATTTAATTTGATATAATTCAACAGTTCTGTTGGCCTACTGAGTGACATATTAATCCTATCGGGCCGGCGTCATGCCGGAGAAAGTCCCAAAAACATGGAAAACTATACCTCAAAAGCTCATGCTACTAACATGTTGCTAAAGCACAAAAGTACCAATTTTTATACACATTTTCACTCATAACACCCCTGGCTATATTCCGATCGGGCTGCAAAGTTTCGGGACACAACTAGGGCCCAAATGGAGCATGCGTGCGAAAGAACGAATTTTTAGACCGAAAATGAAGTAGTTATGCGTGATACGGCGGACGGACATTGCATTTTGGTTTATTATTCTGTGAACAATACATCTATGTATTCGCTCAGCAAAACATTTTTACAACACCCCCTCAAAAGTTTTTCTTTTCCGTTTCTAAGTGCGTAGATTCCAAAACGCTGCAAAGTCCGTCCGCCGTACACCGTCCGCCGTATCACGTGTACAGGCTACATTTTCGGTCTAAAAGATTCGTTCTTTCGCACAAATGCTCCATTTGGGCCGTAGTCGTATCACGAAACTTTGCAGCCCGATCGAAATATCCCAGGGGTGTTATGAGTAAAAATGGGTACAAAAATAGGTACTTTTGTGTTTTAGTAACATGTTAGTAACATGAGCTTTTGAGGTATCGTTTTCCATGTTCTTGGGACGAGAAGACCGAATATGAAGTCGATTTTGACCAAAGAGTGGAAAATTGAGGTTCTACCAAATGTTCAGCTCCCAAAATTGATTTTTTATGAGAAAAAAACCTGGGAAATCGTCTGAATTCACCTTCAGTTTGTATAATAACACTCGAAAAATTGTCAACACGTGGATCAAGACGATTAAATGGCACTACCAATGATCAAAGATAATTTGGAAAAAAAATAAAAGAAAAAGGTATTCATTGTTCTGGTCCTCTTAAACAGCCAATAGAAATTCGTCCCCAATACGCGAAAGACCAATCAATTCGTGCATAATGGCAAGTAATAATTGATCATATTGGGAAGCGAAACCGTCACTGGCAAATCATACGCAAATTAGTCAGTCACTAAACGGTATTACAGCCCCCCCCCCCCCCTCCTCTCAAATTCAAGACACTAATTATTTAAGAGACCGGTGTTTGCTGAGCCTCGTCTCTTTACACAGGCTCAAGTGTAACGAAGCATCAAGAGGAAACCAACTTCCCCACCGCAAGGTTAAATTATACCAGCGGATCCATTGTTCAATGTGTAACAGGTGTCGCGAATATCAACTTGTATCTGGACAGTTATTGTGAAATTTGCAACAATATTGTTGCATTGTTGTGTAGAAAAGAGTTGATGACGGAAGTTTAGCCCACGAATGTTGGACGCTGAAGAGAATACAGCATGTAAAAGCGGATTTACATACGTGTATTTGGGGCAATTTTCGATTTAAATTTTAGGTTCTACATGTAAGATGAGGAGGAGTTCATTTCTTCTACATCTTGAAAAAACATCCCATTTCTGGAACACCTTGCATGAGAAAGACGATGGTTATACCTAACCCGCAAGACCGTCCGGTCGTGAGATACAGTACCCTCACGGCCGGGCAGTCTTGCGGGTTAGGTAGGTTTTTTTTTTTTTTTTTTTTTCAAGATGTAGAAGAAATTAACTCCCCTAAATACACGTTTGTAGACAGAACTCTTACGGGGACCGACGTGATAATGGTTAGTGTCAACTGTCAACTACTCACGTTGTTGACAACTGGCTGGCGGACTGGGTTCGATTCCCGGTAGGAGCTGGACTTCGACCTCTGGGGCACTTAGGAGCACAAGTAGAGCGCAGTCTGAAAATCAAGTTGGGACGGCTCCCTCCCGTTGAGATACACCTGGTGGTAAAACTCAAAGAAACGCGACTTTAATCTAGCAATCTCCCTCAAGTTGAAGGTTGACTTCCTCGAGTTCATTTTAATTCTGTTGCAATAACTTTTTTTTAATTTTATTTATTTTTTATTGTCAACCCAATTATGATGTACTATACAACAAATCCTCAGAAGGCTATTCAGATTCATTAATTTCTTTGTTTACATTCAATTATTATTTATAGTACGTGTATATATCTACCAAAAGCCGAGACACTTACCCAGACAAAAGCCCATCCACACTCAGAAGACGTAATGGGTATACTTCTTGGCATATCCTTGGTGGATTTGTTGCCAATGTGGGTCTGATCTATATTGTCTAGTAAGGGTAGGGCGTTTAAGGGTAGTAGTATACACCTACCAAAATTCAAGACACTTACCCAGACAAAAGCCCATCCACACTCAGAAGACGTAATGGGCATACTTCTTGGCATATCCTTGGTGGATTCGTTGCTTATGTGGGTCTGATATATATTGTCCCCAATGACTTCACGGGACTCATTTCAGCGGTGAAGAGAGCTTATCGCCGGACAAGCCTATAAATAAAAAACGTCTGCCAAGGTTTAGCACAAAGTTTCCTCGTACCCATAAAATGATTGGAAATAATAGTCCATTCTATATCATTCGGGTGTATGAGATGGTTTGGGGAATAAACGTTGATTTCACTTTGGCGCAAGTGCAGCGGAAATTTAGTGTCTGATCTCGATGAAACTCATATGGGACCATCCAAGGCCTGACCCGCACCTGCCCGCCAAATTTCAGCTCATTGTGGCCATTTTCCGGGTAGTTATCGGCGTTTCAAGGTAAACCCGTTTGCGCATGCCCTCAAACAGCAGGCACTTTGCTCCACCTACCCAATAATATTACTGCATCGTAGGTAGGTAAGTTAGGCATCTTACGTTTATTATAGTCGAAGATGGCAAATGAATCAAATCCGTTAATTCCAATAGAAGATGGTTATGATGTTCAAATTGAATATAACAACCTGGAAAACAACACTTCTCTTTCTTCTCCTTCATCTTCCTAGTAATTTAGCGACGATGGTTCGGAGTCCAAATCACTAGGTATTGGTATTAGAGAGTTTTTGCAACACACTCACGACGAAACGAACGAAACGAAAGCACTGCTGCGCATGCGCACTTGAGACACCGAAAAGTTTGACGAACCGTGACGACGAAAAATACCGGGATCTCGCGGTGTCAGCTTTCGTCGTGTTGATATGACGAAACGTAATTTAACCTTACATCTGTATAACGCTACCTACCTTCTTCTGTTTTCCTTGGAAAATAAAAATGTCGAGCGTCGTATTCACAGCTGCTTCCTGGCGTCTTGGCAGACTTGACGCCATGTGTGGACATAGATTTGTATTAACCATGGAGTAAAATGGATGAAAGAGAGGTTGACATAACGTTAGCGTGACTCCACCAGCCGGTAGATGCCAAAGCTGAACGAAAACTGAACCGAAAAAGGTTAGCATCTGACTTCGGTCGCCCTATCCGCCATTTCCGTTTCGGTGTCGTTTTCCGTTTCGTTTCGTCACGAGTGTGTTGCAAAAACTCTCTATTGGTGCATGAACGAGAAAATAACGAGAGCCAGGTGAGGGACCTATCACCACCACCACCTCCACCACCACAAACGAACGCCTCTCCCTGTCACCAGACGCATGGTCGTTCAGAAGCACCATCTAGCGAGACAAAAATCGGTTTTTGTTAGTCAAAGAGTCACTGCAGCGAGCGTTGATGTCCATTCTAGACTGTTTAGACTAACTAAAAACGGTGCGAAGTCCTTGTCACATGGATTTATTATTCTGTTGGACATACCTACAGACATGCTGGCTGTTCGTTTATTGTTTCATTCTCGTACAATAGTTGAAATAGCTATTTTTGATGGTTTCCACCAATTTTGGCCTCAAAGAAACACGAATTAAGCTCCTATTTTTTTTTTTTTTTTTACAAATTATCGTTGATCATTGATATTGCCATTCAATTGTCTTGATTCACCTGTTGATACTACTTCTAGTGTTATTATACTAATTTATGCTGATTTCAGACAATTTCCCAGGTTTTTAAATAATAAAAAATGAACTTCGGGAGCCAAACCTTCGTTACAACCTCAATTGTCCACTCTTTGGTCAAAGTCAACTTCATATTCGTTCATCTCGCCCTAAAAAAAAGACGGAAAACGATACCTCACGATACCTCATATTCACTAAAAACTCAAAAAAAAAACCTCGGAAAACCCTATTTTTACGCCCATTTTCCCCCCATAACACCCCTGGGTGTATTCCGGTCGGTCCTTCGGTGGGTCCTTCGAAGCAGAACTAGGACCCAAATGTGTTCCCAAATGGGGACCCAAACTGTACGGAAGAACGACGATTTTAGACTAAAGTTTAACGTAAATTTTTTAAGGCTGCATGCAACTTCGTTAGAACCTTAATTTTCCACTCTTCGGTCAAAATCGACTTTATATTCGGTCTCCTCGTCCTAAAAAACATGGAAAACGATTCCTCACAAGCTCATGTTACTAAAACACCAACAAGCCCTGTTTTTACACCCACTTTTCACCTATAACACCCTAGGGGGTATTCCGATCGGGCTGCAAAGTTTCAGACACAACTAAGGCCCAAATGGAGCTTGTGTGCGAAAGAACGAATTTTTTAGACCGAAAATAAAGTAGATGAGGATAATACGGCGTACGGCGGACGGACATTGCATTTTGGTTTTGGTTTATTATTCTGTGAATAATACACCTATGTATTCGTTAAGCAAAAAATTTTTATAACACCCTCTCAAAATTTTTTCTTTTACGTTTCAAGGTGCGTAGATTCAGAAAATGTCCGCCCGTATCATGCATACAGGCTTCATTTTCGGTCTTAAAAAATTCGTTCTTTCGCATACATGCTCCATTTGGGCCCTAGTTGTGTCCCGAAACTTTGCAGCCCAACCGGAATATATCCAGGGGTGTTATGAGTGAAAATGGGTATAGAAATAGGTATTTTATGTGTAGTTAATGTGAGCTTGTGGGGTGCCGTTCTCCATGTTTTTGGGACGAGAAGACCGAATAATATATTAAGACGATTGTGACCAAAGATGGGAAAATTGAGGTTCTAACGAAGTTTCAGCTTTAAATTTACGTTAACTTTTGATTTAAAGTCGTCATTCTTCCTCACACAGTTTGAGTCCCTATTTGAGTCCCCCGAAGGCTGGCAGCCCGATCGGAATACACCCAGGGGTGTTATGGGGGGAAAATGGGTGAAAAAATAGGGGTTTTCGAGGGATTTTTGAGGTTTTAGTGAACATGACCTTGTGAGTATCGTTTTCCATGTCTTTTTTAGGGCGAGAAGACCGAATATTAAGTTGATTTTGACCGAAGAGTGCATGTAGAATTAAGGTTGTAACGAAGGTTAAGCTCCCGAAATGCATTTTTTATGAGTCAAAAACCTGGGAAATTGGCTGAAATCACCATAAATTTGTATAATAACTCTAGATGTAGTATCAGCAGGTGAATCAAGACAATTAAATGGCACTGTCAATTATCAAAGATGATAGGAGGAAGGATGAATAGGAGCCTAATTCGTGTTTTTGGGGGCCAAAATTGGTGGAAACCATAAAAAATAGCTATTTCAATTGATGCATATGAATAGAGAAACAGTAAATGAACAACCAACATTTCTGTAGGTATGTCCAATAGAATAATGAAACCCATGTGATGAGGACTTTATAGCGTTTTTTGAATCTGCGCACCTTGAAACGTAAAAGAAACATTTTGAGGGGGTGTTATATAAATTTTTTGCTTAGCGAATACATAGGTAGGTGTATTATTCACAGAATAATAAACGAAAACGATGTTTAATCCAATTCGGATGAGTCGCTTATTTACCAAATAGAGCGAAACTGCGAGTTAAATCAAGGCTACCAAGTGAGGTGGTCTGTATATCTTTTTCGCGTCGTTTGATGGAAATACAGGTAGTGGTAGAAACTATGAAATAGTGATTAATAACCGTTATTTAGGTACAATGTAATGGACTCAAACAAACTACCAAACCATTATCTGTAAATCTGACTAGATGGTATTTTTCAAATTCGAGCTCGTTTGTATTGCTCATTCACCTGGTAGTTATAAGGAATCCGGCCAACGTAGGGCGATCCAAATTTTTGTCATTTTTAATTTCGAGAACCTCTGTAGTTTTGAAATAATGACAAGGATTTGAACATTTCTCTTATACAAACCTGTGGGTCTCCCAGCCCCCTTATTTTTTCTATGAAAAATAGAGAATTTCAGGGAAAATAGGGGATTTTTAGGGACGAAGAATAGGGATGAATATGAATAACGTGGTCAACCTTATCCGTTGAACTCGCGATTTTTCATGTCGACGTTGAACGCTCAATACCCCGAGCGGCTCCATGTGGGATTCTTTGCAACTGATACAAATAAGATGTCGATCATTCATGGATAACCAGTTTTTCGTGGTATCAGGGTTATCATTCAAAATTGCCGTCTGCAAAGGAGGCCGGGCACATTTATTTTTATTTTTTATTTTTTTTTTTTATTTAGATACCTACGTCTTCACAGTTCTGTTGGTCCCTTCGTGGCGCTTCAAACGCCCCCTTTCATTCCTCCCATGACTAGGGAAGCCTGCTCTGTGAAAGTCACATCCTTGAAGTAGATCTTAATTTAAAATTTGTACATTCATTCTGCACTAATACAAGAAAAAGTCATGTAATTGGTTGTGATTACGAATTCAGCGAGATTTGCGAGATTTTTTTTTTTTTTCAACTGAGATTTGCCAACCAAGAACAGTTGGCACATGAATGGTATATGGTTTGAGTCATTCAACTGCCTTAACTTTTTTTCCAGAGATATTGTCTGACTACCAAACCTCCGTTGAGAACGAGTACACAGTTGAAGGGAACGTAGGAGTTCTGAAGTGCAGGGTTCGAGGAGGATCCAATCGAGTGAGGGTAGTGAATTGGCTGCGACAGGACAGCATAAATTCACCACGAAGAGTCGTCACGATTGGCACCAAGTACGCCATGACCCGCGCTGGCTCCCTCCATATCGCGCGAACTACGCTCAATGATGCTCAAGCCATTTTCTACTGTCAAACCGTACACACGCTTACCGGCCAAAGGAAATTGAGTAGCGCTGGTAAAGTATTCCTCGCAGGTAAGAGAAACACCGTCAGCTGGATTAAATAATGCGTACAAAAATAACCGTGTTATCATAATTTTGTGCTTATCCCATATATCCATTCATTTCATTTTTTCCCAATCTGTACCATAGTTCTCACCTGAATTAGGAACGGCGCACTTTTGCGCAATTATTTCTGCCCAAAATTGGTGCTGTTCGAAAATTGAAGAATACAGTTTGGATTCTTGTAATTCCAAAATTCCAAACCACCCACTGATTCCAAAATTTTCTGTTACTTTGAGAGTGAATCGATCAGGTTTAGAGAAACCAAAATGCCACCATTTGACAGGTTTCCTCTGGAACACGTACTCTGATATATTTTGTGTTAATTATGTGTTAATGTTCTGTGTTCATGTTGTGTTCTGATCTTTGGTGTGTTAATTTTGTGTTAATTCGAACATTAGCTTTAATTCGATTAGCTTGTTTTTTCTTCAAAAATCCAAAAAAAAATGGGAAACCGAAGAAATTGTCAATGCCTCATTTAAGAGTGCATTTGTGATAATATTGACGTCTTTTATACGGATCGTTTCCGACATCCGGGTTGGCTTAATTGTAGTTAGGTACTTAATTATAGCCTATGAACCAACATTTGCACTACCTACTGCGTTCTGTTCACCTAAGATGAATAAAACTCAGAATTGAACGGACGAGGTCAATAAACATGTGCAAGTTACGCTATAACAGTCTGTTGTCTTTTCAAAAATCGGACGATGTGATCTGTTCGCACACCGTTAAGCCACTACTCTTCATAAACTCAGGAAGTTCAGGCAAAAGGGTCTCCCTCAAGCCGTGAAAGGCCCATCGAACTTCTGTAGATTGCAGCAGCTCATGTATCCCGTCAACTGCAGTGGTCGTGGCTGGCAGTGGTTGTAGGCTCCGTTCTATCAGCTTTTCGTTGTTTTTTTCCGTCCTAGGCGTGGAATGGAGTTCACCTATGACCTCGCACAGTGTCCTGAGAGCACTGAGGCCTCCCTGGAAGTTGAGCACTTCACTCCCAACTGCCAGCCAGCTCTTTTCATTCTGCTACCTCAAGTATATTCTGCCGTATGGCCTCCTTTGCGTCAAGCTTCTATATACATATTCACTGGGCAGGATGCTTCACAACTGGAACGTAGAGCATCTTGTAAAACACCGCATAGTATAACGGATGCTACTCCCCCACCCCCACCCCAGCCGCTCCCAATAATATGAACTTCTGTTACATAATTATTTCCTTCCTGCTGAAGAATGGCCATAGAGAGATCAGTTTGTTACAGAGAGCCTTTAGTACGGAAATGGTCTTCCGAGGGTTGAAAACTAGAGATGGACACGCCCAAATACTTTAAGGGCCACATAAAACATATAGTTTGCCACAGCAAGTGGCTTATATGTAGTAGCATCAATTTTTCATGATGATGATGATTTAGGATTGTCAAGGTTTAACACACAATTGTTTGGATGGCGTTACGAGTCAAGCCTTCAAGAGTCTTCTTGATGATTAACTAGTGCGGCTTTGGGTCTGCTGACAACAGGGCGGTCTGTTGTTTCTTCTTCACCATCAGTTTGGAATGATAATTTATTCACATGTTAAAGAACAGGCGTGGGTTAAAAACAATGATTTCCGACGTCACAGATTTTGGATTTAGTACCTACCTATCCGAAACCTACATACCATTTTAGCTCGGAAACCTGAGTGGTGTTGCAGCAGGCTATCAGCAAGAAGAAGCGCGTGACGTCATCCGATTTATACATATGTCCATCTCACTCGATTATCATATGTAGATGCGGGGGGGGGGGGGGGGGTTATAGAAATGTTTCTCACTTCCATTCATTTCCGACTTGTTGAAAAACTCTCCTTGTTAACCTACCATTGAAACAAATTCGCGTCTGTTCCCGATACTACTCCTTATCTTCTTTGTCGCTCTCCAATAATAATCTTTTTCACGTCTTTTACAGCTGATGCTGAAAAGAGCAGTGCTCCTCGGATTGAGCATGCTACTACTAATGTATACGCGAAAGCAGGTGATGCTGCTGACCTAATATGCACTGCCTACGGTACCCCTCCTCCTGTATACAGGTATGAACTCCTCTCCTACCGTCTTATCCCTCATGCTATATAAGTATCAAGTCGCACAGAGGTAGCTTTGATATCTTATGAGCTGCTCGAGATTATTTATATCGGCTAGTTGGATATGAAATGTAGTCGTTTTGCTCAGTCTAAATGGTGCCAGTGTGTTAATTTTCTGCACAGAATAGTTGGGCTATAAAACGGTTGGAAAGATTTACGTGTGATAGACGTATTTCGAATGGTATTTTAACTACCAGGTAATTACGAGAAACATTTATGTCCACCTGATCGCTGGATGCCCAACATAAAGTAGATATAAAACAGATAAAATAAGGAATATTTCATAACTTCTTCAGTACTAATTCACAATACATTACAACATTTAGGTCAACAAAGGTGTTTCTAATAATTCCGCCTTTGCTTTATCTAACAGGTAAACCATGAATACCAACTTGCGCATTACTTCGTTAATCTGATAATTTCAAACTTCTGCTTTTCTCGAAACTTTTATTGAATATCTTGGACACAACACAGTTCAAGTTACTTCAGTTTTGAATTGAAACACTGTTCGCACCAAGAATGTGATTGTGTCATAAATCAAAAGACAAACAACCTAGGGTGTCAGTAATATAATAGTACTGCAACTAAATAAAATAGGAACAATCGACATCTTCCTAATTTTCGGGGCTTAAAACATAACGGACGGTCTGGACCACGCTTCTCCATCTATTTTGAGGCCTTCAAGTGCATTAACATGTAAATTTCCGGACATTGTACAAATGAGTATCAGAAACAATATGGAACTGAGATTTAGAAAACACATTCAATTAGTACGTTCCTTTGACATGAATTTAGTGAAATCGTGTGTGTACACTTGATACATGTATTAATAATGGCTGTATGTTTTAGGTGGTACAGAGATGTCAACGGTGCTCTTGAAGAAGTGAGGAGGGGGAGTTTGTTCATAAAATCATTTGATTCCATCCTAAGGTTCACCAGGGTCCAAAGACAAGATGGCGGTTATTACGTTTGCTTAGTCAACAATGGATTGGGTGAAGACCGCAAGAAATTGGAACTTGTGGTGCACTCTCCACTTTCAGTTACTATACGGCCTCATATTCAGGTAGGTAGAGCTCATAGTGGAAAACTAGTGGAAAACGGTGAAGCTGATACACATTTTACAGTTGATCGTGCTTAAAAAAATTGTTCATACTTACCAAATTGTTCGTTTGTTCATATTGCAAGTTGTTCTAGATAGTGATGACGCGCGCCCTCCTTTGTCATCCGATGTTTTCCGACTGATGTTTTAGTCAACTATTTCCTATCTGTTCTTTGAGTCAATCCACTGCCTCCTACGGCGACTGTTTTCCCGAAAATTTTCCTGGAATTTACAGGTACTCGTAATTCAACTAAGAAAATTCGCGTTTCAAATCCGTCCGATAGAATGTGAACGAAAAATTCGATAGCAGTTGTACAAAGGAGCCAAAAATTGCTAACTACAATAATAATAATTATTATTATTATTATCTTTTAATCAAATTCTTGTTACATGTCGTTTTCGCTTAATCCGCCTGGCAAAAGAGACGCGTCAAAAGCAACTGACTCAAGAAAATTTCAAAGGAATTCTGGTAGTCAGGGCTCTCACCCCAGCCGTGGCTCTCACCTTATCATCCCCCTCCTTTATCCCTTACTTCCTATCTCCAGCCCCAGCAGTTTGCTCTTATCACAAAAAGTATTTGTTACCTGGTCACTTAACATGCTGATTCATAGCGTCCTTAACCCTCTTCCTGAGAAAAGTTCGTTTCTCAACCAGAATTCAAACCCGCGCCCCCAGAGCTTTCTTTGTTAATCTCGAACAAACAACTATTCCCTTTCCCCTTGACCACTCAGCCAAAGCCTTTATGCGTTTATCCGATTCTGTGTTATCTATTCACAAAGTTCTGTTCGAACTTTCTTTCCTAAATTTATGTTGATTTCCAGTGATTAATAATATTTTTCTAGTAGGTGGAAAAGTATCCTTCATTTTCGAATACCTCATAAATGAATGGACTTGAGTCGAAATTCGCTGCTTTTGACCTAGGAATCGGATTCAGCGCCCTCAAAAATATTTAAATCCCATTTTTCAGTTCCAAAATCCGAGCAGTTTGTCGGGGATGAGCTGAAGAAAAAACGCGTGACGTCATCTGGTATGTATCTCCCTCTCACTCGGTTTCATCGTGCAGGAGCGAGAGGGCAATCACCCGATGATGTCGCACGCTTTTTCCTTCCCCCTTTTCACCCACTTCCGTTCATCTCCGACCCATCATATAGCACCTTTTTGGAAACATCTCCGTCAGACCTGCAATTTGAAGGAATTAAAAAAAAAAAAAATGCACGTCCGTTCCTCATTTATTAGCATTATTTTATGGAATACCATCACGTTATGTAGGTTGAAGAATATGAACTGATTCATTTTAGCTGCATTGCAAGTTTGTTCAAGAGGGAAATTAAGAGAACTAAAAAACATGAAAAACTATACCTCACAAGCTCATATTCACTAAAACCTCAAAAAAACACCTCGAAATGTACGCCCATTTTTCGCCCATAACACCCCTGGGTGTATTCCGATCGGGCTGCCAAGCTTCAAAACACAACTATGACCCAAATGTAGCCTGTGTGCGGAAGAACGACGACGGTTTAGACCAAAATTTAACGTAAATTTAAGGCTGAAACTTTGTTAGAACCTCAATTTTTCGCTCGTTGGTCAAAATCGACTTCATATTCAGTCTCCTCGCCCTAAAAACATGGAAGACGATACCGCACAAGCTCATGTTACAACACCACCAAAAAACCGCTATTGTTACACCGATTTTTCACCCATAGCACCCTTGGGTATATTCCAATCGGGCTGCAAAGTTTCGGGACACAACTAGTGCCCAAATGGAGCGAAAGAACGATTTTTTTACACCGAGAATAAAGTGACCGAAAATAAATAAAGTATGGATGATACGGCGGGCGGACATTGCATTTTTGGAATCTGCGCACCTCGAAACGTAAAAGAAAACATTTTGATGGGGGTCTTACAAAATTTTTTGCCGAACAAATACATAGGTGTATTAGTCACAGAATAAATAAACCAAAAGGGGGTTCTCATTTGAAAAAAAACAAAGTTGCGCACGATTACGCAGTTGCGCGATTCGCAGTTGTCATTTTTGAAATCTGCGCAAAAAATTATGAAAACTGGCGTTGGTCCGGTTTTTTTTAAAATATGGACTGAAGTGGAAATTAATGAAGGGGGTGGACACCTTTGTTGGGCCACACCCGGTATATCATCTGTATTATGAATTCCATTGTGGCGAGAGCGGTACCCTCTGCGCATGAACAACATGACGTCCTTGTGATTCCCGCATCCCGATTCTATTCGACCGATTAGAATGACATTTTTTGGGGGCTCATGCAGAGAAATTTCAAACCTCCCCTGTGAATATTGATTGATGGAGCTTCTGTTCTTAACCTGCATGAACTTTTGATTTCACCCGTTTTGCTTCTGAGTCTACCAAGGTAGCGGAAGCTTTGTTTTCCGTTTTGAGAGGAAAAAATCCTGATCACCTCCGCGAATACATCCCGCGTGGTTCCAGTAGTCGCTAAAATCTTGAGTTGAACCGCCTCAGTCTCGTTTTTCCTTATTTTGCTTCCTCACTTTTTTCCAAATTATGTCCTCCAAAATGAAGATTTCCACTACCATTTTGCGTTTCAGACACCGAAGAACATACCCGAGATAATGGTCGAAATGGGTTGAAATTTGGAGGGTAGGTGCAGGTTGGGTCACAGATGGTCCCATACAAAACTCATTGAAAAAGTACTGTAACTTTCGTCTGCGCATGCGCAAATATGAAATACTTGTAACGCCCATAACTAGGCTAAATATTGTTGAGATGAGTTCTAGCTTGGAGGGTCGATCAGGAATAGTACTTTGGTAGTTCCGTACGAGTTTCATTGGAATTGTACTGTAACTTTCGTCTGCGCATGTGCGAACATGAAATGTTGACCATTTCCTTGTAACGCTTCTAACTACGCGAAAAATAGTTGTAGAGAGCTGGAATTTTGAGCGTAAGCGCGGGTTGAATCGCAGATAGCCCCTTGCCAAAATCATTCAAATCGTACCGTAACTTTTGTCTGCGCATGCGCAAACATGAAATACTTGAAACTCCCATAACTAGGTACCTTAAAATCGTTGAAATGATTCAAACTTGGAGGGTCGATCAGGAATATACTTCGATAGTTCCGCATGAATTTCATTGGAGTCGTACTGTAACTTTCATCTGCGCATGCGGGAACACGAAATGTTGAAAAAAATTTTGAAATTTTTGATCCTGTTACGCGTGTTAGGTAATTTATTACTACTCTATTTATTGCTATTCATTCATTTTGACCCATCATTTTTTTTTTACCAACTGATTCCACGCGTCCATGTTACAGTAAGTGAGGAAGCTATACGAAGCTATAGGTACTGCCCACCCAACTTGGCAGAAGTTTTTTTGAAAGTAAGGGGCACCTCTTTAGTCGGTCAATATCGTTCCACCGCGTGTCCCAGTCACCGTCGACACACGCCTAAGAACAATTTGGTGAGCTCTATCAACTCCCTTCCAAATTTCTGACTGGAATTCGTAACTTTCTTTTCATTCCCAAGAACTGATTACCTAACGCAGCTCGGGGGCTGGATGTACTTAGGCCACCCACCACTTTCTTTATCCCGTTTTTGGTATGTAGTGGAAGAACAGTAGGCACCTACCTATTCCCAGAATACATATATTTTTCCTGTAATTTTTTTCAATACTGATAGAGGGTATTTTTTCTTCATTCCGGAACTCTGTACCCTAGCTAAGGGACAAGAAGGTACCTAACTTGCAACTATCTTCCGAAAAAACGTTATACTTACCTACGAGATTTATCACACTATCAAAAGTTTTGGGCCTTATAACCTAATTATTCTTTACCCCATCCCAGTAGGCGTGATAGGGTGTAGCTCCCGAATGGTCCCCTACGAATGTCATTGCGGTCATTTGTGTGGCCCCTGCTCATGCGCGAATGCGAAATCTGAGGTAGTACAATCATCTGCAGCACTCAGTGCATCTGGAGTTCCTCTGTTTCTCACGAACCTATGGCCCGATTTTACAGGTTCGGGATGTGATTACACGGTACTAATCGCTGGCCTGACTGTTGTTTCTTCTTCCTGTTGCAAGGTGGTGGATGGCGGGAATTCGGCCCAATTGAATTGCAGCGTAGAAGGCGGAAATGGAGGCCATAATGTTGGCTGGCTGAAGAATGGGCAATCTGTCCACGATGATTCCCGATACCGATTACTCAAAAACAGTGAAGTACTTCTAGTTACAAACGTCCAGAAACAAGATGGTGGGATGTACCAGTGCCTCGCTAGAACATCTGATGAGACTGAACAATCGACTGCTCAAATTGTGCTTGGAGGTGAGAATCCTGTTTATACTCTTAGCGAATAGATAGGTTGTGTAACAACACCAGTTGTAATCCATATAATTTCAATTGCAGTTGATATATCCAGAGAAAGTAGGATTGTTGGGGACACTTTCTTTGCTGTAGAAATCAAAGGTGATTATCGTAGGTACCTTACCTGGGGATCCAAATTTTCACTTATCCAGACTTGAAGCTGGAATAATGAAATCATATTATTTTGGGTAGGTACCAACCTAAATCACAGGTGTAGACCTATTAATTGATTTGACCTGGCCTGTGAATTATTATCTTTGGGTGCTGTGAGGGATGAATGAACTTATTAGGTACACCCATCAAAGTAATTTAAGCGACTCCGTACACAGGAAGACGCTTTATGTGACCCATAAAAAGAACAGTTTAGTAATATCTCAGAATAACCGGATTCGGCAGCGACTATAATTTCATCATTTCCACGTATTTCAGCTGGAAATGTGGTTGACTACTAATACTAATGACTACTAATGGAAATGTTGAGGGTGCGTGCGGGTTAGTGTCCAGACGGTTCCATAAACGTATCAAACCATCAAATTCCAACTGCTGATTTTGATCGCGCTTAACGCAAACGTGTTTGATTTCAATGCCCATAATTGCCACACAGAAAAATGAAGATAGACGGAAAGAGCAAAACAGGGACCTGTTTAGGTCGATTTGACTCATATTTTCATAGAAATCAGCTCTCGTAAGCGCATGTCCAAACGTGCTTTCTTTGGAGCGCCCATAATTACCCGCGAAGATGGCCGAAAGGAGCTGGAATTAGTGGCGTAAGTGAGGATCTCAGGGTTGAAACCTTGGTGGTAGGTATTGCAAGAGTTTTTTTTTCTTTTCGGGAGTTTGATAGCCAGATGCAGAGAAAAAATCCACGTGCTCGTCAAACTAGCATGTACGCCCCTTTGGGGCAGAAACTCCAAGTTATTTTCATCTTAATTTTTCGCCATATTTATTGCCTATTTCGATTTCCTCAGCTTTACCTCCAGAACTGAAAACGACTTTTATAGAACAAACCGTCCAGCCCGGATCCTCTGTGTCCTTGATCTGTCAAGCCTCCGGGACGCCCTCTCCTCGAATCTCCTGGTACTTGGACGGGAGTCCGGTCGTTCCTGACGAGTCATATATGCCATTTTCGTATCTCGATTCGTCTGGAGATGTCATCAGCTATCTCAACATCACCCGCACCAAAGTTCATCACGGAGGATTCTATTCTTGTTTAGCCGAAAACAACCTCGGTAACATTGCTCATTCTGCATCCCTGAATGTTTTTGGTAAGTTTCCTCCAGAATGTTCGACAAAAACCTCATGTTTTGAACTATTCAATAAATATGACTATTCAATAAATATGAAATATTCAATAATCTATATTCAATCAAATCTGTCGGTATACTGATAAGCGTTTCCAAATTTCATTTCTCTTCCGTTTTGTAGATACCCTACAAAAGCATTAAGACTAAAGGCACCGCTGTGTGCATGTTTCATCGTACCTACTCCAGCTAAACCTCCCTAATATTGCAAACGACAATTTCTTGAATTGATGAATATCTCTCCGGAGTCATGTTGTGAATAGTGGAGATGTCTCATTTCTAAGAGTAGAAAAATATGCAGGTACTTCTGAAAACTCTCCAGAAATCCAACAAAATCTTCGGCCTTTGGATTTACGGGTTCTTGATTTCAAAATCTTGTAATCAATATAATGTACCTAACATAGTAAATTATTACACTTGAACATACCTCACTATAGCTAGCTTGAACCATTGTTTAAAAAGAGTTGGTGTGATTAATTAAGGAACATTCCTTTTCAATGAACCGTCCCCCCCCCCCCCCTCCCTTTCATCATAGGTTAAAATAATGGCGGGGTATACGGATAGGATGGAGGGGTTACTTACAGTTTTGTGGGGGGGGGGGGGGGGGTCAACCCACCAAGGTAGGGAACACTGATCGGGTCCACACCATAAAATGGGCCGAACAGTATTTTTGGTGACAACAAAGATTTGGGCGAACATTATTATTTTGAATGAACAATATTTTTCTTAATATGCAGGAAATATCATTAACCTATTATTTATTAGCGCAGGCAATAGGTTAATGTGCTTATGAGGCAAGAATATTGTTGTCCACCCCGTTTTTCGGACGTGTCGAAATCTTTCAATGCGACTTTGGGGAGCTATGTTTTTGCAGTTTGATCCTGGATGCCCAAGTCTGGAACAGGTTCTTCTTTTAACATAGGTGCTATAGAACTATATGTACCGGTATGTTCCAACGTAATTGATGGATTTACAGGGCCGCCTACTCCAAGAAAACCAATGAACATGACAGCAGTTTATGGAGGTGAGAAAATACTCCGATGTCCCATAGCAGGCTACCCAATCACAACTACTTCCTGGGTGGGCCGAGGCGAAACGCTGAGTAACAAACACCAAGTTTACAAAAATGGGAGTTTGCTCTTACGGAATCTGGACGACACGGAAGACGGAGGGGAATACACTTGCACAGTGAGGAATCAACAGGGACAAACGGCTAGAAACTTCGTATTCTTGAGGATCATGCGTGAGTTATATTTGATGATGTCAGTATTATGAGGAAGCAGGTACCTATAAATAAATTGAAACGAAATTACTGTGATGTTCTACTACTGCCTGCATATCGAAAACATCACTAGTTCGATGCAGTGTAATGTATAAACATACCTGTGTGGTAAAAATATCCTGGTCATAGATGCTGGAAGAAGGTGGGGGGGGGGGGTGTTTTTTGATCTTAAGTGGTGTATGTAGTTGTGAATAACTGGAAACCAAGTGAATTCAACAAACTTTTTCTCAGGAGAACTTCCGGTGGGCGAAAAACCTCGAAATTTTAGGACTTGTTTCGGTTTTTCGCTTGTAACATTAAAATGGCGCTTCCTAGCGAAGAGCCTGCCGAGGAAACTATTGAAGAGCATTAAATTCTGCGTCGAATGATCACCCCAACATCCAAATTCGACCAATTAGTAAAGTCGTAATCGACCTCCAAAAAAACGGAAATTGTTTCCAACTTTTGTGAAATTGTTTCACAACAACTATATCCTGACTTCTAGACGTCTGGAAAATGAGAAGCATCGTTCTACATGAAAAACTCATGAAATTGAAGTTGTTCAAAAAGTGCCAAATTTATCAAATTTGGTCAAATAATTATAATTTTACTGAGAATTCTCAGCATTCCCTCCTAATCAGTTCAATTTAATCACTTCAAATGAAGGTGCCAACGAAATAGAATTATATCCCCCTCCCACTCCTACAGAACATAAATAATCTTGTTTACAGTTAATTTATGGCTATGATAGGCAACAACTCAAAAACATCAATTAATCGAATCAATTATTCGAATGTAGTATTAAGGTCATAAAAGGCATAAAATTATTCGAATAACAATATCAGTCCTAAGTAATAAAGTAATAATATATAATTAATAATAAGTGAGAAATAAAAAACACACTAACACTTTATTTTTTTCTTGGTATTTTTGACGGGCCGTCTTTTTGAAGCAGACATAAATATGCCAATAGCTTCATTAATAGCTGGAGTTTTGTAATCAGTGCAATCAATGGTTACACCTAGGAATGATAGATATCACTTACCACTGATCCAAATTACCTACTTCAAAAACCGATCACGATACCATATTGTTACCTAAATATCGTACTTTGCTCTGATTTGGATTATGATGGTAGGTTCATCATTTCCTGTTTATACCTAGTAAGGAACGTGATAGCCCTCCCAGCCAGAAGGGTGATGGTAAGGTCGTCTTTCAGAGTCCGAAGGAGAGCCGTCTATCGGGGTTTAGCTGTACTTCTGCGGTAGGTTTACTTGGCGCTACCTGTGTTTTTGGAGATTTGACGTCTTTTGATCTCCCAAATGATCACATCAAAATGATTGAAGTTACAGCTGCAAACCAATTATATTTGTCTTCGGTAGGATTTTCTATACGACTGATTTCCGGTTTTCTTCATAATTATTTTGAAAAATTGTAATTAAAGGAGTGACCACCAAAACGCCATATCACCATCCTTCACACACAGTTGTTGCTTTTCTGAACCATTAATATAAAATATGAGGTCGACATTAGAGCATGTAGTGTTGCCTAAAGAATGGATAGAAAACAGAATCGTGGAAATCCGACCATTAATAACTGCTCTATCGCTCGGGAGAATATGCATTAGTTAGCTTAGGGCCTCCTAGGAGGAGGGCGGTTCCTCCTTTTTATATATCCTCTCCTACATATTTAAAAACTAGGTACCTCAAAACGTATGTTAGTCCTGATGACTAGTTTAGGAACTGCATAGTATTCAGTTGCAGTAGTAGTAGTATTCATTAATCAGTGCATTTATTACCCATGTTCATTAGTTATTGATGAGTATGCTGTGCTTATCAACCGGTATTGGAAGAACTCAATGAAAACCACAAGTGCTCGTATATTTTATCTTTGTGTATCATTGATTCTAGATCCCCCGAAAATTCAAGAATTTCATTTTCCGTCAAACCTCCAAGAAGGGAACAGAGCGCATGTTTCTTGTACCGTTATATCTGGAGACCTACCCATTGAAATAATTTGGCTGAAAGATGGGCACCCGATGCCACATGAGCCTGATGTCCAAGAGAAGAATCACCAGTTCGTGAGTGGCCTTCTGTTCAGCAATCTGGCAAACCGACACTCTGGTCATTACACCTGCGTCGCCAGAAATGCTGCAGCACAGACGAACTTCACTTCAAGGCTCGTTGTCAAAGGTAGGAACTCAGATGTCAGGTCAGTTTGTAGTTTTAGCTTTCGAATATTCATGACATCCTTATGAACGTTTTCAAAACCTGACGTCATCAATCCAATAAATACAAATCGCATTTACCAAAGGGATGATGTATATGTGAAACATCAATACATGTTGTAATTTTAACTAGCTTCTGCCTTGAATAGAAATGTTGCCAAATGGATTTTCACTGTGGTTTAGTGTCGATCTTCCTTTCCAGTGGCACCTACGTGGAAAATTGAACCAAGAGATACTCATGTGCTTTACCAGCATACGATATTTATTCACTGCCAGGCAGAAGGACATCCTACACCAAAGATCACATGGACCAAATCCAAAGGTACAGAGTCATAGCAAGTATAATGAAACTTCCGCAAGAACTATTATGATGTTTCGCGTTTTCTTTCCACCCATTTTATGGCTAACTAAACGGAATTTATAGCTGAAATTCGGCAGTAGAGAAATATCCAGAGCGCTAAATTATATTTCGAAGTGGACAATTCAAAATTCCAGCATTTATGCTAGCAAAATGTGTTGGGATTGGAGAGCCCATTGTAATTTGTAATCTACTTTTGGTTTATTATTTTCAATAATGAACCTTTGGAATCGAGCATGAAAAAAAGAAATTCTACCTCCCCTTAAAATTTGATGGTTTACGTTTCAAGGTATGTAGAATCCCAAAATGCAGTAAACAAATTTCTGTCTGTCCGCCGTACGCCGTGCTTAGCACTTTTCTTAGTTCCCATGAAAAAAAATTGATGAAATTCGGGTTATAGTTTCCGGTCGGCGTCTAGTTGGTCCTCGAAGCTCGGCGTTACTGTCAGTCATCTCTAAGGGGTGAAAAATAGGGGTTGCGATTTTCAGAACGCCGTAGCTCGAAAACTTTCGATAGAAGGGTATGGTTTTTTAAAGTTTTTCAATTGATCTTGAACTAAAGAATTTTTTGAGACCACCCGGAGCATTGTACGACCAGCCGTTCGTTTGCACCAAAGAGCTTCGTCAACACGATCGTGAATCAAATGGTATAAATCCGGCACAGATATGATCACTAGGGAGCACCTGATTATATTCAAGGATGGCTGTATGAAGTAGAGTGGGTTGTTCTGCGATATTATCTCATTTGAAAAGTGATGGATATATTGGATTTTGTTGGTAGATACTTCTGAAACTTGAACAAACGTTGAAGTATTATTGATGGGTAAATTATTGCACAATGGTAAATTATTACACAACGGCAAATTATTACACACTGGTAAATTATTACACAACGGTTCATCTACTTAGAAGGGGCTGGATTTTGTTGATAGGTACTTCTGCAACTTGAACAACCATTGAAGTATTATTGATGGGCAAATTATTACACAACGGTAAATTATTACACAATCATTATACTATATACGTAGAAGGGGCACCTATACAGGTACATTATTACACAACGGTTTATTATTTGCCTCATGCTTCATGAATAACTACTTATAATTAATGATTGAATTATTGAATACCGCGCATTTGTATGAAACTTTAATTCTGGAGCCGGCTCCAGTACCTACTCGATTTAGGGCTTTCCTGGGGGGAGCTCGAGGGTATTGAACAGAAAACCGTGATCTACGCAGAAGAGGCATCTATACAGGTGAGTAATAAACCTTTTTGTTATAATTTGCAGAGTTTTAATGACGTGGTAACAGCTTTCGAGTTTTGTATCATGTATAATTGCGTCAATGCTCTCCTCGCTCTTCTGTTACTAAAAATCGTAGTGACGCATGTACTTACGAGCTAGTAAGATACTAATTGGATGGCACGTGCGTCACCGTGGTTATTTGAGAAAATTACTTTATGTTGATAATTTGAATTGGCATTGGCATTAGTAATTGTTAGTTGCCGGTTGAAATTCATTCTCTATCTCAGATCTGTTTTTCTTCAGGCCCCCTGTCAAGTACACTTCCTATTGAACCTGGTCAACCAAACTTTGAGTTTGCTCCAAATGGAACATTGATAATTCATTCTGTGACATTGCAACATAAAGGCCATTTCACGTGTGAAGTTGACAATGGAATCGGCAACCCGTTGCGTAAAACAATATTCTTAATGGTAAATGGTAAGGTTTTCTTCAAAATATAATATGTTTTATCCAAAATGAGATTATGGTTAAATATTTTGTTCTACTTAATCTTTCCACTTGAGAAGACTGACTCTTGATTTGTTGAAGTTCCTGCATATTTTCGAACTCATCACATCAATCTAAGCGGTGTCGCTGGGGATTCTCTCAAACTAGTGTGTGAGGCAGAAGGTGACTTGCCACTGGATATAAAATGGGTTGACACCCCACGTGATCAACCCATTCCTGCTCCTCACGTGAGATACACGCCTACAGGTCTAGCGTCCGAGTTGGAACTCCATAATATTATTCCCGATGATGCTGGGAAATACCATTGCCAAGCCGACAATGAATATGGATCGGATTCTATGGTGATTCACGTTTCGATTTCTGGTAAGATTGTCAAGGGAACATTTCTGCAATCATAGGGTTTTTTATTTTTTATTTATTTATTATTATTACGTTCAACGGGTGTAATTGTCTTTAATCATGTCAACTTTGTTCCACAAACAAAACTCTGCAAGCCTATCTTGGTGTCGACTTGGCCAAGAGCTCAAGTGAAGTTTTCCTTTGCTGAGGTCATAGCTACTCGTTTTGTACCTTTGGAATTAGCTGTAGAGTTTTTGGCGCCAAAGACGCCGCTAAATGCACACAACAGCCCATTCCGAGTCTGACGACTTGGAGTTTGGAGGGTGAACCCTGTTTACCTCATGCACCTGACAGTGTTCAACGTCAGCATTAGCGCTAGTAGGAAGAACACATGTTTGGTACTAGATATTGCATTTCAGGATTTTGGTTTGGTATCTCACTTGTTTTGTTGAACTTGATAACCTGTCAAGTTGTATTTGGTATCATTTTCTTTTGTTAGACCTACATGAGGCCCCTGACGAGTGGACCTTGTAGCATACGGACAGTTTTGCCAGGAGCGGAGTTTTCTGAGTAGATTACACCTCAGAACTTTCGTTTGACACAGAACATAATTATGTCGAGCTAGTAAGTGCTAATTTATGTTTGCCCTGATGTATGAAATATGTGAGGGGTTGGTTTTTGGCACACAGAAGCACCAGAAGCACCCAAGAACGTCGAAGTTTTCGACATCGGAAGCAGATGGGTGAATGTAAGGTGGCTGAGTCCGGAATCGTCAGGATCACCCATCACCCACTTTGTTGTTCAGTTCAGGGAGGAGCAGTCAGAAACTGTTTGGAGTAACTTGACTGTGACTGGTACCACGTTCAGTGCGAGGTTGGGAACGCTACTTCCAAGTGTTGAATATGATCTTCATGTCTTGGCTGTGAACAAAGTTGGTATGGGGCCTCCGAGTGCCAGCATTTCATTCAAGACCTTACAAGAAGGTACCTAACTACAGTAGCTCTGCTTTCCCATTTAATAATAACCTCTTCTTAATAAGTCCTCAATCAATATTGATCTCTTTATGTTCAAGCTCCTGCTTCTGCGCCCACCGGAGTCGTCGTTGAAGCAACAGAAGCTGAAACGCTGCTAGTCAAATGGAAGGTGAGTACAGGTAGTTGTGCGGTAACGCTAAATAACTGGGCTCACTGTATGTAACTGCAGAAATTAATAATATAGGTACCGATAGAATGAACTGGCACTGGGACATACTATGAGGCTCCATCAATTCAAAATCTCTTCAGCAGACTGGTACTTCACGACGCCACCAGATTGCCTAGTTTTTCCCATACTTAAATAATGTTGTATAGATACTCGTTTTCCTATCGATATATTGGTCAAGTAATCTGTTTCAGCCTGTTGATGTGACAGGGGAAGCTAAAGATGTGTCTGGCTACCAAATAACATACAAAGAAGTTGGCTCTCCACACCGAGGCTTGAAAACAATACGGGGCCACTACAAATATCAGACAAAGATAAATGGACTCAAGCAGTGGACCAAGTATGAGGTCAATGTGCGCGCTTTCAACCACATTGGTAACGGCCCTGACTCAAAGGTGGCTGTCGTTACTACATTAGAAGGCTGTGAGTAATTGCTCATAAGACTGTGTTTGAAAATTCTAGTGCATGCAATACAGCATATTGGACGGTTTGCAGATTTGCAGGGTTTATTTGTTTACAAATTGAATATCAATATTCGAAGGTCTAACGCGATAATCTAGAATTATGTACTATAATATTATGGGCCTTAGGTACTTACCTATTTTTCAAGAAAAAAAAAATAGTGTTCGGGTGCAAAAAGTATCTACAGGCAATTGAAAAAGATGAAATCAGGAAAATAGAATAAGAGTAACCACTCCATGTCTGTTGTGTCAAATAATGAATTTTCAATATCCTGAAGAGTTGACATGTTTCCGTATCTGGGCCATTCCAATGGGCTAGAATTTTGCATTTTGCCATGAGAATCGGAATCAGTGCCTACCGTTGACCCCCCCTTGACCTACCTTTCAGCTGAAATCCCCACGTGGCACCCCCGAAACGGAAAAAAAAATTGCAATGACGTCAAGAGGGCTGAGCCATCCCTCTCCCCCTCGGCCCGTGGGCTTGGTGTGGCGGTGAAGGCCATAAGTTATTACGTCATTTTTCTTTCTTTTCATTCGTTTTTCGCCCACGTCCGTTCATTGGAAACCGGTAGCAGTGCATGGGCTCTGAAGACAGAGGAGCACCACACCAGAAAACAAAACCAACAAAAGGCAATCATCCTCCTTAACTTTTAATCAACATTCTATCATAGTACAGAAACGTCGAAAATTTCAACTGTAAATTAGCCATCAAATTCATGTGGTACAAAAATAAAGTAAACTAAAATACATCAAAACAGTGACCCGTTGGCTAGTACCTACTTGAATGGAGAACATGTTAAGCTAGGGAATTATCTGTGTGTTAGGACGCAGATCAATCCACAAGACCAAAGCAAACAGAACAGAGCACCCGTAGGTACCACAAATCCAAATCTGTCACCGGAACTGGACCGAACGCAGATGCGCATAATTCGACTCAAAAAATGGAAAACTGACTACAAACTCAACACAGAAAGCGAATGTGATTCGTGAGAACAAAAACAAATCGAAAACATAAGCATCTCGTATCGAGATGACAAGTTGCTTCGAAGGGATCGAATCGACTGTGAAAAAGAACAGTTTTTGGGTGAAAATCGGATTCTGGAGACAGGGCCCAAAGTGGGCGTGGCAAACTTCATTTTTACTCGACTGAGCATGGGCGGATGGGCCACTTTTCTCAGTTGCCACGGAAACACTAGGTCCCAGGGCCTGCCAGTTCAGGAGCCTGTCACTATATTCCGATAACATGCTTGGTCTTCAGAGCTACAGGGAAACTGCAACTAACATGAAGGAACCCCCATGGATGCTCTACAAGAATATTGAATATCCACAGCCAGAGAAATCTAGTGGGTCACTGTTAAACATTGTGAAAAGAAGCTAGGTAAGTACAGTGTACAGAAGTAAATTCAAATGCCAACTGAACGCATGGTTGGATTTTTTTTTTTTTTTTTTAACTCCTAGTGTTTCTGGGTTGGCTTATGGACGCAAACTGTTGAAAACATCTCATATTGCACCTTTTCAGAAAGCAATCAGTCAGATCTTGCAGTTAAGTGAATGAAATGTAACAGGTGGTTACGAAATGGTTCCATTTTCTCTCATTTGGTTCTCAAGAAATTATGAATTCAAAATTTCTCAATTTTTCATGAAACTTAGGCACTATTTTGCCGTATTTCCTTCACAGTGGTTTTATAGGTGGTAGCATTGTTTTCGACCCATTCAAAAACCGTACATACTTTCTTTGACAATTTGTTACAAGAACTCAAACAATTCTGTTAGTCCGACATTTGTTTTTTCAACTTTAATATCTTTACTGCCCCCACTCAGTCACGTCTAAAATTGCAAACAAGATACAACTCTTCTGTCCATCAACATATGATAATCATTTCATTCACCTAGTAACACTGTTGTATCGTTTTTTTCTTTCAGATCCTGACGCTGCTCCCATGAATATAAGGTGTGAGGGTTTATCCTCTAGAACATTGAAGGTAACTTGGGAGCCTCCCCCTCCGAAACTACACAATGGTCACATTCGTGGATACAATTTGCTCTTCAAACGAAATGATCATTCACGAAGAAGAGGTAATGCTACTAGGTATTATAGCCCCGTAAAAGCCGTAGTTGGTTTTGGAAATACCTACATCAGCCCTGTTAGCTAGCTATCCATGACTATAACGAACTATAAACTAGTGGGTTTGTGGACAGTAGCGGTGCCTGGGGTCTGAAAATGGTGGGGCACCAGACCAGAACACAAAACCAACAGATATGTTACGAAATACCCCAAGGCAACAACACTCTTCCCTTATTTACCGATATTACTGATATTCCCTTATTTAATGATAGCAGTGATATTCAGCAAAGCTTATCTCTTTTAATCTACACCCTATCGTCGTACAAAAACGTCGGCAATTTCTACTGCAAATTAGCCACCGAATTCATGTGTTACAAAAATATAGTAAACTAAAATACAACAAAACAATGACCACTTGGCTGGTACCTACCTGAATCTTGAATGGAGAAGCTATTGACTAGAAGCTAGGTAGTTATCTGTGTGTTGACGCCGATCAATCCACAAACAGCACACAGGACAAAACGCAGGTAGGTACCACTAATACAAATCTGTCATCGGAACCGGACTGAATGCAAGACGCGCAAAATTTGATGCAACAAAATTGGAAACTGACAGAGAAAGCGAATGTGATAACAAATCAGAAAACAGCTGACAGAGAAAAAAATATATCAGAAGAAGCATCTCGTATCGAGATGACAAATTGAATCGAAGGGATCGAATCGATTGTGAAATGACCGATTTTGGGGTTGAAATCAGATTCTGGCACAGTGGCCCAAAGTAGGTGTGGCAAACAACATTTTTACACGACTGATCTTTTGCAGACGGGCCACTTTTCTCGGTTGCCATGGCGACACCAGGTCCCAGGACCTGCCAGTTTCAGGAGCCTAGGTTTCGATTTTGATTGGACGACATCGATTACTGTCATTATATTCTGATAGCATACCGTCTGTGGAGCTACAGGGAGCCAACATGACAGAACCACATATTGAATATCCATAGCCAGAGAACTCTGTCGAGTCGCTGTTGAACTTTGTGAAAAGTGCTAGGTACAGTTTACGGAGGGAAATTCAAATGCCAACTGAACACATGGTTGAGTTTTTTTTACTCTTAGTGTTTCTAGGTGCCGGGGCAGTGGCCCAAGTGGCCTTATGGACGCAACGCCCCTGTTTGCGGACCAAAAGGCTCATTTCAGATGGGAATAGCCCAACCCGTTGCCAATATTGAAGAGGCTCTTACTTTTATTATACACCATTGGCATTTGTTTGCCGGTCTGGTATGAGCCAATGACTTGATTTGGTGGCATACTTGTAAAACTAATAGTTTTAGTTAAACTAATGTAAGTATAGTTTCGGTGACAAGACAGGTCAAGGGATGGCAATGACGCCTAATAACAGCCCTAATAATAGTCCATGCTAATAACAGCTAATTTCTAGTCTGATGAGTTGAAATGTTGAAGGTGCATTGTTGTAAACTCGTTAGACTTTGTTGAACAGTCTTTTTTTCTTCCTCAAACTTAATAGCAAACTTTGAGTTGATTACAGCCTCATTATCCACCAATCAAGATCACTCGCTACTTTTCAAGATCTGCAGTAGTTCATAAATACCTATCTAAAGAAGACAGTAATTCGTAAATACCTATCTAAAGTGGACAGTAATTCGTAAATACCTATCTAAAGTAGAATCTGATATATTGAGTTGATTACAGCCTCATCCACCAATCAAGATTACTCGCTACTTTTCAAGATCTACAGTTATCCATAAATATCTATCTAAAGTAGAATCTGATATAGGTAATCTATAAATAATGATAGTAAGAACGAACCCCTTCGTGTTCAGAAAGAGACCTATTCTGCTCAACTGTGCGTCTTGGTACTCTTGAGATTCGAACTAGGTATCGAAATTCGACCAACATCTTCAATTACATAACTTTATAACATAATACCTGATACATAATATACTGATATCCTGTTACTTGACGTTCTTATCGTGTTCTTAGTTCTCAGCAAGTGGCAAAAAACACGATAACTACGTTAACAAAGACTTTTTTTTGCTTCCACACGTGATTGAGTAAAGAAAAATGTATGTCCTAAATGAAAATTTCCACTAACATTTTGCGTTTCAGACAGCGAGGAACATTTTTCGTTCCATGTCTTTCTCTCTGTCTGTTTGAGTTAATTCCTTGTAACGCCCATAATTACCCGAAATAATGGTCGAAATGAGCTGGAATTTGGAGGGTAGGTGGGGGTCGGGTGACAGATAGTCCCACATCAAAATCATTGAAAAAGTACCATAAATTTCGTCTGCGCATGTGCAAACGTGAAATAATTGGACTACCCTAAATATCGTTGAAATGAGTTCAAACTTGGAAGGTCGATCAGGAATAATGCTTTGATAGCTTCAAATGAATTTCACTGGAATCTTAATTTAACTTTCGTCTGCGCATGCGCGAACATGAAATGTTGACCGTTTCTTTGTAACGCGTCTAACTGCGTGAAAAATAGTTGTAGAGAGCTGCAACTTTGAGGGCACACGCGGGTTGAATGGCAGATGGTCCCGTATCAAAACGAACCTACCCAACTATTCTATACGTTCATGTGATTCAAACGAAGAAGCTATAATGCCTACTCCAATTAGCGGACGATTTTGGTTTATTATTCTGTGAATAATACACCTATGTAATCGCTCAGCAAAAAATTTTTGTAACACCCCCTCTAAATTTTTGACATTTTATGTCTTTACTTTGGCACATGGACTCGAAAAGCGTTGCGTTATAAAAAAGCGTTACAGTTGATATTCTGATGATTTTCGCTTACAACCTATCGTTGCTAAGCATTTGTGTTGATTTCTCGAAGTGATTTCTAACATGGAAACTAATCGCATTTGTGTTGACACGAACCGGTAACAGCCTCTAAACTGGGATGCCACCACTACCATACCAGGAATAGCTCTGAGGTTTTCCAGAAGGAATCCTCTTTTTAATATGTTCTCTTTTTAATAACCCCTTTGTCAATCAATATACACTTCGGCCATTGGATTTTCTTTTTTCATCAAATCAAACTCATTATTATTATTACTATTATTATTATCAAACTTGATTATTATTCTTAAGGCGCTCAATGCCAATTTTTCCCCTTGTTTTCCCAGTTGTTCCATCGTATGATGGGGGTTAGTCACCCAGAGGTTGTTCAGATGAACCTTCCTGAACCAGAACCTCTGACAACTACTTTCATTTGTATGATTTATATTCAGTTGTTCCATCTTATGATGGGGGTTAGTCACCCAGAGGTTGTTCAGATGAACTTTCCTGAACCAGAACCTCTGACAACGACTTCTTTCCTTTTTTGGCCAAGTGATATTGATAAGGAGCTAAGTTCTCCACCAGTAACAATTCTCAGTAGTACCATTACGATGGAAGCTATCAGCTTTGGAGTTTTTCAGATGAACCTTCCTGAATCAGAACTCCATACTACTTTCAGTCCCGTGTCTAACTTCACATACTTCTTCTTCAAAGAAGTATGTTTTTAAGGGGAGGAGTGTGACGGTATATGGGAATCCCGTCCATCTTGGATGCGGGCTCTTCCCGATCTTTTTGACACGCGGCTGAAGGGGCGGTCGATTCGCGGAAACGAATCGTCAACTCCTGGAGGCATTGCGTTATAATCAAACCATTGTCTCCGGGGGCAGCTGTCACACTGCCTCCCTACCTTTCTAGAGGATGGAGAGGGGGAAACTACGCTGTATGGGCGGCGTAGTTAAACCCCTCATCCATTACAACCTTATACCACCCCTATACCCCCCTCCCCATATGGTACCTATACCTATGTGTGATGAATCGATGCATTCTTTAACCGACCAAAGTGTGATGAAATAATGCACATGAAGAAATGATGCATGTGATAATCACTTTCATCGATGTAAGAGTCGGATGCTATCCATATCTCAATGACCCTTCCGCCTCTAGCAAAGGGCGAGTAAGTAATTCATTAATTTTCTAACATTTATAATTTTTAATAATTTTCTCACGTTTCTGTTGTATTTTCTAGGAATTGTAGGGGTGGAGATAAAGAAAACAAATAATTTGGAGGAATTTATTCACGGTCTTTTACCTTACACGAACTACAGTATTCGAATTTCCGCTTACACCACCGTAGGCGAAGGTGTTGAATCAGACAGTCACTATTGCAGCACTGACGAAGACGGTACGAATCTGGCATTTGACTTTTTCTTACCCGACCTTGCTGTGATTTGAACTATTTGCTCGTAATCCATTCTTCATATTGTGATATCTTTCCTCCCCATCTTTACGTTTATATGTGACTAGGCTACACATGATCATTGCTAAAACATAAATCTTTATACCGAGTATCCCAGATTTTCCTCGAGTAACCCAGGAACAGAGATTCCTCAACAGTGAGTTTTGAATCAAGAATCAGTGTTTAGAATACATTGCAATGTGTCCATAATTTTTGGTAGATATCTATATGAGATCAGGCTTAATCCATCATGCTGATTACATACATCATAAATTAGGTAGGTAGGTATTTGCATAATATATTCCAAAAATTGGAATAAATTCTGTAGAATTGTCAAAACCAAAGGAAAGTAATACAATAAACTTGTGAATTTGATACGATAAACTTTACACTGCCTCCTACCGAAGAAGGATTTTGGTTCGCTTCTTGACTGCCTCCTTAACTTGGCAATAAGGAGTTGAAATTCTCACCAACAGGCTTCATTGCATGATAGGACATGTCCTAACAAACGCTTCCACACTGTAAAGCTGAAGTCCATTCCTTTGGCGTTTGAAGCGTCTTTAGCCTTTTGCATTACAAGAATTACTTATTTACAACAACTTTATTGTTAGAGATTTTGAAAATGCCTATTCTGTGTTGTCATCGTGTAACTCTTTTTCGACCCTTTAAATGGGATTCATTAATCCGGAGTCATGTTTTGTGCAATTTCGTAAATTTTCTTCACTTTGGAAAATCTTTATTTGTTAATTGTAGTTGATTTCGTTTTAAAAAAAATGCCTATTATTTAATTGAAGGTTGTTTGACAAATTAAAAACCTATTCTCCGTTGTCAGAGACACAGCTTCAGATTTCACATCAAAAATAAGAAGGGCATGAAAAAAAAAATCTCCTCAATGAAAATGAAGAGGCATTCCTGGAATGCTACCAACCTAGAACTCGAACATGGAAATTTTACTCGTCATTTGTTGTTGTTTTGTTTGCCGTAACAAAAATGCAAGACAATAGTCAACATACAAAAATATGCAACATGATATAAAAAAGAAAACGGTGAAACGAAAACATCTTGAATGAACATCAATAAAAAAATTACAACAATAAAATTTCATTCATCTATTCATCTAATGCACTACATAAGAAATAAAATACAGTTAAAAAATGAGATTTGTCAACACAACAATGAGCTTTAACAATACACAAAAAAGGAGCTATTGGGTCTGCGCCAATTCAAACTGTAACTTGTAGAACGAGTCAACACTGTATAGCTCAGCAGCAATTAAAAGATTCTTCACCCTCTTCTTGTAGGTGCGGAAGGGTAGCTCTCGAATGTGTTGAGGGAGACGATTGAATAGATGTGCACCGTTTTGGAAAGGGCTGATCCTTAAAGTCATTGCGAGCCGGGCTGAAGGAGGATGTAAATTATAGCGATTCCTCGTCGAATAACCTTGGTTGACTGCTCCACTCTTGAAGTTATTTGAGTAGCCATACGTCTACTAGGCATGAATAAATGAACTGGGATGGTAACGTAACGATGCCCAAGTCCTTGAAATGCCCACCGCAGCTGTCACTCAAACCCAATTTTTAATAACCCCGATGGCCTTTTTTTGGAGTCTGAACACACTTTCAGAATGTGAAGAATTGCCCCAAAGTGTAATACACTATGACAGGCGGCTGTGGAAACAAGCGAAGTACACTGAACGAAGTACAATAGAAGAAACAGAGCCAGGTAGTCTGCGCAGCCTTGCTAGTAAGCAAGCCAGGCCTGCTAGCTGCTGCTGCTGGGGCTTGCTAGTAGGCTTGTCTAGTAAGCCTTGCTTTATCCCGCATGGAATTACCTCTTCATTTGAACGTTCCCCATTGTAGAAGACAACCTGGGTCCAACCCTCCAGGTAGCTGGCGAAGAACTTAAGCGCTTCCACTGTGAAACCGTAGTATTTAGCTTTTCCAGCAGCAGGTTAAATGGCACCATATCAAATGCTTTGGATAAGTCATACAGCTCCAAAGTAGTCATCATCTTTTGTTCGACCCAGTTGAGGGCCTCGATGATGACTGAAGAAGCAGCTGCGCTCGTACTGCACCCTCTCCTAAAACCGTACTGCCTACCATGCAGTATCTTCTTCTCGTCCAGGTAGAACATCAGTCGCTCCAGAACTAGCTTTTCAATCACTATTACAAAAATTGGAAGTTTATATATGTTGGACGGAATTCATCATAATTTCTGCATTTTCCTTTTTTAGGGATGGGAGTTATTGCGGATATCTTGAAGCAGCTGGGAAAATCTCCATGCAGAAAATATTGATTAATTAAAAATGTCAATGGCTCAACTATAGTCTGCCACGAATTTTACCAACTGGGAATTTATTCCAAAGTAGTCCAAAGAATTGCTGGACTTCAAGGATAGAACAGCAGAATATACCTCTTCCACTGAGACAGCTTTCAGCAAAAAACTCACTTGTGAAGCCTGGGGCATAATTTAAACTGTCATAGAATGAATCAGATACTTCATTTGGCAAATGCTGTCTGAACACTTCCGAGAAGGAAACACTAAAGGCATTGCTGCTAATTTGTTTGTTGCAAGGCGGTAACGTCATATTTGCCCTGATAAAAATTGGAGTTAATTAGACAATATCATTTTGTTCCTCAAACTACACAGTTGGGCCAGCAAATGATAGTACTTGAATATTTATTAACACGAAATTCACATATCT
This sequence comes from Leptopterna dolabrata, assembly GCA_954871275.1. Lineage (NCBI taxonomy): Eukaryota > Metazoa > Arthropoda > Insecta > Hemiptera > Miridae > Leptopterna > Leptopterna dolabrata. The sequence goes on along the minus strand of OX940974.1, from coordinate 108,440,131 downwards.
ACATAATTTCTTCTGCATTAGGTCTTCTTATTGAAGAAGAAGAAGAAATGCTTTCATTTAAAAAACAGCAAATTAATTCTCACTTATTAATACATGAGTTAAAGTAAACTAAGTGGCCAAAGAAAAAAAAATACAAATAAACATCACGGCATGGATAATGAAACCATCTGCCGGAGAATCAGGTCTTCTGTAAGTAAATTACTGTGAAATGGCTCGGTCTCTACCCAGTCCAAAAGCCTATCACCTATACTATCCAAGGACTGGACAAATGCAGAGGAAGTGATACACATCCTTTCGCTCCCGGAGATTGCAGAGGGAGCGCTTTTCCCTTGGGCTGGAGCTGAACGGCCTTCCGTTAACATTGAGCAGCTTGCATTGCAGGTTGAAGAGCCATCGAGCTACGTATAGCCCCACACTCACCGTCGGTCTTAGGATACTGGCACACTTTATTAGTGGAGCTAGTTTCCTATAAAGAGTGTAATTCTCCGACTTGCTTGCCCTGAGTCTAAAGGCTGCAGTTTTTTCTTCACGGTAACCCACCAGAATTTTTCCCACATTAGCTTTTAGTTGCACTGCATCAAATTTTCGCGTTGGATTTGGGATGCCATACCTCAAAGCCAATGTCCCATATTGCGCAGCCCAAAATATCCATCTCCGTTCAGTCTCCATGGCAACGATTTTTGGGAGACCAGAATCTGGCATACTAGTGACTCAGGTAATGTAACTGAGGTGCAGGCTGATGGTGAACGAGGAAAGCGTATTTAATTCTGTCTCAAGGTAAACCAAATAATTCCTCGGCCAAAATCACTAGAACATCTGCATAGGTCACAGAAGATCCTACCCCAACTCCAATGCCCAACTCGCCCACCATATCATTCACAAACAATGCCAACAAAATAGGGGGATAATGGGCATCCCTGCCAGACCCCACTCTTTACAGCACTGCTAGGTAGCCCTATCCCTCGTCCAACCCTCGAGTACAGGCTTCTCAACACAGAGACAAATTCCAATAGGTGTCAGTTTGTAGAATAGGAATCCACCGTCGTTCGTATCAAATGCAGACTTCAGTTCAACGAAAAACCTTACCACGTGGCTGGCATAACCTGAGTTTTACCAAGTCCGCCAAACTGAAAATCGCGTCAACCTTGGAGTATCCTCTCCTGAAACCCACCTGGCACTCCGTCAGGAGCTCCTACGCTGAAAATCAAGTTCAACGAACAGAAATCAGTCTAAACACTCACTTTGACAGAACGGCTAACGAACCACCGTACTCAGTCAGGTCCCGGCCAGAACTCTTCTTATTGTGATTCTGTTGCACGATAAAAATGTATCCTTAGAAAATCATGGACGCAAAGTAATTTCGAAATACCACCACCCTAAGAAACTTGTGTTAGAAAATTTTATTCACAGTGCACCTATTGAGGTGTCTTGTAATGTAGTGTAAGGCCTACAACTAAAACCTTTTCACAAAAGAAAAAAAAAAGAATTTTAGGTTCCCTAAAACATAACGAAATTTCTAAGCTGGCTCCCTTAAGTTAAACATTGACCATGCCGAACACGAATTTGACGATAAAGATATTTATTCAAGTTCCTTTGGATAGTTGATGTGTGTGCGTGCACGGGCGTGTGTGTGTGTGTGTGTGTGTGTACCCTTGAAAATTCCATAAATACCCGTACAAAAAAAGGGCAAAATGAGCTGAAATGTTTAGGACCGTGGATTAGAATCGACCAAATGTTTTTATGTTGTTACATCACATTTACCTTTACAATACAACAATTATTGAATAGTGATCTGTTTTATAGGTTCATGAAGTGTATCCATTACAGTTTCAGGTCCTCCTGCACAAATTAAAGCTATGGTTACTTCTTCGGGAAGTGTGCTGGTATCGTGGACTGATCCGATTGAACCCAATGGTATAATCATCAAGTATAACATTTACATACAAACTAACAATGATGTAAGTGCAGTTCACCATTATACGTTATATATTCGATTTTATTCGGTAGGTAGGTACAGTTCCAATATAGGCACCAGTACAAAAAGAATATCGATGTTTCGGTCAAGCTATAATTACGCGTAACCATAGTGGATATCAAGAAATGGTTATGAAACTGGGTCGGAATATTATGATGTGCTCTAATCGACATAATATCGCATCTCTTGAAACCTCGATTCCTTGAGTACCTACCTATATTGGGATTTAAACGTTTTTTTTCTCTTCATATTGTATTAATTATATTACTTGGATACCTACTTGATTCCAAATCAGGAGCTTTCTTTACTATACTGGTTATATCACTTACCTACGTAATACTTTACGTTTCATACTCCTGAATTTGTTTCCTTTCTTCACATTCCAATTTTAATTCACTCAAAAACTAAATTCCGTATCACCACTTTCAGGACTTGATGACGGAGACAGTATTTGGTAGTAAATCATTCAAGTACGAGTGCAGGAGACTGAAAGAGCTCCAAAAATATGAATTTTGGGTAACAGCTTCAACAAAAGTTGGTGAAGGTGCCAAAAGTCAGATTGTTTCGGCTATTCCACTAGCAAGAGGTAAAGAGATACTAGCTACAATGTCCTTCTTAAAATGCAATAATTTCTTCCATTGATGTTACTACCTACCTACCTTGTTAATAATGTTACAAGAAATAATGACGAAATGAAAGTCAAACGAACAGATCTTCATTCGCACAACTTGCCAATCCGAACACACCAAAATGCGCACAACTTGCAAATCCCAACTCAGTAGTCTGTCCAGGCGCGGATCCAAGGGGGGGGGGGGGTCACAGGGGTCATGACCCCCCCCCCCCCCAGAATCAGCCTGAAAACAAAAAATAACTATAAAAAATCTAAAAATATTCGTTCAAAAATGTCAAAATTAGTCGAATATAATCGAACACTTGGTCCTACCAATGTTACTTTATATACAATTATGTCAATAAATTTACCTTGGTATATCCGTCAAATTACACCTTGTTTATTTCTTCTTATTTTTGTTAATTATTATCTTGTTTTTGTTTCGTTCTCGTTTTCTTTCCTGCCAAATTCAGTAAAAACGATACTGAATTCACTGAGATCAACAATATATTGTTGTGGTTTCAATGCTTTGATTTGCAAACTCCGAAGTTAGCTGCGCTGCCATAAAATGCGCCAATTTGTTTGAAAACACATTAGGACACTTTTTTAGAAGAAAATTGAAAATAAATACATTTATCAGTTTAATAATTAATAGATATTGAAAAATATTTTTTACATAAACAATGAATTTTATAAATAAATACAATTAATTTTGTAAGTAGACAAATTGGACGAGTTTAGGCATAAGGTTGAAAATTTGGTTTGTATTGCTCGTTTGGTTATTTTGTTATTTTTTGTTATTTTTTATATTGTTCTACCCTGTGACCCCCTCCGGAAAAAAATTCTGGATCCGCCCCTGAGTCTGTCCCTATAAATCCGAATTTCCCGATACACCAACTTTCCACCAGCTGTTCCAACCACCTAACTCCACTCCCTGTTCACCCTTTCCTGGTGGGTCTGCAGCTGGTCCGCATGCGCTGCTCGCCTCTTCCTGCTGGGAAGCTGGATTGGAAACACGACGTCCATAAGGCGCTTCCTCAGGACATGTCCCGATCTAGCGTCGCTGTAGTGTGGGGCTCAGTCCCACCTTCTGTCTTGGCTAGGAGCCAGACCTGGGCAGCTCCTCTCTTACATTGTACCTCCATTTCACTTCTGCTGCCACCTCCCCAACACCTCCCACGCAACTTCAATCGCCTCAGCCAACATCCCCCTCAGCCCGGCCGAATAGTTCGTGGTTGTCCCTGGTACCGGGTTTGGAGGCTTCCCAGGCAGTAGCTCCACCAGCAGGGTCGGTGTTCTTCCAAGGGTCAACATGGCTGGCAAGAACCTCGTTGCCTTGTAGACGAACGTTCAGTAGGTGAGGAGGGCCCAGGCCAGGTGTTCATCCAGGCCTTGCTGGTGGGCGCTGACTATCTTCCGGAGCATGTCCTGGAGGATGCGGTTGAACCGTTCAGCAAAGGCGTCACTCTGCGGACAAAGGGAGTTGTTCTCGTCTTATGTGCCCCAAGGATCTTCAGGGTTCCTTGAACACACGCGCCTCGAAATTCCGGCCCTGTTCGAGTGAAAATCCCGTGGAACCCCCAACCTTGACACAGCATACTCCACCAGGCCTTGGGCTATATTTTCTACCTTCTGACTAGAGACTGGGAACGCCCCTGGCCACTTGGTGACTTCACTGCAGTGTACTTGTTCCCCATGGCTGACTGTAGTAGAGGTCCAATGAGGGTCGAGTGCCACACGAAGGGTTCACCCACCAAGTATTGCTGTAAATGAGCCTTCTTCCTCCCACCTTTTCCCCCTTCCCTGCAAGGAACACAGGCCTGTCCATATTCCCATACGTTCTGATGCATGCCCACCCAGAAATAACCCTGTCACAGCTCTTAACCATTCTCCTTGCCCCAAAGTAGCCATGGTTGTGGACTGCTTCCAGCACTGTTTTCCGGCATAGGTGTGGGACCAGAATCTGCCACACTAGTTTGGTGCCTGTCTCATTTTCCTATGACCCGGTCACCCAGTGCCAAGCTGTCCCACATTGCCCAGAGTGTCTTGGTAGTAGCACTGTAAGCAGCCACTGTTTGCCAGTCTGGTTGCCTGCCTTCCTGATACCACTGGTACACCTGGTCAACCTCTGTGTCCCTGGCCTGTTTATTTCCCCACGCCATCTCTGTTTCCATTCACACCCTTCTTGCATATCCTTGAGCCTCCTTCTCCTCCTGCCATGTACAATACCTGCACCCCTGTGCTAGGCACGTTCTCCTGGAAAACCCATCATGCCACTCCCGGCAATGCGGATGGGTTTTCCAGGAGAACGTGCCTAGCACAGGGGTGCAGGTATTGTACACAGCAGGAGGAGAAGGAGGCTCAGGGAGATGCAAGAACATTGCCGGGAGTGGCGCCTTTCCAGTATTCAATGGTCAGGATAGGGCCAGTGTTTCCAGCCACCGAGAAATCTGTCCGTCTGGCAGTTTGAAGTTCTTCAGCCACTGTAGGGAAGTATGGTTGGTGGGTAAAGTCACTAGCGCCCCCCCTATCCAGGCCATAAGGACGAAAATGTTCTAGTACCACCGTCAGTGCCTGCAACTCCTTCCTCGTGATAGATTAGTTATGGTCGGATCACCCCAGGCACCGGCTGAAGTAGGGTAGAACCCTCTCTGTATCCCTCTGTTTCTGCGACAATACTGCACGAAGTCCTCACCCACTGGCATCCACATCCACAATGAATGGCAAGTCTGGCCTGGCATGACCCAGAATGGGTGCCTCTGTCAATTCTCGTCTCAAGTCCCTGAATGCGGTCCAGTATGTGCAACGGCCCAGAACGACTGGCAGTCTGGCACAGAGGGTCGGTAGTACGAACAGAATTGCATGAAACTATGCACCTCTTTCACCGAACTGGGGGTGGGCCATGTTTTCCCTGGATCTGTGTGTACTCCCTGCGCCGGATATCGCATACCTCAAGTAAGCAATGCTGCGGCAGAACAGCTCACATGTCTTGGGGTTAAGCTGAGGCCATTAGTCCTGAAGAGCCGGAATACCTCCTTGAGCCAGTCCAGCATTTCTTCGAAGGTCACTGCAACCACCCGTACATCATCGAGGTAAACCTACACTTGGTCCTTCGGATCAGCTTGTGAAGCACCCTGTTCATTGCGCGTTAAAAGGTGGTGGGGGCATAACACAGGCCAAATGGCATGACCGTAAACTGCCACAGCCCACGGGGCATACAGAAGACTGTGGATTGCTCCTCTTCATGGGAATTTGCCAGTCGCCACTCTTGAGGTCTAAGGACGAGAACCAGGAACTTCCCATTGTTGCTTTCAGTAGGTCATCAGTGTAAGGTAAGGGGGGTCCCTATGCTGGATATTTATTATTATTTCTTTTATAACCCTGGATTTATCTCCTGGGTATATACCAGGGGGGACTTTTTACTCAAACGTTATTTCAAACTTAGTCCCATGTAGGCTTCACATGATTATTACCAGAGGTGAAGAGCTAATTCTGGTAGGGTAAGCACATGCAAGCTTTTCAAAGCTTGTATTGGTGCCCACCCGAGATGAGAACCAGAGAGAGATGAGAACTTTCATCCCAAACGGGGATATAAAGATCGGACGCTCTAGTCCACTCGGACACCCCAGTCCCAATGGTACCATCATCATCATGTATAAAATTTACATACAAACAACAATGATGTAAGTGCTGTTCACCATTATACGTTATGTATTGATCTACCTTTTCGGTAGGTAGGTACAGTCCTAACATAGGCACCGGTACAGCCAGAATATCGATGTTTGGATCAAGCTATAATTACGTGTAACCTGGTGGATTTCAAGAAATTGTAATGTAACGGGGTTAGAATATTATGATTTGCTCTAATCGATGTCGCTTCTCTTAAAACCTCGATTCCTTGAGTACCTACCTGTAATTGGGATTTAAGCTTTTTTTCTTCTTCATAATATTTTAATTATAAATTGTGTGGATACCTACTTGATCCCAATCAGGAGCTGTCTCTACTATACTGGTTATTGAATAAGGGTTCGGTTTCGACAATAAAAGTCCTTAGTAAGTTATCAAATCCTTTAATGAGGAGCTTTCAACAGCCCTCTGGCTGTCATTGTCAACTCAACTTCTCAAAGAAGAGATTCAATATGGGGTCTCATCATGAATCTCTTCTTTGAGAAGTTGAGTTGACAATGACAGCCAGAGGGCTGTTGAAAGCTCCTCATTAAAGGATTTGATAACTTACTAAGGACTTTTATTGTCGAAACCGAACCCTTATTCAGAAACCAAATAAGTCCACCCAAAGGAAAGAAGAATTTATACTGGTTATTATATCACTTTTCGTTTCATACTCCTCCATTTGTTTGCTTTGTTCAAATTCCGATTTTAATTCACCCACAAATTAAATTCCGTATCAATACTTTCAGGATTTGATGACGGAGACAGTATTTGGTAGTAAGTCACTCAAGTACGAGTGCAAGAGACTGAAAGAGCTCCAAAAATATGAATTTTGGGAAACAGCTTCAACAAAAATTGGTTTCTCTGTTTCCAGCCCCACCCTTCATACATCTCCCTGAGCCTCCTTCTGCTTCTGCCGTGTACAATACCTGCACGCCTGTACTAGTCATGGTCTCCTGGAAAGCCCATCCTCATTGCCGTGAGTGGCGCCTATCCGGTATTCAGTGGTCAGGATGGGGCCAGTGTTTCCAGCCACCGAGCCACTGGCGCCCCACTTCCCAGGCCATGATGGCTTTTCAGGCTAATAACAGGCTTGCTCTTTTGTAGAAGTTCTTTTTTGTGTGAGGTTATTATTATGATTATTTCTTACACACAAGTTTTACAAGTTCCGTGTTGACACCTGGGTGAGTGTCAAGTGAGTGACCTTTCTCCATCGCTGTGTTCCAGTGACCTTTCTGTCTACATGTTGTCTGTTCTGTGGCTGTTTTTCCTTTTTCGGTTCATATGAAGTGATCCCGAAGAGACTGGAGCCAGTGGCTTCATGTAAGAAGCCAGTAGTCGTTTGAGCTTCGTAAAAGTTGCAACGCAATTCTCAACTCTGAAGCCAAGTCCTACCACCCAATTCAGAAGCGAAATTCATCACTGAATTTTGGGTCCAGCTGCTCACTTTATAGTGACAGCATTTCCGGGAAGGATCATCGGCTTCATCTCCTTGGACAAGGAAAGTTCGATTTCAACCACCTGTGTGAGATTCCGAACGGATTCCGGTCTGGATTGCCTGCTGAACAATCACGAACAGGAGACGCTGCAACCCTCGCGCTTGGGGGCATCACCTCGGACGTTTTCCTCGGATCTTGCAACTCAGGTCGGATTTATCCACATCTTGTGTGTCACACTAACATTCGGGGGAACGATTTGCGAATTATTTAACTTGAATTTTATTTAATATTTCGGTCGAAGAACAATTTAGTTATTTTATCGAATGAAAGATATCTCACTTAATTTAATAGGAACTCCTTATTTTGTTTGTTTGTATTAATTTTTTACCTTCAAATTATATCGACAGGTAGGTACTTATACAGTCATAACTCAATAGCATAAATTGGTTTTTATTTCGACTTCCTTCTCGTATTTCGTATTCGATCTTGTTATCCGCTGTTATTATATCAGATTGGTTTAACACGCCTAAACATAATTTTGGTAGCAGAGCGTGGTTCACAAGTTTACGGGTGGAAGTCGGAATACTTAACCGCACGACAGTGTCTTGCGTGCTTGAATACTCATCAACAAAGGGTAGCAACCTCTGTTTCATACATTTTTCCAGCATCTTGGATATTGAAACAGTAAGTGCTATTGGTCTATAGTTGCTATATCACCACCTTTGTGAAGAGGGACAATAACAGCCTTCTTGAGCATAGTAGGGTAGGTACTGCGAGCGGAGCACTAATATACTGAACTACTTTTTTGAGGATTGTATTAGTAATAAATCCAACTTTAAAAGAAGAAGTGTTTTTGAGCTCTTTAGCAAATTTTATAATTTCTGGCTCAATCACAGATGACATAAAAAGAGAACCGGTTGGAGATTTCATAGTGGTAGAAGATAATTTCTCCAGGGTAGCAATGAAAACAGGTGGGCTCTTAGGGGTATAAAAATGCTATTGCGAATTTTCTGTCCCATATTGGCGAAGTAAGCATTGAACGACTCCGCGATATCGGATCGATTGTTCATGATGACTCCAAGTTCATTTTGACTTTCAAAAACAACTCTTTTCCCCCACTTTTACAGTTGCTAGCATCTTTAAAAGTGTTCCAACCTTTTTAATAACCATTTAAATTAGCTTCTTATAGTTTTAAAGAGATCTTTTATCTTACATTATCTTATAAATGGTATAACATTTACGTTTAGACCAAAAACAAATCTTGATACAAGTAATTATACGTATTTAAATTTCCAATGTTTCAGCTCCAGCTCGTATCGCGTCTTTCTCCTCCAAAGTGTTCAGTGGGGAGGGTTCAGTGCTTTCTCTTCAGTGTCACGCCGTTGGCCTACCAGCACCGGGAAAACTCTGGCGGGACCCCGTGGGCTACGAGCATACTGAACCAAAAGAAAACATCAAAGACATTGGGATCGCAAGAAAGTAAATAATTATTGTCTTTAAATTATGTAATAACTAGCTATACCTGGCATGCGTTGCAATGCCACCCAAAGAAGGAAGGAGTTTTCATTGCCCGGGCGGTTCTACCATAGCCTATAACAACGACACAGCTACCCTGAGTCCGATGCAGAAAGAATCTTACGAATTGGTTCAGATATCTGGCCGTGATTCAGCTTCAACGGGACAATCGGAAGCAGAATTTTATTGTATAATATAGGGTGTAGCAGAAGTCGGTATCTTTTTGATTTTCCCATAACTTTGTTAAAAATAGGTATATTTACATAATATTTTTGTCATTATTTTTGGTAAACATCTCCGATTTAGGTATGGAAGATAATATCCGGCATATGGCCACCCCTAGCCCGATGACATGCGTCTACTCGCTTCAAGAAATTTTGCAAGACTTGCCCACAGAGCAGCTGATCGACATCGGTGATCCCGGATTTCTTCTTTCAGTTCCTCGATGGTCCTGGGTTTATTCTCGTAGACCTTGGACTTGATGTAATCCCAAAGGAAGAAATCCAAAGGAGTTAGGTCACAAGACCTGGGAGGCCAGTTCTGAGTCCCGTTTCTCGAGATGATTCAGTCTTGAAAAGTTTCGCGCAATAAAACCATTGTCGCCCTTGAAGTGCGGCAAGTTGCGCCGTGGAACCAAATTCTGTCAGTGTCGATTTCAGATTGTTCCAATTCATGGATTAAAAAATCTGTTAGCATTTGTCTGTACCGTTCCCCATTGACGGTGACAGCATTCCCACTGTCACCTTCAAAGAAGTATGGCCCAGTAACACCGCCACTCCAAAATCCACACCACAGTGTCACTCTTTTTGGATGCAATTGGTGTTCCTGTGTCTCCTGAGGGTTCTCCATCCCCAGAACCTACAGTTTTGCTTGTTTACAAAACCACTTAAATGAAAGTGAGCTTCATCACTGAAAATGATTCGTTAATGAAAAGCTGGATCATTGCTTTCATGGCCCTGAACCATTCGACAAACCCTCGGCGTTTGGCGTGGTTGGTTGGTTTCAGTTCTTGAACAAGTTGAATTTTGTAAGGAAGCAGGTGTTAATCCTGTTTCAGAATACGATGAACAGTCCTGGGTGAGATACCCAGTTGCTGAGTACGTCTACGAACAGATCTAGTCGGGCTTGCCAAGACTTTATCAAACACGACCTCTTCGTTAATTTCGCTTCGACTTTGGCGAGGACGTCCACTGCGTTTTTGATCAAGTAACGATCCTGTGGCCTCAAATTTTCTTGCGAGTTTCCACACAGCAGCTGCTGTAGGTGCTTCCCCACAACCCATCACTTCGCGAAGTTTGCGCACGGTCACAGCAACCCTTTCACCAGACCGGTAATGAGTTTTGATTACCTACAAACGTTGCTTCATAGTTAAGGTTGCCATGGTCGCTGAAATGTTGGATCACAAAAATTGTCACGGATTATATTATCAAATCGGAGTGATAAGGCTATGGAAAGTTGATAACAACAATGGTGCCTATCGGCCCGCAAAAAGATACCTACTTTTGCTACACCCTATAGTATGATAGATAGAGTTAAGAGGTATAGTGAGTAACGTAGAAACCATAAACGCCTTCCAACAACTGGATGAATATATAGGTACGTACTTACTTACTTTGCCCAAAAAAGGGTGAACTTGTAGTACGTATATTATGAAAACTAGTACCTAAGTAAAATGCCAGCCATCCACGGAGATGTTATCATTATAGATCCCTTTACTAGATCAGGTCAGATTGCCCCGGGAAGCTAACCTTCTGCACCAAAACCAGTCAACAGCTAAGTGCTGATATTTTTTCCAATTCTTCGAGTCGTTAAATCATTTGTAAACCAGTGTAATTTTTAGGTTTTTAATGTTATTTCGGTTTCCTTATTTGTTATTATTAGTTGGTATTCTCCTTTTAATTTATGCCACTACCTACATGCTTTGTGTTTTGAATTTGTAAGTTATTTTTATTTTGCTGTATTTTCATCCGCTCAGGCGAAATTAATTTGTTTTATGGGCTCCGCCAATAATAAATGAATATATTGATTTAAGCAACCCATACTACAATACCTACCTACTGGATGTCCCTTGCTGGATGTCTTTGAATGTGCGAGATACCTACCTACCTTCGCTAATAGGGGGTGCCTACCTTATACCTCACCAATTCCAATTAGCTACATTTTTGATGACTATTTTCAAGATTTCTAAAAGAGCAATTGGATTTTCACAATCAGCACCGCTTGTTATGTCACACACGAACTGCCACTAAACTGAGATACACTCATTTGTTTATATTTATTAAAACAAAACAAAAAAAAGCGCAAGATAGTTATTGTAAAATGGTTCTACTAATTATTTTTATAGAAGAAAGTTTATTTTTTATTATCTGGAGTTTTCTTCATGTTGATTTTTTTTCTTGTTAAAACATGGTAGAACTCTTTTCCCTAACTCTGGCCTGAGCCTACATAGAGGAATGTTCTCCTTTGTCACCTTTTACCTGCACCTACTTGTTTTAGTTGGAGGGGGTGGGGGCAGAAGCCTTGCTGGGATGAATTTTCACAATCATCACTTTAAAAAAAAAAAAAAAATTAAAAAACCTTCGTATTGTGCGCACAACAACTCTGAAGTTTCATTGCATTCGGATGAATGGTATAGGAACACACACGGGGCAAACAAAGAAACATTCATTTTCATCATGTATACATACTTGCCTGTCCGCTCGCTTCACTCACTCACCCCGAGTGGGAGTACCTACCTATAGACTTGCTCATCCAAGTGGTTTAGATGACCTGACTGTAGTCTCGCGGCTTTTATAGTCATACGAATCGATTCAGGCGTTTGGCCATTGGTTGAGCTTCATCAGGACAGACAGTTGAATCCAATTGAAGTTCCTGTTTTCTATTTAGACAGAAGGTTTTTTTTGTTACAGAATCCTATCGGACAACACTCTGATTATCAACCCTATAAGGCCTCAGCACGCCGGTAACTACACTTGCATTGCCAGCAATGTATTTGGAATAGATAACATTGTGTACCAGGTGGTCGTGGTCACTGCTCCAAAAACCCCGGAAGTTGCTATCATGGACATAACAACCAAAACTGTGGATGTTCAATGGAAAGTGACAGCGGATGACGAGCCATTTCTTACAGGTTTGATAAAAACAGCTACCTAATATTTTATTTTTCAGTCTCTGATGTTAACGTTAAATTGTGGATACAGTTACAGCTCCTTCTATGATAATCTCAGGCTAATCACTTTGTATATTTTGATGCAGAGTTCCTAATTCACTACAAAGGACCTGACGAAGATTGGTCTCGAGTGACTTTAGAAGCAGATCAAACGCATTACCGCTTGAAAAAACTTAAATGCGGTACCATGTATGTCATTACTGTACAAGGAGTTAATGAAGTGGGGAAGAGTGACAACAGTAACATAATCGAAGTACGGACCAAAGGAGGATGTAAGAAAAACTCCACTCTTTTGCATAGTTCCATGCAGTGGTTGATCCAGTGAACTGTAGAGTTTTCGCGCAAAATGCTCCGAGCCAATGTGAATTACATTAGAAGTAGCATTTTTATTATTTTTTAAATTTATTTGTTTATTTATTTTTTTTATTTTTTTTAGCCTGTCAGTAGAAATTTTTCTATTTTTCCTCACAGAGTATCGGGTTTTAGGGTGAGGGAGTTCGGAATGGAGGTAGAGTAGAGAGTGGAGGTGTGCTCACGCTACCTGGAAAGGGAACAGAGGGGTTCTGTCCGAACTGGCTCCATGTTATTGCCTAGTGCTTGCGCTTTCATTTCTCCATTTTCTGTTGTTGTCAAATGGGTTTTATACGTGGAAAACTTATTCTCCGCGTGCCTACTTAAGATACCAAGTTGTAGATCTGCGGTGGCAGTGTGTAACATTGATTTTTTTGGGGCGAGAAAAGCCGGAACTAAGCTGTCGTTCTTCACATTTCCAGACTCAGGTTTATAACAAATTTACTTTTTCGTCCTCTCCCTTGTGTGCAGTAGTGTTTTTTATGAGTTCCTACACATATTGGCGTGATTCATTGAAATACAGCAATGCTTTGTAATGTAGCAATTTGTTGTTATTTAGGGTAGATTCCGGTAGAGGTACGTACGTCTATCTCTAATTAATGTTGACGTTTAGTAGGTAAAACCTAACCAACTGTATCTTTCTCCTTACTTACTGCAGTTGCTTGTCTACTAATCACTTCACTACTACTTGCTTTTTTTACTTCTACTTCAGAAAGCTTTGGATCAATGAATGCAATTGGAATGGTTTTCCTCTTCCAATATCCTTAATTTTCTTATTGTTCTAACGAATGCGGCAGTACAACACCTACAAACCTCCGTAATTGTTTATGATGTTAATAAACCTTGTCATGCTATTTAAAGGTAAGCGCACACTAGTGCCAGGGCAGGACGGATCGCCCGTCGGCGGAAAAATGCGCCTGGTTCGGTTCAGTGTGTTTCTTATGGAGACGCACACACCACAGTCGGGGCGGTGCGAGGTGGGGCAGAGCGCATGGAAACGTCGCTCGCTAGGCGTATTTTTCCGTCAGCCCACTGCGATCCGATCCGCCCCGGTAGCAGTGTGCGATAACCAGTCAGATTGTTCGTGAGCAAAGTTTCTATCGGAACTTATTTGTTTTTCTCTCCAATGTTTTTGTTGGTCAAAACGCTGCAAATTATTACACAAGGGATTATAATAATAATAATAATAATAATAAAACTCTTTATTGACCAAATAGGAACAAGGTTCCCGCCGAGCCTGGACAATATTGTTTAATTACTAAAATAATATATTTTTATAAAAACCCAATTGGGGATTTGAAAGTTGAGAAATAACCAGTTAATAAAAAATAAAAATAAAACTTGAATGGTATTAAGAAAAAAGGAAGAGGAAGAAGGAAGAAAAGAAGGAAGGAAAAGGAGGAAAGAGGATTATTGAACGTGATGTAATGAATAAGATACTATTGTTGGGTAAAGTGTTTGAGCAGTGAGTTGGAGATTGCTCCGAGAGTGGGGAGAGATCTGACAGCGAGAGGCAGACGGTTCCAAGCTCTTGCACCTGCCACACGCAAAGAGCAATTAAATGATTTGGTTTTAGCGAATATTTGAACCAGGGTGCACAATCGAGGGGACAACCCGCCAGAAAAAATTCCATAGAGATAAGGGGGGACCTTGCTCGTTTTATGGGCAGCTTGGAAAATGAACCTGTAGTAACGGATGAATAGGTAATCAAAAAGGCCGCAGCCTAATACAGAATTAGTGAGAGAGGAGACATGCCCTCGTGGTTTAAGCTTGTAGATATATCTGATGCAACTATTGAATGCAACTTCAAGTCTCCTCCTAGATTCAGCGTCACATGAATTTACATTGAGGATATCACCATAGGTGAACAGAGGAATAATGAAAGTCTTCACTAGCAGCAAACGGAGATCCTGAGGGGTACTATATGCAAGTCTAGATTATTATTATAATATTATTATTATATTATTATTATATGCAAGTCTAGATATTATTTTCAGTATAGATGCCCCTTCCGCGTAGATCACGGTTTTCTGTCGTCAATACCTAGTAATAGTAAATAATAAAGTTTATTTGCCATCTTCAAGTTGGTACAAAAGCATTTGTTGAAAATAAAACGTATTTCTATACAAAAATGAAATCATTTAAACTTCTTGTGCCCCTATTACCCATATGTAGGGTACATAAGTACATGAGAAACTACCCTCCTGCTCCCCCCCCCCCCCCCCACTCGGAAAGCCCTAAATTGCTGGTACTGGAACCGGCCAGGCAGTTTTATAGTTTGATAAATATGCGGTGGATTCAAGAAGTCTGCCTATTATTATTGTTTGTTGTTATGCATGAATGTTACTTTGTTCAAGTTACAAAAGTGCCTACCCTCAACAAAATCCATAATACTTAACCATCTGTTTTCAAAAAACGTCTGCTAATTCGATTAGGCAGTGTAGCTTCCTTACTTGAATCAAATGAACGTATAGAATAGTTGGGTAGGTTCGTTTTGTTACGGAACCATCTGCGCTCTAACCCGCGTGTACCCTCAAAATTTCAGCTCTCTACGACTATTTTTCGCGTGGTTAGAAGCGTCACAAGGAAACGGTACACATTTCATGTTCGCGCATGCGCAGAAGAAAGTTACAGTACGATTCCAATGCAATTCATATGGAACTATCAAAGTATTATTCCTGATCGACCCTCCAGATTTGTACTCATTTCAACGATACTAAAGGTAGTTATAGGCGTTTCAAGTATTTCACGTTTACGCATGCGCAGACGAAACGATTTCCATGATTTTGAAGCGGGACCATCTGCGATCCAACCCGCGTGTACCCGTAAAATTTCAGCTCCCTACGACTACTTTTAATTGCATAGTTAGAAGCGTTACAAGGAAATGGTCAACATTTCATGTTCGCGCATGCGCAGACGAAAGTTACTGTACGATTTCAGTGGAATCCATGTGGGACTATCAAAGTATTATTCCTGATCGACCCTCAAAGTTTGAACTCATTTCAACGATATTCAGGGTAGTTATTGGCGTTTCAAGTATATTCACGTTTGCGCATGTGCTGACGAAAGTTGCCGTACTTTCCAATGATTTTAGTATGGGACCATTTGTGACCCAACCCGCACCTACCCTTCAAAGCCCATATTGACCATTATTTCGGGTAGTTATGGGCGTTACAATGAATTACCACAGACAGACAGACACGGAACCAAAAATGTTCCTCGATGTCTGAAACGCAAAATGATAGTGGACATTTTCATTTTGGAGAACATAAATTTTTTTTACTCAATCATTTAACATGTTTTATTTGGATGATAATTATCAACATTACAACGATGGTATTGTAATAGGAAAAATACTTCACCACTAGTCATTTCATCACCCTTTGAGGATCGTGCCGTTGAATCCATCCAGCAGCACTGGCAACCGTGGTCCGAGATCCGACCCCGGACAATGGGGAGGGCGGCAGGTCTTCAGTTGACTTGCCGCCCAGTTGATGGAGGGAGGAGGTTTGGCCTCTTCTGGCTGTGCCGTCAGGCGGCTTCTCTCCTCCCCATTGTAGGTTCGAGTTCAGCTCCGGGCCCCACGGCGCCCCCATGGTCGGCCGGCCACACGCTGCGCAGCCGTTCTCCTGAATGTAGACCATATACACGCTCCTCCTGTTAGGACTCGCGTAGTCATCCATTCAAGTATGAACTCTGGGTAGCCCACCCTTTTCAAGTCCGCTGCTGACCCACCATGCCACACACCGCGCCAGGTGATGGTTGCGCCAATCACCTTTATCTGGCCAGGCGGGATGTCTGCCAATCCTGCTGCTGCTTGTAGTAGCTCATCCACCTGGTACTTACGGATCTTGGCAGTATTGACGTCAGCGAGGGATCGGGAGCCAGAGACCACAGAGACGTCAATGATGAAGGCCCCTCTCGGTGTCACCACCAAGAGATCTGGCCGATAACTCCGCTCCACCAGGTTGAAGTGGGGCTCAAGCCACACCGGCCATCCTTTGCGTTGTGCATAAACATGCAACAAGTCCAGGGCAGCATTATGACGGGCGCACCTAGGTCGCACCATGAAGGGGCAGACCTGGAGGACATGAGCAGCCGTTTCATTTATGTTGAGACAACCCATTCGACAGTGATGGGTAGTTCCGGTACGCTGACCCCTTGAGCGCCTCATCCTGGTGGGCAGAGAACCAGAGTGAACCTTCACCAGACCTAGGGATTTCCAGCCGTGTATTCTTGCTGACGGGTTCCTGATCCATGCAGTGCTGGCTCTGGTGTCCCGTGATCTCACCAGTTCTGCTCCATCAGTGGTGCTATGCAGCCGCTGTGCTCTGGCAATCCGACGGTCGAGTCGTGTTGACCATTGTTGTTGCTCACTAGTGTCCTCAAAGAGCTGCATGCGGACATTGCCTAGCCTGTTAGATCTTATTGCAGGTATCTGGGTGAGCAGCTCCATCACGCCCAGGCCCCCATCACCTACCGGTCCGTGGATATACGCATTAGCAGAGTCGAATGGTAGTCTCAGCCATTTTCTGATGTGGCCTCTGATTGCCACATCCATTTGCTTCAGGGTACCCAGCATTGTATTCCCCAGTACCAGTTGATGCGTCATTGATGGAATTCCGTGATCCCGCAAGATCACCAGCTTTTGTAGAGGCTTGAGGGGGGCTCTGTCAATTCTTTCAAGCATGGACGCTACTTTGCTAGCTGTATTGCGACATACGCCCTGGGCTCCAAATGGGACCCCCAGATATGTCCATCGAACATTATGAGGAGAAGCTCTTAGGTATTCACCATCAACGTCAATGGCTAAACCTTCCATTGGCACCACTAGTCGGCCACCTCTTGGCACCAGGGGAAGGTACAGCGATTTTCTGAGATTGAGGTTTAGTCCCACCTGTTCCAAGGCACCATTGAGTGCTGTTACCTGGGCCTGTATTCCTGCCCTCGATGTAGCAATCAATACAACATCATCAGCAAACGCAAGCGAGGACCAACGCCGACCTGCGTGGAAGTATCCCACTCTGGAGGATAGGGCTAACAGGACATGATCCATGACCACATTGAATAGGGTGGATGACAGGGGGTCACCCTGCCTAATGCCCCTCGCGTTCCTCAGCCACGGACCTGCCCCAATTCTTGTTGATCCATTTTGGTAGGCTGCTTCAATGTATTCCACCAATTGCTTGGGCCATTGCCTGGCTCTTATTATGTTCATGATGGCAAAATGAGAGACTCTATCAAAAGCCTTCTCAACATCAAGAACTGCCAGATGTAGCTCCCTTCTCTTGCGGTTGGCTTCCACTAATATTGTATTACACGCTACCACATTCATTGCCAGCCCGTCAACGCCCCTGCGGAGTCCTCTTTGTTGCTCTACGTGAGTAACGGAGGACTCCAATCGTTTTCCTAGGATCTTATGGAATTGGCGTACAACTACTGATGGGACTGTAATTGGGCGGTAGTCTGCTTCTGTTTGCGGCCTATTACTCTTAGGTATCATCGTGGTTCTGGCCTGCAAGAGCATGGAAGGCATGACCCCCCGGCGCATGATGATGTTGAAGAATAACACCCTCAGCCCACAAGGCACAGTCCTCCATACCCCCGCCTGCAGCCCATCAGGGCCGCATGCTGTCTTGGTCGGTTCAGAGTTACGTATGTCATCCTCCGTTACTGGTGCCCATACCTGGTGCATGGACTGGTCCTGCGGGTGTCGCACCACCTCAGCAGTCCATTCCCGGGACGGTAGTGACCATTGATCAGCCCAATAGTTCCGCAATTCTTGGTCTGTATGCCTGGCTTGTGCTCTTCCATTGCCCAGGATATCTTCTGCTATGGCAGTTCTATCCCCATCCCACAGCCTCCTGAACCTAGCAAATCTATCTCTTCTCGTTTCTGGTGGTGTATCATTACTCTGAACGTGGTCCCTGGGCGGACGAGGTGCCGGACCACTGATGTGTGATAGCCAGAGGAGTAGATCATCCTGGGGGTTCTGGTCTTGCACGACCATTCTCGCGGCGTTTATCAGTGGCTGATGGCCTTGGTCTTGTTCTGCCGCCCGTCGAGCCAAGCCAATACCCATAAGTATTGCATTGTCAAACGAGTGCTGGGAAACCTCCTGTTGGGGGTTTGACTGTGCTGGAGTTTCATCATTGGTCTGAACAGGATTCCCACGTAACTGTTCCAGTACATTCCGATAATGTGGTCTTGCTCGAACTGCTTCCACGGATTTGATTGTTCTGTCAACCATTTTGGTGGAAAGAGCTCGGTTCATTTGGGTGTTTGGTATTGAACCCTCCAGCTGAAGCTCCATTGCTGCCATGATGTTCATTTCCTCTTGTGACCAGTATCTGCATCGTTTTGGGCCAGTCTCATCAAGGGCACACTGTTCTGGATGAGCTGATCTAATATGTTTAGAAAGTCCTATGCGTGAGCCAAAGGTTCTTTCACAGTGGCCACATTGATGTTCCTGCATTCTACTGGCCATAATCGGTTGCTTGGATTGCCGCCTCTTTCGCCTTAGTGAACACAGTACATTTTGGGTCCCCTGTTATGTGCTTGGCAGGCTTCTTCGCTGCCTTGCAGGACATGCACTCTATCTCTGACTGCTGCTTCATACAAAGTGCAGCCTTATGACCTTTTTCTCCACAGCGTTTACAACACTCTTCCCCGGGGAGACAAACTGTACAATCCACTGAGCGATGACCCACTCTTGTGCACCTGAAACACCGCAGAACAGGTATGTACGGAGTCACAGGGCATCGGCACCACCCTATGTATAACTTCGGATCGTTCATAATCGCCCTATAAAGCTGGGTTTCCACCTCAACCTC
This sequence comes from Leptopterna dolabrata, assembly GCA_954871275.1. NCBI lineage: Eukaryota > Metazoa > Arthropoda > Insecta > Hemiptera > Miridae > Leptopterna > Leptopterna dolabrata. The sequence goes on along the minus strand of OX940974.1, from coordinate 108,420,570 downwards.
CCAGCTCACCGGACGTCCATCCCCACGCCTGATCATCCTCTTGGGGCTGAATCTAGCCTTGAATGCGTCTAAGTTCATGTTTGGGAAGTTTTGTTCCCGGACAGCAGCCTGGAGTTGCTCAGCTGTCAAGGAGCTCTCCCTTATTCCACCAACAACTATGCATGGTCTCCTTTTTGGCATCAACTCCATTTTCAAACCAGCACCCCCTGCACTAGTATCTGCCATGATCTTCCTGGCTTCTTGAAGGTTTGCTGCTTCTAAAATGACCTTTTTGTCCCGCCCTCGCCTCATGTTAACCAGCTGCCAACCCTTTGATTTAGGGTCCACCTTTTCTGCCAAAGCTTTTTCGACCGCTTCAGATGAATCCATCGTAGTGTTGTTATCAGCTGGCTGGACAACAACAAAGTGCTTGGGCTGTTGGGCAGCCCTTGCAGCCGTGGCGTAAGATTTTATATTGGTCCCAGTCTTTGGGGGGCTGGGTCCGATGCGTGGCCTTGGCTGTGGTGTCCGTGGCCTTGCAGCTTCAGTGTCACGTCTGGGCGCTGGTGTCTGGCTCTGACCAGCCACTGCAGGGCCTATTATTATTGTTTGTTGTTATGCATGAATGTTAGTTTGTTCAAGTTACAAAAGTGCCTACCCTCAACAAAATCCATAATACTTAACCATCTGTTTTCAAAAAACGTCTGCTAATTCGATTAGGCAGTGTAGCTTCCTTACTTGAATCAAATGAACGTATAGAATAGTTGGGTAGGTTCGTTTTGTTACGGAACCATCTGCGCTCTAACCCGCGTGTACCCTCAAAATTTCAGCTCTCTACGACTATTTTTCGCGTGGTTAGAAGCGTCACAAGGAAACGGTACACATTTCATGTTCGCGCATGCGCAGAAGAAAGTTACAGTACGATTCCAATGCAATTCATATGGAACTATCAAAGTATTATTCCTGATCGACCCTCCAGATTTGTACTCATTTCAACGATACTAAAGGTAGTTATAGGCGTTTCAAGTATTTCACGTTTACGCATGCGCAGACGAAACGATTTCCATGATTTTGAAGCGGGACCATCTGCGATCCAACCCGCGTGTACCCGTAAAATTTCAGCTCCCTACGACTACTTTTAATTGCATAGTTAGAAGCGTTACAAGGAAATGGTCAACATTTCATGTTCGCGCATGCGCAGACGAAAGTTACTGTACGATTTCAGTGGAATCCATGTGGGACTATCAAAGTATTATTCCTGATCGACCCTCAAAGTTTGAACTCATTTCAACGATATTCAGGGTAGTTATTGGCGTTTCAAGTATATTCACGTTTGCGCATGTGCTGACGAAAGTTGCCGTACTTTCCAATGATTTTAGTATGGGACCATTTGTGACCCAACCCGCACCTACCCTTCAAAGCCCATATTGACCATTATTTCGGGTAGTTATGGGCGTTACAATGAATTACCACAGACAGACAGACACGGAACCAAAAATGTTCCTCGATGTCTGAAACGCAAAATGATAGTGGACATTTTCATTTTGGAGAACATAAATTTTTTTTACTCAATCACGAATCCAAGGCTTCCCTACCTTTGGTAGTGAGGAAGCAATATTGGAGCGAATAGTGGTGTTCTTAAGCTGCCAGCGAAATATATTTTTCTTTTTTTTAATTATTCTTATGAATGCGACTCTAGAAAATAAATAATACCTTTCCCATATTATGCACCTTATTGTTCTAATGAATTCACCGAAATGCTCCATATTCTTCTAATACATTCACACCCATGTAGAATACCTATTACATACGTAGTAGTTATATATGTAGTAGGTATACGTTTAAAATTCAAAGAGTTGAATAATCGATCTTATTACGTAATTTAAATGAGCAATTTTTTTTTTCATTTGTCAATTAGGTACTTATTCTTTCCCTGAGTACAGTCCTAGGCAGTATATTTCCAAATGTTCATTGCTTGGGTGCCTGCTTGAGATTTCAATTTTGCGGTGGCCGGTCAGATATATAATTATTATTTTGTAAAGAACAAAACCGACTAGTCTCATCGTTGAACTGTTCATCTATCAGTTGTTCGTAGATTCCTCCCCAATATCATCGGAACTCGCCCATTATAATACGAAATGTTCGAGCGGATAAGCGCGTCCATAGGAAAGCAGTGGTGTGAACCTCGTGACGTCACACCCCTTCCCTCCCACCGAGCGTGTGCACACCTCTCTCTACACGGCTTGGGGGTGAACATATTATTTGCATTACCTACGCCAAATCACTATGGCTGTTTTTTGACTGGCAGTTTTTGTTTCGTTGCTTTAAAAGGAGAATGTCGGGAGAAGACTAAGATCGAAAAATTCGCTATTCACTATTTTTTTCCATGTTTTGGCCAACTCTTTGTATTCCACTGGTGAATCACAAATCAAGCGGAACACAGTGTCATGTTCAACATTTTCCTGACGAAGGTAGCGACTCCTCTGCGGAAGTATTCAGAACATTCTCTCAGAAAGACTGATGAATATCAAAATACTGATTGAATTTAGCACCATGCGTGGAATGATGATACATTACGTTCTGTTTTCAGTCGCTCAGTATAGAGCTGAAAAAAACGGCTACATATTGTAAGTGCAAATCCCTTCCTAACTACCTCGAATTAGTGCAGAATCACAAACACACACAAAATCACAAATTGGCAAAAACGCACAAACGGGATGGAAATAGATGTGGACGGCAACACTGTACAGGGTCGTCACAGGTGTGCCGCATAAGTATCGACAACACAAAATCAATAAATCATACCAAATTATCAAAATAAGGTTACCTACCTCAAATAGAAGTATTCATCGTCAGTATTGTTCGGGTGTTTCCACAGTACCCTGATTGATAAATTATTTCTGGCCTGCGGTCTTCAAATATACCAGGATGTTTCCATTTCGTACGTATTCATTTGTATCAGACGCCTTAGGTACTGCCCAAAATATTTGAAACCTCTATTGGGGCCCAGAGCTGCCCAAAATATTTGAAACCTCTATTGGGGAGGAGAGAAGCCGCCTGATGGCACAGCTAGAAGAGGACCAAACCTCCCTCAATTAACTGGGCGGCAATTCGAGTGAAGACTTTCTCAGGCAAAAATCGTCAGACGTTGTGCGGGTTAGCCCCTGTTGTGAATTTCGTCGGACCAGTGCACTCAAACGTGAATTTCATTAATCAAGGATTTCTCAGTTACTTATGGACCTATTTAGCTCAAATTCGGAGGGTAGTTGGGGGTTGCTTCATGACGATTACCTATGAATTTCGTCAAATTGTACCACCACTTTGCATGCAAACGTGAATGTAATGAAACAACGATTTCTCCCTTCCATGATTTGCTCAAATTCTGAGGGTAGTTGGGGGTTGCTTCAAGACGATTGCCTATGAATTTCGTTGCAATTGTATCAGTAATAGCCATTGCGCATGCGAAAACCTGAAATTCGTTGTCAGAGGCAATACTCCAGAACTACCAGACCAACTTTAGTGAAAATTTCAGGGATTTTCCGGGTTAACCCTAGATGTCCCGTATGAATTTCATCGCCGTCGGGCCGATGCTAGCGTGTACGCATGCACAAACGTGAATTTCATGAAACAGCAATTTCTCAGTTCCTATTGGACCGATTTCGCTCAAATTCGGAGGGTAGTTGGGGGTGGCTTCAAGATGATTGCCTATGAATTTCGTCGTGATTGGATCAGTAATAGCCATTGCACATGCGCAAACGTGAATGTCATGAAACAACGATTTCTCAGTTCCTAATGGATTGATTTCGCTGAAACGCGGAGGGCAGTTGGGGGCTGGCTTCCAACGGCGACGATTTATGACGGTTACCTATGAATTTCTTCGTCGTCGGGTCAGCAATGATCACTGCGCATGTGCAAACTTGAAATGTGTTACCTATCCTATCACGCAAAGTAGGTGATTTATTACTACCCTATTTATTTTATTTTTATTTATTTTATTTTTTTTAACCTACTGATTCTATACGTCCATGTTACAGTAAGTGAATGATACCTACTGCCCATCCGACTACGACTGAATCTGAATCAGTAACAACCATCTGTTCATCCCGCCGCACCGGTGCATTGGAGCCCACAGTCCAGGACCTTTTAATACTTAATATCCAAGGAGCTCCTTTTTAATAATTTGTATTCTCTTTACAAACTCCTAATCAAGAAATTTTCTGTTAGTTTGAGATAGGAGTGTTTCTAGTTTTTCAAAACTCCTACTCAAACGCACAGGAGCAACCATTTCAATATTTATGGAGTTTTCGGGGATAAATATCCTGTACTGAATGTACATTAACTTACTAAGAGTTAGGTAGGTATTCAGTGGGAAATACTGGATCAGCCATTGAATGTATAACTAATTAACTAATTTAGGTAACTACTTGCATCCAAAAGTCGCTTGAGATGGATAGGTGGGCGGTAGGTAGGTAGGCAGTACACATTCCACCACCGCCATGTACTGATATGAGCTGTTTTAAATTGTTATTTCAATTTTGTTGGTCAGGTTGATGATTTTTCTGATATTATAGTGAAGAATTCTGTTTTACATAATACCACATCATCCATATTGCTTTTGAATATTCTCAAGCCAACGACCAACCAATAAATAAACTGCTGCTGCTGCTTTGTGTCATTGCTCCAACTTTTGTCAGCATATGCTAAACCTGTTCGAGATGATGTCCAAAGGAGCTACCTACTGTCCCAAATAACCTACCCAAATAAATATAGATGTGGTACTGTGTTCTAAATCCCTATTTATTTGGGCCCTTTATATAGCTTTATAAGCTCTATTTATTTATCCCTTTTCATATATTTATATATTTTTTCCTTAATGGTATCAGTAATAAATTATTCCTTACCGTTTTCAGTGCCTCCTGGAGCCCCAATTGACGAAATCCTGTTAATAAACTCAACTTCCGTCACCCTCTTCTTGGATAGTTGGCCAATCAATGGCTGTCCCATACTGTACTTCGTCATCTCTTACAAAAGCGTTCACCAGTCGTACTGGACCTCAATTAGTGAGAAGATCCCGCCTTCTGATGATTTTCAAATTAATGAACTGGTGCCTGCTACCCGATATAACATTCATGTAACAATGGTGACAGATGCTGGGCCATACAAACATGAATACACCTTCATTACTCGTACAATAACTGGAGGTATCTAATGCTTAATGAATTATTGCTCATCTTAAGTAAGACACTAAACTGTTTCTTCTAGATGATTTCCAAGCACTCTTTTCAAATTCCGAAACATCTAGGATGGACATCTGAACATCTGGGATGGAATTAGCATAGTTTCCTTGGCACATGCCATAGTGTATGCCTTTTCTGTGTTGTGTCGGTTGGTATCAGAATTATTGTTTCAGGGACAGAAATCTACTTTTAGAAGGACGATCTTCCTAAAGTTATAGTTGACATTTTCGGGGTATACTCACTGTGGTGATCTCGTTGGGGTCACCAATGTGGTGGACAGGTAGGTGTGTTCACCACTTGTTGTGAAGGGTGGGTTTTCACGATAGTAGGTCAGAGAGAGAAGGGGTCACCAGAGAGTCCATGAGTTAATTCACGAAATAGGAGCGGAGTGTTGAAGAGAGAGTGGAGGATGAGGAGAGAAGAGTAAGAGGACGGGCTCCTATGGGATTTGTAGACTAACTCCCTGCGGTTTTCACCAACAGCAGGAGTATTTTCGGAATGTGCTCCCCGCGGTTTTCACCAACAGCAGGAGTTCTTTTAGGGACGTGCTCCCCGCGGCTTTCACCAACAGCAGGAGATCTTTTAGGATATGGGAGAGAGGACGAGGGAGAGAGGACGAGAGAGAGGGATTCGACAGAGAGAGAGTGAGGTTCGATAGGGAAAGGGTTGAGAGAGAGGTTCGAGAGAGAAGTCTTAAGTCGGGGATCGAGTCATCGAATACTGAGCAGGGCCAGAAGGGCGAGTATTTATAGGGACTTTCCCCACCCCTCCCTGGTCCACAGTCGACCTTTAAAGTCGGTTGAGGAGGATGGTGGTTGGGGAAACCCCGGGTTGTTTACCAGCTCTCGGCGTTCTCCGCGTTTATTGGGTAAAATCACACGATATTACAGCAGTGGAGTCTGAGAGGGAATCACGACACTCAACATCGGAATATCTATGCTGTTTAGTTGTTGGTATTGCAACAGCAGCGCCAGGGAACGGTGCCAGCGTTGTTTTTCACTGAAAAAACTCAAATTTGGCAGAAGTTTTTCAATAATGGCCAGACGCCGGCAGGACCAGATAGAGCTTCGGCCGGAGATGGCTGTTCATTTTACTTCACTCTTTTTATCAAGTGTATTACCTATGTGTGCATGTTGAGGTAACTACCACATAACTACCTACCTGTAATATAAGCATTCCTATAGCCACAAATGTTTATTTCAGATATTGCTATAATATAAGCATTCCTCATACGTATGTACAGAAGGTGACATTCCTATAGCCATAAATGTTTATTTCAGATGTTGTTCCCGAAGATGCCTCATCGAATACATCAAGTTCAATTCTTTCGGACACGCTAATAGCTCCCTTGGTCTCCGCCATGATTTGTGCAACCCTTGTGTTTGGTTGCCTGACACTTTACGTAAAAAGAAGGTAAAAATAATGGAAAACGATGGAAATCTCAATGAATTTTAAAAGTAAACTAGGCGTAAATCTACTGTCTCGGTAAAACTGCGTCTTGAGACTAAAACGGGTCAGATAGGGTACCGCGGAACACACATAAAAGATTTAGCACGAGTGTAACACTATAAATGCTGTATTTAAACGAAAACTTGTTAATTTGGACACAAGAACGGAAAATGCAAACGAACATCAAATCAGTAATAAAAAGGGGCTCATAAAAAACGTCGATATAAAACAAACTAGAAGTAACGCTAACGCGTAACCCAATTCAAAACGCAAAACGTGTTTATACCTTCTGTGTGGTGCCGAAAGGGGAACTCTGTCGGGGTAATATTAAACTAACACTTCAGACATGACATACTCCCACCTTTTGAGTAGAATGACTACTCAAAACACAAGTTTGAAAATCACAAAAGCCACAAGTAACGTTTCTCAAAAACTGAATTTAGAAACATACATCATCAAAAACAAAGTTTCAAACTAAAAGAAATATATGCCCCAAAACAAAGCTTTTTCTTCAACAGGTATTTACAAATCGTGGCAACCACAGCACAAATTACAAGCATAAGTTACCATCTGTCTCTCCATAAGTCCTAAGCGTGCCAAACAAATGAAACATAACATGATTAAACATTCAAATTTCAAACATCAATATAGACTTCAACAGAGTTGAACATTTTCTTACAACTTCACAAATTTCAGACTATAATAATTTATGCTAATCACAGAACCGAACTGGTAAATTAACTTTACGACCACAACGCGTTTGCACTTCACATTTCTTAGGACGATTCTTTTCAGAAGTCTGAGTCTCTCCATGGATGTTCAAATTGAGACAATCATCTTCATTTGAATCTTCTTGGCTCATCTCTTTGAGAGCATTATGAGATGATTCATTCTCTGTAGTTGAGTCCTCCATCAGCGGGATCTCCAGAGGGAATATCCTCTGGACGGGACGCGTCAAGATGCCTTCAGTAGTCTTCAGCTTGACAACTCTGCAGTGGCCGTCAGGGCCGGTTATCAGTTCTTCTACGATAGCAAGAGGCCAATCAATGCGTTTCTTGTTGTCGGTTCCAACTAACACCAATTCTCCCACCATAGGCTTCCGGGTATTTTTGAAGGGTTTCATAGAGAGTTTGAGCTGACCAAGATACTCGGTTCTGAAACGCTGGCGGAGATTCTCTTTGGTCTCATTGCGACGCTGAATCCTCTTCTTAAGGCTTGACAAGTCAAGGTGTTCAAAATCAGGAACACCTGTTTCTCTTAGATCACTAAGAAACATTTGTGGTGTAATGGGCACAGGTTCGCTTGGGTCATCGGAAACATAGGTGATTGGTCGAGAGTTTATATAAGCTGCGCACTCACAGACAACTGTGGTTAGCTCATCCAAAGTCAATGAAGCTCTTCCCAGAATTTTCTTCAAATGTACCTTCACGATTCCAATGATCCGTTCCCAAAATCCTCCCCACCATGGAGCACTGGGTGGATTAAACCTCCATTCAATTTTGTCAATGGAGCTGACAGCTGCTACATTATTCCAATCAATGGTACTCAAAGTATTGGACAGACCACGAAAATTTGTACCATTGTCACTATAGACAATTGTTGGTCTTCCCATCCGTGAAATGAATCTCCGGAAAGCCAACATGAATGCCTCCGTTGAAAGAGAAGTCACAATATCTAAATACACAGCACGGTATACAGCGCAAGTAAAAATGCAAATCCAGACCTTTTCACCATCTTTCAGGAACAGGGGTCCAGCAAAATCTGTACCAGTGACTTCAAAAACATGGGCGTCTCTTACACGATTCTCTGGCAACGGCGGTGACTCTACATCCAGAGATTTTGCTACCACTCGCTGACAATTTACACACTTTGATGCAATTTTCTTCACCGCTTGTCGGCCACGAACAATCCAGTACCTCTCACGAAGAGCGTTAAGCAAACCTTGACCAATGACATGCCCATTGCGAATATGAACGTCCATCATAAGTCGCTCAACCAAAACATGGTCTGCAGGCAGAATAAATGGAGCTCGGAAATCCTCAGAATCCTTTCGTGCCCATATCTTTGTTCGTAGTCTAATGAGCCCAGCTGCGTCAACCTGAGGTTTCAGTTTCAGCAGTTTCCGATCCTTTATTCCATCAAACGACTCGTCTTGTATGATCTTCAGGACAAGCCTCTCTGCTCTTGAAAGCTCATTGACCAACAGTGGTCCAGAAAACTTGAATTTCCTCGAAAATTTATTGAACAAAAATCTGATGACCCATGCAACAACACGAACAATAGAATAATATTGTGTAAATCTCTGTGACAAGACAGCTGAGCAGAAAACAGTAGGTTCTTGGACAAGGGCAACTACAGCTGACTTTTTCCTCTCCTCCATCACTTCTTCTTCATTGAAAGAACCTGGCATTTGCATGGGCCATTCAGTTGAAGGTAGCTTCAACCAAGGTGGGCCCTCCCACCATGAGGACTCGGCCAACTTCTTTGGTCCACAGCCACGACTCAATAAATCAGCTGGGTTTAAAATACCAGGTATGTGATACCAGCTGTTTCTATCTGATAATTTGCGAATTTCAGACACCCGGTTGCATACAAAAATATTCCAAGGTTCCTGTCGATGGATCCATGCGATCACGGTTGTAGAGTCACTCCAATAGAAAGATCTAGGTACAGATAGTTCATTCTGGACGCTCCAAGCAAGTCTAGCGCCCAAAGTTGCTGCAAGCAGTTCTAGTCGAGGGATTGAGGTTTTCTTGATGGGAGCTACTCGAGTGCGAGCACTTACTAGGTGAATAAAAACATCCCCCATCCATTCAACACGAAGAAAAACCACAGTTGCATAGGCTGACATACTTGCATCACAGAAGGTATGTAACGTTAGCTCAACATCTTCTGACCAGTAGTGACTAAAACAACGATTCAGCTTGATAACTTTCAAGAAATTAACTTCTTCTATCCACTGTGTGAACTGGCTCCTGATATCCTTGTCCACCTCAGAGTCCCAGTCACCACCGTCTGTCCATGTGCGTTGTACAAGCAGTTTTGGTATCAAGGTTGCTGGAGAAGTCACACCAATAGGGTCGAAAATGCGTTGGGTAGCCGAAAGGATTGTTCTCCGAGTCACAATATCACTGTGGAAAGCTTCAAATGCACCTACATTGATAGCCAATCTATCAGTTTTCCTGTCCCAGATCAAACCCAACACCGATGTGTTAGTGCTTTCCATTAGAGTCGGATCACTGTATTCCCAACCTCTCAAATTGAAACAAGCTTCAGCAAAAATTGATGTGGATTGTAAAATGAAGTCTTGGGCTTCTTTCTGATTTGACACACTGCTCACAACATTGTCAACATAAAAGCTTCGACGTAGCTGTGAAAATATATCAGGTGAGTATGACTTGATAGCCACCTTGGAAAGTTCTTCTAGTTTTTGCAAATGGTGTTCAATTACGATCCCTAGAAGAAAGGGGCTGCTTGAAACTCCAAAAACAACACGTTTGTGTCTAAAAATCTTGATGGTCCCATCTTCTTCTTGCCATAAGAACCGCAGAAAATCCCGGTCAACTGGAGCAACAGACAACTGCAAAAATGCCTTCTTTATGTCTGCAATGATGCCAATCTCATTCGAACGAAATCTCATTAAAATAGAAGGTATTTGCTCGATCAAATTCATTCCTGTCTCAAGACATTGGTTGAGAGACGGGAAACCTTTCACACGACATGAGGCATCAAAAACGGGTCGTATTCGGGTTGTACTCCCTTCTTTTATCACAGGTCGATGTGGGAGGTAGTGCCCAGCTTTCCATTCACTGGATGGCACTTCCTCTATGATTCCTTCCCTAATCCAATCACAAAAAACATCACCATAATCTTTCATTGACCCAGTACTTCTAAGTTTCCGGATTGTAGACTCAAGCCGTTTTGAAGCAATCTCAAAATTGATGGGTAATGGCGCGTGATCGTCAACCCATGGCAATTGAACCTCATAGCGCCCATCATCCAATACACAAACGGTCTTCAAAAAATGTTCTTTTACCGCCAGATCTCTCTGCTCACGACTCTTCTTCTCTACAGGATCCTCAATACCAAGAATGTCAACTCGCCAAAGGTCGCAAGCTGTCATATCAGTACACAACGCTACTATGTTGGTCTTGCAGCCCAATCCAGATTCAGCCAACTTGCCCATAAGCGTCCAACCAAGAGCTGTCTCCATGGCAACAAGTCCGCAAGACAGAACCTCTCTCCGTCCTGTCCAAAGTTTTCCAGCAATATCTGCGCCAATCAATATGTCAACTGGACCGTCTCCTTCATCTGAGAGCTTGATACCCCTCTGTTTCAATTCAGACATCCAGGGTCCCTGAGGTGGACCAGGTATTGCATGACATATTGTAGCAGTATCTAGAACATCAAAATTGCAGTGGTACGCGTTGCCAAGACTGGACAGTTTTATTTTAAAACAGTGGTGCACCTGTGGGGCTGAGGCACTACCACCAAAGAGGGCATGCACCAGGGTTTCTTGGCGAAGCGGCTTAAAACCAGCTAGTTCCACAATGCGACGGGTAGCATAAGACCTTTGTGATCCACAATCAATTAAAGCACGTGCAGAGACCTCTGAATCGCCCCTGACCTTGACTTTCAAGGTTTGAAGTAAGACAGGAGAATATAAGTGGTTTGTAGCAGATAGGTTATTTTCAACTTTGGTAGTCTCTGAAATGATTGGTCCAACATTAACCTTCCTATCTGCGCATAGAAGAGGATTGTGTTTCAATCCGCAGATAACACATTTGACAAAAGCTCTACACTTGATTTTACTATGGCCTTTTCGGAAACAGAGGAAACAATGCCCATTATTTTGAAGTTTCTCCCTGATTTCTTTGGCACTCAAACCATGAGATTTTAAACAGGAGTCTGACGAGTGGGAGTTAGAACAAAAAATACAACTCACTTTGCCATCAGGGGATTTTACGTTAATCAATGCAGCAGCTGTAGGAGTAGAGCTCGTGGAGTTACTATGGTTTGCCTTGCTTGAATCCTTCTTGTGAGTTTTCTGGTTGGATTCCATGGAAGAGAATGTGTCCTTAGCAAGGGCCAACCTCTCTTCGCTCTCGACTTCCTTGCTAAGGAACTTCAGAAGATCGTCTAGGCGCCCTTTCAAGTTGGCTGATGCTGCTGGGTCCTCTTGATCCATCTTTGATGAACGTTCGCGCTCCCAATGTCTCGGGATTTGATCTGGAAGAGAAGATTCCACCAGCGGCAGTAACATATTCGAGAAATTATCCTTCACTACACCCAGAGATTCAAGGGCACGTAACTGGGTCTCTAAACGGTCATACAAACAGCGCAACGAGAGCTTAGCACTACCAGTGGCTTGAATTAGAACCAATTTCAACAGTTCACGTACATAGAGTTCAACTAGCAAATCCGTACGGCCAAATCTCTTGGTAAGCGTCTCTATCGTCTTGGGATAATTCTCAGCTGAAGGCGGATAACTCTCTAAGAGTTCCCTAGCAGGGGAACCTTCCTTAGTCAACTGCAGTAAATAAAGAAATTTATCTTCTGGATCCAAGTCCTCATCCTCATGAATTGATTTGTACATGGCCCAGAAACCAATCCAACCATGTAGACTCCCATCATATTGTTTAGGTGCATGTTTAAAAAGCTTCAAACTTCGGGGTTTCTTTCTGCCTACAGTGTCTTGCGAACCGGCTTCACTGAGTGCTGCTTCGACCTTGAAAAGCTTGTCTTTTCTATGACATATGTCGAGCCACTTACTGCGATAAGCCTCAGTATCATCAAACTCAGCGTCTAGGTCTTTGTTTGATAAATCCAATCGAAAGATTATTTCGCTTACCTGAGTATCAATCCGGGATAGACGTTCAAACCTGTCAGCAGCAATGACGAACTTCTCCTCAAATTCGTCAGCTGTCGGGAACTTCGACGTTTTACCATCTAGATCAAATTCGAAAAGTCCAACAACAGCATTGTAAGCAATTGTAAAAAGTCTCCTCAATTGCTTCCTGTTCGCGCTCAGCAAAAGATATTCTTTCTGCGTCTCCTCAGTCATGATAAAACAACCTATCTTTCCCCACAAGGGATGCCACAATGTCTCGGTAAAACTGCGTCTTGAGACTAAAACGGGTCAGATAGGGTACCGCGGAACACACATAAAAGATTTAGCACGAGTGTAACACTATAAATGCTGTATTTAAACGAAAACTTGTTAATTTGGACACAAGAACGGAAAATGCAAACGAACATCAAATCAGTAATAAAAAGGGGCTCATAAAAAACGTCGATATAAAACAAACTAGAAGTAACGCTAACGCGTAACCCAATTCAAAACGCAAAACGTGTTTATACCTTCTGTGTGGTGCCGAAAGGGGAACTCTGTCGGGGTAATATTAAACTAACACTTCAGACATGACATCTACAGTAGATAATGAGTAAGTAAATAGTTGGCATGAGTAGGTAGGTAAGCAGAAGCCAAAAAAATATTTATGGATGCTCAGAAAGATAAGAACATGAAAATATTTCGGAAAGATTGGATAAAAAAATTTCTTCATTGAAAATTTAATTATTTCCGAATAGTAAGTAGTTAAGTGCATTAATTTAAACATTTCAACATTAATGTTAACGGTGGTATGCTCATATTTTTGTGTCTGAATTCACTGAACACCTACAAACCGAAAGAGCCATTCATTAATAAATTGCTCTTGTAATGATCCGAGTGATGAGTCACTGCACAGGTTGAGAAGGATAATACTCATATATCCCGCACAAAGAACACTACAATATTACTTTTATTAGGTTATTAGATGAATAACACAATGGTGCAATGGGAGATTGAATCGCGTACAAGGTGCTATGGCTGGCTCAACCGGAGGGCGATTTCCTGGGGGGAGTTCGGGAAAACTGGGTCCAGCTGACCAAAGTAGTTCTGGCGAACTGGCTCGTAACATCACAGCCCCCTATGAGGGCACCTGTCCTCAGGTGTGTATATGAAATTCAGCCTAGATGTGAATCAGAATACACTGAAACACATTGAAGCTAAACTGAATAACACACAGCAGGGTGGAAGTAATTAAAAGCAAGTAGAGATCTTTGAGTTCATTCAAAGTTTGGGAACAGTGGAGAGTATTGATTGATATTCTTTCAAAACGTTGTAAATGGTATTCACATCCACAGTCGAAGAAGAGTAAGCTGTGAATATCTTGGGATATACTTCCCATGGCAGCAAACACCAGATGCAGATTAGAGATTCCTTGGAAATATTTTGGAACGTCTTGAGAATTGTCTGCGGGAAATAAAAGGTTTACTTTCCGATTGCAGTCCATGCCTCCAACCCAATGGATAGCAGAACTTGCGCCCTCTGATGAAAGTTCGACGTTGTTCTGAAACAGCATAGTCATAAAAACTTAGCATACAACACTGAAACATGATAATTACCATGGAATCCCTTAATGGGAATGTATTAAAGTCCGTGAACATACCGCTGCGCCAAATGTAATGTTCCAAGCATTGATTCAAGGTTAAGAAGGATGATACTCATACATCCCGCACAAAGAACACTACAATATTAATTTTATTTGGGTATTAGATGAATAACGCAATGGTATAAATTTGTAGGGTCCCAAAGTAAACCTCCCAATCAGTATTTTCAGGTTTCATGATATTTTGATTTATTATTGGGCCAATGTATAAAACGGTGAAGCCATACTTCCCCGTATCAAATTAGGAGAAATTGATGCACCCCAATGTTTGGTTAATGCTCAAAATTCATATTCGTTCGTACACATGACCAATTCTGCAGAACATCATGTCACAGCTGTTCTAAAAGCACCCGTTATTGGCGAACCAACACTGGATTGTTTAGCCTTCTCCGAAACCCAACAACATGTTCAACTTTCTGAAGAAAAATCCATCTAACCTAAGGTAGATCTGACTAACAAAATTAGACTCGATCACATGAACGACCAAGAGAAACTGGAAATGACTAAAGTCATTAAGGAATTCTCTGATTTTTTCAAGATGACGATGAACCTTTAACCTCCACCAACCAGATCCAATATCACATCAGAACAGCCGATGAAGTACCAGTATATTATGTAAAGCCATATAGATACCCATGTATTTACAAAAGTGAGGTGAAGCGTCAAACCGATGAAATGGTGAAACAAAATATCGTATGACAGTCAAATTCCCCGTACAGTGCCCCTCTATGGATTGTATCAAAGAAACTTGACGCCACGGGCAAAGCCAAATATCGTATAGTAATATACTATCGTCGGCTTAATGAAAAAACTATTCCAAATAAATTTGTACTTCCTAATATTTCAGATTTACTTGGCAAACTAGGCAGATGTCAATATTTTACTTCACTTGATGTCAAATCAGCTTTCTTTCAATGCGAGTTAGATGAATCATCCATTCCTAGATCAGCCTTCTCTACGGAGGACAATCATTACGAGTTTCTCTGTATGCCATTTGGACTAAAAAATGCTCCTCCGACATTCGAGAGGCTGATGAACAATGTTCTTCGTGGATTGCGAAACGAGATTTGTCTAGTTTATATGGATGACATTTTAATCTGTAGTGTACAAGTATTCAAGAACATGTTGACAGACTCAGAGAAATTTTCAAAAGGCTCAGGGAATCCCATCTCAGAATTCAACTGGACAAAACCGAATCTCCGCAAAGAAGTAGCTTTCCTTGGATAAGTAATCCCGCTTGAAGGCATACGACCAAGCTCCCTCAGAATTGAGGCAATTAAGTTTCCACTCCCCAACACTAAGAAAGAAATAAAACAATTTTTAGGGCCACTTGGCTACTACCGAAAACGTATTAATAACAAAGCTAATCTAACTAAACCCGTCACTAACTGCCTAAAGAACAAGAAGAATTCTGTCAATTTCAGTAGCCATGAGTACCAAGAATGCTTTGAACATTGTAAAACACTGCTTATGAATTCCCCCATACTGCAGTACCTAAACTTGGAGAAAGAGTTTAATGCCACGTGCGATGCCAGTAACTCTGGATGCTGCCCTTAGTCAAATACACTATGGTTCCGATCTTCCCATTGCCTATGCAAGCCGTACGTTAAATGACTCCGAACAAAAGCTGGCTGCCATAGAAAAGGAGTTACTAGCGATCCTTGCGTTAAAATCCTTCGAACTGTATCTTTAGGGAAGAAGATTCACTCTGTATATGGACCACCGTCCTTTACAATAGGTCTTTAGCCTTAAGGATTGCTCGTCCAGATTATTTAGATGGAGATTGAAGCTAAGTGACTACGATTTTATTATTAAATACAAACCAGGATCATCAAACAAAGTAGCAGATGCCTTGCCCAAAATCGAACTAAGTACTTGACAATGGAACTGAACAGACTCCTGGTCCCTCTACTTAACTTCAACCCCAAAACGCCTAATTCAGTGGATACCGATAACATTTTAGACACAATGATTGGTGGCGAACCATGAGTGTATTCTGAAAAGGCTTCGATTATTGTTTGGAATTTTACTCCATCTAAAATGAGTTTATCTACATGCAGGGTTTCGAGTGGGCTAAAGGGGGTTGATGGGGTGATATTAATTTTAGGCTTGATCAGATCCCGATCGTCAGTATACAAGTTCGCAGTGATTTATAAGATGCTGAATAGTTTTCAGTTGATTGGACCAGAAATAGGTTCGTCTGATCCTTTTATAGGTCTCTGTGATTCCGCGATGATTAGTTTTCCCTTGTTGATAGTTCGAGATTGTCTTCAATCTCATCTTCCGTTCTATGTCAAGGACAAATTCCGAGTACTTGGTCATTTGGATGGCCGATTCTTGAAAAACAGTCATCATCGTACTTGCGAATTATTTTCACCATTTTTTAAAGCAAGTCGAATAGTTTACAGTTGGTCTCACCTCTCACGTATTCCTTAATGAAGCTGATGACATCGCTTTCGAAATTCGTTTTAGATAACTCCACGGTGATTCTAGTGTTGATGGTTTTGTTATTCTTACGGGTTGGAGTTCCATTAACGTCTTCAATAATTATTTGTTTATGACCGTGGTTTACTGGCCCTTCCGTGATAGGGATGACAGTATTGTGTTTCCTTTGGTGTTCGAATGGATGGTAGAATTTGAGTAGGAAGCTTGATTTGCTATCAGGGATTGATTTTGGGAATCTTGATCATCCAGTTCGAGTATTATTCATTCTATGAACTCCAGAATCGTCGATGTTTAATTGTTTGCCACCAATTATTGTGTCTAAAATTTTATCGATATCCACTGAACTAGGCGTTTCGGGGTTGAAGTTTAGTAGAGAGGCCAGGAATCTGTTCAATTCCATTGTTAAGTGTTAGTTCGATTTTGGGCAAGGCATCTGCTACTTTGCTTGATGATCCTGGTTTGTATTTAATAATAAAATTGTAGTCACTTAGCTTCAGTCTCCATCTAAATAATCTGGACAAGCAATCCTTAAGGCTAAATATCTATTGTAAAGGACGGTGGTCCATATACAGAGTGAATCTTCTCTGATAATGATCTGGTTTGAAGGATTTTAACGCAGAGGATCGCTAGTAGCTCCTTTTCTGTGGTAGCCAGCTTTTGTTCGGAGCCATTAACGTATGGCTATGGGAAGACTGGAACCATAGTGTATTTGACTAAGGACAGCAGCCTGAGTTACATTACTGGCATCGCACGTGACGTTGAAATCTTTCTCAAAATCTGGTTATTACAGTATGGGGGAATTCATAAGCAGTGTTTTACAATGTTCAAAGCATTCTTGGTACTCAGGGCTATTGAAATTGACGGAATTCTTCTTCTTCTTCTTCTTCTTTAGGCAGTTAGTGACGGGTTTAGTTAGATTAGCTAAGTTATTAATAAATTTTCGGCAGTAGCCTAGTGGCCCTAAAAATTGTTTTATTTCTTTCTTAGTGTTGGGGAGTGGAAACTTAATTGCCTCAATTTTGAGGGGGCTTGGTCGTATGACTTCAAGCGGGATTACTTATCCAAGGAAAGCTACTTCTTTGTGGAGGAATTCTGTTTTGTCCAGTTGAATTCTGATATGGGATTCCCTGAGCCTTTTGAAAATTTCTCTGAGTCAGTCAACATGTTCTTGAATACTTGTACACTACAGATTAAAATGTCATCCATATAGACAAATCTCGTTTCGCAATCCACGAAGAACATTGTTCATCAGCCTCTGGAATGTCGGAGGAGCATTTTTTAGTCCAAATGGCATACAGAGAAATTCGTAATGATTGTCCTCCGTAGAGAAGGCTGATTTAGGAATGGATGATTCATCTAATTTGCATTGAAAGAAATCTGATTTGATATCAAGTGTAGTAAAATACTGACATCTGCCTAATATGTCAAGTAAATCTGAAATATTAGGTAGTGAAAATTTATCTGGAGTCGTTTTTCATTAAGCCCGATAGTCTGTTACCATACGATATTTGGCTTTGCCCGTGGCGTCAAGTTTCTTTGATACAATCCATAGAGGGGCATTGTACAGGGAATTTGACAGTCGTATGATATTTTGTTTCACCATTTGACGCTTCACCTCATTTTTGTAAATACTGGATATCTACATGGTTTTACATAATATACCGGTATTTCTTCGGTTGTTCTGATGTGATGTTGGAGGTTAAAGGTTCATCGTCATATTGAAACTAATCGGAGAATTCCTTAATGATTTTTATTTATTTCCAGTTTCTCTTGGTCGTTCATGTGATCGAGTCTAATTTTCGTCAGATCTACCTTCGTAGATCTGACGTAAGTTTGATGGATTTTTCTTCAGAAAGTTGAACATGTTGTTGGGTTTCAGAGAAAGCTAAGCAATCCAGTGTCGGTTCCCCAATAACGGGTGCTTTTAGAACAGCTGTGACAGGGTGTTCTGCACAACTGGTCATGTGTATGAACGCATATGAATTATGAGCACTAACCAAACATTGAGGTGCTTCAATTTCTCCTAATTTGATATGGGGAAAAAATGGCTTCACCGTTTTCTACATTGCTGACCTTGATTCTTACTTGCTGGATTGATCTAGCGTCTATACTGAAAGACTGTAGCGTTTGGCGAATTATATATTATATATTAGTAAATATTAGTAAACAACTGCGCAGATAGATTAGGTGGTGTTTGTAAAACATTCCTTTTTAAATCAACATTAGCCTTAATTACTTTAAGGTCATCAAGGCCCAATAATAAATCAAAATTATCATGAAACTTGAAAATACTGAATGGGAGGTTTAATTTCGGGACCCTAAAAATTTCACCATATGGCTAACTTCTGAGCAGGGATGGCAAACTTCTGAGGTTCCGTGAGCGGTTCTTATAATTTTGGAGTCAGGCTCGATTTTCGCTGGAAAATGTCTGTTGGCGATTTCAGGATTTATAAAACAGCGATAGCTACCAGTGTCAATTAAAATTTTAAGATTGGGTTTCGGAAATATTATAAACAGTAGCGAATTATTGCTCGGGAAATGCATCAGGTCGATGAATTCCGAAGGCTGTTTTCGTCTAAAAAGTCATTAGTTTGTTCTGTGGCCCAACTGTTGAACTGGGTGTCACTTTGCTCATAATCAGGTGGATGCTCTACCTGATAACCGGGGAATTCGTCTATTAGACTCTGGTTAAAATAACGGGCGTCTTGCGGTTTCAAAAGCGGTTCTGAGGATCCATCTCCTGAGCTGTGATGAGCTGTATTTGGAACGGTTGTTTTGAGATTTTAGATTGAAATTAGTATTTCTATTTGAAATTGACGTGGGGGTGGGCCTTTGGTCTGGTTCGATCCTGCTTTTCCGTGATTTCAAGAATTTTGGGGTTTTGGGAAATTGGATTTTTTGCATACACGACTTGGGAGGTTTTTGTTTGTTAAATTGGGGATTCTCTGAAGGGAGTCTTACCGAGTTTTGACTGAAACTGTTCGAGTAAAAAGGTCTCTGTTGGTACTGAAGAGGGGTCCTATAAAAGTTCTGATTGTTCGGCCTAGGAGCGTCTTGTTATTACTTGACTAATCACTCTCTGACCAGAAACGGCGCGGCGTATCTGTTACCGAGTCGCAACCTTGCCACCGGCCTTTAAATCATCACGCAGCATTGATAACGCCGATCCCAGGTTGGCGGGTGACTTGGTTCTTAGAAGGGAACTGAGAGGTTCTGCAATTCCATGTAGGAAAACTCGTAATGCCAAGTTTTGCATGTGCGGGATTAGTTATTGACCAGTGTCTCCCATGTTCATTTGAATATACGGTACTTGCGATTTCAGGACTTGGCTAATTCTGTCGTGGAAGGCAAAACATTCTTCTTGTTGGGTCTGTCTCGTTTTTGTTAATTCAATAGAGTGTGCGTGTCTCTTTTATTGCTATAAGTTTGCAATAAAGCCTTTCTTATCTCTGGATACGATTCTGTTGAATTTACATAAACCTAGTCTGCAATTTTTTGGCCTGTTTTGGAGGTGAATGCGTCTAAGATTATATCGTTTTGGAAATTATCAGGGTTTTGCCTATCGTGATATCTAAGGTAAATTTTCTCACATTGTTTGATGAATTTCGCAAGTATGAGGGGGTTCGGCGTTGAATTGAGGAATCAAGTTTTCGTAGTCCCTTCTATACTCCGGGGGTCCTCTTCTAGGGATGATTCTGGATTATGAGGAGGGTTGGAGGGAATTCTTCGAAATCTTGCGGGTCGCTTGTGTCGATGCCTTCGGGGATAGGCTGTAGGGCTTGGTGTACAAGTTCGGCTTCATTGGGTTACTGGTGGGGCAGAGGGATTTTTATTTTTTGTTTTATTTTTAGAGTGAGTTACCGGTGAGGTGCTTACCGGTCTAGTCAGCTCTTCTTGCTAGTTTCTTGAAAATTAGTCTTCTTAGTTTCAATTTCAACTACGTCACTATTCTTCTTCTTAATTTCAGTAAGCTGGGGTCGGGTTTTAAGTCCGACCTACTAAGAGAGATGTGGGGCGGCATAAATTTTCAGTAAAATATTCACTTTCACTACTTCAGTCCGCACAGGGCAGCATCGTCTCTTGCGAGTCTCGCCTTCCATAGATGTTGATGTTGTGATGCTCACCCGAACCTAATCTCTCGATATGCACTCGTGAACGTTCACTGTCTGAATTCTTGAAAAGAAAAAGTTCCGAGATGTTCTTTCGCGAAACCGAGAGTGTCCTACTGGCTGCACCAGCTGGGAGCTTGAAGAAATTAGTTTTTTTTAACTCTTAAACTTTATTAACACCAGCGAAACATATAAATCGGTTGAAAAAGGACAGAGTAACGTTCTGTGTGACGGGATAGACGAGACTGCCTCGCGAACGGCTTAAGTCGTATTTATGGGTTCGGGATGCTTAATAAGCGGGAAAAGTGAGTATAAGCAATATTGCTGTTCTAACATACCTATGTATATATAAATTTTTGCTAAAATCTAGGGATGCATTCAGGATGCTCTGAAACGGATTTGCCTATTAAAAAAGTTTCAAAAATTCATGTTCTGAACATTTTGGACCCGCTAAAAACGCCAGAAATTCGAGAAAAAAGGCAGGTTACACAACTTTTCGAAGCAACCAGATGAGCGCCTGGTGCAAACTGAAGCTTGCAGTGGACGACCCCTGTACAGCTCGTTGCCCCTTGTATCGTCGAGGCTCATGTAGCGCAAAACACGTCACTGCTCGAATAAAATTCCAGTGGACGACCACACTTATCTTAGGACAGTGGGTTGTTGTCAAAATTCTCAGGATGAAATCTACTTTCATTGAAAAAAACTAAAAGTAAATAAATAAATACATGCGCATACCCCATGGCAGTATATGTATAAACCATCCATATTTTACAGCCACTCATGCAAAAGTTTACCTACCCGTTAGTTCAGCTAGAGTTTCAGTTATGATCGTTGAGCAGACCAGAAATGATAAATGAATTTTAGAATTTTTTATCTTTTCTCCAGTAACAGTTTCAAGATCATAGTTGAAATATTGAACATGAAGCCTTGAAATGTGCAACATTCGGTTGGAGTCAATACACTTTTTCCGCTGTTAGTGAGGAACTTGCGTCCATCTGAAAATCTGTATGAAACCTTTTTTTCTCTCACTAGACCACCTACGGTTCATGAAAATGTGATCAAGTATGGATAAAAATGTTGTTGTAATAATTAAAATCGAATTTGGAAATCGGGAGTAGGGGAAGCTGCGCAAAACACTCTGTAATTGGTTGCCGAACATGTGACGTCACAATTCTCTAATCCCAGGGGGACAAGGCAATTTCCATGCTCCTTATCAACTAACAACTACCTACATTCATGTAACAAGTTTCCTTTTCATTATTTTCTGCGATGCTTTAACATTTTCTACACAACAGACGCGACAACAATGCATTATCATACTGTATAACAAAAAGAAAATACCTCAAAGAAGAAGAAGAAAGGAACCAACAGCCAAACAAAAACAAAGTTGGACGTTATGTGCATGCAGAAATCAGAAGTTCACGGTGCTATTCCTTCATATTTTGTTGTTATTCCGAAAAACTGTCGTACAAATATTGTATGTGCCAAACTGTAGCAGCTCAACTGCTAAATCGACTGAAAAATGGTTCACTGCTGTGCCCACTGGCCAACAAACCCAAAACACACCCGTAAATCTATGTAAGGTTGCGGAGATAATCTTAATGTAAGTGTGATCAAATCTCCGTCATACCTTTGCTTTTCATTGGTGAATAAATTTCGGGTAGGATAAAATTAATTGTCAGTTTTGTTCCTTTACCACGTACCACCCGAAGGTAGAAAAGCTGTGTATGCAAAAAGTCAAAAAAATTTATCCTCCAAAATCAATAACTATGCATCTTTTAGGTTTATTGTAGTTATTTCATTTTATAAACGAAGCTTTTCCCACCTATAAGCGTACAGCATTTCGCAGGACTTGACATTTGCGAATGAGCAAAAGGTACCGTACATTTGATTGTCATCAAATTGTTGTGAGACCATTCACCCCCAGGGCCGCCCAGAGCTGGGAAGGGCCCCGGGGATAAATTCTCATCGGGCCCCTCCCCCCACCAATTTTATAATTTATAAACAGGAGCACTGGATGTACTGCTCTAACCTTATCTATTAAGGAAGTAATTGAGCACATTTATAAAAGGGAAATTTTTAGTTTGCACAATAACCGTACAAATAGGGGCCGGGCCCTGGGGATTTTGCCCCCCCTCCCTCTGGTCGGCCCTGTCCACCCCTAACTACTCCAAGCCGCAAGTAATAGAATGAATGGTTGACTTCCAAACAATGTAATGAATTTTATATAAAATACATGGTAGGTAGGTACGTAGGTGTGGAGCGTACCTAAGGATTTTTAACAGCAGTGTTGGGAAGTCCCTCACCTTTCCTTACTCTACTAACTTAGGACAGGAATATTTCGATAATACGTAACTAGTAAAATTAGGTTAGGCTAGGTATTGTGGCGAACTGATAGACCAGGATAGAATACGCTCGTGGTAGAATAATATAGGTGAACGGTACCTACGAATTATGGTTATCAGGGGAAAAGGTTCAACAAGAACTCAGTGCGTTTTGCACCCACCTACCAATCAATTACTCTTGCTGGCAAGTTAGTACATAATTTTATAGATAACAACTTTAGCTGCTTGTAATAGTTGATTCACACAGTAATAGCTTACCTCATCTTCACTACTTTGATTTCGAAATTCCCAAGTTTTATTTTTCGCATGAACTCGCACAGGCCAAATGAAGTGAGACGTGGTAAGTTGAAAGACGACGCCTCATGCCCATCCTTCCGTTATTTAGGTGCTTTGTCCATTACGTATTGCGAATTATTGTTGCATCAGTATTGAGTGCAGCACGAAATGTTGAAGGAACAGCACCAAAAAGTCGCAAAAACACAACCAACGATTCAGTAACGCAAAGTGCACAGGGGAAGTGGATGGTGGATCAAGACAAAGACACGGGAAATATGAAGTCACGCTCTGGGAGTGGGCGGAGCCAGCTGAAGCAGGCGTTTTGGCGGGCTCTCAGAAATCCAAATTTCATTTATTTTTATAAAATCACTGGTGCGTCTGAAAAAAAATTGTTCCTTCTTCTTCAAATTCAATCCTCTTTTGAATCGCGCAATAATAAAAAAGTGTGCAAGTTCCTCATTGTGAAACGAAGTTGCTCCCAGAGTTCTTTGAAACTTGTAAAGCATTCATAGTAAGCCGCTCCCACAGTGAGAAAATCGCCGAAATAAATGGTGCGAATAACACGTGCGGTTCGCAGTTTTTGGATAACCAGCCTTACGATTTTTGAGAGTGTACATGTGCTACTGGCCAAACCAAAGCAGACGCGTAACGTGCTTGCTGCTGAATACAAATTGTAAGAACTTCTTGTGCTCCAGATGAAATGTTCCCTACAATGAAGTATCATTCAGATCAACAGACGTCAGAAAAAAGTATTTTTAAATAAGTCTGGCAGATGTAGTAGCATTATCCATGTTGAAATTTGGGCCGTTGACGAATGCATCGAGCTTTTAAGAATTTAAAATGAACCTTTTCTTTCAGTCAGGTTCGTGTGCTAAAAATATGGGTGATATAAATGAGGATCCAAGGGAGCACCTCTGTACAGCACCTGTTTCGACCGTTTCGTACTTTGCTTTTAGTTAGAGGTAACTCTGACTCCAGAAACATCCTAGGAAGTGGAGGCTTGGAAGGATATTTAGAAAAATGTATTTTGTATCCATCCCGAGCTCATTTCCAGTTGATGGCGTTAGAAGTTATCGAGCAGCACTCTTTGTAAAAAACTCTTTAGAATTCGGACCCAAAAGAGAGTCTGAAACATCGGTGTTTCTACCTGGTTGCAAGTTGTTTTTTCCCTTCTTGTTTAGATGGTCGGTGAAAATAGCCTGCATAAGAAAGATGAGGTATAGCTTACTTCTGTCCCCTGAAGTTATAATAATTGCCTTGTCAAGAATGAAGTTCTTGATATAATATTCATTATACACATCATTCAATTCAAGTTCATAATAATATTTTATGACTTGTTACGTGAACCTCAAAGAACATCGGTTTTTAGGAGTTCTCAAGGCCTTGGTTAAAAATGTTCTGTTTTATGGTCTTTGTTATGTTGTAAGAGTGTTTTTGATCATTAGGTACATGACAAACCTATGCCGACCGAACAGTTTCACTTCACAGGTATTTTTGTAGGAGCAATTCCTCTTCAAAAGCCCTCATGGAGCTAGATAACAAGAGAAATGATCACCAACAAGGCAGTCATGCTTACTCTCCTTCACCAGGTCGTAAAGATCAATCGTCAATAAGTGTTCATAAAGGGAGTGATGCATCAGGTAAGCATTGAGTTCACAGTATATTTGGTTGATTTTGATTTATTGTTTTCAGTAATGAACTGGAATCGAGCATGCAAATTTTTTAGCCCCCCCCCCCCCCCCCCCGCATCCCCACAAATGTTTTTCCCCGTTTCAAGGTACGTAGAATCCGAAAACGGAATTTAAAAAAATTTCTGTCTGTCCACCGTACTTCGCACTTTTCTTAGTTATCATGAACCAGAATTAACGAAATCTGGTTTGTAGCTCCCGTTTGGGGTCTAATTGGTCTGCGAAGCTCGGCCTTACTGTCAGTCGTCTCTAAGGGGTGAAAAATACGGGTTGAAATTTTCAGAACGCAGTAGCTGGAAAACTCAGTAGAAGGGTATGGTTTTTTAACGTTTTTAATTGATCTCGAACTAAAGAATTTTTTGAGACCACCGGGAGCATTGTACGTCCAGTCGTTCGTTTGCACCGAAAAGCTTCGTCAATGATCATGAATGAAACGGTATAAATTTGGCCCAGGTATCATTGCTAGGGAACACCTAATCACGGATGGCTGTATGAAGTCGAGTTGGTGATATTGTTTCATTTGAAGAATGATGGCTCTTTTGGATTTTGTTGATAGGTAGGTACTTATGCAACTTGAACAAACGTGCTTCATAAATAACAGCAAGTAATTATTGGATGGATTATTGAATCCCGCGCATTTTTGTGAATCTGTAATTCCTGGGCCGGCTCCATTACTTGATTTAGGGCTTCCGGGGGGGGGGGGGGGGGGGGGGGGGCACGAGGGTAGGTATGGACCGCAGAATACAGTGATCTACGCAGAAGGGTCATCTATACAGGTAAATAATAAACCGTTGTGTAATAATTTGCAGCATTTTATCTTGGTAACTGTTAGTGCTAATCCATACTCAGTCCTCCACGTTCCCTACTTAGCATCCTAATTTTAAATGTTGTAGAGATTTGCACTACCTTCTCCACTGACCAAATTATGTCAGAAACTACATTTAATGGCCGTGGTATACAAACATTCTTGTCCAGAGAACCATATCCTGACCGAGAACGTAACGTCGACCTTAGGGAACCTCAAGGTAAGAAAATACTCAACTACCAATCAATCCGTGAATAAGAGTTTTCTTAATTTTTGTAAAGTGGTATTGCAGTAGGTACGCAAGAAGAGTACATAACCGAATTTTTGGATTAATTAGCACCTGAATCTGTGAAGTTTGACCCGGCAATACTTCTTGATATTTTGGTGGATTTCTAGTTTTAGATGCCTGCATCCTGAGGTTGAACATCGTCGTCGTCCAATTGATCAATATTTAAATTCATTGAACAACCTCATTCACGTAGCTACGATTTAAGAAAGTTCTGGGTTTTTAAAAATATCAACCACTGCAGTTCGCATCTTGTAATATCGAGCGGCAGTATTGGAAAAGCTTCTAGGACCACTGATATCTCAAGTAAAACCGATGCCGAATTTCAGAATCTTTACTGTTCAATTGCCGAAACCGTGAACCACGGCGTCTATGTTCTCAAAATATTTGTACATTGGTATATGCCTGATAGGGCAACAACCCAAACGCTAGGATTATAATCTAGATACCTACATGAATAACCTATTGGTTTGTATAGTGTATATATAAACCATTTTATTGCAGGTGGCTCAAGTTATGATATATACCCTTATGCGACGTTCAGTTTACCTGGTCAACCTGCAACTCATTCGTTGAGGCTGAAGACGTTTAGTCAGCATGGGTGTTACTCAGGAGTTCCACTGCCCAAGGAACAGCAGCTTACCAGTAAACATCGCTCCAAAGCAACTTCCAAAAGCCCACCCGATGGACTCAGTCTAGGTTGTAGAATCAAATCAATTCATATAATTTATTAGCCTTATTAGTATTGTTGAATGAAATGTAATTACTAATTGCACAGCACAGAGAATGAACTGACAGAGCTTGATCACTGTCATACGGCACATGAATTGCTATCAGATTACTGGAATCCCAAGTTCTCATTATACCGGGTGTCCACTGATCAGGAAACCGGAATTTCTTCCTTCCAATACTGTATAAATAGCATAGGGTAGGTAGATAAACCTGTTTCATTCGATAGTACTACGTCAAAATTTGGCGTTCAAACTGTGATTCGTACTCATTAGTGAAGAGTTGCAATGGTCCACAATGATTCCAAGCATAATACAATGTTTTAAAGTTCGTCTTGTTAACACCATCGCCAATGACAACTATTGTCACACGTTAGTAGATACGAGTCTATTTTGGCCAGATTTTCAACATTTCCGAAAAAATAAATATTTTCGAAATATTTCGATGAATTGGAAAAATTGGGTTTTCTAATAGTGGTCAATGGTATTCCTGACAACATTTAATTGAATTTAGTAAACCTCAGATGAACTGCAAATCTGGTTGCTTATGGGTGCAATTCTATTCTCAGGAATAGAAACCAAATGCACGTCTGCTGCATGCCAGTTACCTCCATCCAGATTCAGAATTTCCAAAATTGGAAATGGAATAAATTGGATTGATATTAACCAGCCAGCTGAGGTTTTGAAATTACTCAACAATTTTAAAATGGGAATTTCATGGAATTTCCTATTTCAGATAATATATGTTTGAACGTCGCATAAAGTGCCTTTTCTAATTGCAAACTGGGGGAGCCAATGGAGCACAGTTTTGGGAATGGTCTTGTCATTTCTCCTATTCAGCTCTGTTTTTGCCACCACAATAACTAGCCACTTCCATCTGTTGCAAAAACGGTTCGTCAGAAGGTGAAAAACATTAGGAAGGTGAATGTTGCACATTGCTCTTCTTCAGTTTTGTTCGCCTGTCCTGGTCAAGGCCATGGCAGTCAACCATGCACATGCTAGCTGTGGGTGCATGCACAGAGCAGCAAATATTATGTTGTTGGGTGCATGGCCTACAATTTTGTTAAAACATGGATGGTGTTTGCTTAGTCGTTAGTCGGCTCTTTGGGCTTGCCACTTTCTAAACAGACTTCAATATTTGATGTATGAAACACGTTTTCTTCTATTTTTGACCATGCTGAACACGAATATTTATATATATCTCTCAATCTATCCTGTGTGTATGCAAATCTTCGAAAAGCTCATAACTCCCAACAAAAATCGTGGAATTGAGCTGAATTTTGAGCGTGTGTGCGAGCTGATGTCCAGAAGGCCTCATATCAGTTTCACCTAAATTTCACAATAGCTTTTGTCTGCACATGCGCAAATGTGAAATCCTTGAACCATTCACTACCCAAAAAAAAGAGTCGAAATGGGCTGAAATGTGGATGGCTCGTGGACTGGTGTCCGGATGGTCCCTTATACGAGTAAATTTCATCAAATACAGACTGTAACCTATGGTCTCTAGGAGGAGCTTAGCATAGGAGTCGTTATAGAATATTGGCAGGCATTTTCAGGCAGAGCCAAATAACCTTCAGCTGGACTGTTTTCAGCCTTTCTAGCTTTTCGGACGCTTTTGGTTTATCATTTGTATTTGTGATACCTACGTGCGTTTTTTCCTGTTTGCTGTTTGTGGTCTTGTGGTTTGTGGATTGATCGGCGTCGTAACACACAGATAACTAACTATCTGGCTTCTAGTCAATGGCTTCTTCTTGAAATGAGACGCAGGGAATTAACGCGTAAACGATGAAATAACGTATTAATCACTGGAACAATATATTTTAAAGAGAGAACTGAGAATAAAAAAGAGAGCACGTTGACACACCGCAAAAGATAGAACAAGAGAAGGTTATGGTAGCACAACAGTGTTGCCCCTTAAAGTAAAATGACAATTACTGTTAACACTGGGACATAAGTCCGTATACCCTTCAACACACCCCTCTAATTGTCATTGTTTCTTGAAGCATAAGTAGAACATTCATTCATATTATAAAGAAGTTATGAATTATTACATTTCACATTGACAATCAGAAATACATGAATCATTATACATAATAATGGCATAATTAATCTATCAAACTGTTCAAATGAAAGAAAAAAGTAATTGACATAATAATTGTGTAGTTAGTAAACCAATAAGTTTTCATGATGTTCCAGTTACTGACAGTTTTATGGCAAAATGGCATAGTTAATGAACTAACATGTTTTTGAATTTTACAAAATTATGAGCATTTAAGGGCTTGGTAAAAATATCTGCAATTTGATTTTCAGTAGGACAATAGTTAATCACAAGACCCTTTTCAACAGTCTCTTTTATGAAATGAAAGCGTACATCTATGTGTTTGCTTCGCCTATTTATAATCCCATTTTTTATTAAATCAATAGCACTTTTATTGTCAATATTCAATTCGATGCTGCATGGCGTCATAGAAAGTTCTTCGAGTAGGCTTTTCATGTAGAGTAGATTCTTTGTAGCTTCAGCAGCGGCTATGTACTCTGCCTCAGTTGAAGAAGTAGCAACAATTGGTTGACGCCTGGAAGCCCAACTGACAGGTCCGCCGTTGTAGAAAGTGACAAAACCAGTGGTGCTTCTTCGAGTAGTTGCGTCACCAGCAAAGTCTGCGTCACAGAACGCTATCAACTTATTTTCGCCAGGGTTATTAATCTTGTAGAAGATTCCAAGGTCCTGAGACGTGTTCACGTATTTGAGGGTTCTCTTGAGATTTGCACAGTCTTGGCGTTGAGGTTCTTGGACATGCCGACCACTCAAACCAACAGCAAAAGCTAAGTCTGGTCGAGTTTTTGTAGATAGGTATAGAAGGCTTCCCACCGCTTCTTGAAATGGGAATTTGATTTGGTCGGTTGAGATGTCAGATGTTGTAGTTTGCCCAACTGTCAATGGAGTGTAGGTAGGTTTTGCCTCTGACATTCTATACTTTTCAACAATCTGTTCAGCGTACGTGGGTTGTGACAATTTAAGTTGACCGTCTTGATGTTCAATATTAATTCCAAGGTACACTTGAGGAGCTGTGTCGTAGGTTATTTTAAATTCTTCTTGAAGAGCAATCAGAAGATTGAGCATATCCTTTTTGTTTGAGCCAGCAAGTATTCCGTCATCTACGTGGATTCCCAAATATAAGCTGCGTTTATTGTTCACAAAAATGCATTGTTCAGTTTTAAGTTGGCGAAATCCTTGACTGCATAGATAAAGTTTAAGCCGTTCGTTCCATCTTGCAGGAGCCTGTTTGAGACCATACAGAGATTTTTGTAACTTGCAGATCTTCCCTTTGGTCATTGAAGTTTCAAACCCTTCAGGCAGTTGCATGTAAAGTTCTTCGTTTACAGTTCCATAATATAGAAATGCTCCTTTGACATCAAATTTCATTATAGAGTAATCCTTCTTGGCTGCATATGCCAGTAGAAGTCTGAGAGCGTCTGATCCAATAACAGGACTGAAAATGTCAGTGTAATCAATGCCTTCTCTCTGTTGACAACCTCTGACAACAAGTCTTGCCTTGTATCTGCCATCATCTTTTACTTTGAATACCCATCTGCAAGTAAGTATCTTCTTATTTTTCACGTCTTTTTGATCAACTAGTTTCCAAGTTTCATTTTCTAGTAGGGCATTTTTCTCTTCTTCAATTGCCTCTCTCCAACGGTGACTATCATCTCCAGCGGTAGCTTCTGAGAATGAGAGTAAAACTTATTCATCATATTTCTTGTTAGGTATCTTCTTTCGACAGCCTCTTCCTAGTTTCTCTTCGGTTTCTTCTTCAATGTGATCAGACGATTCGGGAGATTCATCACTGTAGTTGGAGTTCACATTGACCATAGAGTTGTAATTTCCAGTTGAATTGTAGTCACTGTTATCCTGATTTTCCATTTGTTGTTCCTCATTTTCGGGTAGATCAATATCTGGGAAAAATCCTGCGAATACAGTAGACGATTTTTGTTGTGGCAGTGGGATCTTTTGGGAAAAAATCACATTGCGAGATATCATAACTTTATCTTCAGCAGTTATGTAGATTCTATACTTATGCCTTACTGTCAGGCTCATAACCAACAAAAATGCCGTGTTTCCCTTTAGGATCCCATTTTTGACGACGTTGGTCAGGTACATGCACAACCGCGCCTTCACCAAATATTCTGAGATGCTTCAGATTTGGTTGTTGGTTGAACCATAGTTCGTGTGGAGATTTGACTTTGACCGAGCTTCTTCCAGTGAGATTCAAAACGTAGACAGCCGTTGCAACTGCTTCTGCCCAGTAGCGCTTGTCAAGACCTGCATCAATCAGCATAGTGCGAGCTGCTTCCACAACTGTTCGCATTTCACGTTCGATGCGACCATTCTGCTCAGGACAGTACGGAGCGGACAGCTGATGTCGGATTCCAGCGTCTTCCAACATTCTTGTAACAGCTTCATTCAAGATTTCAGTTCCATGATCCGATCTCAAAGTTTTGACTTTTCTTCCGGTGTCGTTTTCTGCTAATGCCAGGAACTTTTTCAGCACACCTGGAACTTCAGTTTTATATTTGATGGGATAAACAAATCGATAATGTGAAAAATCATCTTTAAATAGCAGAAAATAATTCGAGCCTCCAATGCTAGAAACTTCCATTGGTCCACATAGATCGACATGGATAAGGTGGCATGGCTCTTTGGATCTGTTTACACTGGATTTAAATGGCAGTCGGTGAATTTTTCCGCATTTACACGCTTCACAGGAGAAATAGTTTTTCAAATAATCAATGTTAAGATTTGACAGAGCCGTTTTGACGTATTCGACATTTTGATGAGCTAGTCTCTTGTGCCAGGTTTCAAGGGACTCTTTGTTGACAGCGATTGCAGCAGTTTCAGGTAATGGATGGATATTTTCAAGTATAAATACATTACCATTGAGTTTTGCTGTTGAGAAAACTTTGTTGTTTTTGACGAGTTGACAGGTGTCACCTTTCCCAATCAGAGTGTGTCCTTTGGAGAGTGCTTGCGAAACCGAAAATAGATTCATTTTAAGATCGGGTACATGTAAAACATTCAACAGAACCCTTTCAACAGGGTTATTGTCAACAACGGTAGTAAAATCAACATTGCCAACTCCTATGGCTTCAATGAGTCGGCCATCACCAATCTTGATATATTTTGTACATGACTTGTAGGTGGCAAATAGATTTCTGTGTGGAGTCATGTGTTGACTGGCTCCACTATCAAGAAACCACTGCTTGGTAGTACTAAACTCTTCCCCCATCAATGCGACGCTGATATACGCATTTTTATCTGGGTCAGATTTACTTCCACTGCTTTCTGAGTATTTTCCTGAATTTTGCTGCTTATCTTTGTAGGATTTTTCTTTACTAATGCGAAATCTACAGTCTTTTTTGACATGACCAAATTTTTTGCAGTATTCACACTTTTTATTGTTAGCATTATTCTCCAATTTTCTCGCTGGATTTTTAAAACATTTGTAATTTAGTGACGATGTCAACAATGCCAGAAATATGAGCGGCGACTCGGATTTTAGCTCATACACAGATAATAGCCGTGCCCACATCTCAGCGGCTGTTTGACATGATAGTATATGAACCATAGGTTCGTCTTCAAGCCTATTGACTATCAATTCTTTTGCTTTACTGTCGGCCGTTTTCCAATTTTCAAGCTCTTTTTGTTGTTGAGCATTTGAATTGTCATTTAGTTCTGGTTTTACCTTGATTCCGAGGAGATGACCGTCGATGTGCCGGCTTTCTGCATTTATCAGAACTTGGAACTTCCAAAGACTCCAATTCGAACTCCCTCGTAGTTTCGTCACTTGCAACGCTTGTTCCATTGTAGCACTTCCGTATTTTAACGAACTTCCGTATTTTATCGATTTCTGGGCCGTATAACCTCTTGAAATGAGACGCAGGGAATTAACGCGTAAACGATGAAATAACGTATTAATCACTGGAACAATATATTTTAAAGAGCGAACTGAGAATAAAAAAGAGAGCACGTTGACACACCGCAAAAGATAGAACAAGAGAAGGTTATGGTAGCACAACAGTGTTGCCCCTTAAAGTAAAATGACAATTACTGTTAACACTGGGACATAAGTCCGTATACCCTTCAACACTTCTCCATTCAAGTAGGTACCGGCCGAAAGGTCATTGTTTTGTTGTATTTTAGTTTACTATATGTTTGTAACACACGAAGTCGGTGGCTGATTTGCAGTAGAAATTGTCGACGTTTTCGTACGACAACTGAGTGTTGATTAAAAGAGATAAGCTTTGCTGAATATCACTCAGTCAGTAAATAAGGGAAGGGTGTTGTTGCCTTGGGGTATTCTGTAGACAGATCTGTTGGTTTTGTGTTCTGGTTTGGTGCCCCACCGTTTCCAGAGCCCACGCACCGCTACTGTTTTTGAATATAGGTATTTCTCATTTTTCCCAAAATATTTCTGGCCGTTACAACTCCATTAGGTACTCCTCATTACTTCTGTCTTTGAAGGTACCTGATAGCATTAAAAAGTACCTACGAGAGTATTATTGTATGTAAAAGTATTTAAGCATTGCACCAACAGGAGCTTTACCATTTCACTTACCCTTTCTAAAACATTTTACATGATTCTGATGTAAGTTTCTGTGTACAAACTAGTTGTGACTTAGGACACCCCCCCCCCCCCCCCCAACAACGACGAACACTGCCAGTAGCATTCTCTAACTATATTCAAGTAAAATCAAAATAAGGGCTAACTCGGTTTCCTGATCGTGGAGGCTGTGTACAGGTTTTGTCCAAAATGCAAAGTAACTGCAAGACTTCCCTACCCCCAATAGTATAAGTTAGTTTAGCTATTCCTATTGCATAACATCCACTTACCGTATCGAAATCAGTTACTACTACTGTGGTAATGGGTGAGTACCTAACATGTAAAGGGGTGTACAGACTAGGAAAACCAAGGCCAATGAACAGCAACCAACCACTTCGTTGTCCGAGATTTGTTTTGTGTGTACGGGAGGCCAATCAAAGCCAATCAGGCCAGTGGGGTTTGGTCTACTGGTGGTAACATCAAAGGGTTGGTTAGGTCTATTGGGGATTCAATACTACTGAATCCTTTGGCCCTAACCAAGACGTTCTAGATCTAGAGGAAGGTGACACAGCAAGGGGCGTGGTTTGTGGGTACTCTTGCTTAGAGGCCATTGCCAAACTCCTTTCAAGCCTAAAATAGCGTTCGTTTTTGCTACACTGTCGTTTCTAATGATTTTATATCCAATTGAGTTCCGAAATGCAAAACCGCGATTGTGTAGCTTCATTTTGAGTGTAAAAACTCAGAGCAAATCCCAATTATAATACCGTATTTGGGGTACCTTAGTTTGAATTGGGGTTTGGACATCTAGAGGACTCAACTACCTACTGAATTGCAAAATATTATCCATAAATAAGTTCCACAATAAATTCAGTTCACCCACATGATACTGTAGATTATGACATTAACTAGGTACCGTCAAGGCGGGTGTCTTGAAACTGGCGGGTGATTTGAAACACTTTGGGGATGATTAGGTTTTATTCTGTTGGCAGCAATGGAGTGATGGTTATCGGAGCTTTTATCACTGGAAGCGGTTCTGAGGTAGTTGTGGAAGATAACCAGAGGGGAATTCCGCGTCATGTAAGTATTTATCTTACTTTAATAATTCGTTGAAGTTTATTAACTAAAAATGGATGATTTTTACTTCAAAACGCTAAGGTCTGTACCGAATCTCATAGTAGGTTGAACAACTTGAAATTTTTACTGTGTGTTCCCTTACTTGTTTACTCGAAGTTCCGAGGTCCCACTTCTTTGCACTGTTGATAGTTGATTTTTAAGAAATATTTTTGTAAAAGTTGAACTTTAGCGGGTGACATGAAACCAAGACATTAGGTGTTGCAAGTCATCTGCATTATTGAACCCAGCTCTTCCACATGTTTGATAAATAGTTTCAAGTAAGGTTACCTACCTCACGTCCATTTTGTTGCATTTCATTTCGATCCGTTAATTTCTTATTTTCTTGTCACTGTTCCAGAAACCACCATGGGAAAATATTCCAGGAAAGCTGGGGCCCGAAGATACAGAGACTTCACTGATGCAACCCTACAAAAAGCCCTCGATGCTATTCGTTCAGGCCAGATGACGCTTCGAAAAGCATCAGAGACCTACAACATCTCTGCAGCTACCCTCTCCCGGAAACGGAGGGGTCAACACATGAAGAAGCACGGTGGTCAGGTTGTACTATCTCCACATGTTGAAAATCTCATTGCTCAAAATATAATTCTGGCGAGCGATTGGGGGTTTCCAATCGATGCGGTAGCACTGAAAAACGTTATTAAAAACTATCTGGAGAATGCTGGTGTAACTGTGCCAAAATTCCATGATGGCAATTCCCCAGGGAAGGAATGGGTGGCGGGTTTTTTAAGGAGGCACTCCAGCATTCTCTCTCGAAGGTGGTGCCAGAATATAAAAAGAGCACGATCTGCCGTGGATTCTGGGGTGATAAGGGAGTTTTTTAGTGAAATTGAGGTTAGTCTCTCAGGCGTGGAACCAGCTGCACTTGTAAACTACGATGAGACTGCCATGATCGATGATCCCAAAAAAGCAGCCGTCTTCTGTCGCAGGGGGTCAAAACGAGCTTACCGCATCATTGACACTTCAAAAAACTCCTACTCAGTCATGTTTAGCGGAAGTGCGTCTGGCCACCTTCTACCACCATATGTGGTGTTTCGGGCGGAAAGACTCATGGATGGATGGACGATGGGGGGCCCTAAAGGAACGCGATACAACGTGAACCCCAGATCTTCATGGTTTAACACTGCCTTATTCGAGGATTGGTTTTTTACTGTGGCTTTACCCTACTTTCGCAGGCTGAACCAGCCAGACTCTCCAAAAGTCTTGGTTGGGGATAACTTAGCCTCGCATATGTCTGTGCGAGTGATGACAGCCTGCAAGGAAAACAATATCAGGTTTGTGCTTCTGCCCCCTAACTCCACGCATTTGCTACAACCACTAGACGTAGCTTTTTTCAAGCCCTTGAAATCCTATTGGAACAAAGTTATTCTGAACTACAAACAACACCACAAAGGGACCCTTCCAAAGACAGTGTTTCCCCAATTGTTGAAAGAAACATTGGATATGATGGACGAAAATGGGTCGATTTTGAGAAGCCTGCAATCAGGTTTTGAGGCTAGTGGTCTATGCCCCATCAACATCAACAAGGTGATCCAACAAGTCCCTCAAACCAACCCAGATGACGAGGGCAACGATGGAGCCCTCCAAGACATTGTTAACAACTCTTTCGCGATTTTTCTTAGAGACCTCCATCGCAAAGAAACAGCTACTACCACCACTAGGCGAAACAAGCGGCTCAACGTCATCCCTGGGCGCAGTGTTACAAATCTGTATGAGGAAGCTCCACACGATGTTGATACTACAATCCCTGTTCCTGCAGTACAAAAGAAGAATCCGCCTGCTCGCAGGAAGCTCAACCTTCCTCCTACTCAGGTTTCAAGTGACTCTGAAAAATCAGTTCTGGACAGTGATTCTGACCTCGATTACACACCTGATGACCCACCGCCTTTACCTTCACGAAAACGATCCACAAGAACACGAGAAACAGAGGAAGAGTCGTCAGCATGTGCTCAACCAGCGTTCAACGCAGCCGAATTGCCTTCGACGAGTTCTCGACAAACCATGAGTATAGCTGACCTGCGAATAAATGAATTTATTGTGGTCTACTTTCCCTACCAGGGAAGAGGTGGTCTCATTACTCATAAGATGTTTATTGGCATAATCCTGCTCTTCTTGAATGGCAAAATCAGGTGTTCCTTCTTGAGGAAAAGCCCTAGGGGTCAAAACCTCTATTGTTATCCAAATGTTCCAGACGTCACTGACATCGACATTGGTCAGGTCGCAAAAAAAGTGAAGCCATTATTTGAAAAAAGAGGGAGTTTTTGTTTCCCTGAAGAGTGAACCATGCTTCCTTTTCCTTTTCAAGCCATGTTTTTGTTCCGAAATTTTTTTTTTTTTCAAAGATCTTACAGTTGTTTAAAGTTTTCTGGCATTTTCTTAAGAAAGTTCTAACTTTCAATGTTATTAGAAATTCCAAGTTGATTCGTAGTTCAAAGTTTCCTACAATTTGAAAAGCTAGTTAATTCGTTGTTTAAAGTTTCCTACAATTTAGGACGGTAGTTTTATACCAACCTACGCTTTCTTGGTTTCTCCTTTTGGGGAATTTACCTACTTGGTAGAGATTTTACTTATCGTGATAATTTTTCTAGTTGACTTTCGTGTTAAATTTTGTCAAAGAAAAGACTGACCCACGAAAACTTCCTAAAACGAACCATTTCGTGTGAAAAAAAAATGTTAGGGTATGAAGAACTGAAGTAGTTATATAATTACCATTTACTTATTAATCTCAAGTGATTATACCCTTCATTATAAGATAATAAAAAATGATTTTTGCGTCCAAATAAGGCTGAAATAGTTTAATTCCTGTTATAAATAAAGATGTTATGTGTTTTTACCGTTGAAAAAAATTTTTTTTGTACCCTACCTTCTCACTTAACATTTTTTAAAACTCCGAATACCGTTTCAAGCCGTATAACGTTAATATTAATTGTAAACATGGGTTTTTTGCGCAACGTTTCAAGTCACCCGAATGTGGAGATGACTTGAAACAGGCATAAATCAAAAAAAATAAATACTTTCCAATAAAGAAAAAAATTTATTTTTGGTACCAATGTGTTCTCTGAAGAGCCTTGGTACTTTTAAGACCATCCCCAAATTTCTGGGTGCAATATTTCTCCCGTGGCAGCTGTTCAAAGTTGAAAAGTGTTTCAAGCCACCCGCCTTGACGGTACCTACCTGTGTAATGAGTTCATGAGGAATAACAAAGGTGATCGTTATCTTGTAGAGTTATTTTATTTAATATAAGTAACTGAAACAATGTAATCTTACAATAATTGATATAAAGTACCTACCTAATACATTATGCATACATACGTGGTTAAATGTGGTACCTACCTAGTCGTTTTACACATCAAAGCATAAAAAGAAACGCATGGTACCTGCTGGTCTTACTTATTTGTAAGGGTACTGAGGTAGGTACCTATAGGCCTTCACCTGTCAACTGGGACACATCCTCCAGCTTATTTTTACTACGTATCGGTAAGTTTTAACAAATATGTGACAGGTATGAGCACCGCATTTGGATGATATAGGTACCTACATCTTTGGTCTCGGGAAATTGATGTTGAAGTTCGATGGCTTTATGGGCGTTGTGTAGGTAATGATTGTAGTAAACAACTTTAAGCCCGTCCCAAATGTTGGTATACATTTCTAGTTTCGATATCAAGTGGCCCGATGGACTTTGTTTTATCAATAACCATTACAATTCACAAAATCTGCAAGGACCTCTGGCCCTCCTGTGTATTTTAAATGGGTGAGTTCCCGACCGAAAGCCTTCAAGCACGGCTGTCACGCCTACCTCTAGAAGTCTTGCCCCAGCCCTTGGTTTGATGAGGATGAGAGACTGATCGCCAGTGTACTGGCTACCGACCAACTTGGTCCCAAACATTCGTTGGCCTTGGTTTACCTAGTGTGTACTACACGCCTTAACATAAGCTCGCATGCCGAATTTCATACCAGGCCCACCCAGCAAATGGAATGCGGCAGTTCCTCTTTCATTCAAAATCTTCATCACTGACTACCGAACTCAGTGGTTGA
This sequence comes from Leptopterna dolabrata, assembly GCA_954871275.1. Classification (NCBI taxonomy): domain Eukaryota; kingdom Metazoa; phylum Arthropoda; class Insecta; order Hemiptera; family Miridae; genus Leptopterna; species Leptopterna dolabrata. The sequence goes on along the minus strand of OX940974.1, from coordinate 108,381,968 downwards.
TACCGTGTAGTTGATTAACCGTAGATTCTATCTGCATGACACTATTTCCTTTGATCTCCTTATTTATCTGCCTAATATCATGGGGAAGTATTATTATTGATTCGTTCAAAATGCTGAGCTCTCTAAAAAAGAACATTATTTAATCATGTTGAAATGAACGTCATGTAGGCAGTTTGAGCTATTATTTCAACTAACTCTTACTTGCCTTGGGTAGGTACTGACTATGAAGACAGGCGACGTTATAGGAAATCTCTTCGCCACAAGATATACGAAGGTGAGTTGAGAGCTGTGGGAATTCATAATGAGCCATACGACAAGCGCTTCGAATTATTGGGTACACATTGATAAAAGTGGCACGTCTTTGTACTCACTCGTGCGAACACACATCAATGAGTAGGTAGAGATATTTGAACTCACAATAGAAGACAACCACTGTAGAAACAATATGAGTTCCAACATGAATTTATGTGTACAGAGTGTCCCAGAACCCCCAGCCCACCTACTCCTTTTATGAAGGAAGTTCATGGGGATTTTTAAAGGATCTTGAAGGAACTTCACATACGCTACTGACCATAGCAAGGTGGCGGAAGCCTTGTAATCACTTTCGAGAGGGAAAAATGTAGTTCACCGAAATAATAACAATAATTTATTATGCAATCAGACGATCTCTATAAAGTTCACCTTACAAGAATCACAAAATTAAAATGATAGAAACATGAAATCGCTGCTTGTATGTCAAGCGTAATTATGAAAAAAAAGACAGTTTGAAATATAATGATTAAGGGATAAAATGAAGACGGAAAAATACCAGAGCAAAAAAAGGGTGGGATGGGCCCTATATTCATTAAGATCAGCTATAACTGTCTTCGGCGTACGTGCTAACGTGAAATACTTGTAATACTAAACGAAAGAATGGAAGTAATTAGTTCAAATTCGGAGGGTAAGTACCTAAGTGTGGGTTTGAACCCAACATGGTTCCATATCAATTTCTTCGATATTGGACTGTAAATTATCTTGTGTACTGCGGGGTGTTTGGGACGCCCTGTATATCAACATTGTGTGCCCTGGTATGCTAGTCCTAGTGCGAAATACTCGTAATTTATGTAGGTTCTTACGTTAGGTATAGGCTGATTTGGCCTGCACATAATTTGTTTGTACACTTAGGTACTGATTATTGTTTAATCGCACAAGCTTACCTAGCTACATAAAGCAATACAGGGTGGAGTCAGAAAACCTCAACAGTAAACAGTTTGACATGTTCCTACATACCTATCATACGGGTTAGCAACTTGACGTGACTCATGTATAAGAACTGCCATCGTTCGATTATGGTGGAAGGCGTTAGTAGATATTTCAGCTGACGACTCATGCCATAATGACAATGGTTACAAGCCCCTCATGAGAACAAACACCCTCCCATTCCTGCTTCATTGATACCAATCGCGATAATATATTTCCTATCGAAATGCTCCATACGTATAGGTGATCGACCAGAGAGTGGCCAGGGATTCGAAGCGCCTACAGGTTAATGCATGGGAATACATTAATTTGAGGGAATGCCGGACATTTTGTACAGTACCTAAGGTCTCTACTGACTGTACCATCCTGGACTGGATTTTGTGCGGCGTGAAAAATGAAGGAGGACATTTTGTAGGAACTCATCCCCTTGTATTAGGTAGGTAACAACCAGATATACACTGAATCGTCTAAACTTAGCAGTCTAATGTAAATCAGTAACAAGCTATGCATTCAGCAATGCTTTTCAGTAGCTGGTGTCTAGTTTTTGTTCCAGTAGTACTCGTGGGTAAGTTGATCAAGTGATTAACACTAACACACAACTGACATCTAATGGGAGACAATCATAGAATCGACGAACTATGCCCCTACAGGGTAAATTTTCCCTAAAATACGAAGAACTTCTTTGACGTCATGAAGTGAACTGGATGGATGGTTTCAGCCATGTGTCGAGGATTTTCTCAATTTTGGCATCCCTGGGTGTCTGCTGGCTAACTCTGCCGCCTCGTTACCAAGGTTATCATTGTTATTAATAATCTCATCAGTGGTCTTTGTGCAACACGTTTTTTACTTCTTAAAATTTGCTGTTTTTTCATCTGATAGAAGAAGAATGACGAGATAAGCACCTGTTCTACCATAAAGTGTATTAATTGACGGCAAACAAAATGAGCTAATAAATATATATCGTTCTTGTGGGTGTAGTGAGGAAAATACAACAAGATAGTATCTTTGCCCTGAAGCTGGGTGTCATTTTAAGGGTGGGGAAATGTTGCTTTTTTCCAATTATTTTTAGTAATTTAAAGGTCACATGTAGTAAATAAAATAGATTTTTGGTAGAATGTGCTTTTTTCCTCTAAAGCTGTGGGCACACTCTGTATCAGAAACCCATTGGCTGTTTGCATGGGTCACTAAAGTGGTATATTATTTTTTAAGTGAAGGTAGATTTCATCCTGAGAATTTCGACACCAACCATACTGTCCCCCAATAAATAGTTCTTTTCTATGATTTTTCAAAGTTACCAGAACTTCTGACGTCAATAAGGGAATCCCGACTATGGATTCCCTATGACGTCAAAAAACGTTGGATAGTTTGAGATTATTTGCGCCAACTCGGTAGGAAGGTCCCTAACAAGGACAATAAACATGGTCGAGAGCGAATTGAATTATTCAAGTCTATCTGAAGGATGGCAGCAAATATAAAACGAGTCAGAGCAGGAAGTTGATGATGAAACTTGTGATTTTATTGTGTAAATATTTTTAATAAACCTTTTGTAGTGTATTTGGGGTATTTTATCCAACCACTGCCTCCAGTCGGTCCTGCTATGCTGTTTCTATGCATTTTTAAGGGGTTAAACAGTGTGGTGCAAAGTTAGATAAACCGAGGGTAAAATTGGCCCAAATTTTAAAAATTGATAACTAATCGAAAAGTTCAGTATTGAGATGATCTCAAAACAGGAACGTCGGGGAGATTCCTGAGAACCGGATACGTTCGCAGGAAGTAGGTTTTATAAAAATTGCAAAATCTCGGGGCAATGTTCGGCGATTCTACGTATCTGATATAAAGTACATAGTGCCTTCAACAACACTGGCCAGCCAGTGTACGTGGGTGTAAGCTGCTAATATCGACAAAATCCAAGTCCAGCTGACACAGCAGTAGAGTACAGAGACAGCAGGTACACCGTCTTGAGCGACTGGTGAAACGAGACTGTACAAAGTGTCCGGGTTGGAAGAAAAAGACTACAAAATGTTCGGATTTGTCGCTCACACCATAAAAAATGTCCGTTTACCCATTTGACGGGACTAACAAGCGGTAAAAGAGAGAGTTGATAGGAGGTAGGTAGGTTGCTCAAATCCAAAGAGCTAAGTAATGCCTAGTATAGGGTGGCTACCGATCTGATTTTGTTCGCTGTTCAGGTTTATAGTCAAACATTCGAAAATGATTAGGTTTAGAAACTGAATTTCAGAAACATTGAAGCTAATCTGATTTGACCTGACTGTTATATGTTGTATAAAGATCCTTTTTAATGTAGGTAGGTACTTCGTTCAGATCGTTTTAATATAGGTGATCCGTTAAACCCTTTACGAATCACACCTATAGTTATTTTTGAGGTAGGTACCCACCACAATACCTGATGCGTTACGATAGATAGGTACCTAACACAATATACCGAAAAAGTCGTCTCTAGCATTTCTTTCCAAATTCCTAAATATAGAGTTGATATCAGCCACTCAAGTGCTCTATTTCTCAGTGAGCTGAGCAACAGCAACAACACCGTAAACACTGCAATTAGAATTTTGTTAGTAGTGAAAATAAAATTTGTTTAAATTATACATTGTAAATTAATTCAACAGAAATAGGTAGAGGTATGTACGCGAGATGTTCGAGACCCGACCCAAGCACCTCCCACTGTACTGTCTCGCTTCCCCGCTTTTCCCCACCATCCATCGCCCCCGCCTTCCACTCCGTTCATCCACGCCACTGTCAATATTTGAATACAAATACCAACTAAATACGTCAGTAAATGACAGAGAATGGGGAGAGGTAAGTCAGTGTGTGTGTTGTACAGGGTTTCAAAAATGGAAAAAGATGTGGGGCCACCTTATATAGAAATTTTAAACGTTCTTGGTTGTTGGTATCTACAATCTCTAGGTAAGCATATGGTTTGAGCACAGTAGGTAACTTACCTAAATAGTGAAGGCACGGAATCTTGTTTACACTATCAACTTGCATGAGGGCCGTATCAACTCCTATTCACATTCCTTTCCAAGCCTCCCTCCCCCGCCCACTGATAACTTTCGGGTATTGTTTACGTCTTCCACTAAATTGACTGGTAATGCTCACAAAAATTAGAGAATGGTAATAAATGTTTTTTGTTAGAAATTTCATGCATCTCAAGCCAGCAAACATTGCCCATAGAGCGGAAAAAATCTCGAGATGGGTCTGAAGTGCTGGGACTGAGACGAGGAGCAGCAAGCACTTTCATCTCGGATTCCGAAAGCAGTGGAGACAGGCAATTCAGAATTCATCAGACACCCCACAAACATCGCACAGGTGTGGAGCACCTCCAACTATAATTCATACTGTCCAATATTACATAATAATACTATACTTATTAATTGGTTGGCATACCGCTGTCAGCAGAATCTGCAGTGATGGAGTTGGATTCTAGTACTGAATCAGCTGAAATGTCTCCTGAAATCGGATGGAGATCAGTGATGGGCAGAGGAATTCCTTCCAGGTAGCATGAGTAAGTAATTCGAACCTGATATTTGTGCAGTGGTATAATTGGTACAATTACATCAAAACATCGTATTAGGCATGCAAGTAGCCTGGTTATTAGCAAATTTTCGAAGAAAAGGAAGCTATTGTTCTCGGTCCAAAATTTTTAAAACTCGAATTTCCGAAAGATTTTTATACCGAAATCCGTTTCAGACCATCCTGAATTCACTGCCGAAAGACACCAAAAATTATATGTGTGTGTGTGTGTGTGTGTGTGTGTGTGTGTGTGTGTGTGTGCGCGTGCGTGTGTGTGTGTGTGTGTGTGTGTGTGTGTGTGTGTGTGTGTCATTCCAGACGATAACTCTAGAAATAATTGAGATAAAAAGTTCAAATTTGCACGAAAAATCTGTCTTGGCAATCGACAGGCTAAGTTCGTAGATGGGCAGAATCGGGTCACTCTAAGGGGGAGTTTTAGGGGGGGGGGGGGGAATTACCCATAAATTCCCAAAATGAAACAGTCTGACAAGTGACACCTCATTTTAAAGGTTTTTGTACGCTGAACACGATGGTGAAATCAGAATTGCGATATCTCATTCCGTTCTCAAACTGGAGCACTTTGAAGATGAAGGAACGTGGTTATTTCTTGAGATGTTCTTCCTGGTTCGTCTGCTCTAATCTGATAATGGAATGGGATATCGCAATTCAGACTTCACCATCGTGTTCAGCGTTGGAAAATCTACAAACCGAGGTGTTACTCGGCAAAAAATGGAACAAAAAATTTGTTACGTATGCCCATATTTGATGCATACCGAATTAACCGAATAGCGTCATACTTGAATACCTATAATTACCCAATAAGTTGAAGATTGCCCATATTTGAATGGGATATCCCAAACATCACATTTTACATAAAATCAGTTATTTCTTCGAAATTTCGCTCTTATAGCCATGCTGCATGACTGTGGTTTTTTTTATAGTGGTATAACTGCTGATGGTGGTATAATTACACCAAAAGTTCGAACATTATTGGGTATGTGAGTTGCAGTGACCTAAAAGTTTAATATGGAGTGATAACGTGATACACAGAACCAAAGAAGAAATACAGATAATGTCCAGAAATGAAATACGTATTTAGAGACACAAAGTGATACATACATGGGTTATCTATTCTATCACTCCAGCCTTTCCCTGACTGAAATCATTTCTCTAAGCACCTGTCTAAAACTTGAAACTCCACAGTTTCTGAAACTCACTTTCTTGTAATTTATCTTCATTGTAGGTATATAGGTACTGTATGAACCAAACGAAAAAATTAACTGTAGAGAATAGTAATAGAGACTTCTGCATACACTGTACATAGAATTTATGTATATGCCATAATCGGCCTGTAGATATAACATCCTGCAAAGAAGCCTGAATGAATTTTTTTTGTTCAACTATCACCCCATTCTCTTCTAAAATACGAAGAGCTTGATGGGTTTTTCTCCTTTATTTATTTATTTACTATAATTGTCTTAAAACGTTTGAGTGAAGTTCTGACCGAGTGATCATACTATCTGATTAGTAATTACCCCTCTCAAATTCTTATAATTATTTTAGCGAATTTAAAAAAAAACAAAAAACAGCATATTGCTAAGTTTTCAACACTTTTAGTAGGTACTAGAATTTTTGGAAAATTCTTTGATGCAGAACCATTTTGGAGCATCTTAATCCATCCCTGACTTTCGTATAAATGTATATAGTTTTGGAGAGATTAACACTACCAACCTATAACCATATATACATGCGATTATATAAGTTACTATCACCGTTCTGCTTATTCAGAACACCAACGCCATGTAATGCGAGCGCTGAAGCCCCTCAGGCTAGTCTCGTCACCACTTAAGTAGGTACACACGCGCAAGTTCGCTGCGTGCCGTGTGTCGTAAATGTCATTCCAGACGATATCATTCTGACCTTGGCTACGAAATAAAAAGTTCCAAATTTTACAAAATGTTTGCAATTACAAATGAAAGGAGGAGTTGGAAGATGGGAATTTTTGAAAGTGGGTTTTGTGTTTTTGGGGACCAAAAACCGTTAAGAATTTTCCAAAACAGTAATAAAATTTCACTGTCACTTTCATTCATGTCATTGTGCTGGAACTTTTTTATACCTGCTTTTTTTTATATCTGTTAAAGAGAAGATGGAAGAAAATGGTCATCTGGCAATCGGGTCTGGAGAGCATCTGAGAGCGACTACGAAAGAGCAGGCCAGGATATTTTGTACGAAGAACTAGATGCCAAAGTTAACTATCGATCAAAACGATAAACTGGTCCAAAAAAAGGCTGTTATTTATTAAGTCAAACGCGAAGACACGATCTTTACCTTGCTCTTCCTATAAATTAAAAACATTTAATGTTACATTGATGTCTATAACGATTTATGGTAATAATGGAGAAACCCTTGGTGTTCCAAATGTGTAAGATTCTTGTATCATTGTCAACTTGATGTGGTAGGTACTCACACATAGGTTGGTACCTACCGACCCACTGTATACTGTTGATGTAAATATGATTTAACCATCCATTTCTCGAAGAAATCACACTGGAAAATCATTCAAACACACGTTATTCAAGTCAGTAAAAATTTGACTGTAAAAACTGCAAGTGATCAGGTGCATAAAATAAGCAGTCCATGCGGACATATAGCTTGATAGGCTGATTGAAACCATACAGCTAAGATAGAATAATCATTCTATCGACTTAACCAGAGGAAGAATAAAGACGATTGAGGCCGAATTTTAGAACGAGTTATGAATTAGTTTATGTCCTCCAAGAAGCAATGGAGGAGGGGTGTACTAACTACCGGTGCAGCATGACCGGGATTGAATTGCAGTTATTAATCTATTCGAACTATAACACTGGAAAACTATTTATAAAGCAAATAATCGTTTGGAAGCCCTGTATTAACCAAATCCCAAGAGGGTGGTTGTGGTTATAATAACTTCTCACATTCCTTTAAACATTTCTGTGAGTAAGTTTCAAGTAGGTATAATATAAATTACTGTGGTTCCAAAGAGGGGCTTTGGATAAATGCCGCGGACTGATGCATATCCTCGTAGGTACGTTTTATATAGCATTTCCAAATGGATTTCGACATTTTCCAAAATAAATTCGACATTTTCCAAATTAAATTCGACATTTTCCAAATGTATTTCGACATCATTAATAGTGGAAATACAAAAAATGGATTTTGACATTTTTCAAATAGATTTAGACATTTTCCAAATGTATAACATCATTAATAGTGGAAATACAAAAAATGGCATTGCAGTGAGAAGTCATTGAATTGACAAGAGAAGGCTTGATGGAGCCTGCCTAGAAGGGATAGAAGAGTATCGGTACTTCGTCTTTCTGTGCACCACCCACCGCGTTCATTATCCGTGTTGTTCGTGTCTAACTGGTGTGTGTTCTCACGCAGCCATTCAATAATTGCAATAAATAATGAGTGAAAGTGACTCTGATACTTCGTCAGAATTGGAAATTGGAAGAACCTCTTCACTGAAAATTCAGTCAAAGATTCAATTCAAAATTCATACACTTCAAATTCATTCATGGAATTTTTTCTGTTGAGTAGTTTTGTGAAACATTTTTGTCCTCTGTACCTCCTCCTGTTTTGTAATGTAAAGGTACCTGAATTTGTAATGTACCTACCTATTTCCCATGTGGGTTAATTTTTTTCGTCAATTTCCTCCACTATATTAGGCAATAAAGCCTTATTATAGAGTGGTTGTCTCTTGTTGATTTCGTCAACGATTCACGTAATTTCTAAATATATTATTTGGAAAATGTCGAAATCCATTAGGAAAATGTCGATATCAATTCGGAAAATGTCGAAATCCACTTCGAAAATTTCGAAATTCATTTGGAAAATGTCGAAATCAATTTGGAAATGCTATATATTGTATTTACTACATTTATTTGACACTGCATTTACTACAACGCCACCTACTGGCTGGAATTCAAAGTCGTCGTCGCCGTGTAGTTGATAACGTTAGCATATACGAGCAGATATCCGCAGTCGGCGGCAGATGTTGAGATGTGAGGTTTCTGATATACGGTTAGTGGGCGAGATGAACGATGATCGGTAGAACGATATAAGTGGGGAACAGAAATCCGTTCCCTCCTTATTTTTACCGATTCCTGGAAGAGAATTTCTGTGAACTACAGATAAGACCACAGGGGAAAAACGGGCTAACTCGAATTTTTCCGAGAAATGAGTAAAAGACGGTTTGTGATAGATTTTGGCATGGCGAGTTCGGTGGTCGCCCCAAATCAGGGGAAAAACGGGTCCTAACGGTCGAGAAATGCGTTTGAAAAAACGTGTACAGGGGAAGAAAGGGCCCTGACAAGCGCTTCAGGCCTTCAGGGGCTTTTGACCTTCACGTGGGATCCACCCTCTCTCCTCCCGCTCCTCTTGCATTTTCTGTTGTCACACTAACTTTTCTGTGTTTCACGGTGACTTTGGACTCTATTCGCAACCAGTTGTTGTTTTCATTTCCACCTGTTGGTGGATGGATTGGACTTCTTTCCTTGAAAAACGCTTCGAAAAAAAATCACCCATGAAAACTAGACCCCTGCGTGAATTAGTGGTCGAAGCCCGTCACCCTAGGTTGTTTTTTCATCGCAATTCCTACAATGCAGCATTTTGTAGTTCGGTTGTGATTCCGAATTCCAAAAAAAAGCGGGGAGGCGCGAAAAAGAAGAGCTGTGTTGGAGCGAAAACTTCACCTAATCTTCCCGAAAATTTATTTCACTTCCCCGAGAGAGCCTACACAAGAAGAATCAAACTTTCAAAGGAAAAACAGGCCGATCTCAAGCACTTGATGCAGTTCTGCGGAGCGAAAGCGAAGAAGTTCTTCTCCAAACTAACCCGCAATGCTCATTAAATTGCTATGCTAGCCCGTTTTTCCCCTGTACGAAGGGGGTTTTGAGTGTATTTTGATTTTAGTTTTGAGTTTTAGATTTGATTTGAGTTAGACAGATTCTGTCTAAGTCAGTCGGCCTTCGCCCCTTAACTTGCTTGTAGGTACCGCTGCTTCTCTCGGGATCATTTGGCGCTATACTGCGTTGCATCATTTGTTGTGTTTGCGATTTGTTGTTGCTTTTGTGCAGTATGGGAAAGAAGGAGTAGCCGAACCTTTTGCTTTTGGAAATTAAACCGTACGGGTTACATGAACAATATTATAAAAAACAACGCTTATGATGAAATTGCTGCCGAAGTCAGGAAGACGAATCCAAAATTAGACCATGCTCTCGTAAAAGCTAAATTTCAAAACCTTTGCACTTATTTTGCAAAGAACTAAAGCAAGGCTTCTTTCCTCTTTGAAAGTTCATACTGCATTGCCCACACACCCCACCAAGCAGACTAATTTGCGTTTATTGTTCAAGAACCAACCTCATGTTAAATGAGACAAAAAGAACCCGTCCGAGTTTACCGACAGGAGAGTCAGTTTACAAGTCAGGTTATTGCTGTAGATTTGCCACCGATCTCAGAAATCTTCCAGCAGTGTTGGAAAATTTGAATCTACCAGATCTACGATATCTGGCTGATGTGGTCGGCTGGTCAGATCGGTCAACATTATCTGCTTGTGTATGCCCAGCTATTATTGGCCCTTTGTAGTACTGGTTGGGTGTTGGTGTTCTTGGGTTTTCGTTTTACCTACCTAGATTAGAAAAACCACCACATCAGCAGTCTGTTTCACTTCCTGATCACAAATACTTGACACAGTAAACCAGCCTAAGCACAGTGTTTCATTTACTTTATTTATGCTTTAGTTTATTATTGCTCCTGATCTTCCTCACGTTTGCTTGCAGTATACTTTTATGGGTTTACTTACCAACGACTCACGGTAACTGGTAGTCAGAATCAATAGAAACTTATTTCGGTATTTTCTACTATGCAAAACTTGGATCAGTTTTACAGAATAATGTTGAAAATGCGTGGGTGTGCAAAAATATCAGAGATATACATGCTTCTTGTTTCTGGTTTTTCCCATATATTTAGTCATTTTTTTTTAAATATATGCTATTTTTTAGGGCAGTGATTCCCAACGCGGGGGGGGGGGGGGGGTCTCCAGGGGAGGCGCGAGCGGGGCCCATAAACTTGACAAAAATTTAGGGAAACATGTGAGTGATTGTCACAGGAGTTGGAATACTCCACGCTGATCAAAGTTTCCACAGCTGATGCGCCGTGAGGTGAAGATGTTTATACAGCTGCATATCGAAGTTCAAGGAAACGTGTCAGCGCACAACCCGATGCTCAGTTGGTTTGTCTCACATCTCTGTTTTTGATTAGTTATTTACACGACGAATGCCACTGAAGAAGAGGACTTACAACTAAGATTATATTAAAAAGATGGCATTCAGAAGCATTCTTCTGTGTGGCTGTCATGCTGTTCTTAGTAACGACGCGCTCCGTCCTGCCCGCCTGGAATGTCATTTAGAAGGTGCCCACCCTTCGTTGAAAAGCAAGTCGAAGGATTTTTTCATTGGGAAGACAAATATTATGAAGAAAGAGAAATTGGATATCCGTGGTGTTTTTCAGCAACAAAACGACAAGGGAGTACAAGCATCCTATGAAATAGCTCTTTTGATTGCCAGAGGAAAACCTCACACCACTGGAGAAACGAGAAACATTGGTGAAACCAAGCATCCTTAAAAGTGCTGAGATTATTCTTGGTAGTGTTGGAAAAAATTGAGCTATCTTTCTCTTTCAAGTAATAAGATATAACGTCGCATTGATGATATGGCTATGGACATGAAAAATAGGTTGGAGGTTGAAAATATCCCCTTTCTTTGCGATACAGTGCGATGAGTCAACCGATGTTGCTCAGTGTTCCCAGCTAATCGTGTTTTGTCGTTTTATATCTGGAACAGCTATTACAGAGGAATTTGTGTTTTCAAGAAGTTCAGAAACTACTGCACGGAGGAATGATTTTTATTAATTATTTTTGCTGATATGTGTTTTTAAAAATAAAAATGATATGTCTGGGAAGAATGTTGTGGGAGTTGGCACTGATGGGGCACATGCTATCCTGGGAGTACGACCTGGCTTTATTAAACTTGCCAAAGACAAACGCCCATCAACAGTTGGTGCACACTGCATCATTCGTCGGCAAGCTCTAGCGTCGAAAACACTTCCCCATGGTCTCAAGCAGGATCTGGATTTGCGCAATCAGAGTATAGTCAATTATGTTAAATCAAGTGCCCTAAATACTCGCGTTTTTGGGGCACTTGCGCAGATCTTCTCGCAGAACACATAACGTTATTGTACCATACTGAAGTGAGATGATCTCAAAAGATAACATGCTGGATAGGTTGTATGAATGTGAAGTTGGGATTTTTCTGATGAGCCAGGAACAAAACGATCTTCACAAGGGTTTCACAAACGAGCGATTCGTCATTGCCTTCGCTTAGCTCGCAGATTACTTTGAAGCCATGAATAATTTGCATCCGAGACTTCAAGGCGGAAAGTAACTCTGCCTCAGATTCCTTAACAGGTATTTCTTTCATAGAAGATGCGTTAGTGGAAGCGACGACTGTAGGGCCCCACACCCAATTTCTGGACATTCTGTCGTCTGAACGAACTTTTTGACGGTAAACACATTAACCAGGAACTAATCATTAATAGAATAAAAATGTTATAAATTGAAAACTTTGATTACCTACTGTTAATATAAAGTTCAGTTTAAAATTGAGTTTGAATTTGTTCATTACTTACCGCATATACCATTTTTGAGGAGGGGGAGAGTAAACTTACGTTGAACAAGAGGAAAAGGGGCGCAACGGTGCTCTCACCGAGCTGGGGGGGGGGGGCCAAAAAAGGTTGGGAACCCCTGTTTTTCAATTTTTTTTCTCGAAATCCTCAATTAGGGGCAATAAATTAGAGGAAGATCCTGACTGAACGATTATTTCATTTGGATTTTACCGAGCTCATTGTAAGATATTTAAAACGTAAAAACATGTATACTTCAACGTTTGGCTGAGTTCATTTTTCTAATGGAATTTATATTTAAGAGTCATTCAATGATTAAGAACAAGAGAGAGAACTGAGCAGTTGTTAGAATGTTTAGGCACCAACTCGCAGTAGAAGAATAGGTAAATAATATGAAAACTTCTCAAGGTAAACATCTCAGGGTAAATAAGGAGGTAATAAGCGAGGGGAATAATGAAGGGAGGGGGAGAGGGAACGGGGGGGAGAGAATAACTGAGCAGTTGGAATTTTTCGGCACAACTCAATCAGTAAGAAGAATATGTAAATAATAGGAAAACTACCTAGGTAAATAAAGGCAGCTCAATTCATGCATGATTACTAGTTAATTATTTTTAGTATCTTTACTCTCCCAAAGCTAGCAGGGGAAAGTTACTCCGTTTTCTAAATAAAATGGTTTATTATATGGTACTCATTCGAAAAACCACTATGTGGATCGATTTTGAAGTTTTGATCAAATTAAGGCTAATGTGATTCTCGTGATGAGATGACCAAAAAGAACTATACTGTGTACATCTTGAATTGCAGATAAAAAATAAAACAGTTATTATAATGACTCATTTGTATAGCAGTATTTCATGAAAATGTGAATAAAACAGGTGTGTTACCTAACAAGAATTGAAACGTATCATAGATAGTCATCGAAATATGTCTCAAATTAAATCCTCAAAATACGTTTGAAGATTAGCATCTTCTGTGACAACTCGAGTATCAGATAAATACCTATGTGGTTTCTTTATATTTTTACGTTCTTATATCCTACTACAGTTGATGTAAGCCAATATTTTGTTACTATCAATAAAACTATGACGAGTAACTAAGTATCACTAACCCCAGTCCAGTTAACTAGCCGGTCTCCTTACCCGTAACACAGGCATGAGCATGAGGTTAGATGGCTACAGACTACGCTGACGTGACAGTGGGATGACGTCAGGTTAGGCTGTGTGGGACCACATCAGCCTTGCAAAGGTGTTCACACGGGGCTGATGTGCTACAAACATGTTGAGCGTTGGTACGACCCCACCAACTGATGCTGTCATACCTTAGGGGATGACCTCAGGTATTTCACCTGTTGTTTTATTAACACCTTTGGCTGACAAACAGCCTGAGGTTGTATATATACTCATGCCTCCCCTACCTTGTCAGTCATGCAGTACGTCTCTCGCTCCCTCAGTCCAGGTTGCTCCAACCAAGGTAATCCTTATACTTTTCTCCGGAATACAGTCTTTTCAAGTAGGTACCCAGCAAAGTCTTTGGCTCAAAGAACCCTAATACAACAAATCACAGTTGAGCCTCGGTAAATATGGATAAGCTTCGTTTTTTGGACGAACTCGTTGAGGAAGAACGATTATTTCTTCAAGTACCTCAATATTTTAAATAATCAATTACTTATTATTAATGCAGCAATCATTCTGAGGTAGGAACTTGAAGATTAGATCATCGCTTGATGATGATGAATGAGTGGTTACTAATCCTGATTTTAGTGGAGTGCATTGCTTTTAGTGGTTTATGAAATCCTGTTTGTTACTGCTAAGCTGAATTGCAGTATCAGCGAAATCATGGCCGTTACTGCAATCCAGCATATTAGACGTAAAATAATTGCTGCTCAAATGCAGCATCATCAACTGCGCGGCTGTTACTTCAATCAACCGTAGATATGAACGATGTCTTATTAAGCCGAAATGCACTATCCGCCTCCCTCTATAAATAATGCTAAAAACAACATGCAGCAGTCCCCTCAGTAACGGATGATGTTACTTTTTGCGAAAAAAATTCATTTCTTGATAGTGGTCTGGGGGAAAAACGCTTTTTCTCTAATTTCATAACATTTGAGGTGCTGCAATTAAGCTTAGCACACGCAGTGCTCTTAGTGGGACTTGACCGGACCATCCCATCCTAACGGCAGAAACTCCGCGCCCAGCAGGTCGTCTGGATCAGCTGCCAGACAGCAGATACAAATATCACCAACACATAGGTCGGAACATTCCAAACTTGAGTTAATCTTGAAAGTCCGTCACAGAAATCGCGAAAGCTGCTCACGTAAAGAGGCGAATTCGCAAGTTTTCGCCTGTTCGCCTCTCTGTGTGAAGGAAACTCGTCCACTGGACGCGATTCCCGCAAAGAGGCGAAAACTTGAGAATTCTCCTCTTCGCGTAATTCGCGCCCAGTGGAGTCCGAGTTCGCAAGTTTTCGCCTCTTGGCGCGAACTACTTAACTGGTCTTCGAACGCGCGTCTTGTCATACTTCAGTTGATTCGGCACCAACGACGTCTCCAACTATGCCATTTTCGCAATTGTCAATTATGAAATGAAAAACTTCATAATTGACAATTTCTTTTTTCCCCCCCATTACATTCTCGCAAATGTCAATTATATGCATTAGACAGTTAATTTATGTTAAGAAGAAGGCGTGAGGCCAGTCGGGGCATCATGGGAGAGTGGATTAAAGATATTTTCGCCCAACGGCAAGAGAACACAGTACAAGAAGCTAGTATACTCCTGGGTTACCATAGGTATGGAGCAAAATAAAGCAATCATCATCAGTATGTATGTGAATTAATAAAATGAAAAACAATTTCAATATAATAACACTAATAATCATAAATTAAATAGGTAACAGTTTAAAAAATACATAAATAATACAGAACATCGATAGGAAATAATCGACATAAGCATAAATCTATGACAAGAACGACTCTTGCCCAGCAACATAGGCTTGCCTACAATTGGGCTATTCGTGATATCGAAATAGAAAGTTACGATTATTATACCTTACAAGAAGAATACATATTATTACGTTTGTACCTAATCTATGTAAATAATACTGAACAAATCTCTGTCTCTCCCTCTCTCTCAGTTTGGAGAATGGAACCACCTGCAAGGAGATCTATCTCAAGACTTTTTCAACTATTTCCACATGAAAAAAGAACTTTTCAATGCATCCATTCAACAATAGACGGCCACCTGGATCGAATGTCCAATTTCATCGCGGGTTCACGTGTTTGCGCGTCTGGTTTGATTTTCTTTACCTTCGCGCGAAGATGGCGCTCTTAGTGGACGGGATCTCATAACAAACATCGTGTTTGAATAGGGCGAACTGTTCGCGCGAATTCGCGTCTTTCGCTTCTTCACGCGAATTCGCGTCCAGTGGATGGCCAGCCTTAGGCAGGGTTAGTAATCTTAAATATTACAAATCATTTCATGTCTTAAATTCAAATTAGAATATTTCATGTCTTAATAATTTGTCGACCTATCTAACTCTGATCCCCAATTCCAAGATCATAGGGTCTCAAAAAAAACTCTGGTGAATATCATGTAGGATTGCTCCCTAAACCACAGACGTAACTAGGTGAATTCACATTCAACAGTTCACCGAAGGAGTCGAGTAGCAATTCTGAGAGTAGATAGAGCCTCTCCGACAAAGGTAAACAGGACGGGAATTTATTTTGACTCGTGATGCTTCGCTATTTGCGGTAGGCAGTGTACTTTCACAAACGAACCCGTTAGGAAATGAAGCACCTATTTCTTTTGCCTCTCAAACCTTAACAGAAGCTCAAACTAGATGGTCGACAATAGAGAATGCTACGCAATTTTCTGGGCAATAAAATATTATCGTTGTTATCTATACGATCGACATTTCAAAACAGTTACCCACCAAAAGCCCTTGGTATGGTTGTTCAATATAAAGGATCCAAATTCATGTTTGTTCAGACGGTGAACTGAAATCACTGAATGTGATTTCGAGATAGTATACAAGAAAGGGGCTGACAACCCGGCTGATTATTTTGGCGGTCTTTCGCCTCCTCAAGGTGAAGGTCAACAATTATTGGAAAGTGCCATCTCAGCAGAAGGACCGGAGCTCTGCCAGGGACGAGTTGAGCGGACGCTAACTCGCCCCCGGGAACGACCTCAGTCGAGATAACAATTACCACCAACATTCCTTCGCGCCATGAAACCAATAATAAACTTTATTCTAAGGGAAGTTGCTTCTAACACAAAACCTACTGTTAGACAACACCATAATGAAGACACTAAGTGTAAGAACTTGAACACCATTTCCAATTTTCCATATCCTACAGCACTAGAACAGTTCAATTTAAAACTTCAAGAAAACGAAGATTCAGTGATTCCGGCCGAATTGCAAACGTAAGTGATCATTTTATCACATTTTTTTTTAAATTTCAAGGACAAACTGGTTAGTGAGGAAACCTTCCATCTTTTAATTAAAATGAAAAGTGTATTCCTAAAATCAAAAATTATTAAGTTCGCTATTTTTGCTTTTCCTGATGAAGATGAAAACAGGGAACTTCGCACCATGACATTTTCAGAACACCTACCTTCGAGACCTACTACCTAACTTGCCGACCAGAAGACGTTCTAGATGCTGCCAGACACGAACAGATTATAAAAGAATTTCACGACTCCGTTTGGGAAGCCAGGAAGGCAGCTTTATTTAAATTTCTTCTTTACTTACAAATTCTCTTTGATCACTGGACAGTGCCATTTAACTGTCTTGATTCACCTGTTGGTACTACTCCTAGCGTTATTATACCAATTTATGGTGATTTCAGACATTTTCCCAGGTTACTGACTCATAAAAAATGAATTTTAGGAGTGAACCTTCGTCACAACCTCAATTATTCACTCTTTGGTCAAAATCAACTTTACATTCAGTCTTCTCGCCCTAAAAAAACCATGGAAAACGATACCTCACAAGCTCATGTTCACTAAAACCTTAATTTTTTTTAGAAACCTAATTTTTACACCCGTAACACCCCTGGGTGTTTTCTGATCGGGCTGCCAAGCTTTGGAGCCCAACTAGGACCGAAATGTCTTCACAAATGGGGACCAAAACTGTATGCAGAAGAACGACCATTTTAGACCAAAATTTAATGTAAATTTAAGGCTGAAACTTTGTAAATCTCACAAGCTGATGTTACTAAAACAGAAAAACCCTGTTTTTACACAAATTTTTCACCCATAACACCCTTGGGTATATTCCGATCGGGCTGCAAAGTTTTGGGACATAAAGGGCCCAAATGGAGCCTGTGTGCGAAAGAAAGTATTTTTTAGACCAAAAATGAAGGCGATATGGATGATACCGCATACGGCGGATGGACGTTACATTTTTAGGATCTACGCACCTTGAAACATAAAAGAAAAACATTTTGAGGGGGTGCTATAAATTTTTTGTTGTTGCATGAACACATAGGTGTATTATTCACAGAATAATATAACAAAAGTAAAGAGTAATTTGTAAGCTGAACAAACGTACCTACATAATTTATTCAATGCCGACACAACATTTTTGAAGTCTCCACCAAGTGTCAACTAAAATGTATAAAAACCAAGGGATGCAATATAAAGAAGGGGTTTGTGTGGAGGTTTTTTAGTTAAAATTTGGCGCCAATTTCAACAATTTTATTGTATCGGTTTTGAAGCCATGTACATTCGTGCAACATGAAAATTATTCTTTACTTTTCAGTTTTATATATATATATATATATATATTTTTTTTTTTTACCCTAGAAAGTTACACTTCAAAACTGGTTCGTTTTTGGGTACACTACGTAAGAGTGCCGTTTGAGAAGAAAAATGACTTTTTCCACAATAGATTATTTTTTCGAAACGAAAGTTTTGAAAAGAGTTACTAAAAAAATTGAAACTGATCGAGTTGGGACATGGCAAGAACGTTGTTTAGTTCGGTCGAGTGACAAGAATTCAGCAGACTACGCTCTATTCCCTGGAGATAGAACAAAAGCTGACATGTTGAGCCTATTGGGCTGAGAGGGTTGCTGCTCCAAGGAAATGGCTGCAAACAATAATGAGATAAGCACACGAACTGGCATACATACTTTGAGAGCCATTGTACATGAAGCTCGTTGCTTGGGATGACCGGGCTCCTGTAGTCGATAGGGGAGGATTACACATGTGTGAAAACAAGTAAAAAGGGTCATGTACCAGAAGATTGCATAAGGGTGAGTTGGAATATTACTTAATCATCTACAAGGTTGCTAGAAGTTCTTCTTCTATAGCTGGTTTGGACTATAATTACAGTAGGGTTTTCATCAATTACAATGGACAGCACGGCACTACTACGGCCATTGCAGTTTATGAAACCCCTACCTTTATAAATTATTATTAGTCCAATGGAGAACTGGCCGGAATGACAGGATTTTGACCTCAATATCAGAGTCAGCGCCCTTCAAAATTGCCATGCACCAATGAGTAGTAACCACATAGTTTTATAAATTTTTTATTTGAAAGTACATATGACATGAGTTTTAACATATTTTGGCTTTGCAGCAGACATTCAAAAATATTTTCAACATTCAAACAGATACAGTTGATGACGTCAAACACTGGTGGATAGTCAACAGATATGATCCATGAAACAGTTGAGGCAGGAGTATCCACGATATTTGGAAATTTCATCATGTATATAAAATGGCAAAATTACACAATGAAAATGTTTGTCACCTTTTTACGATAGGTCATCTTGGCTTTTAGAATCTACCAACTGCTTCAAATGGGATGTTTCAAATATGGATGGTGTGCTCTGGCGGAACTGAGGAAATCGAGAGGAAACTTATACCTAATCCGTAAGCATGGAATGTCTATGCTTGTGTACTTACCTAGATAAGGAGAGTGTCCATGAATAATACTCAAAATCGATTCACAACACGCCAGAGGCTACAGTACTTCCTCCAAATTTCACGATAATAAAGTTTTTCAATTCATTGTATTCGAAAATTGCTCATCTTTTTTTCATGTACAATGGTCAGATATCGTCAAGAATAAACATAAACTTTTTTTTTCAAACCTGATACAATCTAGGTATGGATTCAGATTGCCTTGAAAAGGATTTGTATCGAAATTACTCAATCACAGTGAGTCGGTCTGGTGGTAGTGTCCAGAAAAATCACAATGTTAATACGAAAACGCATAGTGGTTTCGCTTCAATTGAAATTAAAAAAATGGAGGGACTATGTGGCTCTCCAGACTCTGAGTCACCAAGCAGCAAAAAATCACCCTGTTATTTAAGCCACAATAATTTGGTTTTTTTAACTCTTGATTATACATATTTATGTATACATATATAATGATGTTGTATGTGTGTTCTATTTCAAATACATATGTAAAATACAAAGTACGTACCTGTTTTTTTACCTTCCAATATTATCCATGTTTTAGGATTATCCGAGGATGGACGGCCCCTGACCACTATGGATAATCTGGTTTCTACTTTACATCAGATGAATAGTTTCAGAGTTCAATAATGGTACATGCATGTGCTCAAATACTGCATATGACTATGATCATGATTAAATTTAAATTGGATCATCCCCACACCTCCAAAATATCCAGAATGCGCTGAAGAGAACCAGAGGTGGCAAGGGTGCCATGAATGTAGAGTGCGATGCGTTTACATTTAAGCATTAGATTCAACGCACAACTGAGTTTTGCGCTTATTCGGTAACAAAAGGAAGTAACTCCCTTCCAGAAGTTATTATCAAGCCCCTTATACAATTCTACCACGTTTCAGGTAGAATGGAAGACTGATTTATTTAAATTCAGTAATCAGGGCTCAACTTTTTCAAGCTGTTTTGGAGCATCAACTATATTTTTGTTCAATCAGGTCTACGTATACACAAAGGAATACTTGGATATGTGTCATCATTTCGAAGATGAAGGATCTAAATAAGAAGAAAAAAGTGCACTAAAGCCACCCCTGGTCCCTGAACATTTTCACCAGGCCTGTCTGTGGAGACTAAAGCTTTGTTTGACAAGGGTCTAGCGGGAGAAATGGAGCCAAACTTGACCGAGCCCAAAATGAACCCAAACACTGCCGAGCCCTCATTCAGAACCAGGGGCTTCATGTAAAATGTAAGGATATAAGCAATGAGCAACTTCATTACTGAACTGAACTACTTTGTTCGACGAATTCATTCGTTTGAGGCAATTTCAACTCGTGTAATGTCACTGAAATGTCTCATAACTCCTTTTCCAATTTCGCTGACCATCTGACCATGACTAAATAGGCACACTTCAGTTAATGGCTAGATACCAACCTACTGGTACGCGCCTTTAACATAATAAAAAATCCAACTGATCCATCCTCACAGATACAACAATATAAGTAAGGTACCTACCTATTTATTTAATAAAAATTGTCTTCAAATATGATAATGCAAAAATATAAATTTAAAGCAATAGGTATCTAGATATTAAGTAACTCACACGGTCTGGGGAATGTAACAAATAGGAAGCTAAATTTTTGAGAAAAACAAATTTTTATAAATGAAAATGGTCAGCAAATAGCTGCACATTCTGAATTTTATCGTTTCATTACTGATGTTTTAGGTAGCATGGTAACCTTTCTCACTCTCTCTTACAGGTAACTAGTTAGTGTTTTTTTTTTTTTACCCTTCTGTTTTGCGACCTGACAGGGAGAGCCAGCCTCTCCTTATCTTACAGGGGGGGAGGGGGGAACTAGTTTGGCAATGTTCGGTTTTTTTTTGTATTGGGTTCCGTTTCTCTCGCAAGACTCTCCTCTTTGTTTCTAGTGCAGTTCAGAACCGTTCAAAACCATCCCTGGCATGCGGATTAGCTCTAGCGTTCACAGTTCGAGTTCCATGTTTATAGTGCATTTACAACCCAGTTTAGAACTATTTGTTTGGAAATTTTTTCATCAGAACTAGCGCACGTGCATTGCAGGTCGCAGTGCTTTTATAATTTTAGACACTGAGCAAGTGAGCACATCGACCATTGAGTAATCACAGGTTATGAAGCTCAGAAGGTTCCGATTTCTCCTTCTGGTTTTGCATATTCTTCTTCAGGTTCTGAAGCGTTCATAGTGGGTGTGGGGCGTTCCATGGCCTTGAGTCCCAGAACTGGAAATTCGGAACTGCCAAATTGATGAACGGTTCGGAACATGCACTACGGGAAGGGTCCCCCTACAGGTTACCCCTTAATTAAAAAACAAAAACAAAAAAAAAACAACACGAAAACCTCATCACGTGTTTTTCTCTTCATCTTCGTTTTGTGAGTCTTCATCAGAGTCTTCCTCGTCTTCGTCGTACAATGAATCATCCGAATCTATAAACCAACATTTATGAAGGATCAGCCGCCCATTAACAAAACAATGCTCCCATTCAGGGAATCAAATGCAACTTCTTACTAAACATTAGTATACAAAATAATCCGCATACAGTGGGTTTCAGAAATCATTGTCCTCAAGTCCTGAAAGATGACACAAACAAAAGAATTGGTGAAAGTGTCGTGTTCAGATACTGGTTGGATCAGTCATAAAAATGCCCTAGGCCCACGTTTTGATTTATTTTCCCCTCATCAGGGCTTAGAAGTAATCCTTGGTTTTCATTACATCAGGAAGTTTCGATGATGAGCAAGATGACATAAATGGATATTGCTGGCACATTTGCAAGGGGAAAAAAACTATACTGGTACTACTGTGAACTATACTGGTTGTTTGTGAATTCTTGCAATATGGGTCTTGTTCAAACAGTTTCTCAGTAAGTGTTGTAGTTCTTGCCGAATGCATGTAATGTAACCTCAAAAGAGATTTTACTGCCACTGGCTGAGATGAAGTTTATTTGTTAATAGTTATTCACCTAATAATGGACCTTGAAAGCTGGTTTTCCTTGAGCTTCGTTGGATGAATAGAAATCTAGCCTCTAAACAAGATTGTAGAGGCCAGTTTCTAGTAACACAGACTACAAAAAAATACTCACACAAATATATGAAACATACATACATTTGTCTGAACATCTAGAAATGGTATCCGATCAGATCGGGTAAGTTCCAGAAATTGTTTTTCCAAGGTGACTGCAATATCCTTTGGTTTGGGGAAGGAAAGTAGATTTTTAAACCTCTTTTTTTTAATTACCCTTCAGAACAGCCTGAACATTGTGATTAATGCAGCCGCTCACATATTCATTATGTAAATGGCTGCAGAGAGTAATATTCATTGAAATGTCATAAAAAATTTGAAAGTTGTTAAGGAAAAATGACGATTCTAGCCCATTTCATTATTCTTAATACTTATTCACCAAATTCAGGAGGATCCTTTGGTGAATGGAAATCGAGCCCCAAAACTAATAAATTTTTTCAAGTCACAGAGACCAGAATCTTGTACACAGGTTTCATACACTAACACGTACACTATATGTCTGAAATACATGAATTAGGATGAAGAACACCCATAAGATGGTTGAGTTCCTAAACATTTTCGTTTCAGGGTGATTGCAATTCCCTTCAGGCTTTTAGAGGAAGTAGAAATCCTGCACTTGGAACTCAGAAAACACATCAACTGATTAACTACTTACACAGAAGGTGAATAATTTGTGAGCTATGAATATGGAGCCAGAACAAACCTGATTCATCACCTGGTGAGTTTCCATCTCTGTAATGGGAGAAAGAACCATAATGGCCAGATTCACCTTCTTCATCGTCTTCATCATCATCATAGCCTGGCTTTCCTTGACGGCCAAACTTGTGAGTTCTCACTGAGATAATAATTCATAGTGTTAGTAAAGGATTTCAGAGGACAGACTGTAAGGCCTGATTAGATGTTTTCATGCAGCGGCATTCAAAATGCGATGCAGCGATTATTTAAATTGGTCCTTGCTTTTTTTCTATACCACAGAAATGATGAATGTTTTCAACCACACCGTTGAGGAGATTCAAGACCTTCGTCAAAGCCCAACCATGGAAGCAACCAAGGCAAGTGTGTATCACGTGATAACGAAGTGTTATACATAAGACACTTATAGATGATACGTTATTTTACCTGACATGCTGAGATCCTTAGTGTGTGAAGTTTCATATCCACACTTTGGGCAAGGAATAGCTTTATTTCTCTCATATTTGAATCCTTTTCTTCTCACATGATCTTCACAGTAACATGTTTTGCACCTCAGACAAGAATACTGGCCCAGTTTATTACAAGACTGACCTGGAAAAACGAAAATGAAATCACCGTCATACACACATGCAACATGTATTAAGGTTAACTTAACTTAAACAAATGAATAATACTTCACTACTGAAATGATAATATTTCAAAAATCTAGGATAAGCGAAAAATCTGGATGTTTTCTTCCTCCTGGGAAGCACAGGGGAAGCAGTAGGTGCCCTGCTAGACCAGAGAATTGGACACTGACTCGGAGATACACAAATATTTTAATATTACTTGTAACTATATAGACAAAAATCGTACACTTATAATTTTCAGCTTCTAGTACTTGGCACGATGCCTGATGTTCAAATTGATCATCTTCACACAAGAAATTCGAGCAGAATGAACACTTGAATATTCTACCACCATGGTCCCAAACGCCTCTTTCACATTCGGTGCAAGTGGCATCCTGAAGAGGGCAAGTACATGCATGACTTGATAAGCATTTCCTCCCGTGACACACCCACGCCTCACAGAAATCACAAATTGCCCCCTGGAAATAAAAAAAATTATTATATATTGAAATGGAAAAATAAGAAATATAAATTCCAGAACATAGTTACACAGAGATCGATTTCAACAAAGCCAAGATAAATTACTCACCACCATAGCCATCCCTGTAGTATAAACTCCAGGGTGCTTAACAACACAATCCCCTGTTTTCAAAAGGCACTTGACTTTGCCACAGTGTCCACAAGTAGGCAACCTTTGTATCGAACGACAAAAATAACAGAAGGCTCTGTTCTTTTGTTTCCTGAAACAATTATATCAATTTATAGGTGTATTTCATTTGATCAACATCACAATCTTCCTTAGATATAATGTGTCTCAACTCTATTTTGCTGAACTTCAGGAATTACCACACACTGTAAGTACATTTTCCAAGAAGTTATGTAACCTTAGTCCTAATAAATGTAACCCTAAATTCTCAAAAAGTACCTGAACTATTGAAAGTTTGCTGTCATCTGTTTGGATGGTGACACTGTTGTGCCAACCAAAAATTATATATATATATATATATATATATATATATATATATATATATATATTGTAAGAACAATTATCGATACTGTATACAAGACGTGTGGTTCGAGGCTGTATTTTGTATAACAAGCAAAACAATAATGAATTTCTCGTATCTCAGGTAAACACACTATTCATCAAAACCTACCAACAGTTATCATATGACCTTACACTGCTCCTCCCCTCCCCTTAGCCTGTCCCCAGGCTGCATAATGTCCGCCTTCACCAAACGATTCACATGCAGCAAGCGACACACCTTGCCTAACTGCACCTGGAAGAGAACGTCATTCTGCCTCTTCTTTATGACCCATGGCCCTGTCCAAGCAGGTTGCAACTTTGGACAAAGGGCTCTCTTTCGCTGCGGATTGTAGACCCAGACCCAATCACCTTCCTTCAGTGGGGTACTTCGTGCATGTCTATCGAAGCACTCCTTCTGCGTACGCATCTTCAACTGGGCTTCTCTAGTTGCAAATTCGCGAACCTGCTCCAGGTGGCTTCTCAGGTTCAGTACATATTCAGTCGAAGGCACTTGGACCTTCTGTGGTGGTCTCACGAGGGTTTCAGGCAATCTCAAATCCCGACCATATACCAATTGAGCTGGAGATAACCCCGTAGTCGTATGAGGAGCTGACCGATATGCCAAAAGGAATAGCGGGATTTTTTCGTCCCAGTCAGTTTGACTTTGGTTCGCAAAGAGTGCCAGGTGCTTTGTGAGGGTTCTGTTCAGCCTCTCGACTAGTCCCGCCGACTGGGGATGTAACGGAGTGGAGCGCGTGCGATGAATGCCAAGCAGATCCGACACTTCTTTGACCAGTGTGGACTCAAAGTTCCGTCCCTGGTCAGTGTGGAGCTCCAGCGGGACTCCAACCCGGCTAAACACCTGGTCTACCAAGGCCGCTGCAACCGTCTGTGCTTCCTGATTAGGGATGGTGATAGCTTCTGGCCACTTGGTGAAATAATGCACCGCCACCATGATGTATTTGTTTCCCCTACTTGAGCGAGGGAAGGGTCCCCAAGATATCCACCCCCACTCTATCAAAAGGAGCCCCCATCGAAATCTGTTTCAAGGGAGCCTTATGCCGTTGGCCCGGTCCTTTGAAGCGTTTACATGGCTGGCATGTCCTACACCATGCCCTTACGTCTGAGGTCATTCCTGGCCAGAAGTATTGTTGCCTGGCCTTTGCAAGAGTCTTGACGAAGCCGAAATGTCCTCCGGTAGGGCTGTCATGGCATTGCCTCAATACCCGCCCGACCCCCGACGTCGGCACTACCCACTGTAACCATGAGCGCTGGGGACCCTCCCACTGATGAAACAATTTCCTCTCTATGACTTCCAAGGAATCCCAACGACTCGCCAGCTGGCGCACCCTTGCATCTGCTCCCGCAAGTTCAGCTGTATCAGGCTTTTGTCCCTTAACTTTTTGGTCGACTATAAATTGGATATCCTGATCCCCTTGCTGCGTATTGTCTGGAATCGGCTCAATAAACACAGCTGCAGCGGTTTCCGTGCAATCCCCCTTCTCTCGCCGATTACAATAACTGCAGCTTCCACCACATGGTCTTCGAGACAAACCATCTGCATTCCCATGGCTTTTCCCAGCTCTATACACTATGTTGAAACTGTATTCTTGCAGCGTTTCCAACCACCGTGCAAGCTGGCCTTCAGGTCGATGGAATGAGGTCAACCAAGTCAGTGCTGCATGATCTTGTGAAAGACCTCCCAAAAAGGTACTGATGGAAGTGGGCGAAACTGTAGACTACAGCAAGCAGTTCTCTTCTCGTGGCGCAATAGTTCTGCTCTTGCCGTGACAATGTCTTACTAAAGTAGGCAATGACAACTTCCTGGCCTTCCCGTTCTTGGGACAGCACAGCTCCAACTACGTGTGCGCTGGCATCTGTATCTACAATGAACGGTTTACTCAGATCTGGGAAAGCCAAGACCGGAGCCGTCGTCATTGCCCTTTTCAGAGAACCAAAACTTCTGGCACAAGAATCATCCCACCGAAACTCGACACCGCCCTCAGTAAGATGAGTCAGCGGTTTAGCTATCTCAGCATATCCCTTTACAAATCTACGATAATACGAGCAAAACCCCAAGAAAGCACGTACATCCTTCTTGGTTGCAGGTGTGGGCCACTCTGCTACTGCCGCCGTTTTCTTTGGGTCAGTTCTCACACCTTCACCTGATATAACATGCCCGAGGTACGCTGTTTTCTTTCTGAAAAATCCACATTTCTTCGGATTAATTTGAAGATTCGCCTTCTCCAGACATGCCAAGACCCTCTCCAACTTTCGACTCACCGTTTCAAAGTCAGGCCCATGAACAATCACGTCATCCAGGTAGGTTAGGGCAAGATCTGGAGGAATTACAGCCTCCATTAACCTCTGAAAGGTGGCCGGTGCGTTTGTGAGCCCAAAAGGCATCACCTTAAATTGCCAAAGACCTTTGCGATAGATGCAGAAAGCCGTCTTGCCCTTATCACGCTCGTTCATGGCGATTTGCCAATACCCACACTTCAGATCAATAGTGCAGAACCATCGAGAACCCCCTAAGACATCCAATAGTTCTTGAATACAAGGTAAAGCATAAGAATCTTTGACTGTCACCTTATTTACTTTGCGGAAGTCTATGCAAAACCTCGTAGACCCATCTTTTTTTGGCACAAGTACTACGGGTGACGCTCAAGGACTACAAGAGGCTCAATGACATCCTGCTCTACCATGTCTTGGATTAACTTGTCCACATACCTCTCTTGCGCACAAGGGATGCGACGAGGGACTTGTTTGATAGACACAGCAGCACCAGTATTGATAGAATGTTCAACTACATGAGTCCGGCCTAAAGGCTTCCCTTCTGTTGCAAATATCTTGTCATATTTCTGTAACAATGCCGTAGCTTTCTTGTATTCTAAAGAGCCAAGAGACAGGTCACTGTTTTCCAGAGCTTCGTGAATCCATGGTGTTTCCTCCGCCTGTTTATTTACGGTAAGAACACTTTCTGCACATTCCCACCGGCTAATTAAGGGTATAACTATTTCCCCGATCTTCACTGTATTACTTGCCAAGTTCAGACATGCCCCAGTTAACTGCAGGAAATCCAGGCCAAAAATAGCCCGGTCTCTAATGTGCACGATGAGAAAGCTGTGCTCCCAGTGTTGCCCCCCTAAAATTACAGTTCCTTTCCCTGATCCTACGACATCTAGACTGTCTCCACGTACCGTCCTCAAACCGGCCAGTTTAGTAGGTTCCACGTTGATTTGAAGTTGTTTCGCAACATCAGGACGGAGTAAGGACACAGTTGCACCTGTATCTACTAAGAAACAACATTCTAACTCGTTCACTTTGGCCTTAATGAACAATGTTTCCCCCTTTGACCATACAGTACTTACATACAAAGGCCTATCCTCTCGAGCCTGGGTTCGGCCCTGCACCCTGGCTCCCTTTAGTTTTCCGGTGGCTGACGATAGTGTTGTTTGGGACACTTGGCTTGTGTGTGTCCTCCCTGGCCACAATCCCAGCACTGTCGCTTGTTCGATGAGGATTCAATCAGCTGGGCTCTCGTTAGTGCATCTTGCACTGATATCGGAGCTGACGCTGCCAATACTCGACGGACATCTTCATCAGACAGCGCTTTTAGGAATGCCCTCATTCCCATCTGATCTCTGCAATGATCTGGCCAACCTGGTGAGGCAAGCCGAGCCATTTTTTCTATATCTGTTGCCAGATCTACAAGTGACTCACCGAGCTTCTGACGCCGGGATTCCAATTGGGCTTGCCACTTTGGGGCTAAATTTTGTTGGCCAAAACGTTTATCCAGCGCCATGGTAAGGAGCTCCCACTGGGTACATTCATCAGGCGAGAGAGAATTCAGTACGCTCAATGCTGGCCCTCTGAGCGCAATAGCCAGCTTTAGAGCTTTCCTGGGTTCATCCCAGCCATTTGACAGTGCCGAAACTTCCACATGGCTCTTAATATTCTTGCCAATCAGCTTTGCCATCATACGGGATAAGTGTACTCTCATGGACCACCAATCCTTGGCCAAAATTATTCAGCGCGGCTGTGGAATTTCTTGGGGTATGCATTCCTTGTAAGTGGGTGTTCTCCTCCCTCAATCGAGCGATTTCTAGGTCTTTCAGCGCAACCTCCTCCCTGAGGCGAACATTTTCACCTAGTAATAGCCGCAGTTCTTCTTGCGAACCATTTCCCTGAGCTGGTTGTGTTACTATCAGTCTTTGATGCTCCCGTATGTTTTGAAGAGTTTCTTCAACGAGTGCTAGTTGAGCCAATACGTCTGCTGCGACAGCAGGCGGTTCTAGCCTACTTGTAGAAGGTACGGGAAGGTCGTGACCTTGTTCGGTACCTGTTTGTGTGGACTCCGTACGAGCTGCCTGAACTTGAGCTCTCGTTCGTGGCATGATCTGCTTCTCCTTCCTTCGTCGATCCCGGACGGGCCCCCAAATTGTAAGAACAATTATCGATACTGTATACGAGACGTGTGGTTCGAGGCTGTATTTTGTATAACAAGCAAAACAATAATGAATTTGTCGTATCTCAGGTAAACACACTATTCATCAAAACCTACCAACAGTTATCATATGACCTTACAATATATATATATATATATATATATATATATATATATATATATATATATATATATATATATATATATACTAGCATGACCGCTCGCTTCGCTCGCTATCCGAGATTCGCTGTACGCAGTATCGTACTTAATTCCGACGTTGCACAACTTGGGAGCCTACTGGATATTCGCGCCAAATTTGGTCGATATCCGTCGAGCCATTCAGGAGTTGACCATGGTCGACCATATTTCCGCTATGGTCAGGGAATTAAAAATGCGCCTACGTTCAACTTGGGAGGCTACCGGATATTGGTGCCAAAATTGGTCGATATCCGTTGAGCAATTCGGGATTTGACCATGGAGGGGCCCATGGATGCGCTATGGTCGACCACGGGGGTAGTCCGAAGGGTCGATCGTAGATAGAATTTCACGTAGATTACGAATACGCGATAAAAAATAGGGGTTACCATTTCAATTAACGAAGTTGACCATGGTCGACCATAGTTCCGCTATGGTCAGGGAATTAAAAATGCGACGTTGCACAACTTGGGAGCCTACTGGATATTCGTGCCAAATTTGGTCGATATCCGTCAAGCCATTCAGGAGTTGACCATGGTCGACCATAGTTCCGCTATGGTCAGGGAATTAAAAATGCGACGTTGCACAACTTGGGAGCCTACTGGATATTCGTGCCAAATTTGGTCGATATCCATCGAGCCATTCAGGAGTTGACCATGGTCGACCATATTTCCGCTATGCTCAGGGAATTAAAAATGCGCCTACGTTCAACTTGGGAGGCTACCGGATATTGGTGCCAAATTTGGTCGATATCCGTTGAGCAATTCGGGATTCGACCATGGAGGGGCCCATGGATGCGCTATGGTCGACCGCGGGGGTAGTCCGAAGGGTCGATCGTAGATAGAATTTCACGTAGATTACGAATACGCGATAAAAAATAGGGGTTACCATTTCAATTAACGAAGTTGACCATGGTCGACCATAGTTCCGCTATGGTCAGGGAATTAAAAATGCGACGTTGCACAACTTGGGGGCCTACTGGATATTCGTGCCAAATTTGGTCGATATCCATCAAGCCATTCAGGAGTTGACCATGGTCGACCATAGTTCCGCTATGGTCAGGGAATTAAAAATGCGACGTTGCACAACTTGGGAGCCTACCGGATAATGGTGCCAAATTTGGTCGATATCCGTTGAGCAATTCGGGATTCGACCATGGAGGGGCCCATGGATGCGCTATGGTCGACCACGGGGGTAGTCCGAAGGGTCGATCGTAGATAGAATTTCACGTAGATTACGAATACGCGATAAAAAATAGGGGTTACCATTTCAATTAACGAAGTTGACCATGGTCGACCATAGTTCCGCTATGGTCAGGGAATTAAAAATGCGACGTTGCACAACTTGGGAGCCTACTGGATATTCGTGCCAAATTTGGTCGATATCCGTCAAGCCATTCAGGAGTTGACCATGGTCGACCATAGTTCCGCTATGGTCAGGGAATTAAAAATGTGACGTTGCACAACTTGGGAGCCTACTGGATATTCGTGCCAAATTTGGTCGATACCCGTCGAGCCGTTAGGCCGTGGGAAGACAGACAGACAGACAGACAGAGATTCGTTTTTATAATATCGCACCTCCTATGCAATAGGGCCACAACTCGAAAATTTGTGATTTTTGGTTTATTCGCCCTCAAACATCGCTACTATGAGTTCTTTCAGCACACTCGACCCTGTATTAAAATTACGTATCTAAGCCACAGAAAAACATTAAAACGTCCTCGTTGCACTGGTGTTTTTTTGAAATATATTAATGCAACACAGTCACAACTCGAGATGCGGCCATGTTACACTGAAAATAAAAATTTAATTTCCCGCAACGAGGCCACAAGTCGAGAAGTGGCCTTGTTGCACTGAAAATAAAAATTCAATTTCTCGGTCCTGAAGCCAGATATCGAGATGCGTCCTTGTTGCAGTGAATACAAGAATGACCATAGGGCAGTGGATTTCCAACAAATAAATTTTGAACGGAAACGTACAGCTGGCCGTCCGCCTCCCTTGCTGCATCCAGCTTACAAGGCACCACCTAAGATAGCTGCAGCAAAAGCGAAAGATCTAATGGACTTATGTCGGGAAAACATAATCCCGAAAATACATCACAAGTTCTACGAAAGTCTGTAAGAATAATTTAAAATTTTATTCAATGATTATTGCTGCAGCACCACTAATTAAAATAATAGTCATGTTCATAAAAAAAATTTAATAAATTAATTATCTACTTTTACGGCTTTGGGTGATTTTTTTCGTTTATATTTTTTTGAACGTGACAATAACTTTATAATGGACCATGGTTATTCGCCCCCCTTCAACACTAGGGTGAACCTCATCCAATATCGGTTTTCTGTGTTGATCAAGTTGTGAACTGGAAGCACATAAAGAAAATAAGACAAGACGACCATCAAACAATCAGTAAAATTATAAAGGATAGTTGGGTGTATAGATCACTAACTGTGATTAGGGGAGGCCTTTTTTAATGCATAATTACTATTATTTTGAAAGGTAAAAGTACGAAATCGTAACAGCGAGAAAAATAATTATTGAAGGCTGGAAATTAGTAAAGGTAGAATCTGTATAACAAAAATGAAGTCATAACTACAAAAACTTGAAACTTTTCAGTGCATTAAGGCCATAATCTCGTTTGGGGCCTAAGTTATCTAACTAATATCAAAGAGAACGACTGTGGACGCTTTCTAACCTATATTGAATAGTTCTTGTAGAACATTCCAGTTCTGAGACCCTAGCCTGAACTTTCTTCAAACGTTCAAAAACTTTAAATGCTCCTCTTGACAAATTCACAAAACCGACATGTGGCCCTATTGAATTGAAATTTTCAGTGCAATAAGGCCATATCTCGTATGGGGCCTAAGTTATCTAACTAATATCAAAGAGAACGACTTTGGACGGTTTCTAACCTAGATTGAAAAGCTTGTCTGGCCCTTTCCAGTTTTGGGACCGTAGCCTGAATTTTCAACAAGCGTTCAAAAACTTTAAATGCTCCTCCTGAAAAATTCACAAAAGTCGACATGTGGCCCTATTGCATTGGAGGTGCGATATATAGAGATATATATATATCACCAAACCATAAATAATATCACTGTAACATGGAACAGTTTTCAAGACGTGCATCATTACTACATACCTTCTACATTTGTCACATTCCTGAAAGAAAATTTGAAAATACCCATTAGTAACAGAGAAAGGACTGAAATTTATATATAGCATTACTGTATTTTAAACTACTCAAGTGAAATAGTAAGAGCACAAGTAGCTTAAAATATTAAGTCACTAGGACTTCCAATCTCATTCAGGTGCATTGACGTTCCCAGTAGTTGAGGGAGTTGATTGTACCCAATACAATGACAATTCCAAATAAGAAACCCAGTTCGGCAAAGTTTAGTTCATTTCATATCCGTCTATCTGGTTCATCTTACATCCCTTAACATAGGTCAGGACAGTTGTGGAGGGACAGGCAAGATTAATCAGCAATAGTACTTGGTGTACCTAACGAAAATAATTCGTAGAAATGCTAACGAAGAATGGATAATTAAACCAAGAGATTGCCAATTTTCCAGTTAGCAGAAGGAACTAATGGCCTGTAAAAGACTCACTCAGGCTGAGGGAAGCTGTGAATCACCATGTTGAGTGATTAAAATAAATGCCACAAGACACCAAAATCGTAAGTCAGCAAGGCATCAAAGCATTTCAAAGTTGATACTTCAAACTAGTTCTTACCACTGAAAATATGAAACGTTCTTCAGAAATATCCGGCCATTGAAAACACAAAAACACAGCAATTGACAGCCTACCAAAAAGAAAAAACGACGTAATTGGTTAAAATACCAACAAGAAAAAACGACGTAACTGGTTAAAATACCAACAAGAAAAAACGTAGCCCAGAAAAAACTATTCCAAATACAAGGACGGATCATGTTATCAAATTCAACAAAACTCGATTCACAATGGACAATGCTTACAGGTGCAATTATTGTCATCAGCAGCGCTGGTGATGGCGTCACATTGTCAACTACATTTTTGAAGTAAAAAGAGTTCACCCTCTATAGTTCAACTCATAAGACTCAAAATTACCTATTTTTTTCTGCCACTCCCTGGTAGTTTCATGGTATCAAAAGCTATAAAACAATTCTTGAGGATTCAATACGTAAATATACTCTTCAAAATTTCTATTAGTAAACGCAGAATTAACTGTCTTGGAATTTCCTAGTGGGGCCATTCCCAGCTAATCACTCAAGTTAGTCGAAAAACTACTAAATAGGAGAAAAATATCTTGGTTTTGAAATATGGCATTCCTGCTCATTCGAGCGTCCTTTACAACATACTAAAAGTCTCCGAAGGTTGGGGGGCGAGTGGGGGTGGAGAAGCTGTTGAAGTTGGATTTTCCACGTTTTGTGCGTATATTTCTGTAAATAACAATCCTAGCAAAAATATTCCGTAAACAAATCAGAATAAATTAGATAAAATTTCCTACAAAAAAGGTCCTATTCATTTTTGTTGTAGTATTAATACTCTCAAAGTCATAGGCTTGACAAGTTCTTGGATTACTTGGTATTAGGCTTACCGTAGTTTTCTCCTTTCTAATGATGTTTTCAAACACACAGCTATTCTTGTAATTATCCCTAGAGAAATGAATTACAGTCGGCAGTCGTAATGTAACTACTACTAGCCGTTTTGCTAGAAAGAGGGGTGAAGAGGAAGGGTGGGGGAGAGGAAGGGTGGGGGAGGGGAAGGTCTGCCACAACTTCCCTATTATGTGATGTAGTGTAGGCGGTGGGTTTGATTGAGTACCTATGCAAAAATCACGCACCACGGTTTCTCATCTGATTATTGTCCAGGGGGTCCTAGTGATCAGGAAAATGCGGAAAGTGGTACTTTCTCACATATACTCAAAAGTACACCTACTCAAAAAGTTTCAAGTCATAGGACTCAAAATTAGCTGTTTTTGGTTTATTATTCTGTGAATAAACACCTATGTATTCGCACAGAAACAAATTTTTATAACGCCCCCGGAAAAATTTTTCTTTTATGTTTCAAGGTGCGGAGATTCCAAAAATGCCATGCCCGTCCACCGTACGCCATATCATCCACGTCCATTTCATTTTCGGTTTAAAAAATTCGTTCTTTCGCACACAGGCTCCATTTGGGCCCGAGCTATGCCCCGAAACTTTGCGTCCGATTGGACGGAGTTTTAGTAACATGAGCTTGTGAGGAATCGTTTTCCATGCTTTTTAGAGCGAGGAGACCGGTGAATCAAGACAATTAAATGGCACTATCGATTATCAAAGATAATTTGATAAAAATAGGAGCCTAATTCGTGTTTTTGGGGGCCAAAATTGGTGGAAACCATCAAAAATAGCTATTTCAATTTTGCACATGAAAGAAACCGTAAATGACAGCCAACATTCCTGTGGTTATGTCCAGCAGAATAATAAACCCATGTGACAAGGGACTTTGCAGAGTTTTTTCAGTCAGCGATCCAAATCGTGCCACGACTCGCCTGCAGTGCACTCTCTCCCCTCGTATATTACTTGGATGAATGGCATGAAGAAATGTGTGGCCTTTCATCTTGATAGCTGTTTCTCATGTAGCATGAGTTTCTGGTATGAGACAAATGTTGATGTTGTTCAGGTTTGATAAAACATGGAGCTCATCTTTGCACTTCGATAGCCCATTGTGTTAATAACTATCCAGGTGAAATTGGTAACTCAGTACCTGAAAAATGTAGGGGCTCACAATAAGTGACACAGATAAAGAGCAAAGTCACAAAAATGGAAGGAATACACTCCACCGTAATCTCAGCAAGCGAATACAGCAACCCAATACAGAATCATATCATTGTGTAGAAAAAATAGGTTGTGAATCAGAAAAACTTTGTACACTGATGAAACTTGGTGAGAAAATCTCCTTTGCATGAGGTTTAAAGAACTGAAGTCTATAAAAATTCGGGGGGAGTGGAGGGGGAGTATAATTTTCGAATGAAACTATTCCCATGCCGGTACAATTAACCATTTTCGAAGAAAATGCTTTTTAAATCGAAAAATCGGGTGAGAAACACCATAAATAGGGGGGGGGGGGGGGGGAATGTCCAGAATTGTATTGTCTGGTTGCCCAGATGATCAATTCACTAGACAACAACCTCTGACAACATTTTTCTCCGCCAATACTCGTATGTAGGAGCGTTGTTCTCCACCAGTAAATATTATTGAGGTAGTACCATTATGATGGAGGTTAGACACCTTGACGTTGCTCAGCTGTCGTTTCCTGAACCACAACTTCATACTACTTTTCAACCCCCCTTTTCCATCTCATACTTCCGCTACCCAAAAGTATGTCATGTGGGGAGGAGTGTGACAGTGGTTCTCCAGTCGTTTGTTTTTCCTGTGAAGATGGGGTCGTTTTTCGGCTGAAGCCTAATCGATATCCCTTCTTAGCTGCTGATAATATCACTAGTCTACAAGGGGGACTCTGGAGGGTCCACCGCACTCTCCTCACACTATGTCACAGGACCAAGAATATGGACCCAGGGAAGAAGAGTATTGGACGAAGAGACAGTCACGGAGGAAGCAGAGCAAGACAGCAATCAATCAGCAGTCACGAGGAAAGCCCCCAAGGTGAAGATATCGTACAATGTCGTGATATGTGTGTGTCGTGGTGTGTGTGTGTGGTCTTAAACAAGTGTTAAAAATCTAGGTTTTTGCGAGGTTGTGCAAAGATTCGATTTATTTATACTGGTGGAAACACATGTTACGGAGCATGATTATGATAAATTGGTTAATTTCTTTAGTAGCTATAGTTTTCGTTTGGGTGGGACTGACTGAGATGTAAATTTGGTAGAGCAAGTGAGGGGATATAGATTGGTTGTAAAAATAACAAGGGGGGCACATCTTGTAAAATGAAAATTACCCAATTAGGGTGTGTTATGACTGAACTTAAGATATTAATTTATTTATTTCCAGTACGAGCAGAGCCCAATTACAATTTAGAAGCGGTTCAGTAATAATATGCCAGTTGTCAGAAGTATACAATCTTTGCACAACTTTTGCAGGGGATGGATACATTGTTGATGAATTAATTACAAGAGATGAGACATGGGTCGTGGGAGAAGGAGATGACGTGACACTTGGTGGGGTTGAGGGATAGATTGTTTTTTGAACACCAATCAATGAGATGGTCTAGGTTGGTCTGAAGGGTATGGCGGTCGGACTCGGATCTTACAATGCTGCAAATCTTGAGATCATCAGCATACAGAAGAAACAGAGTCCCAGTGAAGATGAAGCCCACGCTATTCAACAGGAGGAGAGAAAGTAGAGGGGCCACATGTGCCCCCTGGGGAACCCCCGAAGAGGCTATGAAGGGTCTGGAGTAGAAATTCCTGTGTTTGACTATCATACACCTGTCGGATAAATAGCTTTTCACCCAATCCAGGAATGCCCCATGGACGCCAAGTGACTCAAGCTTGCTTAAAACGTGCCTGTGTGATAATCTGTCCAAGCATTTCGCGAAGTCCGTTGATACAGAGTCAACCTGGTAACCGTTCTTGAATGCGTCCAAAATATAATCCTGAAAGCACAGTAGATCGGTAGTTGATGATTTACCGGGCATGAATCCGTGCTGTTCGAGGGATCATATGTGGAGGAAACAGAGGCCGACCTGCTCAAGTACAAGTTATTCCAAGATCTTCGGAACTGAGGAGATTGTGCAAATAGGCTGGTAATCATCAATAGCTGATTTGGATCCTGACTTATGAGTGGGTGTGACAAAGGATGATTTCCACAGGGATGGGAAAACGCCCGTTCTGAGGGATGAATTGAAAATGAGGGTCAAGGGTACGGGGAGAGAGAGAGAGACAGTTAAGTAGGAGTATGGGTGGAATGAGATCCGGGCCCATGCCTTTGGTGGCATTCAGTGCTAGAAGCTCCTGCTGAACCCGGTGCTCCTCCGCCTCAACCAACCCTAAAGAAACAATATTCGAGCTTGTGTAATGAACTGGGCCTGTATAACTTGGTTCGTACACTAAGAAGAAGAACTCAGCAAACAGATTAACGATGTCTTGTTTGGAGGATGCTACTTCGTTGTTGTAAATCATACGGTCAGGCAAACCATTTAAAACGTCAATGTAATTAATATAATTCCTAAACTGCTTAACATCAGTTACTCGGGAGGATTGAACTTCGGTAATATATGACGCATACAGTGATTTAGAGAGACAATCACACTGAGATCTTAGATTCGAAAATAGTTCTTAGCAGTGAAGGAGGCCATACAACTTCCATCTGGCATGGGCAGCACGCTTCTGCTTCACCAAAGAGATACTCATTGGTGAACCACTTTGGGAAATTGTAGGAGAAGTCTCTTGTTTTACACGATTGCCGACCAAACCACATCACAAAACCTTTCGGTTGCCTGTTCAACTGGCAGCATGGATAGCTCACCCCAATCAAGCCCCCTGAAGAACTTGTTCATGGACAGGTAGTCACCCTTTCTGTAGTTAAAAGTAAATCGAGGAGAGGTGAATGGAAAGGACGGCTACCCATTACAGAGACAGAATACTCGAACGGAGGGTGAGCAGGGTCCACAATGAAGATATAGGATATGTTTCAATTTTCCCTATGTATATTGATCATTCAACTTGGCACCAAGATCTTTCGAAAATGGCAGATGAATTGTGGAATAATTTGGACAAAAATTGTATTACAATTGAGGATGCTAATGTAAGGACTGGTCAAATGCAAACAGTAGGTACTAGAAGCTTTATGTGAGGGAATAATGGCTATAAGTTCTGCCATGATAAATAGTAGGGAGACAGCGTAGCCTTGGTATTGCGTTCGCTGAGGCGTGTAATGAATTGGGTTTGGTGGTAATGACCAACCTTCCCCTTCTGATATTCGTGAGGAATTCACATTTTTGGGGTACAGGGTTCCTCAGTAAACGACATATGTGGTGTCTCAATTAATATGTGGATGAAGTGTTAGATTTCGAGGTTTTGGAGGAAATATACTCAGACCACATGCGATAGTTCTCATGATTAAAGGATAATATATAGTGACATGGATGAAGGGAAAACTGTACCCCCTCAGTTGATCTATGCTAATGCAGTATATAAGGCATATTACGACAGATTATGGAGCTATTTGTCCAAATATGCAATGGCTGCAAATATTGTTGGCCAGGAAAAGTTTACATCTGATGGTATTGCGAATGCAGCAAGGCATTCTGGTAATGGCGTACGAGGCAATAGTAAAATTGGCACAATGCCTCGATTACCGTCCGAAGCAACCTGGTTCGATTGGCCATGTTACAATATGAGAAGTAGGTTCTTCGCACTCCTGAACAGTTATAGGGATAATCCATAGTGCACTTGTCAAGAATATGTATTTGGTGGTTAATAAAGA
This sequence comes from Leptopterna dolabrata, assembly GCA_954871275.1. Taxonomy (NCBI): domain Eukaryota; kingdom Metazoa; phylum Arthropoda; class Insecta; order Hemiptera; family Miridae; genus Leptopterna; species Leptopterna dolabrata. Next base: position 108,343,137 of record OX940974.1, on the reverse strand, counting down.
GTATAAAGAGCTATGCGACAGTAAGGAGAAGGATTTTATCGAAATATAGGATCCGTTTAAGTTGGTTAGTGGTCTAAAGGAATATAGGGCATGTCGTTTAAAAAAATTAAACCCTTAGTAGTTGATCCGCAGACTGAGGACCATGTTTGGATGGAGCATTTCGGGTCTCTTCTGAACCCTTGATTGGAGGAGATGGGGTCAGTCAGGTGGAGGTGGAGAGGTGGAAGTGCCATTTAGGATGGAAGAACTGAAGCGTGTATTAGGGAGAGCTAAAGAAAATACCAATGAGCCAATTCAAAGATTTTAAATTAGTAGGTGGGTTTTTAAGATAAGACGGGATATTCTGGCACTGAAGTACAGCCACACGAAACAGAAAACCAGGGGTGTGAGATCTGTAGAAGCGGGGAGGTTGAGGACACCCTTCATTTTGTAGGTAGATGCAATGCTCTGAATACAGTTAGGAGACGTTTCTTGGGTGCTGACCAGTTGGACGGGGGGAGGGGGGGGGATACATGCACTTTATAAAGATGGGAGATAGAAGGCTTGTTGGGTACTGTTAGGTTGCCTGGTTCCTGAGAACAGACTATGAAAGAGTACAACCTGGGGTGATCAAACTGATCAGTCTTGAGTATTTTTCTCTCTCTTGGTCTTTCTTTTGTTATTTGTTTTTACAACAACTAACTTATACCTACCCATGAAAATTGCAAATTACAGTATAGCAGTATTGCAGTAATTACAGTATGCTGTATGCAAATTGTACAGTATAGTATACCTAATATGTACATCCACCTGTTCTTGTAATAATTATTTGGATAAGACAAAAATCTCTATCCATAAAAAGAAGAAAAAGTCCGTAAAAGAAAAGATATTGTAAACTGAACTGAATATTGTTTAAAAAAAGTATACATTTGTTGAATTACGTAAAGTATTATTTGTTATAATTTATGGTAAACTCCATCAGACGGCCCTGCATGGCCATGATTATTAAGCATATCAATGATTATTACTATGTGTGCAGGTCAAGTGAAAATTTGGGAAAAATGAGATATGTGGCTGGAAGGTACTACAAGTTTTTCTGTATAATTGGGTATAGGACGCTAAGTGGTACAATAATTAGGTGGGAAGCTATTCAATTGGGCAGTTGGCGTTATGTGCGTGAATTTCTGATGCTTGAGTGCAGTCTTGTGCACATAACACTATTGACATTAATTTTTGCCACTGCTCAGGGGGAAAAGGGGTTAAATGACATTTTTATCAGGAGATGTCTCCTTATTCAAACTTATTCACATTGTAAGTGTCTCGAGTCGAGAATCTAGTTGCTAAGGTACTTATTAGCGGTCGTCACTAATATTTTTTTTTTTTTTGGGTCTGCTGTTTATTTAAGGGCAACTCCTGCTGATTGAAGAACAATGCCTATTGATTAATAAGCTGTAGTCCCACCGGCAAAACCCGTGTCATATTAATCCATTTTAAGCACAAACCTCAGTGAATTTTGTGGAAAAAAACTACCATTAGGTAGGGAAAAAACTACCTAATGCCATTTCTGACTCTGACGATACAGCCTACAACCTGGTTGCTAAGTACCTACTCATCAGAAATACGGGGAAGAAAATACCTACCATTTAGAGTGACAGATATGGGAAAGAGCAACTTGAAATTTTGCTAGTTTGCTCAAAAAGCAACTACGCACCTAATGTGAATACCAACAAAGAATCTTTCCAGTGGAAACTAGTTAGATGGCTACGATTTCAATACCATCAGCTATTTAAGGATGGGGAAAATGACAAACCTGAACGTGCCACTAATGAGGGTAAGGTACCCACATTGAAATCCCACATCTGTGGAGAAGAAGAAAGATTTGCTAAACCTATTGCCGAGTTTATTAACGACTTACCATCGGTTCTACAAAGGGCGTAACTGATTGTGAAGGAGATTAATCCAATTTGAAAGTCATTATTATTCCAGTTTTTATTCATTTCAAAGAATTCTATCCTGCATTTTTGTTTGTTTATTACATTACTATAAAGCAATAACAGTTTTAGTTGTAAAATGCTCCTATGTTTTTGTATAACAAATTGCATAGGCAATTTACATTACTAATGAACATTATTAGGTAAGTCGCATTTCTATTAGTGCAAAGTGGTTTTTCATTTCAATCCACTCATAGTGAAAAGGGTGTAAAGTGCAACTTCATTTGATGGAAGTTCGAATAACAGCAGTACTATTTAGAATAAGAACATGAAAGTGCTGCAGTCGTTTCTTTATATACTAAAGCATAAATTCCACAGAAAAATAAATTGTTCATATGAATTTCGATTTTGGGGAACCAGGCAAACTATGACAATCGATTTTCCAAAAATCAGCTTTCTGCCTATACCCTCCCTTTACCCTGCAGACACTGATTTATACTGTTAGTAATTCGCATTTTATGATTTTTCAAATAAAGCATGTTTTTCATTCATTCATTCCTATTATAATTTTGCAATAACTAACTTGAAGTGTTCAAATGTAAGAGGCCAATTCTATTATTTATTTCCGTAGGTATATGTAAAAGAAAAATGATAGCTCTATCTTATAGTTTCTACATCTACCAGTTTTTCCCATTTTCCTCATTTTCATTTGGACTAGGTTTGCAGCTGGCCTGCTAAATTGATAACAACGATTTTAAGAGCTGCATTAAAAGAGGTTTCTTTTATGACTGTGAGTAGCTCTTTTGCCTTTTGAGATGGAAGCAGGTACAATTCGCGGTACTTCAAGAATTGAAGTCACTCTGAGATACAGTCTCATGCTCAGTTGTCTCTCGTCACCCATGGCAATGGGTTAACATCCATGATGTTAGCCCTAACGGCCTTATCTCCCAGAGACCAGAATGACCATATCTCCTAGGAACTCTCTGTTAAAAGTAAAACACTGCATCCTTGTCACATGAGTTTATTATTCTCGACTGAATACGGCATGATTGGGACCTCAGAGAAGAGACCCACAAAGCTAATGTGACGATTTTAAACTCGAATATTAGGTTGCTATTTCTGACAAATTATTTTCGGTCAGTGAAATTGTCTTGATTCACCAGTCAATACTACCTCCTCCTTTATTATACAAATTTCTGGTGAATACAGCCATTTTCACAGGTTTTTGACCCATAAATACCAATGGGACAAAAACCAACGGGTTTTGGGTTTTTGACCCAAAACATGGTAATTACCACTTACTCTTAATGGCCTCCTTTATAAGGATTAGTTTAATTCAAAACATTAATTTGTCACATTAAAGATATTACAATTAGTACTTCTTGTTATTCCAAAATTTTGAGTTAAAACTACGTTAGAACCTAGATCCTTCACTCAGTGGTCAAAATCAACTTCATATTTAGTCTCCTCACCCTGAAAAACGATACCTCAAAGCCCAAGTTCATTAAACCTCAAAAATACCTAATTTAGCACCCATTTGTAACCCTGGGTGTTTTCCGATCAGGCTGCCGAGACAGGGGACACAACTGGGGCCCAAATGGAGCCTGTGTGTGAAAGATTTTTTTTAACCGAAAATTAAGGTAGATATCGATACGGCAGACGGTGGACGGAAATCGCATTTTTGGAATCTACGCATAAGAAAAAATGTTGAGGGGAGGTATCAAAAAAATTTTCTGAACCGCATATATAGCTGTATTAATCAGCGAATAATAAAACAAAATGCAGCAAAAAAAGATGTGTCAGGTCTACTGACATCTAACTGGCTGTTGGCCCATGGAGGTGGAACAAAGCTTTAGAGGTAAAGGTTCTCAATTCCGCCAACAACCCAACATTAGAAATTGCAAACCTTCGTGGCAACCTTCAAGAACCTTAGCCATGACCTTTCCCTCGGTTAGATTTTGAGGACCTGTTTTAGGTTTATTATTCCGTGAATAACACACCTATGTATTCGCTCAGAATAAATGTTTATAACACCCCCTCAAAATTTTTTCTTTTACGTTTCAACGTGCGCATATTCCCAAAAACGCTGCAAAGTCCTTGTCACATGGGTTTATTATTCTGTTCGACATACCTACAGAAATGTTCGCTGTTCATTTACTGTTTCTCAAAAACACGGCTTTTTTTTCAAATTATCTTTGATCCTTGATAAGTAGCGCAATTTAATTGTCTTGATTCACCTGTTGACACTACTTCTAGTCATTATACAAATTTATGGTGATTTCAGACAATTTCCCAGGTTTCTGACCCACAAAAAATGAATATTGGGAGCTGAACCTTCGTTACAACCTCAGTTCTTTACTCTACGGTCAAAATCAACTTCACATTCGGTGCAATCCCCTTCCACCACCGGTGCAATCCCATCTTGCTGCCAAGCTTCGGAGGACAGCTAGGACCCAAATGTGTACCAAAATTGGGACCCAAACTGTGTGCGGAAGAAAGACGATTTTAGACCAAAATTCAACGCAAATTTAAGGCTGAAACTTCGTTAGAACCTCAACTTTCCAAGATACCTCACAAACTCATGTTACTGGAAACCAAAAACCCCTATTTTTACTCCCATTTTTCACCCATAACACCCTTGGGTATATTCCGATCAGGCTGCAAGGTTTTGGGACACAACTGGCCCAAATGGAGCTTGTGTGCAGAACGAATTTTTCAGACCGAATATGACGTAGATATGGATGATATGGTGGACGGCGGACGGACATTGCATTTTAGGAATCTACGCACCTTGAAACGCAAAAGAAAAAAATTTTGAAGGGGTGTTATGAACATTTTTTGCTGAGCGAATACATAGGTGTATTACTATTCACAGAATAATAAACCAAAATGCAACGTCCTTCCACCGTATCATCCATATCTACATTATTTGCATGCTAAAAAATTCTTTCTTTCGCAAACCGGCTCCATTTGGGCCCTAGTTTTGTTCCGAAACTTTGCAGCCTGATCAGAATATACCCAAGCTATACCAGCCGGATATACCCAAGGGTGAAAAATGGGTGTAAAAATAGGGTTTTTGGTTGTACCAACATGAGCTTGTTTTACTAACACTGGACCTATGGGGGTGATGCCATTGATACTGTGAGCAGCTACAGGTATTTGAGAATGGAGCTTACCCCCCACCCCCGATCTCTCCTTCACCAAGCACATTAAGCAGAAGGCACAATCGGCGAAGTTTGCAGTCAACAGTGTGTGGGTAGGACTCCTCGAGACTCGAGAATCCTGCTGTCCAGCTGAAGGCAAAAATGGATGTGTACAATGCTACGATTCGTGCGATTCTGTGCTATGCTGCTCCTTGCTGGGGATTCCAAGAGCACCCAAAAGAGCGGAGGGCGTTCAGCTAATGTGCGTAAGCTGTACCATTTGCCAAGGTTTGAGCCAAATTAAGTACATATTGTACCTGGAAACTGGATTGGATACCATTTCGGCCTTCTCACTTGAGGTCCACTTTAAGTATCTGAGGAAGGTGGCTCATCTTCCGGGTACACGCCTCCCAAAAGTGATTGTAAATGAAGTGATGAGATGAGGAGCATCATCTTATGGTAGAGTTGGGCGAAACACTCGATTGGAGTAGCGTGTCGTATGACCTAACCCAATCTCAAGCAGCAAGCCTTCTGGAGAAGTTCAAGGAACGAAAGAAACATCAGTTTTAGCAGAGAGCTCTGCAGTCTGATAGGTTCATGCTCTACAGAGAACTTAATCCTCTTATCAAGGCCGCACGTTTGGCTGAGGAACCGAAAATGGATCTAGTCTCAAGATGGTTATTCAACCCATTCCGTACAGACAGGAATGAAGAATGTGCATTATGCAATAAAAGTTCATCATTCTCTGTGTACTTGCCCTGTATTGGCTGAATTTAGAGTCTTGGCGTTTGAAAAGGCAGTGCTTTCTCGGATGAGGCTGTGGCAATGCTGGACGGAGATGGGTGGTGTCAGCTGGTAAATTTTTGTAGGTTGGCACGGAAATATCGTTCTATGTTAGTACATGAGTCCAATTTCTAAATTTTCTACAAAAATCTTCGGGAAGCACTTTGCATTACGTACCCAGTATTGTCAGTATCATTTTGTTTTCATTGCAGCTGGCATATTTGTGTCTTTTTGGTCCGACACCTCCGACGGACAGTTTAAAAACCATGTCCGTATTGTTTATTTTGTAATTTATTATAAAAATATCAAATTTAAAGGTTATTTTTGTCAATAAACTATTTTCTTCTTCTTTCTTCTAACGCGAGCTCGTTAGGTATCGTTTTCCATATTTCAGTCTTACATTTATGTTAAATTTCGGTCTAAAATCGTCGTTCTTCCGCACACAGTATAGGTTCCCATTTATGAACACATTTGGGTCCTAGATGTGCTCCAAAGCTCGGCAGCCCGATCGAAATACATCCAGAGGTGTTAAGAGGGAAAAATGGGTGTAAAATACGGTTTTTCGAGGGTTTTTTCTGAGGTTTTAGTGAACAAGAGCTAGTGAGGTGTCGTTTTCCATGTTTTTTAGGGCGAGAAGACCGAACATGAAGTTGGTTTTGACCAAAGAGTAGAGAATTGAGGTTGCAACAAAGGTTCAGCTCCAAAAATTCATTTTTGTCAAAAACCTGGGAAATTCTCTGAAATCACCACAAATTTGTGTAATAACACTAGAGGTAGTATCAACAGGTGAATCAAGACATTTAATTTCACTATCAATGATCAAAGATAATTTGTAAAAAAAAAAGAGCCTAATTCGTGTTTTTGGGGGTCAAAATTGATGGAAACCTTCAAAAATAGCTATTTAAATTATTGCACATGAAAGAAACGATAAATGAACAGCCAACATTCCTGCAGTAAGTCCAATAGAATAATAAACCCATGTGACAAGATTTTGCAGCGTTTTAAATGCATTCATAAATTTATGGTTTATTAACGGTTCATGCATTGCGGGACTGTGATGCACTAGCGTTCTAAGCAGGATTTGAACTGAACTACTCGGAAATTTACCCCGTAGGTACGTGTGAAATTGTGGCAGTGGGAGGGTGGACCCTCGAGTCCCCCTACTAGACCAGAGATATCATCACCCGTTAAGAAGGGATATCGATTAGGCTTCCGCTCACCAATCCCGTCTCCACCGGACCAAAAAACGACTCGAGAACAGCCGCACTGTTACACTCCTCCCAAAATGACATACTTCTGGGTAGCAGAAGTATGAGAACGAAAAGGGGGAACGAAAATTAGTATGAAGTTTTGGTTCAGGAAACAACATCTGAACAACTTCAAGGTGACTAACCTCCATCGTACCAGGTACTACCTCAATAATATTTTACTGGTGGAGAACAAAGCTCCTACATACGAGTATTGGCGGATAATGTTGTCAGAGGTTGATGTCCAGTGAACTGTGCTTATCTGGGCAACCTCTAGGTGATCAACCTCCACCGTTAGGATGGAACAACTATTGGGACTTGCAAATTGGGACATGGCATCAATCACCTTCAAATGAGCTCAGTATATTTTAATTATACTGACACTCTAAAGGGGTGAAAGGGGGTGGGGCAGCCAATAGATGTATGCATTATCAAAGGGACAGGTTGTTAGTAAAGGAATCCTTCTGGTAAACCTCTGGACTTATCCTTCTGGTAAGCCCACAAAAAGTGGATGGAGTATGGTGACGTGCTCAGCGCATACCACCGAATCACACTCTGCTACCATGTGACAGTGGGAGGGTGGACCCTCGACAGTCCCCCTCCTAGACCAGCGAGATTATCACCGTTTAAGAAGGAACATCGATTAGGCTTCCGCTCACCGACCCCGTCTCCACCGGACCAAAAAACGACTCGACAACAGCCTCACTGATAAATACATCATTTATAGAGGGAAGTCGAAATTCAAATTTCACACTCGTTTTCTGCTTAGAATGTCCGATAAACACCTCATTGTGTGGTAAATAAGTGTTAATTTCCTCAACTGAACAGAATTTGGTCAAATAAGGAGAACTTGTAACCCACCAAAATTGCCCATTATTATTATTATTTTGAAACAGAACATGAAAACATTCCTCGACCTAATGGGATGCATCAATGGAGCTAGGTCAGAGGGTCTAGTACAATAAGCATCAACAAACCAAAACAAAACGAGAAAATAAATAACTGCATGTGGAGAAACCGCGATCATTACCATTGCCATGTTGCAGGGAAATTTACCGAAATCCATATGCTCCTTTGCGGTTCTAATTCCCTTTTGCCGTAATTTCTGCTTTTCAGCCTTCTTACGCTGGCCTGTCTTCTTGTTTGGCATCTTGAAAAGTCTCTGAAAGTTAGCGGATGACCGAATTAGCGATGTTATAAAATGGTCGTTCTGTTTTCGAAGTGAGTAATTTACCTACTTGAACAACTTACTTGTGTGCAGTCGTCTCGGTCCGATGTAATCACAGTCAATAAATCACAGTCGAAAACTAAACTATCGAGAAAAAACTTGAAATAATCCACATTCAGAACCAATTGCAAAATCTACCTAACGTACCATGCAAGCCACCACGCGATTATTCTCAATCCTCGTTGGACGCGGTTGGTACACGGAACGGACATTCAATTCTTATCAACCTTATCGGTTTTTTATAAATTCTTCTTCTCTTTGGTTTTTGGCTTTGAGGAGAACCGCGGGTGGCAATATCATGGCAGTAAAAACTCCTCCAACAAACCAACCACACTGAGGTACTTTTTTTTTTTTTTAATTACTTCAAACTAGTGGAGTTTCCAAAAAGCGTAGGTAAGTCGAATGATGGGTCGGAAATGAACGGAAGTGGGTGAAAAGGAGGAAGGATCGTGCGATTTCGTCTTGTGTGCCCCCTCGCTCATCACTTGTGAGCGGAGTGGGAAGGAGGTAGCACGCACCAGATGAATTCTCGTGGGTTTTCTTTTGCTTATTCCCGCCAAACTTCTTGGATTTCGGAGCTGAAAATTGGATTTGAGATATGGAGGGTCCGGAAACACCTGAATCTGATCCTGGAGTCAACCGCAGCAAATTCCGACTCGTGTCCATTCCTCCCTCTCATGAACTGTACTATTCATTCAAAACCAAGATTTGTCGCTTCAAATTTACTAAGAACCACACCAAAATGAGACGTTGCTGAAGGCCTGATCACAAAATAGCAAACTAAAACCACGTTGTTATCCGTCATCGGAGTTCTCTTTTGATGTTTTCGTAGGAGGTTGAAGAGGCAGGTGAGTAGTGTATATACTTGGGCACATTTATACGTAATTATTCATTTCTTTCAATATGCATTGCTTACACGTATCAGATTACATACTATATTTCCATGCTCATAAACATATAATATACACATTTATTCAACCCTGTTATGTTCACGGCAATCAATAGAAAAGCCGAAGAAGAATAAGTAACCTGGAAGGCTGTAACATTCTCTTTTCTTCTCATTATTATATGAAATATCGAAAACCGCGAGCTCGTTTCTTTCCCCTTTCCCAAACTATTACATTACAAACATTAACATATTACATAAAAGTGGCGCAGTCAGTAGGACAAACCCCCCCAATATGCCCACCGAAAAGTCGGATAAGCCGGCCGCAGAGGTTTCTACGGCGACCTTACAGAAAATGATCGCAGACCTCGTGAAGATCGTGACTTTACAGCAGGGACAAGTACAACCAGGGGGAACCCGAGGAATTACAGGAATTTCGTTCGATCGTTACTACGAGGATGTAGAAGGTTTCGATACATACATTGAACGGCTATCAGCTTTCTTTGAAGTCCAAGGCGTGCCAGACGAAAGGAAGGTATCTTGTTTTGTTTCCTTGATTGGTCCAAAACTTTTTACATTACTAAAGAACCTACTTCATCCTGGTAAATACAATGACAAGACTTTTGAAGAGCTAAAAAATCGTTTACAATCCCACCTGAATCCAACACCACTAGTAATTCCTTCACGTCATGCATTCCTTAATCGAAAACAAACCGAAGGTGAATCACTTGCAGTGTATGTGGCTGAATTGCTGAGGACGTGGAACTCCCTGCCGCCTGCGACCCGCGGCATGCGCTCGTTAGGTTCCTTTGGTGACGCTGTACTCCGATTCTTGAATAGGTAGCCTTTTCTATACTCCCTCTTCTTCTTTCTTTGTCCTCTTTTCTTCTCTTTTGTTTCTTTTTTTTTAAACTATTGTCTTCTCATTTAGTTTAGGATTATTCCTTTCCAAAAAAAAAAGTAATTTGTCTCCCACGATTCTGCCATAACTGCATAATTATGTTATTAGTATGTACAGTATAATTACGGGGTTTTTAACCCTACAGCTGTGTAACCAATAAAGAGTTTAAAGTTTAATTGCGGAGACTGGCTTTACCATGTAAGTACAATGCAGATATGCTAAACACTATGCTTAGAGATGTATTCGTCAGTGGGTTACGGTCTAAAGCAATTCTTGACCGTATCTTCAAGAATGATGATATTACGTTGGACGAAACTCTTCAATTGGCATTTGCGATTGAGAAAGCGACGTCTGGCGCCAATGAAATATTACCTACATAGCGAACAGCCAAACAAAATTCACCGTCTGGGTTCGCAAAAGATACACACAAAAAAGCAATACGAACACAAAAATGGTAAATTCAAGCCACGAAAAGATATTCAGTGCCTGCGATGTGCTCGTCAAGGTCATACAGCCCAATCGTGCAGAGCTAAAAATTTGTACTGTAAATTCTGCAAAGTAAAAAATCATGTAGAATCTGTTTGTCTGAAAAAGAAAACTGATCAGAACGTGAAGGAGGTAAATGAAAACACTGAGGATTACACAATGGATGATCCCCTTCCGCTATACACTGTCTACGATAATCAAAGAGTGCCCCCCATGATCGTACCAGTAAAAATGAACGGTAAAACGGTACCTACCATGAGAGATCGACACTGGTGCGGCGGCGACAATAATTAATCGAAAAGTTTTTAACTCAATTCCCAGCTTACAAAGTGGAGTTTTACGCCCTACGTCTACGTCGTTCAAGAGTTACAACCACCAACACATTACACCGCTGGGTGAGGCCGTTCTACAGGTATCTCACAACTCAATTACAAAAAACTTGCGTTTATTCGTCGTCGATGGCAACTACTCAAATATCATGGGTCGAGAATGGATTTGTGCACTCGGAATTTTACCGATTCCCGTCAACCTAGTGTCAACTGACAAACCCCTCAACAACTTACTGAAAGAAAATTCCCAGCTGTTCGAAAAGCAGGTCAACGCGGTAAATAATTACACATATTCTATCGAATTACAGGACGATGCAAAACCCGTCTTTAAGCGTGCTCGACCGGTGGCCTTCATGCTCATCCCAGCAGTCGAGAAGGAACTCCAGCGATTGGAGAATGACGGAATTATGTCGAAAACTACAATTTCCGATTGGGCAACACCCATCGTACCCGTTCGAAAACCGAATGGGGACATACGGATCTGCGGGGATTATTCTAGTACGGTTAACCCTCAGATCAAGGTACCTCGCCATCCTTTTCCAAGCTTCGAGGATGTTTCTGCAAAGCTCAACGGTGGTCAGGCATTTTCCATCTGCGACGTGACAACTGCTTTCTTACATCTGCCTGTCTGCACCAAATCGTCGGAAATTCTCACAATAAATACACACAAGGGCTTATACAAAGTCAACCGACTATTGTTTGGATGCAGTTCAGCTCCTGCCGTTTGGCAGAGGTACATCGAGAGCGTGTTGAAGGACCTCCCAGGAGTCATAGTCGTACACGACGACATCATAGTGACAGGTGACGACGAGACACAGCACCTCGACCACCTTTCGAAATTATTCAAACGCCTAATGGATAATGGAATACGGCTAAACCCCGAAAAATTCAAATTTTTACAGAAGGAAGTAAAATTCTTGGGATACGTAATCAGCAGTGAAGGTGTCAAGAAGACTACAGAAAGAATTGATGCCATCATGAAATGCAAAACTCCCACCTGCGTTAAGGACGTACAATCCTTCATGGGGATGGTCAATTTCTACGCAAAATTTTCAAAAAATCTTGCAACTTTGTCGGAGCCACTCTATCAACTCACCCGTTCCAACACACAATTCGAATGGACGGAGAAACATAAGAAGAGCTTCCATGAGATCAAGAAGGAGATTGCATCTGACAGAATTCTAATGCATTACGATCCTAAGTTACCTCTTGTTCTTTCGGTTGACGCCTCACCGGTAGGTCTTGGCGCTGTGTTAGCTCACAGAATGGGGAAAATAGAAAGACCCATAGCATTCGCCTCCAGGATTCTGAATACCAGTGAGAGGAACTATTCACAAATCGACAGCTATTATAGCTACAGCTATAAAATGGGGAGTGGACAAATTCTACAATTATCTCTTTGCTAATCGATTTATTCTAATTACTGACCATCAACCGCTTTTCCATATATTTGGCCGCCAAAAACGCAGTAAACTTCCGTCTCATACAGCTACCAGACTTCTACACTACGCCATATACCTACAAATATTTGATTTCGATATTGAATATAGAAAATCTGAACACCACGGAAATGCTGATTTTTTGTCCAGATTATCAATGAATTCCAAGGAATTGGAAACAGCAGAAGAAAATACACCAGAAAAATACGATGATGCAGGTGTTTTCAACTTGGAGCAAGTCAACACTTTGCCAGTGCTGCCCAAGGACATACATAAAGCTACCCTTGAAGACGAAGAAACTCGAACCATTTATGAAGAATTACAACTTGGAACTTCAAGGGGACCAAACGCAACTCAATATTCCCTACAAGGTGGCTGCATTTTCAACGGAATTCGAGTTTACATTCCCAAATCACTTCGACCTAAGATCCTACAAGAACTTCATGACGAAGAAAAACGGAGTTATTGAAAAATAGTCTATTTCCACTAATACACGAAAAACGCAAAAAACACTGTTATACCGGTTTCGGTGTAAATAAAATATATAAATAAAATAACTCGTTATTGTGTGTTACTGACGATTGTTTGATCACCGAAACCGGTATAACAGTGTTTTTTGCGTTTTCGTGTATTAGTGGAAATAGACTATTTTTCAATAACTCCGTTTTTCTTTGAAATGGGTTTCCACGATTTCGTCGCGAGTGATTTAGTTCGTAACTTCATGACGGTCATTTGGGAATAGTGAAGATGAAAGCCCTCGCCCGATCAGTAGTCTACTGGCCAAACATCGATCAAGACATCGAAACAACCTGTAAAAACTGTTTTGATTGTGCCAGGATTCAACGGCAGCCCGCTAAAGTTGAAAAACACTTCTGGGAATATCCAAGTCACCCCTGGGAACGTATCCACTGTGACATTGCAGGACCATTCATGGGTCACATGTTCTTCCTAGTGGTCGACGCACACTCACAATGGCTTGAGACGTTCATAGTAAAATCAACGTCTACCAAAGATGCCATGAACCTTCTGGAATCCCTTTTTGCTTGCTATGGCCTACTGCGGACCCTCGTCTCTGACAACGGTACCGCGTTTACAAGCCATCAGTTCCAGAAATTTACTCAAGTACATGGCATTAAACATATCACTACAGCTCCGTTTCACCCTGCCTCGAACGGGCAGGCCGAAAGATATGTATTCACCCTAAAACAAGCGCTTTGAGCCATGAGAAACCACGAAGGGGGACTTCAACATCGCCTCAACGTTTTCCTGTTAGCGTACAGACGAATTCCGAACATCACTACAGGAGAGTCCCCGGCAAAGCTATTTCTACAACGGAAAATTCGTACGAAAATCGATCTCCTGAAACCGGATCCAGTCAGAGATGTAGCCGATCGTCTGCGAAAAAATAGCATAGCCTTCGCCGAGAAGAAATTCGAGAAAGGAGAATTGGTTGCAGTTCGTGATTACCGATCACCCGACAAAAAATGGACTTTTGGTAGAATTATAACTTCGTTCTCAGTGTGCGTTCTGCCAGTTCCGAACGGTTCTGGGCAAGCGCAGTCGAGTTTTGTCGTTCGCAGTGCCAGAACGCCCAGTTCCGGAACGCCGAGTTCTGCGTTCGCAGTGTTTTGCGAATCCAGTTCCGAATGGTTCTGACAGTCCCCGATTTTTTTCGGAACTGTCAGAACTGGAACTCAAGAACGTAGGTGACGCATGCGTTCCACTTCCAGTTCTGAAATCGTTCGCAGTGCAGAACGCGGTTCCTCAAGTTCCGGAACGCCCCGGGATTTTCCGTCCCAGTTCTTATGAGTTTGAGAACTGTCAGAACGCCCACTAAGAACGAAGCTCAAGAGTCAAGATGGGAACCTGCAGTACACGGTTTCCGTTGACGGACAACCTTGGAGACGACATATTATAGAACAGATGAGAAGCTGTGGACCCCTAGTACGAGAACCTGAGACGTCACCAGCTTCTATTCAACTCCCGTCGTTCGAAAACCAACGGAAAATTTTGCCCCGATCGTACGAGCCTAACGTCAACCCAACCTCTGTGAATGGTAGCATCGATAAGCAAAACACTCCGAGCTCCACCTCACCTCGTTCGTCCGATCCTGCCTCACCCCGGAAATCCATTCCAAGGAAGTCAATCCCTCAGACACCGGGACCTCCTTTTCTGAAGGAACATATACCTCGGACAATTCCCGAAGTTGCCAAGAAGACCAGCGTTCCTGAGCCGGAACCCAAACAAGAACTTTGTCGCACCACCCAACAAATAAAAAAACCAGTTAGATTCAGAACACCTTAACAACATTTGTATTTCATTTTCGGCTCTCAGATGTAAAATTACTTTTTCTTTTTCTCAGATGTTTATTTACATACTTACTTGTTAGATAAGAGATTCACTTGAGTGTGTTTCTTTCAATTGTTGCCTCAACAGATTTACTTGTTTGATGAGAGATAGTAGACATTTTTCAAGAAGGAGATGATGTTATGTTCACGGCAATCAATAGAAAAGCCGATGTAGAATAAGTAACCTGGAAGGCTGTAACATTCTCTTTTCTTCTCATTAATATCGAAATATCGAAAACCGGGAGCACGTTTCTTTCCCCTTTCCCAAACTATTACATTACAAACATTAACATATTACATAAAAACCCCATAACCTGTCCAGGCTTTTCTCTTCCATATTGAGTTGCCATAACAAAAAGTAGGTGTTTGAATGTGATTGTTTACTACTCAATTCACGAGTGAGCCACTTTTTACAAGGATTGCAGTACAAATAAAGTATAAAATATATTGCCATCTGACGGCTATCATGTTTGTTATGGTTTTCTAGGAGTCAGCTAACCATCAGAAAAAGCCAGTGCGAACGAAGCTAATATCTTCTAACGCCCCACACATTATTTTTAGTCAAAACTAAAACGTAGGTATATAAAAACGCTGCAAATTCCTTGTCACATGGGTTTATTATTCTATTGGACTTACCTGCTGAACTGTTGGCTGTTATTTATTTTTCCTTTCGTGTACAATAATTGAAATAGCTATTTTTGATAGTTTCCACCAACTTTGGCCCCCCAAAACACGAAGCCTACGAATTAGGCTCCTATTTCTTTACAAATTATCTTTGATCATTGATAGTGCCATTTAATTGTCTTGATTCACCTGTTGATACTACTTCCAGTGTTACTGTACAAATAAATGGTGATCTCAAGTAGTAAGGATTCTGCTGCTTCTAGCACAGGTCAGGGCCACGACGACGGGAGGCGAGAGAAACCGGCGGGGTTTCGAACCGGGGTTCCGGAGACATGAGGTTTAACGGTTGATTAAGTGAATTATTTAGTTTTACTGAAAGTGCTGGAAATTTGCGTTTTAAACACTTGATG
This sequence comes from Leptopterna dolabrata, assembly GCA_954871275.1. NCBI lineage: Eukaryota > Metazoa > Arthropoda > Insecta > Hemiptera > Miridae > Leptopterna > Leptopterna dolabrata. The sequence continues at coordinate 108,327,403 of OX940974.1, read as the reverse complement.
GTTCCTAGAGATTCAATTGAATTGGGTTAGGTATTCGTTACGAGTATGTTTCGAATGTAAAGAATTATTGTACTCCGCACAGTTCGTTTCTGATTGTGATTCATGTTGCGATGCTCTAAAACATGAATCGAATAACGCGTTGTACAATTCCTTCGCAATTGAGTCCAATAATACCCTAAATTTGAATCCTCTTGAATATCAAGGCAATGAAATATAAACATTATTTATTTCATCAATCCTTTCAAAAAATAAGCTCAATAGTTGATTGTAAACTTCACTAATTTTTATACAGTTATATCTAATTCATACCGTATATTTTGCGGATTTAGGTCATATTACTTACCTGGAAAAGTGTAATTGTGATATGGAGAGATAGTAATGGCGAACTATGTTCAAAGTTTGGAAATAATGAGTGTCCACATGTAACCATTTTCAAATTAATAAGGTATGCTTAAGCAATTTACTCGTATTTTTTGTAGTTTTGGTATTTATGTGGTATGATAAAATCCTGTTTAATACAAAATTATGTATTTTAGCATACAAAAAAAAAAACATGGATTCTCTTCTGGCGAAACTAAAACAAGTTAATCCACCAAGGTACCAACTCACAAGGTCCGTGAAGGACTTGCCACTAGAAAGGTGGTACATTATAAACAGCGTAAAGACAGTGAAAACTGTCCATGGGCCGGCGGTGGTGGCCAACATCAAAGACACCAAAAAAGACGATGAGTGTTCGGTGTGGCTTCCCAAACGGTACGGGGAACTGTTTACTACATACGAAGGTAAGACTCAAAATATAATACCTATTAGGATAAAATAAAATATATAAGGGTGTGTTTGAAGTGATCTGATAAAGCTGGCATTCACATGAAACATTTTAATATGTACTTAATTAGGTACCTACTTGAACATTTTTTTCTTCAACAGATAACTCCATTCTTATGAGATACAAGGGGAGGAATAAAAAATACAATTTTGACGAGCTGGACTTCAAGGCCAATGAGACGGAGGAAGAGGAGGAGGATGAAGAAATAGAAGAAGAAGAAGAAGAGGAAATAATAACACCAAAAAGAAAGCGGGATGACCGAAAAACCCCCCGTCAAAATTTTACCATAAAGAAACAAAATTGAGGAATTTAGCATGCACAGCGTGCAATTCTCTATTCACATCAAGGTTGTAATATTTAAGTCATAAGTGTATTAAGCCCATGTTCAGTGTACCGTCTACTTCCGACGGTGCTTCATCAAATTCGTCAATTCAAAGGATGGTCTTGGGAAAAAGATTAAATGATGATGAATCCAAGTATGTACGTGGTGAACAAAAGTTGAAAAGATTGTTTGCAGTGCCCTTAGAAGGTGGGCAAGTTGTGGCTAAAGTTCGTGATTCTGCTATTGACGTTTACTTTAAAAATATTCATTCTTCCTATTTTCCAGAAAGTTTCCTACTAAAGTCTCAGGACTCTATTAAAGCTGTATTAGATAAATACTTAACAAAATGGAGAAACATCAAATTAAATCTATTTTTAGAGTGTACGTTTTATAAAATTAAAGTTTACGATGGAAACAGTCAAAGTGGAGAAGTTCGAGAGGACATTTTAGACTCAAACTTTAAAACAAAAAATGCAGTACCTACTATAATATGCAGAACTAACGCAGTCAAGTGATTTAAATAATTTTCTACTTACATCATTCCAAACGATTATTGATGAAATAGATGATTTCGAATCCAAAGGATCAGGTTGGATTCTTAAATCAGTTGATGGTGTATTTGATTAGAATAACAAAATATGCGCCACTTTCTGGAAAATGCTTTATTGCAATGCCTGACCGATTTAAATAATCTAAAGCAATTATAAATGTGCAAAATCATGACAACTTATGTTTTAAATATGCCATTTTAAGTTGGTACTGTAAAACTAATAGCAATGGAGCTCCTAAAAGGAACTTACATCGTGTTTCCATGTACAATACTTTGGTTCATCCGTTTAATTTTGATGGTGTTCAATTTCCTGCAACTTTCAAAGGTGTTGCGTGGTTTGAAAACCACAATTCTGGGTGCATAAACATTTATGCAATAAATAGTGAAAACAATGAAATGTATGCTTTAAAAATTTCTAATAAATTAAATTTAGTTTTTCCAACAATTGATTTATTATTTTTATCTAACGAAAATTTGTCTCATTACTGTTTCATATCAAATCTACCTGCTCTTATTAACTCTCAGATGTATAAAACCCCAAATCGCGCTATTATTGTATGCAGAAGATGTTTTAAAGCATACCGAAGTTCCTCTGTTTATGCTAACGGACAAACTGCTGAACAAAGACTGGCAGAACACACAGTATTTTGCAATAAATTTGAACCTTGCAGGTATAAATTCCCAGAGAAACCATACGTTGAATTTGACGATCATCAATTTATGACTAGAGTAGGGTTTGTTTTTTACGCTGATATGGAGTGTTTATTAGAGCCAATCAATTCTCAATCCAATGAAATTATTAACAATGGTCATATGAAACTAGCTCACAAATCATACTCAAACAGCAACCCCGTCCAATATGTGTAGGTTTTCATTTAAAATCTTATTACCCTCAAATAATGGAGGATCAAACAGTCCTTTTTTCTTCCGAAAACTGTATTTACGAATTTTTACTAAAACTTAAGGAATTGGTGCTAAAAATTGAAAAATGTTATGCCATTAATATTCCCTGTTCCATGACTGATGCTCAAAAACTAAAACATGAAGCCACACATTGCGAGTTGTGCGGTAAACAATTTGATGATATCAATATCAAAAGTGCTGATCATGAGCATCGGACAGGAAATTTTAGATTTAGCTGCTGCAACCAGTGTAATTCAAAATGTAAAACCCCCAATTTTATACCCGTCATTTTCCACAACTTATCTGGATATGATGCCCACTTTATAATTAGAAAACTCAACTCATTCGACTTATATATTAAAGTTATTCCACAAACGGAAGAAAAATACATTAGTTTTGCCATACGGTTTGCTGGCTGTAGGTTGTGGTGTAGATTCGTAGACTCGTTCAGATTTTTACCAGCTTCCTTGGAGAAATTGGTTGCCAATTGTAAATCATTCCCAGAAATGGAGAAGAATTTTCCCAATCCGTTTTTGAAAGCATTATTATTGAGAAAAGGTGTGTACTGTTATGAATAGGTATGACAAAGACATCGCAACACTAAAAGAAACTGAATTGCCGCCTAAAGATGCTTTTTTCAATAAACTAAACAACAGTCCAATTAAAGATGAAGATTATAATCATGCCTTAAACGTTTGGAGAACATTTAAAATCAAAAATCTTGACGAGTACACTCTTTTATATTTAAAATCAAATATAATTTTGCTTTGCGAGAATTTTGTTCAATTTAAAATCAAAAATCTTGACGAGTACACTCTTTTATATTTAAAATCAAATATAATTTTGCTTTGCGAGAATTGTTCAAATAGAATTTTGAACAATTCAGGAAGTTATGTTACAACCAATTCTATTTAGATAGCGCATGGTTTTTCACGTTACCCGGTTTCAGTTTTAAAGCAGCCTTAAAAGTTTCTAAAGTCCGTCTCCAAATACTTATGGATATCGATATGCTGCAATTCATCGAAGCAGGGATCAGAGGTGGGATAACACAATGCATGAAACGCCATGCGGTTGCTAACAACTGTCACATACGCGAAACGTATGACCCCAATAAAGATAGTTCATACATTCTGTATGGAGATGTAAACAATTTATACGGATGGGCAATGAGTCAGAATTTGCCCTGCGGAAATTTTGAATGGCTTGAAAACTATGATATTGATGTGATGGAGATTGATGTCAACGGTGAATTTGGATTCATTTTTGATTTTAATTTGGAATATCCTACAAATTTACATAATGCACATTCAGATTTTCCGTTTTTACCAAACCGGAAAAAACCTCCTGGTTCAAAAGTTGAAAAGCTTTTACTTGATTTTGAGAAAAAGGAAAACTACGTTGTTCATCTCGTAGTACTACAACAAGCAATTAAGGCAGGACTGATTTTGACGAAAATCAATAGAGCCGTTCGGTTTCGTCAAAGTAAATGGTTATCGACGTACATAAATATGAATACTGAATTACGAATAAAAGCTACCACCAATTTCGAGAAGGATTTTTTCAAGCTTCTAGACAATGCAGTGTTTGGAAAAACCATGGAATCTGTCCGAAAAAGAATCAATTTAAAATTAGTAAAATCTGAAAAACAACTTGCCAAACTCGTTAGAAAACCAAATTTTCTCGATCGAACCATTTATGATGAAAATCTTATTGCAGTCCGGTTTGGTAAGGAGGAAATTTTGTTTAACAAGCCAATCTGTGTAGGATTCACGGTATTGGAACTATTAAAATTCCTTATGTATGATCTTTATTATGAACATATGCTAAGAAAATTTGATAGTTCCATCAGGATTTGTTATTCCGATACAGACTCATTTATTTGGGAAATAAAATCCGAGAATTTGTATAACGATTTAGCTTCTTTGTCACACATTTTTGATTTTAGTGATTACCCACAGTCTCATGCGCTTTACTCCACCAAAAACAAAAACAAATAGAAAAACTCAAGGATGAAACGCAATCCATCCCCATCAGAGAATTTGTGGGCCTAAGACCAAAACTATATGCACTTCAATTTGGTTCAAATGTGAGAAAGAAGGCTTAAGGCGTTAATAAAACCGCAGTTAAATCCCTTCAGTTACAGGATTATTTACACTGTTTAAATTCACGAAAAGATGTGTACACAAATTCAACCAAAATTGAATCCAAATTACATAATGTATACACCGTTGACATTTGTAAAAAATCTTTAAGCTTTGTGGATGATAAGAGGGTAATCATGCCAAACGGCATTGATACAAGACCGTATGGTTACAAACCCTCTTAACCTCTACAGAGCACATCATGTAATAATTAATGCTCATAATTCTTCAATGTAATTTCTCCGCAAATATATGTTTATGTTGCATTTTATGATAAGTTGTTTGATTCCATGTGCAGTTTCACTTTATTACCTGATAATTAGGTACACTTCTGTTGTTTGCTCGCAAGCTTGCTGTATGAGAAGTTCCACAGCTTCTATAATTTATTGTATTTTACTTTCAATTTTATACTTTTGCCAATGTAAAAATAATAAATTTATATCTAAATGAATTTGTTTTATTTCGTAATAACCATTGTGATGTATATTATTGTAGTGATCGGCTGCTCCTCCACAACCTACACCAGGTGTAATCATGTATCCTATCAGAGTGGGGACCCCCCGACCCCACTCTGATCATTTCAGGGGCCTATAAAAGAGCCAGGTGCCACAAATACATTAACCATTCTCAATCAAGCGATCGACTCGTCTGTTACCTCCTCAATCACCACACTGGTGACATCCGACGTGATCTACGCCGCTCAGCGCCCGCCGTTCGTCTGCGTCGAGCACCGCCTCCGCAGCGACGATCCCTACCACGCTCGGCACACGCGCCCCCTCCGACGCCCGCGTCAACGGCGATCGCAGCGGCCCCCCGCTACTTCGCCCCACCATCCGGCTTCTATATAACGAACCGGACGCCGGCGCCTCACACACTCCCTGCTGACACCTCAAAGGACTGGCACCTACGAAGAGCAAGAAAATGACGGACTCGAAATCGCAGAAAACCCCCGGTGTTGTAAACATTTTGGCCATAGCTTAAACGTCTTTACAATCTGAGCACGTTGATTGCGTTCCTTTATTCTCAGAAGAGGAATATGGTATATTACCAGTTTGCGATTCGCAGATTTTGTAACCACACTCATCAAAAGCTTCTTTTGATGTTGCAGAGGAATAGAGCACCCAGAGCAGAGTACATCCAGCCGTTCGTTTGCACCGAAAAGCTTCGTCAACATGATCGTGAATGAAATGGCGTAAATTTGGACAAGTCATTGCTAGGGAGCACCTGATTATAATCATGGATGGTTTTATGAAGTCGAGTTGGTTGTTCTGTGGTATTATTTCATTTGAAGAATGATGGCTCTTTTGGATTTTGTTGTTAGGTACCTACTCTTGCAACTTGAACAAACGTTATGCTTCATGAATAACAACAAAAATAATTAATGATCGAATTATTGAATCCCAAGCATTTTTATGAAACTGTAATCCCCGGGCCGGCTGCAGCCTACTCGATTTACGGCTTTCCTGGGTGAGCACGAGGGTAGGTACTGGCCACAGAAAGCAGCCATGTATAGAGGTAAATAATAAACCGTTGTGTAATAGTTTGCAGGGTTTTTAGTACTGCAGTCAACAGATTACCAAAAAAATTAGTGTTCATAAATTATTTTATGCTTTTTAGTGTGTTTCGAAGTAGGGTTTTCAATAAATTAATTTTTTTTTTTAAATTAGGTACCTACCTACACTTTTCTATGCCAGTGCCAGTAGATGGTATCGATTCAGGTGGGCGATGCTAGCATGGCACAGCATTGTGGTGGGGTTACTAAGTATAGCATCAGTAATCCATACATTCGTATCGTAAAGAGCAGCACCCATGTTGTTCCACAGAACTGCTTTGGCCAGCTCAACCCAATTTTCGACCTCCCCTCAGGACATCACCCTTCGGCTTAGTCTGCCCTAGCATCTTATGCGTGATTCACTCTACCGTTGTACCATTGTGTTATTCATCTAGTAACCCAATAAAATTATTATTTTAGTGCTCTTTGTGCAGGATTTATCAGTATCATCCTTTTCAACCTTAAATCAGTGCTCTGAACATTACATTTGGCGCAGCGGTATGTTCAAGGACTTTAATACGTTTCCAATAAGGGATTCCGTTCTTAATAATCTTGTTTCGGTGTTGTGTGGTAAGTTTTTTTGACTATGCTGTTTCAGAATAACGTCATGCATTTCAACTAAAACATCCAACCATCAATCTTCATTGACATCAGACATCGACACATCTCAAAGTGTTAAAGAAGTCAAGAACCACCAAATGGCTCATCCCGCCCGAAATATCAAATCCTCTTCAACCTCAGGAATATTGAATTTTCATTGCAAAGTTTGCAGTGGATGTCATGCCCTCCGTAAATGCAGAACATTCAAAGTGATGAATGTTGAAGATAGATGGGATGTAAGTCATTCCAACGATTTGTGAGCGAACTGCTTTGCCTCGACACATAATTCATACATGTGTACTTCCTGATTTGTATACCAATGTCACAAAGCACACAGTTCGCTGCTTTGTAACAACCCACTCAACTTCGCTAGAATTGGCGAAGTTGATGTCGTAAAACGGGACTGCGGACTACCCCTTGCGTCAATAGATCATACATGTAATTACAGTTGTGAGGAATCTACTTTGAAGAAATTCGCCCCATCCTCACTTCCACCTGAGAAACGGTATTCTCAAAAAGCGGAGGGAGACTCAGCAGTGATGAAATCCTGCGAGTACTCATACTATATCCCCATCATACTATATTCCCATTCAGCATGTACCTGTTCAATTGTTGACTCTTAACAGCATTATATAAGATGTGTTGGAGGAAGAATGTTTGGGCATCGAACGTGTCTTTACAAGCAAAGGAACTACGAACAAGAGGATGTCTACCAATCAAAATCAAAAGTTATGCTCGACTGCAATCGAAAGGGAAACTTTTCATTTCCTGCAAAAAATTCTTAGAGACGTTCCAAAAATTTTCCAAGGAATCTCTGTTCTGCATTTGGTGTTTGCTGCCATGGGAAGCATATCCCAAGGTATTCACAGCTTACTCTTCTTTGACTGTGGATGTGAATACCATTTACAACATTTTGAAAAATATCAATCAATACTCTCCTGTGTTCCCAAAATCTTCGAATGAACTCCAACATCTCTATTTGCTGTTGATTTCTTCCAGTTTGCTGTGTGTTATTCAGTTTAGCTTCATTGTGTTTCAGTGTATTCTGGTTCACATCTAAGCTGAATTTCATATATACACCTGAGGGCAGGTGCTCCTCATAGGGGGAAGTTATGTTACAAGCCAATTTGGCAGAACTACTTCTTGTTCCAGTGTGTGGATAAGGAGGAGGTTGGTACTGCTTTTTTTCAATTACCTACTCCCCAGGCTGCTGGATTTGATGGGTTTCCTCTTCAGTTTTTAACATTATTAGTTCCTGTCATCTTGAAGTTTCTAACTTATATAATAAATAGCTGCATTACGTTTTCCCAGTTCCCAGATCAGTGGAAACAGGCAATAGTGATTCCCCTAGGCAAGACCTCCAATCCTGCCTCTATCGACGAATTCAGACCCATCTCTTTACTTTGTATTCTAAAGTTCTCAAATCAGTTCTTTCTACGCAGATAACAGTCTATATCAATAGTAATTCTTTGCTAAGTCAATTCCAGTCTGGATTCAGGGTAGGACACAGCTGCATGACTGCTATGGCACATGTGACTCAACATATATTGGATGGATTTGAGAGGAATCAGGTAACTATTGGTGTCCTGCTGGACTTTCATGATGCCTTCGGATCTATAAATCACAGCCTATTCATAAACAAACTTTTCAACACCTTTAATTTCTCTTCAGTTGCATGCAAGCTGGTAACTTCGTTTTTAAGCAATAGAACCCAGTGAGTCCGTATCAATGGATCTCTATCCACCTCTATTCCAATATGTCAGGGAGTTCCACAAGGCTCTATACTTGGCCCGCTCTTTTTCTCGATGTATGCAAATGATGTTGCCTCTAGCTTTCACGGGATTCTCTATCAGCAATATGCCGATGATATTCAATTTTTTTTACAGTCGTCCATAGGAAATCTCTCCCCCGCTATAGAATCTGTCAATCGTGTTTTAGAAGGAGTCTCTGATTGGTCTAAAGCTAACTTTCTGCAGTTGAATCCCCACAAAACTCAAACTATAATCTTCTCCCCTTCTACCTTGGACACATCAGTTCTACTCAAAATTACCCTCAACAATTGCCCATTGCCTTACAGTAATGCAGTTAAAAACTTAGGCATAATTTTCGATTCCGGCATGACCTGGACAAACCAAGTTAATGCCACATGTTGAAAGGTTTATGGTGCACTTTTCTCCCTAAAACGCCTCTCTATTTACATCCCTCAAGAATTGAAGGTTTACCTTGTTAAGGCCTTGGTAATTTCCCTTTTCAATTATGGTTCTCTCCTCTTTATTAACTCAATAAATGCTGCTAATAAACGAAAATTAGAGCTTGCCTTTAATTGTTGTAGGCGATATGCTTTTAATCTTAGGCCGAGAGGGCATGTTTCGGGGTTCTCTGATCGGATCCTTGGTTGTGGGCTACTGATTCATCTTAAAGTACAATACCTAAAGTTTATCTTCAAGTTAATTCACAAGGATAAATATACTTCCCACATATCTCTCCACCTTCTTCCAGAAAGGCTTAAGCATTCGGTCTTTAGCCTTAAAACAGTATTTCAAAACTAACAGATTCTGCATTAACTCTATGAAGGTCCTAGGGGCCAGAATGTGGAATTCCCTTCCTACGTCCATCCCTGGCCTACGCTCAGTGTATTCCTTTGGTGAGGCTGTGCTCCGTTTCTTCAAGAACAAGTAACCTTCTTCTTCCTCTTCTCATTCTCCTTCTTATTCCTTTTTTTTCTATTCTCTTTTCTGCCTTCTTTGGCGAGTGTCACCCCCAATTTTGTGGGTTCATATCCATCTTATCTCTTATTTTAACTTCTACGTTTTACTTACCATTTTGTTAATGTCATACAAAGTAATTGTAAGGTTTGATATAAGTGGGTTGTGTCATCACATTTAATTTGTAATTTTAATGTACTGTTGTATTATGGGGCTCTGCCCTAAAACAGTGTTAATAAAGAAAGTTTAAAGTTTAAAGTTACTTTTAGCTCGACCCAGTTTTCCTGAACTTACCTCAGGACATCGCCCTCTGGTTCAGTCTGCAGTAGCATGTTGTACCTATGTGATTCACTCTCCCGTTGTACCATTGTGTTATTCATCTAATAACCCAATAAAATTAATATTGTAGTGTTCTTTGTGTGGGATTTATGAGTATCATCCTTCTCAATCTCCACATACCAAATAAATGCTCGGAACATTACACAGGTACCCGACCTGATTCTTACCTACAGTCACTCTGAAATCGACATTAAGTATGTAGATTTCATCTACCTAGTTCCTAGTCCTAGATTAGTATTATTTATAATGTTTCTGTTTGGAGCGCATCATGTGACTTAAACCAGAACTATTAACTTTGTTCAGCTTGTTATCCTGGCAGCACTGATGACTGTTGGTATGTTCACCAGGGCCTTATTTACTTGTCCAATTGTGTGTTTTTGTGAGCTGTACAACTTTTCGTTCTTTTCTTTGGATTAAAATTATACTGCAGTAGTCACTTTTTTCATTGTGAACGCAAAACAGTTTCCTAATTATATTAAAACTCTATCAGATGAAGACTGCAGCGCTAAGAAGCGAAAATTCGTATTTGTGATGGGTTAGTTACATGCTTGAGCCAGGGAATGAAGTAGGTAGTGAACGTCTCAAATGTGACAAGAGAAGATTTACATAGTGAATTAGCTAGTGCTGGGGTGGTGATTTTTTCAACTTAAACGACTAAAATGCTCATGAAGCATGATTTTTGACATCAAGGCTTATAAAGAAGGTCACCACATCAATTTTTGGCCTTTGGCAAGGTTAGTAGAAACTCAAATGCCTACTCCTAAAATTGGAGAAATCCTTAGGTCGCATTTTTTTTTTTTTTTTTTTTTAGTTAGAACTCCTAAGCAAATAGTAGAATCTAGAATGCCTAGGAAATTACTGAATCTTCAGTATTATCTACAGAATCCTCAGTTGGAGAGTAGTCTCCACAGGGAGGAATCCCTGCTAAGCGATCTCTCGTCACTCAGCCCACTCTCTTTTTTCGTGTAGGTATTTATTTTTTGACTGGGTCGCTCACATGATTTACGACCGATAGCAAGCCAAACAGTCTCACACTCCCTTCCTGTTGCCATCCACTCAAACAGTCGTACATTGCGCATATGAGCACTGTGTTTGCCTTTCATTAAAAAAAAAAAAAAAAGATTTGAGCGAAATTCGTTCGTTTCCTAATAGAAACTCATGCAACCAAGGCTGAATAACGAAGGTGACCTAAAACATATTGGCGGATATCCCCAGTTCTAGCTGTTATTTATGTCTTGTTGGCCTTGTTGCTACAATCATGACGTCACGTCGATACCACCTGTAGTGACCCATTATTAGCTCGTAATATACCTCACGCTCAAAGTACTGATACCATCATTACTGGGGCATCCACTGACTTTGGTAGGCTATTTTCTGTCATAAAATTGTGAAAAACCGGTCAAAGCACTAGAAATCTTAGAGTATAACCGGCCTAGTACAGACCCAGTACTACTTTTCTACTTAAAGTGTGGGACAACTAGGAGATTATCCTCTTTCATTTGAAAAAAGATTAATCAAAATCGGTCCAGTAGGTCAAGTCTGAATCAGAATTTATGTCTTCATCCTAAATGGTAGTTGGGTTGACTATGATTGAATCATTATCACTATTGACGGTTTGTTTTGGAAGGATACATTTTGAAACGTTTCAGAATCAAGAGTAATGTTTTTGACTAACCCGTCTGCCAATACATTATCCAGAATTTGGTCATGACTTTCGTTATTATTTAATTCTATTCTTGACAGATCATCTGCGTTTGTATTACTTTTGCTTTTTTTGTGAATTATATCAAAGTCGTATTGTTCTAATTTCATTCTCCAACGGAATAGTTTTGAGTTCGGTTCTCGGGTTGAAAATATCCACTGTAAATGTTTATGATTGGAATAATATATATATCGTGGATTTCCATATATGTAGATATGGCCGAAAGTATAGAGTTGACTATACTGTCCCAGGCATTCTTTTTCTATGGTGGCAAGTTTACGTCCGGAGTCGCAGAAGGTACGACTTTGACTAAGAATTGCGCCTAGTGCTACATTAGAGGCGTCTACGGTAAGACTGAATGCGAATGGCTTGGAAAAGTCAGGATATCGTAGGATTAGATCGTTTGTCAATAGTGTTTTGGACAATTCAAAACACTCGATATACTCTGGGTCGGTAATGTCTATAGTATTATATATATATATATATATATATATATATATATATATATATATATATATATATATATTCTAAATTTCTGTGTGAATGGTTTAGTTATGTGAACAAACTTTTTGATAAATCGTCTATAACTGTATTCCTAACAGTATTCCCTCACCAGTGCGTAAACGTTTTCCCTCTCATGCCAGGGTGCACCAAATAATAATGAAGAGTTAGTCATCTTCTATGCACGGAGCATACGCTAAAATGTAGAAATTAATGCGTGGGGCGTACACTAAAATGAAATCCTTGTGCTGGGCATGCAAAATTGAAATAATAGTATTTAGTGAGGGGCTTGCACTAATAAAAATTTGTGTGGGGCTTGCACTAAAGTGTAGAAATCCTTGTGCTTGGCATGCACAACTAAAATAATAATTTAGTGCAGGGCGTGTACTAATAGAAATTTGCGTGGGGCGTGCGCTAAAATAAAATAAATTAACATGTGCAGGAAGGCACAATAATTTGGGTCGGCGTTTTTGTCGTTGTGGTGTTTGTGTTGTGAAGTAATTGTTGAATTACTTACAGAAGGCAGGTGAACATATTTGCTGTTCGTGAGACATCTGAAGTTCCAAATAATCCAATTCACTGGACACTTCACTTGTAAGTCCTCTAAGGCAGCGCCAGAAATATCTTTGGGTTCAGGATTTCCCTTTTTTTATTGAATTTAAATGTTGAACCCAAACTTTATTACAACACATTAATTAGCTAAACACAAGACGAAGGGACAACATACAACAGCTTGGCAAAGACACCGATGAGCAAAGGGGCCACTATGAGGGCTCCAGCTCCAAGCGGTGGGCTATATGCATGATCATCATTTTTATTTTACGGAATCGCAAATATTCAGCATATAACTTATATAAGTATATCTGTACATATAAATTTTGTTAAAATCGGGATGACTTCAGGGTGCAACGGATTTGCCTATTAAAAACGTTCAAAATTTCATGTGAAATAGTTTGTAATAGCTTCATTTCCTTTTAAAATTCGCTAAAAACAAGAAATTGTGGCATCAGTCAGGGAAACCATGAGTAAGAGTTCATGAGCACTGTGTAGGAGCAATTTACTGAATGTCAGCAAAACCTATGCAGCACTACAAGCGCCATCTTGGATGCGATTGCAGCGCAGCCAGCGGTAATGGAAAGCGCGAATATTCATGTATCCATGGATGCATGCATGGAGGAAAGACAATATTTATCTAGGAATCTGGAAACATCTTGCTGCCCACTCGGAGTGCACCAGGACTCCATTTGCCAGTGTGAACTGTCAACCTCAACCCGTTCGGTGGTGTAACTATTCGTTCAGTTGCCTGTTAACTATCGCACAGGACGTGGGTGATTGTTGTTAGTCTTCTCCTTAACTTGTTTTCGGTAAACATGTTTTTGTGATGAACTGCTAATGAGTGTTCGTGCATACGGCATAAGTTGTTTGCGAAGTTGTCTTATTGCTCTCGAGCTTACCTACGTATCAGTTTGATGAATGCTGCACAGCCGTGTCCATTGACCGTATGCTCGTGATGAGAATAATAATTGGAGTTTACATGTGAAAAGCGCTACAGTATAGAAACGTAAAAATGCCACTCTTTGGTAAAAAAGACTCCTCCAAAAAATCCAAAAAGGATTCGAAAGACGATAACCGCGATAAAATGCCTAGTTTGGAAGACAAATACAATCTGAAAGAACTTCTTGGGACGTAAGTTGATGTTTATTATATCGTTGACTTAATGATATGAGATGTCAGTAGATTGCTTTCTGTTGATTTACTTTCTAATTCATAGATATTGTAGACCTGTTGGTTTCCCATGATAGGACTGTAGCTGTTGGTGAAACAAAATCTTGTTTAACTGTTATCTATCTCATTATTATTTAAGTCGTCTCGAAGATAAAACTGCCGATTCTTCGCTGCAAGTAAGTAGGTATTAATTGTTGCCGAGCTCCCCTATCTTTTCGACGTTTCTACATCTGCTAATTGAACACGAGATACTACATTAGCATACATCGTTGCGCAAGGGAATCGTAACAGATAATCGTTATCAAGGATTTGTGGCTCAATATACCGCGGTATTCAGCAATACGTAACCCTTTGATATTACCCGATGACGGCGGGGGCCGTTCTCATTCTGTCGTAAGAGGAAAGTGGTATAGGGAAATAACACGTCTGAACTTTCGATAACCGTTTATTACTTATTACTGAGAAAAGTTGAAACTACTGCTCATGTTAAACACAACTAACACTATTATAATAAATGTAATGGCTCAGGCGTGCTAATTTTCAATCCTACTCTTCGATAAGCTCAAGTTACATTCCCCCCTCATTTGAATGATTTTTTGCCCATCATTCTTATAGACGAAAAATCACAAATAATAAGTATAGGCTGGATGATAATGAAAGTGGATCGCACATATTTACTAGCTCTTCGTGAAAGGTCCACACAATACTTCCATGATGTTCTTCTTCATAGTCGTACGGATATGTCAAAATCCGTATACTTGAATAAAAATCTCACTTTCAACCACTTCCTGACACCACACCAACGTCATTCAGCTAGTAAACGTAGGACATTTTTGACCCATTGACATATTTTTGCTGTCAGTTATCCAAATCAAATGCGACCTAGCTGAAAATCAAATAGGCATGATCTAGACATCCTAACGGACATTTTGGTACCAACCGCACCAATTTTGGTCCATTTTTACGGCAGTTATAGTTGAAAATCGAAAAATTAGAAAATCCGGCATAGCTCCCCCCTCATTTTTCCTCCTAGAAAGCTTGTTCATTTGACATTGTTCAAGGAGGTAAACAAAATTCAGAAAGAAAATCTGACAAGTACCGTATTTTGAGGAAGTTATGACCATTTGAAATTCCAACATACATACGTACGGAGCGATATCAACCGGAAAACCGTCTAGAAATTCGTTTTGAGCACTTCAGAACAAGATTCCATGGATTTCTCAAACACCTATTTTTGTCGGTATCACTATACTTCCATTGCTGTATAATAGGAACATGGAAGTAAAATGAAAACTCCACTGTGTAGGGAGGGAATTCCTTTTTGTTGTAAAAGCTTTGGGGGCTGCAATGAAACGCTGCAGCCCATGTACAATATGTGGGGGGGGGGGGGGGGGTGTAAGGGAGAGCTGCAGAAGCATAATTGAACGACTAATTTGTTTAGGTCGGAGTTCAAGTGGAATTTAAATTTTCGAATTCAGAATCTAATTGCCAACCTATGAAGTGCGCGGCATCCTACTCTACGACCACATCTCAAGTCCTTCTTCTTCATGTAGGTCCATAGGCCTCCACCACAGCATGCAGGAAAACGGACCAAACACAGATAGCACATGTTGCATATCATTGGATGAAGCGGAAGCGACCTAATTTTACGGCCTTGATTAATGAAGCTTTGGCCATTGTAGTGGGGTATTCCAGTAATCCCCCCCCCCCCCCCCTTACCTATATTGGTTGGGGTTAACGAAAATCTGGCCTGTTTGTCCAGAAAATGTTAACATAAAATTAGAGATGCAAATAGAAATCGGGTAAATAGAAGGCGGGCTGTGACGTAGAGATAATTCACCGCCTCCTCAAGCTTCACAAAAACGCACCAAGTATTAGGGGCAAGTTAAAATGGAATACAAGATCAAGATGGAGATAATATAATAGCCTAGACAGTATGAGTGGAGACCTTGATCGCCGAGATCCCTATGGATACACATACAGCCCGGTCATGACGTAGGTGTAGGACCAGTGCTTTTTCAACATCTGATATATTTATTTCAAATTTCCTTCCTTGAATTACACAATCCTTGACACTCTACATCCTTTTCACAGTTACTTTATGAATTAAAGCATTCCAAAAATCATCTTATTTTTAGATTCAGTGGAATACTCCATTTCCTACCGCCCTCTCACCACCTCCATCTAGCAGGAAAAAGTGTCCCTGGGTTCATGTCGAACCCAGTTTTGGTTCGGTACCTATTTTTTGATGAGAATAGCTGCTTGGATAACCTTAGTTCATATGTAGCTCACAGATTTTGAATTGAAGAGAATTTCAAGATGAAAATTTACGTTTTCATAAGTCAAATATGTTCCATCGGATTTCAGCAATAGATATCGTTTCAAGAAACGTAATAAGTAAAATTTTATTATGTATTATGTAGTTTTAACCTGGAGTGATGATTAAAAAGTATGCCGATAGTATTATTGTATTACTCAAGAGTCCACTGGGGAATATCCCCTCTTATACAAGCATTTATCAGCCCTAGAAAGCTTTTCAGTAGGTACTTCTATTGCGCCTTAGAAATATACTAAATCGTTCATCTTTGGTAGAGAAAGTGGAGGTGATTCATATTTTGACCAAAGTAAAATAGTCTATTGTTAGCAACAATGTGTTGAAAGATTGTCTTGTTGATTGTGTCAGTTGTCTTGTTGATTGTTCTTCTTGTTTCCTGGAGAGGTTTACCCTTTCAAGACATTCTCAATGAGGTTGATTTTGTTTTTGGTCCAAGGATGTCTGTCTGTGAGAGATTTCACTGTCATTCATTTCACCCTGAGTAGATTGTTTTAGTCGTAAACGCAGGAAACCTTTTTCCTTCAACTTGATCCAAACAGACACTGACCGGTCATCCCCTGGACATGTTATGAGGTTAAAGAGGTCAATTAAATTGTTAAACTACCAGTACTAACTACCACGAAGTTATTAAAATACTAATTATTAAGGTTCTAGGTCAAAACCAAAACTGTATTTTTATGGTACGTATAAGTTTTGACGAGTTCTCCCAAAAGGTATGTCGAATTCCTTAAATGTTATTCCGGGTTTCTGATGGGTAGTGGAACTGAACCTTTGTTGTTGTCTTAATCCGGTCAGCATGTGAGCTGAAACACACTGAAAATACATTTTCTTCCTAGAGCCGCCAAAGGCATTAGGCCGCATGTGGGAGCAGTATACAATTCAATGCACAACTATCATTATTTTTTTATTCCAGTGGAGCATTCTCCGAAGTTCGTCTTGTAGAAAGAAAAGAAAAGCCTGGCGAAATGTATGCTGTAAAAATGATAGACAAGAAAGCTCTGAAGGGGAAAGAAGACTCTTTGGAAAACGAAATCAAAGTTCTGAGAAGGTATATCAGTTTTTATAAGCGAATTTTTTAGAACATTTTTCTATGTTTTCTATTTCAGAGCATTCTGAATCCATTGCTGGATTTCTGCATGTTTTATATATATCGTGGAAATTATTGTTCTGTGACTAGGTAATTCTGATAAAGATTGAGGCGAAGCAATGACCAATCTAGTCGTTTTTTTTGTTGGTGAATGTTTATTTCACAACCTCACTCCAAACCACATCTTCAATTCCACCAAGAAAATCGATCAACTAGCTCTTCATAAGCAATGTCCACACAATGATAAGTTGAAGAACCTAATAGTTGACACTAACCTTACCATATTGAAACTTGAAATAAAAATGAATTGGTGGAAATCATCCAAATTACAACTAGAAATAGAACAAGTATTTCTAAGTATTGAAAGTATAATCTCAGATCCTCAAATTCTCAGTAAGATAATAGATTATAACAGTTCTGTTTGTCAGAAACTCAAATTAAGAAAACACCGAATTCAAAATGCCAAAATTGAGAATCTCAAAAAAGTTAAAATCAAATCACACAACAAAGAACTTCATAATGCAGCTGACACCAATTCAGTTGAAGAAATTAAAAAGAACTGGCTTGTCAATCTAACTCAAGTTCCTATTCCTCCTGTAGTACATAAGGTACTTAGCTTAGGGGAAAAATTTTGTACTAGAGATAAGCAATTACCTATGATTGATATGATAGCTGATATTGAGAACGCTGTTGAATTACTTGATACTGATGATGATACCAAAAAAACAGCTAGATGTGAAATTGTTAATCTTCTGACTAATGTGAAATCAGGCAAACTTCCTTTCCACCAAATAGATAACCCATTCATCACTCATACAGAAACAAACATGACCAAAGAATTCCTTCAGAAGAATCCCCAACTAATAGTTCTTAAGGCTGATAAAGGTGCAATTACTGTTATAATGCTTAAAGAAGAATACTACAATAGACTAGCAAACATACTAGATGACAAATCCACTTATAAACAACTAAATACTGACCCAACAAAAAGGCTAGAAAGAAATGCCAACAGAATAATATACAACCTCCATAAACACAAAATAATAGACAAAACAACACAAACCAAACTAGTTTCCCATAAATGTGTAGCCCCCAGAATTTATGCACTTCCCAAAGTACATAAAAAAGCAGATCCCAAACAACTCAGACCAATAGTTAGCTCAATGAACAGCCCAAACTACAATCTGTCGAAATATTTATCCACACTACTAAAACCCTGATTAGAAACAAATACCTATAACACAATAAACTCATTCCAAACAAAAGATTCTTTAAAAAACATAACAATACCGCCTAATCATAAACTCATGTCCTTAGACTCAGTTTCACTGTTCAGTACCATTCCTCTTACACTTATCATAACTGTTATTAAAAAAACATTGGCCCAACATAAAAACCAAAAATCCCAAACTAAGTTACAACACATTTCTAGAAATAGTGGATTATGTCCTGAACAGTAACTACTTAGTCTTTCAAAACAAATTCTACCTACAAACACTGGGAATCCCCATGGGTTCTCCTGTCTCACCAATAATAGCTGACCTGGTCTTAGACGAAATCTACAAAACAATTATTCCAAAATTTGGTGACCAAATAAAATGGGTACACAAATATGTTGATGACTCAGCACTTATTGTCGACCAAACAATAATAGATCCCCTACTCTCAGAATTTAACAACTACTGTAAGCCCCACATGAAATTTACATTTGAGTTAGAAGAAAACAATTGCCTGCCATTTTTAGATCTTAAAATAATCAAACAAGAAGATGGCACTATCAAAACTGACTACTACCAAAAACCCACATACTCCGGACGCATCATACATTATCATTCCCACCAACCTTATCAGTTCAAATACAACACAGCCAAAAATCTTTTCCAACGAAGACTAAATTTATCAGATCCCCAATTCCACCCCAAAATCATTAATAATTGCAAAATCATATTACTAGCGAATGGCTTCCCTCTAAAACTTATCAAAAAAATTATTTTTCAAGTATATAAAATAACAACCAACACACAACCACCATCCACAGTTAACAACCAACAATCATCAAACTTAATCCACCATCAACCCAAACCTCCTCCACCATCTAAAAACTTCGCTTCCCTAAGGTACATAGGTTCCACATCAGAAATCATAAAGAAAAAACTCAGCACCTACAGCCAAACCACACGGATAACCTTTTATAATCACCCAACCAATAGAAACAAAAAACTGTTCACCAAACTTAAAGATCCCATGAAGAAAGAAGAAATCAGTAATATTGTTTATTCTGCCAATTGTCAAGACTGTGGAGCTACGTACATTGGGGAAACAAAACAACTGGGTATTGAAAGAATAAAAGGACACAACAATGACAACAAAAAAGCACTGAAGAATAACAGCTCCAGTCCAGAAGATAGCACATATGCCACAGCTTTTGCAAAACATGTAGCTATAACAAAGCATAATCCGGAAATAAAAGATTGGCAAATATGTTGTGTAGAGCCCAATTTTGAAAAAAGAAAAATCAAAGAAATGGCCTATATTTTTAAACACAACAATAATATAAATTATAGACGAGATGTGAAAGGTTTATCAACAACCTACCACAGACTCCTAAAATAAAACCAAAATCCTCAATTCATCCCCCCACCCCAACACCCACTTTTCAAAAGTTAATCACTCACCACACTTCTCACAGTCCAACCAACCAACCACCATCCTTTCAGTATCCATACCAGATCAACATCCTTCTTATTAGAGAGTTCCTAGGCGATACCGTTGCTCAGATGCGTCATCCGTATGTCTCAGAAAAGTGTTCTGCGCATGCGCCAAATGGTTGACGTATCATACGGGTAACGTATTTTGCCGCATACATCCGTCACCGCTTCTCGATCCCGTGAAACGTAACGACTAGACCGTGAGTAAACGTAACCTGATATGTTGAAAACAGTACATGTTGGAAACCTTGAGTACCTACTACGTGTTAACTGTGAAAACGTGATCGCGATGAATTTTCCACCATGCTTTCAAACACCAACGTTTTCGCAACCCAAATACCTACCTCCCTTCCAAGCTGTTTCTGCTGAGGAGAATCAAGAGGAAGGAGAAGTTGTTACGGAAACACACATCAACGGAGAAGATCATGAAAATGATATGAACCAGAGCCCATAGAATCGGATTTTTGTTGGAGTGAGGGTGAAGAATTGAGTCAACTTTCTTGCTTTAACCAAATTTAGCAACAGCAAACAATTCAGTAACTTTCTTCACGAACATTTCTGGTAATCCTTACTCAAGTTATGCCCGCTTTTCGTGTTTTGTACTGGTGTACCTACCTACTGTAAAACATTTCTGTACCTACTGTTTTCTTAACCTGCAGTTCTTTACATTGTTTTCTTAACCTAAAAAATTAAATGGTTTCAAATGCTTAAGCTTTTTTAGTTTAGACCTACCTTTCCCTCATAATAAATCCTAGTTTCACAAATTTATAGCTGGTTTTGCAGGCTTTTGCAAAAGAATCCAAATATATGTGCTTCAGAAGCAAACCAACTTTATGCAACTAATTTTGCAATAACTAATTAGACGTTCTTCAAATTTAACAGGCTTCTGACTTCAGATTTAACAGAGCTGGTGCATAGTGGTTTGTTGTGCTCTTTTGTCTTTTGAAATTGAAGGGGGTAGAAGAGGGGGGTAGGTTCGCGGTACTTCAACAATCAGTAAGGAATTGACGTCACTTTAAGATACCGACTATCATGCTAGTTGTCTCTCGTAACCCATGGCAACGGGTTAGCATCCATGTTGTTCGCTCTAACAGCCAATGCGGTATTGTTATCACCGTATCTCCTAGGAACTCTCTAATATCTGCCTTATCAATTTCATTCCACCTGTTTGGTTACTGGAATTAAGTTTACCTGATTGTTATTGTAGTGAAAGATCTCATACAAAACTAATGTAAGTTACCTTTTATCATTGATATAAGTTACCAATTGATCATGTTTTAAGTTACCTTTTATTAATCTCTAACTCCAACTTGTCTCATCTGTAGGTTGTCACATGATTAGGGTCCTGTTCCAGGACCGAAAAGTCGTGAAATAAACATTCACCAACAAAAAAAACGACTAGATTGGTCATTGCTTCGCCTCAATCTTTATATATATATATATATATATATATATATATATATATATATATATATATATATATATATATATATATATATATATATATATATATATAATGTAGTGTTTAGATGTATATATGCATATAAATGCAGTAAACAATAGAAGATGAAAAATTCCAGATTTTGCCAAAATGTTTTAATGGCAAACAAAAGTAGATTTGACAAAGATGAGCGATTTCCTATTACAAATTATGAGTCTAATTTGAGTTCTCATCGGTTATGGATGGCTAAAAATTTCTTAAAAACACTGCAAAGTCCTTGTCACATGGGTTTATCATTCTCAACGGAATACGGCATGCTTGGGACCTCAGTCCCAAGACCCTCAGTGAAGAGACCCACAGTGGGTCTCAGTGAAGAGACCCACAAAGCTATATTTGATGGTTTTAAACTTGAGTATTAGGTTGCTATTTCTGACAAATTATTTGCGATCAGTGAAATTGTCATTGAATAGTCTTGATTCACATGTCAATACTACCTCCTATATTATTTTTCTGGTGATTGCAGCCATTTTCACAGGTTTTTGACCCATGAATATTGAATTTTGTTAGTTTAAACTTCGTTAAAACCTCAGTCTGTCACGCACTGGTCAAAATCAACTTCATATTTGGTCTCCTCACCATTAAAAAAAAACACACGGAAAACGATAAGCACAAGTTCACCAAAACCTCAGAAATGATTTTGCTCCCATTTTCCCCCCATAACACCCCTGGATGTATTCTGATCAGCCTCCGGTGTTAGAGGACACAACTAGGGTCCAAGGAGCCTATGTGTGGAAGAACGATTTTTTTAAGGCCGAAAATTAAGGTGGATATCGATGACACGGCAGACAGACATAGCACTTGGGAATTACACACCTTGAAACGTAAAAGAAGAAGTTTTGAGGGGGGTTCCAAAAATAAAAAAATCGGAGCCGAATTCATATGTGTAGGTATTTTCAGAGAATAATAAACCAAAACGAAAAAATTGGTGATGAAAATGATTCAAGTCGTCAAAATTTCAGATTCACCAAAAAACGGTAGACGGCGACTCTAAGTAAATAGACTACATTCCTATTTATGTATGCATTTTCCTCAAAAAGGATCTATTTATAGCGAATTTTCAATGAAAATGAAGCTATTGCTGGGTCCAAAATGTTCAGATGCGTTTTAGAGCATCCTGAATTCACCCCTTTATTTTAACAAACACACACACACACGCACGTGTGTGTCACTCCAGGCAACATCTGTCCTTGCGTTCGTGATAAAAATTCGAAATATCGTCAAAACGTTCGTATTGCCATACAGAAAGATGAAATCGAAGGAGAGCGATTTTCAAAAATTCCAAGGGGGTCAAATTTGAGTTTTTAGGGGTCAGAAATCGTAAAAACTGCTAAAATCGTGAACAATTGATATAAAATCACTGAAAGTGGTATGGAAGGGCGAGTAAAGACAGAAAAGTATCGTTTCAGTTGTTTTCATACAGACTAGGTCAAATTTGGATTTTTGGCGGTCAAAAATTTGTATTAATTGTTAAAATTATTATTAATTAACCTGAGGTGTGGAATTGTGATTCAAGACAGAGGGACTGTGTCGATGATAGAAATATTTTTCTCAAGAAAGCGTGGGTCAAATTCGACTTTGTAAGGTTCAAAAATCGGTAAAAATGGCTGAAATCACGGAAAATTGTATGATTTTACAAAAGGTGGTATATTTTCTCCATAAATCATGTTTATACACAGTAGCACGAATGTTTCTTTGAAAATTCGCTCTTATAGACATGGTGCATGACTGGTTAAGATTTTAAAAGTCCCTAAAATCTGAATAAATTTATTCAACTACAATAAACAAACAGTTCTGAATAACAAAATGTTAAGGCGAGAGAAAAATTCAAATTGGACAAAACCATGGAGAATGTTTGGTACCTAGTTTGAGGGAATAGGTACGTTACGAAAATTAGCTCGTATGATCATGCTGCATGACTGCTATTATTTTTTTTCAACTAGGATTATTCTTGTCACTTCACCTTTGGTTGGATTTTGATATGATAGTTCTTGTTTCAGATTAACCCACCCAAATATTGTTCAATTATTGGAAACTTTTGAGGACAAGCAAAAGGTGTATCTCATTATGGAATTGTAAGTAATCACGTTTGTTCCAATACGGTAGTATAATTAATTCATCTGGACAAAATATAAGGGAATTTGGAACTTACTCGCTTTTTCTCTATTTTATTTGAAAGATTTTTCCGTTTATCTGTTGAAGCATAAGAGGTTCTGATGGTTGTGAACAACATGAAGAGAAATTTCGCTTACCTGAGCGTTCTTGACCCCCATCGTCCTTTCCACTAAAATCAGGTGGTGGGTACGGGGCCCCAGAACTAACATTCACCTAATGTTTCATT
Organism: Leptopterna dolabrata; assembly: GCA_954871275.1. NCBI lineage: Eukaryota > Metazoa > Arthropoda > Insecta > Hemiptera > Miridae > Leptopterna > Leptopterna dolabrata. Next base: position 108,303,568 of record OX940974.1, on the reverse strand, counting down.
CTGCCTGTATGGCTGAAATGGTTAGATCTAGTAATTCAACATTTACAAGGATTGTAGACATTAAATCCAAGGCTGAAGTCATTCAAGTTCCTCATTCTCAGATTCTGATATAATATAATGTCAGGTTACATTCATGTGTATAGGACCTAATAATTTCAGGCACTAAATGGAGGTCTCTATGATGTATGTTAAACAAAAAAATAAATGTGTGTTAAATAGGTTTTGGCTTGATAATTAGTCTTTGTAATTTACTAGTTCGAAAGTCCATACCATCAACAGTAATGATAACAGTGACAGCAAACCATCAAAGATAAAGAAAAATAGCATCAGCCTTCATTTTATGTACAAAAACCACTCATGTATAAATATCTTGTTAGCTGTTACCTTCTTGTAAGGTTTTCTTGCTCTTTGTTATAAAAGAGCTAAATGACAAGTTCAGCATTGAAACACTCCGTTTGAATCCAACGATGTTCCCTCTCAGTCAGTGTCCATCTTCAATTTATGCATTCGTGTGTTTGAACTATGCTAATCAGTACAAATAAGATTTAGGAGAGGGGGTTGATGGTTTCACCGAACTTGGCCAGTCTTCAATCAACCAGTGATCATCAATCCTTAGCTAGTTTTTTTTTTTTTAACATCCGACGTGGTCTCACCACCATCTTGCTCATTTTTCTCCCAATCACGTCTGAATAGGAGCATATGTATACATATAATTATATATAGTTTAGGACAGGAAGGTTTCTTGTCTCCAGATGTTGAGATGCGGTCGAAATCAGAATTCGTATTTCTGACGTTTCAAAGGTTTATGCCGTTATCATCAGGTAATCTACATGAACTAATATACAAATATTCATTTAGATTTATTTCCTGTAGATTCCCTGATGTATGAGTGTGCAAGGGTGATCAACCTGGTGATCAACTCCGTCCATCTCGCGACCCTTGGTCGCTCCGGCCGCTCGATTTTCCTGTGTTCAACAGCAAATCAGTACATGTGTCATGAATTTTCTTTTTGCTTCCGATATTTGTTGTGCTCTTGCGAATTCTCTTGGTCGTTTTTCTGCTAAAAATGACTCAGTATGTCGCCTACGGTTGCAGCAGCCAAGATGAGAAGAAGCAGACAGTTGGAGAAGACGAGGTAAGATCTCTTATCTTTTCACCGATTCTCTAATGATGCTGAGCTTGAGGAAAAGCTTATAACAGCTATCAGGCGAGAGAAGCGGACACCATCCAATCACAGCCATATCTGCAGTGATCATTTCAAAGAGAGTGATTATGATAATTCATTTCCTTTTCAAAGGTTTTTGAGGAAAGATGCCATTTCATCAATATTTCCTCCATTTCCCCCACATTTAGTGCCATCATCATCAACTTCAAAGGTACCACGAAGAGTTCTAAACGGGAATCTCTCACCAATTTCTTCCCCAATTCCAGAAATTAAAACTAGTTAAGAAATGTTCAATTGAAACAGAAGAGGCTAAAAGTAAAAGTGGCCAATTTGAAAGATCTTGTGAAAATAATTTTAAACATTAGGTCAGAGCACTGTGATTTATTGAATAATATTTGAAAGACATCGTTCTGTCTTATGCAAAGAGTATCACAGAAGCACATCAAGCCTAAAATGAAGAAAATTACGATGAGCGCTTATGAAGTTTCGCTATGACTACATTTTTTGTCTCCCAAAGCATACAACTTCATTCGAAGCACTTTCCAGACCTGCCTTCCCCATCTTCGAACAATAGCTAAGTGGTATTCTTCAATAAATGCTGAACAAGGTTTTAGTTCTGACGTTTGTTGGGTACTCAACTGCTGTCTAAAATCAACCCTGTCTACTGTGCAGTCTGATGTACGGTGCTATGGCCATTCGACAGCATATTGATTGGGATGGAAAAGAAATTGTACGTTTATATGGACTTGGGTAACGGAAATACTTATGATAGAGATCCTGTAGCCAAAGAAGTGTTTGTTATTCACCTCGTCTGCGTCATTGCATTGTGGAAAATTCCTCTTGGATATTTTTTCATCAAAGGAATCAGCAGCGAACGTATTTACTCTCTGATGTCTCAATGCTTACAACTCCTATCGGAAGTAAACATCAAAGTTGTATCTATTAAATGTGATGGTACTTCATTCAATTTTAATTCTTTTGTAAGATTTGGATGTAATTTGAAAGACCCATGCCAGCTGCAGACCCATTACCAAACTGTATCCCATCATATTGATGTTTTTTTTAGACCCATCCCCTATGCAAAAGTTGGTTCGCAGTTCCCTTCAAGACTTGCGAGAGCTAATGAACTTGGACAAGAGAGCTGTTAGGTGGGAATATTTCGAAAAATTACTGCAACAAAAGGAACAGGAATAACTGAATTTAGGAAACAAAATTAAAGAAAAAAGAACCAGAAAACCAGAGTCAAGTTCGCAACCCAATTACTGAGTAGAAGCGTGGCAGACACTTTGAGATGTAAGATGAAAAAGATTTCGGGTTTTGAAGAGTGTGAGGGTACTATTGACTTCATCATAATCTTCAGTGATTTATTTATATCACTTGTATTTAAAACAAGTGATCAGCGGAAACAATGAGGATGAAATTTTTTGCATGCTGGAGAAGGCAGAGAATTACATCAGATCCCTGAGAGAGAAAAGTGGCAAACTGGTGCTCAACAGATCCCGGAAAACTGGCTTCATGGGCTTTCTGATTTGCATCACCAAAGTGATTGTTCACAAACAATTACATAAAAGTGCCAAATTGATCTTCTTGGACTTGGCTTTGGAAGAAAAGTCACCTGCGGAGAAAGCATAAATTCATCTACTCCTAAATCGACTATGGTGGATTCCGGAGTTTCACGAGAAGAAGGCGACGATGAAGACTGTCCCATGTTGTAAGAATCAGTTTTTTCCGATTTGACGTTGGACGCAGTTGAGTGCATTGCAGGATATGTAGTGCCAGGCCTAGGGCGGAAAGTCAAATGTGGGGATTGCTTATCTGCAATCGCAAACGAGAACGAGCAAAGCCTTTTGAATTAAACTGCCAATTTGGTCTCAGTCAAAAACCGAGGAGGATTGATTCAGCCGTCATCAAATGTCAACCGAATATGTAAGATCTGCAAAACAAATTCCACCACCTCCTGCAACAGAACAAGCTTGAAAATTGAAATCCGCGTGGTCATTGTATACTGTAAGAATGTGATGGTTCATAAATAATTATAACCGCTCTATTCCAACCACCTCTGGCAACAAGGATATTATTCTGGAAATACTGGACTACTTCAAGTAAATGTTTGATGAACTGGGGAAATTCATGCCATCTAGTAGATTCTCTTGAAAGCTTGCTTGACTTGATTATTCGCTCTGAAAAAATTGTCTCTTCAGTTGCTGTAATGAGCAGAGTTGTAAAAAGCCCAGTGGCGGCTCCTGTCCTGAAACTCAGGGGGTGCACATAGATCAAGAGGGGCTATCGCGAAGTGGACGGGAGAGGTGCTTTTCTCAGCCAAATACAAATTTCAACCATATGGAAATGGGATAAATCCTGTAAGCTTTCTCATCTTCAAATTAAAAACGCGACTAAATACATACTCGTAAATTGACATGAAAAATGTTCTCTAATGGAAGAGGAAATTCTGAAATAATCATTGAAGGAGTAAACCCAAGAAATGTATGTTATTGTTAAAGCTGAAATGTGTATTTGCCCAGCAAGAACCAACACGGAGGTGAAAGCAACTCTTGCCAGGGAGGGGAAGGAAGGAGGGTGGGAGATGAGAGGTTTATGGGGAAAGGGAGGGGTTAGATATCATTGAGGTAAATAACGGGGAATACAAAAATAAAATAAAATAAAATTATCGTACACAAACAGGCGATAACACCCCATGAACAAAAATATCACGAATAGGGTGTCTACCCTAGGAACAAAATATGTATCACCAACACCAATGGGTGTCTACCCCAGGAACGAAAATATCTCGAATTGGGTGTCTACCCCAGGAACAAAGATATTACCAATCAGGTGTCTACCCAGGAATAAAATATTCATCTGTCACAAAATGGTAACTAGGATGTCCAACAAAATGGTAACTTCAATGAATGGTCTTGTAAATAAAATCAGCACGCCTCTCCTTCTTACTTGCAAAAATATCAATAACGTTCTCATTAAAATCTTGAACGGATCTCACCAAATCTTTCTCAATTGACAGCATTGAAAGCGCCACCAATCTGTCCTCTGCCATGGAATTGCGTAATACTGTTTTGATTCTCTTCAAAGATGAAAACGTTCTCTCACTTTCTGATGTTGTCATAGGTATAGTAATCAGGAGCTTTAAAACTTTTGTCACTTCAGAAAAAACGGAACATAAATTATAGAGAAAACAACGGAAGAAACCACGAAAACGAAGACCAATATTGAGAATAACAGATAATAATGCAGGAGGGAACCGAATTGAGATAACAGATGATAATGCAGGAGTAAAGATACTGCCCTCGAGCGACTGCAGCGAACCTGACGAGGTGCAACAACAGTCTGTGCACCGAGCTAAACATTTTTGCTGCTTTTGATTGGTCAATCTCACAGGCCCGCCACATTCAAACCAAAAATGTCAGGCAGAAACAATGAGGAAATACGAGTCACGGGAGGGGACGAGAGCAACTGCTCCAAGTGTGTGTGTGTTTTTCTCAATATTATCGGTTCTTGGCTCAGATGCCCAGTGGGGCGGTGGGGCTCGGTTTCGCGCGTCGATTCAAATAGTAAAATCCTGTTATCTGTAAATAGCCGACTTACTCTTCAAATGGGATGGGGGAATTTGGTTATTATGTTTGGTTTATTGGCTGGGGGTTCACATGCTCCTATGCTCCTATCAGGAGCCGCCACTGAAAAAGCCTAATGTGTTCAATACGGGAAAACCCGGCTGCAGTGGACACCTATAATGAACACATTTGGGGTGTTCGTTACCCGGTGAAAATATGACAAAAATGTTCAATAGAAGGGGAAAACGTGTCTATGTATATAAACGTATATACATTTTTGTTAAAATCTAGGATGAATTCAAGATGCTCTGAAAAGGATTTGCCTATAAACAATTTTTAAAAAACTGCAAAGTCCTTGTCACATGGGTTTATTATTCTATTGGACTTACCTGCAGGAATTTTGGCTGTTCATTTATTGTTTCTATCATGTGCAATAATTGAAACAGCTGTTCCTGATAGTTTCCACCAATTTTGACCCCCTAAAACACAAATTACTTTTTGTTTTTGTTTTTATATTATCATTGATAGTGCCATTTAATTGTCTTGATTCACCCGTTGATACTGCTTCTAGGTTATTATACAAATTCATGGTGATTTCAGGAATTTCCCGGGTTTTAGACTCATAAAAAAATGAATTTTGGGAGCTGAACCATCGTTACAACCTGAGTTCTTCACTCTTTGGTCAAAATCAACTTCACATTTGGCCTTCTCGTCCCAAAACACATGGAAAACGATATCTCAAAAGCTCATGTTACTAAAACACAAAAAATACCTTACATTTGTATACCCATTTTTCACTCATAACCCCCTTGGGTATATTCCAATCGGGCTGCAAAGTTTTGGGACACAACCAGGGCCCAAATGAAGCTTATGTGTGAAAGAACGAATTTTTTAGACAGAAATTGAAGCAGATATGCATAATACGGCGCATGGTGGACGGACATTGCATTTTTGGAATCTACGCACCTTGAAACGGAAAAGAAAAATTTTGAGAGGGTGTTATAAAAAAAATTTTCTGAGCAAATACATAGGTGCATTCACAGAATAATAAACCAAAATCGTGTTCTGAAAATCTTCGACCCATTGCAATAGCTTCATTTTCTTTGAAAATTCGCTAAAAGAAAAGGTAACATGAAGTGAGCATGCCACTTGAACTGACCCTCAGGATTGAATGCTCAGTGTTAACATTCAAAAGAGTTTGTTTGTGCTTCAATAAGACTACATTCATTGAATTGTAAAATATTACAAATGCTCTTGAAAAAGAACAATTCCAGGAACTTTTTGATCACACCTTCTATGATCATAAAGTTATTTGTGTGAATATCATTCAGACGTCCTACCCCATCTAACCTATACATCAATTAAACCAGAGTCTGAACTATTTGGCCAAGTGTGGTGGTTCCTTCAACTTCTACCACAACTGCTGTCAATACAGGAAAATTGTGATCATCCAAGGAGAACACAACAATGGGAAAGAACTAAACAACTTTTGAGTTATAATTATTGTTGGGAGGTGATGTAATATCGTTCAACATTAGGAAGTATTGTTTTCTAAATTTTATTTCATTTTAATTAATTTTTTCTTTTCATTTGTTTTTCCAATTCTTTTTCATTGGTTACTATGACTGTCGTTCTTCCAATGGTCCAGAAACCTTCCCTTCATAGCCGTTTATTAGTTTCATCTCTACCTGATATATAGTGATATATTTTGTCCCAAGTGGGGCGAGCTTGAGTTTGTGGACCATGAATATTTTAATGTAATACTTCCCTTCTGCACTCCCAAAGGTATTTATCTTGATTATTTAATGATCATACCGTTTTAATTTCATTGATAATACAATAATGGTTTTTATTTGGTTTAGCACATTCAGCACAGGTTACCAGTTGTGAGGTAAAGGTTTTTCCATTGTAAAAAAGGTAGTATGCATTCAAGCACTGAACTCTGTTGAACTGATGATGAAATAAAATGTGGCTGTGACGTCACCGTTGTCATCTTGCAGCCTGCATGTGCATGTTTGAGGCTGCTTCATGCCCTCTCACTAGCACCTGCTGGCTAATCTGCAAGGAACAATGACGTCCGTCGCTGATTTAATTAGATTGGTCTCGAAAGAATCTGAACAACGTTTGATATACTCTTTGAACCTATTTTTCAAAAAACTTCTGTGGGCTGGAATGACATCTGCCTTGAAAACGTTTGGGCTATATACAGTTGAAATTTTGGTTCATCTTTGGGACTATTGAGTTAAATGACGTCATTTGTTTGCCATTGTGTTCAGCATGTTCAAGTAGTGCCTCTTTGGAAAGCCTGTAACTACTCAAAAGTCACTGGTTATGATATTTTGGTCTCATTTGTGTATGTGTGGACATCTTTAATAGCTCTATGGGCTGTATTCACAAACAGTTACCAAAGTCGGTCTTGTATTAATCCAGATTTCAGCCATAGTGTCAGCTAAGTTGTTATTATCGCCAGTAGTTAGTTTCCATTCAAGTTCCATATATGTTCATTTTCACATTCTTAATTTTCTATTTCTAATTTACTCTTGCACTAAAAATGTTAAACATTACATCTGCTTGTACTTGCTAGATCTTTGAAACCAATGGAGAGCTATAATTCATGTAATTGGTTTGAAGGAACTTCCCTGTCAGTTTCCTCAGGAAGCGCGTCTGATTGTGGGTACCACTCCCTCTCATCATCATTCCATCTTGTTGTTCCAGCCTTGAACTGCAATCATAGAGCCTTATTCTTGCCTCTTAATGTTGTAAATTTGGTGAGAGGAAAATGATTTGCACTAACAATAAGTGGTGTCCAGAGTATCTATTCCTAATTAAACTGCCTGAAAGACACACCAGTTCAGTTTGTGAACACTGCCCTATGTTTCTGTGAGATGAGTGTTTGACCTACAGTTAGCAGTTGTGCTATGGTTATCAATACTATCATATTATCCCGTGTTCTAGCAACTCATATTTCAGAGTTTTCATTATTATCGTGGTGGGTACATACGATACAAATGTGATACCTTGGGCTTAATAGGGATTTTACAAGATTCCCAGCTCAAATATGGGTTTAGGGCCACAGAGACCCTTCCAGGCCTTCTCATTTAGAACTCCCGTGTTCTGCTTCATGATCTCAGAGTTTCTAGTTATTTGTAAACTGCTGATTCCAAATGTACATGCTGATTCCTTTCTTGAAGTTTGCAACTATCAATAAAGGGACAAGGGCCACTTTTTTTGGTTTAAAAATTCTCCTTTGGGCCAAATTCTGTTCAGTAACAGAAATTAACACTTATTGAGCACATAATGAGTTGTTTATGTCGGAAAGTCTAGGCAGAAAACGAGTTTGAAATTCGAGTTTCTGAGTTCCTGCTGGAAATGACGTATCAGGTAAATCGCCGAGTAGTTCAACTCAGCTTAGAGCGCTAGTGCATCACTTTAAATAGTGTAAGAACAGGACCATCCCTCCCTCCATCAGGAGGGATGGAACCGCAGATTTATAAATAAATATAAAAAAGTCCTCTAAATCAAACCAAGAGGAGGTTCATAAGAATTGGCCTCGAGTTGGGGGGCACTTCCTAATCACCCACATAGACAGAAGGTTGTTAACATTATCAGACAGCTCCTGACTGAGAGGAGGAGTGGTGGTGAGGTTGGGGTGCTGGGTAGGTTCGGAGTCGAACGGAATTTCATACCCTGATACCCACTGTCAAGTGACATGAATATCTGTTGTCTGACACCAGTGCTCATAATAAAACAAGAAAACAAACAGAAGCCGAGCAGCATAGGCTCCTCTATTGCTGGGCAGACGGTGCCGGTGGTGGGTGGTTACTCCGTCTCTTGTGACGGTCTGGCCCGTTTCTTGGCCCCCCTCGAACTCTTGTTGGGAGCTGGGCCTGACCAGTTTAAATTCTTGGCCGGAGGTTGGTTAGAACGGCCTGTCGCACCGGCTGTCCCCGAGCGGGGATCAGTCCGGGGAGCCGAGGGGGCGAGTGCCCTAGCGGATGACTGAATAGCCTGATGGTCCCTGTGCCGACCTGATAAATTATCCCCAAAAAGAAGGGTTGTTGGTGGAACCCCCTTGGTCACTGTTTCGGGGTTCCCACCTATAAGTCTACATACCTCCCTACATCTGGTCCTCGAGATGTCATAAACAGGGCTGAGAACAGTCTACCACTCTCAAGAAGTGGTTGGAGGGCTAGGTTGCGCACCTCGGGGGGGGGGGGGGGGGGGGGGGGGATTGAGTCGGCATGGGACAACATTGCCAATAAACCTTTGCCAAGGGCCGATATGCCAGCCGAAGCAAGATTGTGCGTAGCTACAAAATTTGAATCGCCCAATTTGGCCCTCTGGGACCAACTGTGGATGAAACATGGCAGGAACGTTGGTGAATTTTCGGCCTTTAACGTTCTAAAAACCTCTGGTTCTCACCCGTGTAACATAATATGATTCCACCTGGTAGCCATGGGTGCATGGATGTTTATCACCGGAGGTGGCTTCAAGGAGTTTTCCCCGAGCCACCCTCTGACATCCTCTGGTAGCTCATTTTCAGAGAAACCGACAAAAGCAGGTGACTCTTGGGCGTCCGGGCGATTGCCCGACGACGCTACTGCTGTTGCATCCGGATAAAAGCCCGTCGCGTCCGGGCGAAAGCCCGTCGACATGGCAGCAGATGTATCCAGATGACGGCCCGTCGATATCGCCACAGCTGCTTCCGGGCGAAAGCGGAATTCAACGAAGAGCGGGAGCCGAAAGTAACAGTACCAATACCGAAAAGAGAACTAAAGTCTGGAAAACGGGAAGGTAACCACTGCAGAAGGTGGGAGCGCAGATGGAGAGCTCTGATGAGGGAAATTACAACCGCGGGGGCGGCGTTTTTCAAATTTATGTGAATGCTTTGGCATTCACAGGGATATTTTCTTAAAAATACGGTACCAAGCCGTTCCAGGAGGAACTACGTGGTTGTCGAACAACTCCAGGCGTCCGTAGGGGTATAATTCAGTTATTATTTGCAAGGATAGGATCTTGAACTCAGTAAACTGAAAGACACCAGATATTGTATCTCTCTTGTATGAATGTTTCACAACCCCAGATTCAGAGCTATTGTTGATAAGAATATGATCTTGAACCAAGGTCGGTGACTGATATGAATCTCTGTTGCAGAGTTGATGCACTTCCCTTATTTCAAGTTTGATAGACAATCAGTTCAAGTAGGATTATAGTATCCAAACCAACTATTTAAAGATCTGAAACGTTAGGATGCACCACACCTGTATGTGGATCTACATGCTTGGTATAAGTTTGAATCAAGCAAATGACAGTGTTGTATCGACCTCTTGGGAAAAGGTATTTGAAGACTGTGTAAGCTCGGTCCAATGCAGTTGCCCCAACACATATTCCAAATTGATAAAATTTTCTCAATTTTCCATTGGTCCCCTGTACTGAATGTACCAACCCCAAAACTAATCTACATCAAACCATCTGTTAGTAATCCTTGGTTCAGAGATAATTTTTAACCATTTTGCTTTTGGGTTACTTAGATTTTTTTTATATTCGTAAACGCCTCCTCTCAAAATCTGTTAGTAGTATATACTATTCCTACATGGTTCTCATTGTCAAAATGAAAACTCAACTGTAATCCCCCCCTCCCTGCCCAATGGCTAAGGCTTTCTTGGTCTCGACTCACACAGCTTCCTCCATTGTAAAAGGTTGGTTCGTTCCAAGGAGGTATGCCATGAACATTTCTCATCACAACCTCCATTAAAAAGTATTGCTCCCTCGTGGGTGAGGTTTCCCTGGTTTGGGTCAGTTAGCCAAATATCACTTTTCTTTTACTCAGAGTAGACTTAACATGCTTGAGGGTTTGGGTGCTCTGGGACGTTTCTGTAATTTGTATTGTGGTTATCTATGCCACCCTTTGCTTTGTGGACTGTCAACGAATAGTAGAGACTAACAGACTAACAGCTCATTGTAACACACCATGCCCATTTTGGCTGTTCATAGAGTATAAAAACAAGTTCTTAACGATCACTAAAAAGATGAACAATGAAATGGTTGTAACTAATAGTGATGAATGAAAGCATGGGAATGTGGTTTGTACTATGTCCATGTCATCTTCACAGTTAGTTTCAATCTTTGATCTCCTGAACACCTGTTCGATCACCACTTATGTGTAGCTGCTTTGCAATGTGAGCAAGAGACACTGCTGTCGTCAGCACCTTCTATCATTTGTCTATGTATGGGATGGCCCACTGCTAAGGCAACACTCAATTTTAGAGCTTATAATCGTCGTCAGATGTTGGAGAAAATTATGGTGATTTCCCTCATACTTCGTTTTTTTAGTTTTGCATGCATATATTTACCGCTACACAAATTGTCATTTAGCCCCTATTTCATCATAAGGTAATGTGCTAGCATTGTGCTTAATGTGCAATGCATTGCCCTTATAATCCTTCATTAGACCATTAATAACCATACGGTGAGATGAGATTTTCAGCTTGGGGGCTTGACAATCTAGATCATTTTTACAATTCCAATCAACAGAATAATTTTGATTCCTTGTCACTTTACAAAAAAACTGATCTGCACAAGTGATGTACTCACTGTATGGGATGTGAGTTGTTTCAAGTTTTATAATGTTTTAGGGTGGAAATCGACACTCCGGGGCGCACTTGTCGTAACCCACAAAAAGGCGGGAAACGACTTTTGCAATAATGCGTACTAAAGAGTTTTGGGTGCATCAGCTTTGAATTTCAGCCTGCTCTGACTATGTTACGTATCTTAAAAATCCATTCCCCCCTTCACTTTCCCTTAAATCCCGAATTCCCGAAAATTCAAACGAGCAAAGAACATTTGTCGTAACCAACGAGGAAACTCTACTTGAACTGTTAGTTACTACTTGAATAATTTTATTTTCTTAGGTACATTTTATCGTAGCCAACATATACTTCACCCTCTAGGGAGGCATCCGTCAAATGTAACGGATCTCCTAATTGTAGTAATCACCGTGGAAAGTCTAGCATTGTGGATTACGACAGATGCTCGTTTGTAGGTACCTCTATAATACACGCGTTTTGGTATGCTTATTTACTTGATTTCACTATTAATTGATGCCAGCTGGTTCGGTATATGCCTTAATAGAGAGGGCCTCACATGGCAAAACAGTACCTATGGGCGCCATCTGAATGGAATACAATAATAAGAAACCCCTGGAAAAACCCTCAACCCGTACGGCATTGTCAAACTATAACACTCTAATTTCCTCTATTTCACCACACTTCTCCACAATTCGACACCACAGTTCACGCCAGTGAAGGCCAAGGAAGATGGATGAGGTAATTTAATAATCACTTGAGGTACTAGAACTGAAGACTCAAATGATTTAAAACAACATTTTTTATTAATCACAGAATAAATAGAAGTTTTTGAGTTACAAGTTAGCGCCTTCATTTTTTTTCTGAGTTCAGTGAGGATGTTCCAGATCAATGGCATGATTAATTCCAACTTTAATCTCTGGAATGGATTTGCCTGCTGACGAAATTTTTTTTTGCCGTCAAAAAAGGAAGAAATGAGAAATGAGTTCTTACTTATTACTTTGTTTCAAAATATCTCGCAAACACGGGTCATGTGTGGGTTACGACAAGAGGTCCAGGTGGAAATGATTTTAGTTTTTTGGCTGTTCTGTAAAATTATGATTTTGTGGGTTATGAGAAGTGCGCTCGGAGAGTCGATTGATGCGTATGTGTGAAAGTAGCTTACTGTGTACAGTTGAAAAACAAATAATAATATTTTCAACGCGAAACAGCTTTTTTAGAATTATCTGCATAGAAAAAAACTCTTACAACAGCTCATCATTAGATAACCCTTCAACTGAGATAACATGCAGATAAGTTCATCATTGAACTGGCTTTTTGCCTCTCGAAATGTTATATTAGGTTTTACAGTGAGTTCTCATGTGTACTCCCGTGTCCAAATCCTAATAAATACGTTTTGATCTATTCTAATCTTATTGTCACGAGTTACATAAATGTTCTATCCAAATCAGCTAGCCAAAACTAATGTGTAACATGGAAATGAATTGGGTTGTTGACACATTTGGTCTAGTGTAGTCCATGGATTACTTGGCTCGGCCTGGAATCAGGTTGCTGAAATTATGAGATTTGTCCTAAACAAAATTCCATGTAGGTAGAATAGGGTACAGTAGGAATCTGGACATCAAGCCATACATCCCCTCTCAGTTATTTTTGGCCATCTTTTCCGGGATTTCAAGGAAAACACGTTGTGCACGTGTGGATGAAAGTTACAGTCCATTCTTGATGAAACTCACATGTGACCTTCACAGTCCATTCTTACCCCCTCCCCCCCATCTTATTTTCCGCCATTTTTCGGGTAGTTACAGGCATTTCAAGAAAGAAAAAATGATCGTTTACGCATGTGTGTTGGTGAAAGTTGCAGTCCAATTTTGTTGGAAATGATATGGGACCATTAAGGTGTCAACCTCCACGTAGTTATGGGCGTTTTAAGGAACTAATGTCTGTGCTTGAACATACAGAAGTTAACATAGGATCTTGAAGAAATTAGTATGTGACAATCTGGACACCTACCCACACATAGCGTACTACACATAGGGGGAGCCATGTTTGAGGACAATAACAAGACCTGTCTGCACACGTTTTAAATTTTTGAACAGTTGTTTAGTGTAGTTTTGTGTAGGAGAGTGAAAAAATGCTGTTTTGTGCAGTTTTCAGGTGCTGTGACCGCAACAAGGAAACGCGGAATTTTCACCGTTGAAATGGGTATTGTTTTATTCATTTCCAGCGGCCCAGCCTTTCCGTAGCAAATGGGTTAATTTCTGTGGGAGGAAAGATTAAGATCTTATTGCAGTGTGAGGATTCTCAAGCTCGTTCCCCCTCGCCTTCTTCCTCTGGCTAAATAGACACAGAACGGATTCTCAGAAATCGTCATAACGATCGGCAGCACGATTGCCGACCATCTGTAACACTCACCTTCTATTACTATCACCACCGTTTTCAATCGAAGGCCCGGAATTGCAGACAACCTTGCGCATGGAAAGCTCGGACATCAAAAAACGACAATGCATGGCCCGACTGGCGGTAGACACTGTGCGTACAACTAACTGCCACCGACTTTCATCCAATACTCCAACCACAAGTTATCCTTCCTCGTTGACACTGGATCGGACCTCATCGCCTTACTATCATCAGTCCTAAGACATCGTAAGACGCCTGTACAGCCTCTGGTCGCAGCGAAATCCTATCATTCGACCTCCGTCGTTCTTCCCGGCCATCCAGCATATCCTTGGGTGTTCACTATGGCAGACGTCACGAACCCCATTATAGGGGCTGATTTCCTGAGACACTACAACCTACTAGCTGACCTGAAAAACCGGAGGCTTATAGACACAGCGCAAGGAAAATTTCTTGATGGAAAAATCGACATCGCTTCATTGTCTGACAGTGTCTGCTCTGCTCATGCGATCCTACCACATCCTGGCATAGCCACTCTTCTCACGAACTATGTTCCCGCCTCTAAGCCACGCCAGTCCCCCATTGTTCACTACATCGAGACAACCGGACCTCCATGCCATGCAACACTTTGCCGCCTTAATCCCATTCAATTCTACAAAGCCAAAAACCATTTCACTGAAATATTGAAAACTGGCATTGTAGATCCATCGACGTCTCCATGGTCGAGCCCTCTCCACATCATTGACCAAATGAATGGAGATATTCACCCCGTTGGTGACGTGATCCAGCAGTGATTACAACTCCAGAGATCGCCCCACTCCGGCTCATCACATCGAGATCGCCCCACTCCACGCCACCGCTTCCTCAGTGGATTCAGGCTAGGTCATTCGAGCAGCCGACAACCCTTAGACCCCTTCTGCCTGGAACTCAGCCGGACACCAGTTGGTTAATAGGAGAGTACCAGGCCCCTTCTCGCTCAGCTTTCATCATTGTGAAAAGAAAAGCAACGTAGAGAGCCATGACGCAGCCACTCAACTTCGGCCCTACGACTCCGATCGAACTTCCGTCTGGCTTAAACAGGTGACTCTCACATGTGCGGCTGAGAACATCAAAACAAAACAGAACAAATTCCGTCATGCATTCCTCGCACTCGATCCGGCCACCGCTGAACTCGTAGCTGATATAGATCCTGAGTCCGGCATTGCGTTTTCTACGCTCATCGAACGATTGACGTCGGCTCATCAACCCATCGACGATCAACGGCTCGCCTTCCTTTTTGCGGCCGCATCATTAGACGGCAAAACACCCACAACTTACCTCAACTTCCTCCGTCGTCAGCTACCGTCTAGGTCCCCGATGTCATTATCTGACACCTCTTTCAGCGTGTCCTCCCTTCTGACGTACTCATTCCCGTGGTAGCAGCCTTAGAAACGGATATCAACAAATTGGCGAACCTAAACATACTTCCGTATTCCAGGGTTGCATCCCAAGCATTACCAATCAGATCGCCTTCTCAGTCAGAGCTTCCTGAGAATCCTCACACTACACCTATTAATCTTAAATGTGGTACGATCTGCAGTGTACATTTTATTCGGGAGGATCGGCGTGATAACCTGAAAAATAGGCCTAAAAGATTACACAAAACAGTAGGTAGTTTGATTTGAGTTAATAAAAACAATTTTTAATTATACATTTCGTTTTTCTGTTTTCTTTCTGAATACCTGTTTCCTAAGTACAGTCAAACTTCAATTGGACAAACCTCCTTGTCACCTTGTCTTGAGTTTGGCTCCATGTAAATATTATAGACTTTTCATTTCGAGATAGCTATATATAAATAAGTTGATTTATTCTTATTGTTTCTTATCCATAAATTATTTTACTTGCCTTTTCAAAGTACGTACTTGTGGTAAGATGCATAATACCAACCTGAGAAAGCCATTTTACTGTAACTTGCTAAAGGATTAGTTTAATAAAAATTTCCCACATAAAACGTTTGAGCTTTCCATACTTTTCGATCTATTACCTATTGTTATGCTATAGGAAATGAATATTTCTATGGTGGAGAACGCCCTCTACTCTTGGTAGGTTCCTATTCATTACAGCGAATGTAGGTACTCATCACTATTAAATACACAGCTACATTATCTTAAACTGGTATTCCACAATTGGTATTCCACATTCACAGATACTAATTAGGTAGGTACCTGCTAAATAAATAAACTTCCCAAGGAGCGGGAAACAATGAAGCATGAATAATAAGTTTACATGCATCGAAGTTATTTCAAAATATTACCACTTTGACGTTGTTGAAAAAAGTGAAACCAGAAATTACGAACCATTGGAAGAAATTTAGTTTCGAGTCCAGTGGGCCAAGAAAAGTTGAACAGGTACACCCATGATAAAATAAAAGGTAGGCACCTACCTTCGTGCAAGTGCATATCTAATAAAACCACAATTAAAATCAAATAGGGATGTACAAATAAAATTAAAAACACCCCTGAAGCTACATTTGGAACTTTATATTACTTACTATTAACAAACAGGAAATTTTCAAGTTATTGTGGTTAAGTATTAGGTCTTAATTCATTTAATATTTAACTTGCGATACAAGACCGTGTATTAATTTGTTGTTATAGGTACTCGTCTAGTAGTTACTAACAAAATTAGTATTATGAAACGTAATAAATGGTTCATTATGAAGTAATAGCATTGCTGTAAAAATCTTGTATATTCACTAAAAACATCTGAAAAATTAGGCTGGGCACGGTTTGTTTTCCGTCAAGGAGGATACCTACCTTCAAATTGCTTGTTTTATGAAATATACCTCAGTTTACTGGGTAATAAGTAAATGTGAAATAATATTTTTGGCAAATAAATAAAAGTTGAAGGATGAATTATTTGTATATCCACTAAAAACATCGGAAAAATTAGGCTGGACACTAGGTTTGTGTAAGGATTCATGTTGGATGGATCCGTCGAGGCTGACGATCAGCTGCTGTCAGTCGACCACTGCCATCTCCCTCGAGGTCATCTGTGCGGCATACCTGTTAGCATATTTATGCTACCATGACCCGCACATACCCTCAGTTCAGAGTTTTAGATCTTTCTGACTTTTTTTGGTACCAAATTATGGGGTTTCAGGGGTTTGCATACATACATACATACATACATACATACATACACACACTCATACATACTCAACTATCTGAAGGAGCCAGAATCGCGCATGTTCATTGTCAGATTTGTGTTCGGGATCAGCGAAAATAGGGGGTTTTCTCGTTTATCAAAATGTTGGAGTTGGTTCAAAAAGTGGTAATTTAAACAGCTGTGGCTTCAGCTGCTCCTGAGGGACAGAGTGTAAAAACCTCAACTCCTGTGCCAAACTTGATGAGGGTTTTAGTTAATTTTTTACAATAATGAGCTTCTAGTTCTAATGGAGGCGAGTGCTTTCAATAGTGGAAATAACCATTTAGATTTAATACCATGAAAACTATCAATTTCCTTGTCGAATGTCACTCAAAATCAAATGCTGAGTGCACACTTGTGTATGCAGTTGGTATACTGGTACAAACAACCTGACGTCCTTGATTCAGTACCTGTGCTAGTTCATGACCACAGTTCGATCTTGTTTGTATAGTTCGAAAATATTTATGAATGTAAATAGAATTCCTTCCGATGCATACAACGCATATATGCTCGCAAAGAAAACCGGTTTTTGGATAAATGAATGAATAAAAAAGAAAGCATTTGGGAAATTTATCAAGACATTGTGGTCCAAGGAAAAGACTGCCTCAAATTTTGTAATAACCTGTGGTCCCGTATGGATTTGTCTCGATTCAGCCAACATGGAATAGAGTTGTCATTTCTTATGCAGTCTCCCCTGTGACAGTTGTTGAATTGTGATCATATTATTATGTATTATGAATAGGTACGTATTAGGTGTGTGGCACATCGTGGCAGACGTTTTATTGGTCAGTCACCACGGTTCATTAGTTGAGTATGTGTAGGTTCCAAATTAGAATTTGCGACCAGTTGATAATTACTGAATTTCAATAAGATCGGAAATGTGGTCTAACAAAAAGTCATTTCTGCCATAAATTATTGTCTGAGTTTTAGCTGGTATTGCTCTTGCATTCAACAGTATTTCTTTGATACGTATAATTACATTTGGATAGCAAGCATTCCATTTCATCTTTTACACTAAATTCGTTTTAAACAGTAACATTCTGTGCAATAACATTTTCTTTCTCTTCAACATGTACCACTAAATAATATTTTAGAACCTCAATTGCTGTGTAGTGGGTTTTTTAAATGTATCCCTCATTCAACATTGAAAAAAAAGTGTGAAATGTTCCTAGTGTGAAATTGGTATTTTTGAGTTGTTGAGTCTTTTAGGAGGGATATAAAATGTATTGCTGATGTGGACTTCAAAACTAAATTGACAGGATACGCTTTTACACCTCCCTATTAGCAGATGTTTTTCCTTTCTTCAATATATTTCTCATTATAGTTTTATAAACTGTCGATTTATGTGTAGAATACATCAATCAGGAAACAGAGCAATACTTCTGTCTGTGTAATATCTATTATTTGTTCGCAATATCAGTTGATGGATGGCCAGATGAATGGTATTGACAAAAGTGGTACATGTCTCTTCCAACTCGACTCCATGGCTTAAATATGAACTGCCTTTGTTTTTGTTTTTTTTTCTTCTTCTTGTTATACCTCTGACTTCCCAGTAGGCTTATCTTGCCAGGGGGATCTTGAGGGGTCGGGGCCGTATAAATTATTAAAGGTGAAAGCCTGTGAAGTCAGGTAGTGCGAACATTTATACAAGTTTTAGAGGGTTGTATTGGTGCCAGCCTGAATCAAACTAGAAGCGTTTGCAATTTTTTTCTTCATAGACCCGCTCCAGCCCGATCAGACACCATGGCCACTGTTCAGGTTATTATAACACCCTCAATGGAGAACGTTTTGTAAAATTCGAATTATTTTAATCAAGGAATCAATACCAGATGGGGTCAGCATCTACAACAACTGTTTATCCTTGGAATTACGACCAAGCATAAATCTTGCATCATTTGGCTTTGGACTGTTGAACTACATTTGAAGATCTAAGTACCTAGGGCATTGTTTCTTCCTGAAAAAAGTAAATTTTTCTTTCTTAAATTTCAGTGTGATTGTCTTTTCGCTAGTAGTTGATACCAACAGCTCATGGGACTGTTTGCGTACTGTATTCCATGTGGAATGGATATTTGAAGCATGAAAGCATTAATTTGAAGATACTAAGAAAATATAAGTTAACTGTTATCTTTGGTTTGTGCTATACTCATCAGTGTTAAGACTCAACATAATGATGTTAACAGTAACATGGTTTTACTCAACTATATTTTACTCGTATTGCTTCTGGTTACTACTTGCTCATCCTATAATAAATACGGGGGTTTGTTTCATGATCATAATAGGAAGATTTATGATTAAATTATGACTGGGGCCCATGGTGGTTTCATCCGCGATTGAGGCTTGAATTATTATGTTTGACAACTTGAAGCTATGAATCAGCATGTTGAATAATTAAATAAACAAGTCTTGATGGCACCCCATTCTCAAGAATTTATTTATGTGTATTGATGTCAAGAATGTATTGATGTCATCCAAATCCTAGTCACCCATTTATGATGTTCTAATTAGAATTCTCCTTCATACTAAAAATGGTTTCATGAACATGACGTAGCGTGTGTGTCTTGTGATTTCTTGCGAGATGTTTAATTAATTCCAAAGTGTATGTTAGCGTGTGTTTCTCTCAAGATAGTTGGCAATTTAGATCTACCAAAATTCCTTTGGTGGCATCTGCAGTTGTTGGATGGTTAGTTCCTTGATGAATACCATAAAAATATGCTCACAGATTGTTTTGCCAGTACGATAGAGAAATCCGTGCTACACGTAACTCCGGTTCTGTTGAACCTCTGTTCATGTAATTTGCTAGGATTAAGTGGGTTTATCCCGAGATCCTCTCGATTCATGCATTTCACCAGTGCGTAAACACATGGAACTGTCATCTGTGCATGTAAATGTGATATTTACAAGTAGGTAGTGAACTCCAGCTCTATTTTCAGAGGTCATGGGTTCTGACGCCCAGCTAGATTCGTATGGATTTCCTGGCAAAGGGTGAAATAGAAGCATCTCCACATGCTTATTGAATTCGTCGTTATGTGCACATTTTCAGCTCCGTTTTACTGTATTGGTTGAACTTTTAAATGCCATAGGGGATGGTTCTCACAAAACCCCCTGGTTTCATTATAATTCATGCAATTTTGGTGCAGCACATCCGTGGGGCGAATGAAGAGCTGTAAGATGGTAGACACCATCTCTGCCTCCCTCAACTATGTCAATTATATCTATGCATCGCTGGTCTTTAGCATCAGTACCTACCTATCCTGTTCATTACCACACAACTTGCTCAGAGTCATTTGTGAAGCTGGAAGAGTTGGCAGCATACAGTATCTCTTTATTAAGTACCCATAAGATAGATACATGATGTGTGACATCAAGTGAGTGCCTCTTCATGGTTGGTAGAATCGCAGCTCCTTGTAGTGATGAAACCGCAAATCATTCCAATTTCAAAAAAAGCTACCTACGGAGAAACTCATTCTTCATTGCATTTGTTCAAATAAAAGGCAATGTACGCTGTTCAACATTCTTTGCTTCATCTCAGACTACATAAATCATTAGCTTGAAGTGATTTGATTAATACGAACAGAGCCACTTTGATTTGGTGAGTCATGGTTTTCTTAGTATAACAAGCATGATGTTTGGCCAACCAATAACCATTTGGCTCCTAACGACACCATTTGGTGTAAGAGTTTAGTGCCTTCCGGTTCCTGAAGACGTCTTGGTAGAACCGAACTCCTAAACTTTCTGTTGTTACTCTCACATTACTTCTCACTCGTTGTTATGCCCATGAATTACGGTTTGAGCCTATTGGCTACCATTTTCATAATTCCCATCCCTCTTTTTAGTTACAACATTAATTAAATTACTATAATAATGCATTATATCTAACTTCAAATTGTAAGTACCTAGTACTTAAAAATATTAATGTACCTACACAATTTGGCGAGTTACGCAAAATTAATAGATGTGGGGAGTTTCAAAGTTTCACAATTAAATGTAGGGAAAAGAAAACATAGAAATGGATGAAACTTATTACTAAATGTTACCCTGAGGAAAGCAAGTGGTGACTGATCCCAACCGTACCATCGTTGAGCCTCAGAAAAGTTAGCTAATAAATTAAGTAATGCCAGATTTTAACCCATTTACTGAGCAATGAACACAAGAGGAAGGGTGATGCAAAAAGTGGCTGTTCAAACAGGCCCAGTGGGTGTGTCACAGTCCGAACAAGCAACCACTTTCCCCACAGGGAGGGTACACCACCAGGTTCAACCAAGAACTGGCCTTGCACCAGGGGCACACCACAAACATAATATACTAGGAGTGACTGCCCCTCTAACCTGTGAGACTGGAGTTTGACCCCCAGCCATCCTCCTCATTGGAATTGAGGCAGTTGATAACCTGAGGGAAATCATTGGACCACATTGTGATTGCCGTTAGCAGACAGCTGAATTATATCAAGACCTCATTAGGCTTTACACACGGTTTTCTTAAAATAGTGCTTACTTTACTCAGGGGTCCAGAGCAAGCAAGCACTCTAGTCCCACCTGTGAAACAGGAGTTTGATTGCTTGACTCAGGGCTATCAGGCAGCGGCCAATGAGACCAAATTCTAATCCTCATCAGATGACAACACTTGATCATAGCTACAGTGATTGCAAGACATTGCCTGACGTTGTCCTTGCTTATTACTTTGTTTAGTAATAAGACATTGGGAATGTCTTATAATTTTCCTCATTTTCATTGTTTGTTCTCTCAAATGGGTGTTATATTTGAGGTGTTTGATTCCAGGGTAACTGGTGGGGAGCTTTTTGATAGAATTGTTGAAAAAGGTTCATATACAGAAAAGGATGCATCTGACCTTATAAGACAAGTTTTAGAAGCAGTTAACTACATGCATGAACAGGGAGTTGTCCATAGAGATTTGAAGGTAGTGTATCGTTTCGTAATGGCTTCACATATAAATTATTCCTGGAACTCATCTTCCATAATGTTGATGTGCTCATCTAATTCTTCTGCATAAACTGTTCCAGCCCGAAAATTTGCTGTACTATAGTCCAGATGAAGATAGTAAGATAATGATCAGTGATTTTGGTCTCTCTAAGATGGAAGATTCCGGAATAATGGCAACTGCATGTGGAACTCCTGGATATGTTGGTAAGAGTTTACTGTATATATTTTCAGGTGGATTCTCATTCCACCCACCAAATAGCTCCCAGTATTTCGAGAAAGTTGCTTGGAAGCTCTCCAAGTCAAAAATAGAAATTGATCTGAGGTTTTATGAATTATTTTTAAAAAAATGAGAAGAACGAAGTTACTAAAAGTAAGTTTTTAATGTCCCCTAAAACAAACAACCTGAGCTGTTATATTGATTTTGTGTATGATCAGAATTTAATAATTAACAATAACTCAGTTATTAGAACAAGTTGTTATTTTCATTACTGAAGATGGCCCGGTTAGCTTTACTTGTTGTTTTAGTAAAAATTGACACCGTTTAATAGACTAGAAACTATCAACTAGATAAGTTCAGATTTCACCATCAGTTCTTGTTAGTGTGTTGTTGACATGTACTTATTGGCTCCTAGTAATCAGGGACAGGCAATTTTCATTCACTTTTATGAAACCTTTTCCAAAATTCTCAAGCTGAAACCTTGGGATCTTGATGGCACGTTTAGTGACGTTTGTTTTGATAGTTGAAATGACTGAAATGGGACGAGTTTATTTGTTTCAAAAATCTCAGTGTGGGAGGTTTGTACGTTTGATGGGTATGTTTGCACTAAGGCTCTTCTGTTCATCTTGATTACTCACTCGTCTTGGCATGGCTTTGAACTTTTTGAGCAAATATTTCCAACTACTTTCTGGCTGTTGAACGCATTCTGTGGTAAATGGAGGAAACTGCTGCAAGACACATATTTTAGAATACCACACCCTCAGATTTGTTAACTGCAAGTGGTGTTGTTAACATGTTTATGCTCTTCTGCCAGTAATGAGTGGGATAATGTAGCTAGGTATAACGTGGTATCACGCTGTTAAAATGGGATAATCCCTTTTGAATAGGTACTGCCAAGGACTCTGGGAAAAAGGGTAAATACAAAGGCAAATATCTTTTGTATGTAATGAACCCAAGTTCCTATAGCTCCAGACTAAAGGGAAATCTATATAAATAACTACAGGAAGGGAAGGATGCGGAATAATTAGTTGTATTGTTTGAATAAAGGATCGTACAACGGAAGTGGCGATGATGGTCGTCCTAGGGAAAAACTCTTGTCGTTCACTGACGCTATCGCGCCAGCATACTTCCCCGCTACTCCCCCTCCAAGCAACGTGTTTCCTGGGCGATCCTAGTCGAAAATATACCTTCATTCTCACGCAGGTCAGAACGGTCATGATGAATCAAAAGTGCTCAAGTCAGTGTAAACTTGCAGCTGTTTGAAAGACCGATTTTCTTCATTGCAGTACCTTCCTATTTTGGGATTGTACTGTATTTTTGTTGATAGGTACCCAACAAGATCCTCTGTACCCCTACAGGTCCCAGCTCTTGAGCACAGGGGGCCAGACAGTTACCAGGGCAGTCTTTTCTCAATAACTTGAACACTAGTTTATTGAATACATCACAGTGTTTTGGTACACTTGGTAATTTAAGTTTTTCCAAGGTAGGCGACCCTAAACATGATGTAATTCGAGTAAAGAGCCTCTGTAATTCGAAGTTTCAGCTAACGTCACAGCAGTAGTAACTAACATGGCAGTAAACAGTCCCCCCAGAATTTTACTCGATACCTATGGTTTTGCTAATGCTACCCTTATTTTGTGAGTGTGTTTAAAATGTGTTTGATATCTTCTGTTTTGCATCCACTACTCCGCAAACAGCATAACTAACTAAAACTGTTGGGAGCTGAAACTGTCTTCATTGTCCATAGATAGTTATTGGAGTCGATTGTACTATCTAAAGGGCCATTTTATGCCTACACACGTTCTGTTATTATTGCTGAACATTTTTAAAATTTGTTACTCTGAATTTAGGTTGTTTAGTTCAATTTTGAGTTATACACCAAAATATTGATGATGTATTATATTTTATGCTTGAAATTATTAATTATTCACGAGATAGAACAGACTAGTTTTAACTTCCTTTTTTCTTCTTTTTTTCAGCCCCTGAAGTTTTAGCCCAGAAGCCGTATGGAAAAGCAGTTGACGTATGGAGTATTGGTGTCATCTCTTACATCCTTCTTTGTGGGTATCCTCCATTTTACGATGAAAACGATGCCAACCTCTTTACCCAAATACTCAAAGGTACGCATTTCCTCATTTCAGTGATACCACTGATCATTAATCTCATTATTTATGAAATGGCCTCAAGATATTTGCAATACATGCTAATAAATATGTTTGTTATATAATATATTTTTTATATAGGTAATAATAAATATATTTTTTAAATATAAATATATATCTTAAATTATAAGCTTGAAAAGTTGGCTACTTTTCCATCTAGTTTTATTCAGTGCCGCACAGCAGGATAAGTAAGGGAAGAGTCAAGGAATACATTCAGTTTTTTTGTACTACTTAAAACTAGATGGAGTAGTATTTCTTGTCACCCCTCTCTCTCTAATCCTGAATATCATGTTTTATAATGCAGTCCAAAAATAAAAGCTCAATCTGTTGGTAATGACATATGGCCAGATAAAGTTGAAATCTCATTCCGAAATACCATTCTCATCGGTGTATGTCAACTATCATTGGATTTTTGGGCTAGGTAGACTACGAACTAAATGGTTTAAAACTTAGGTAGACTAAATGGTTTTCCCCCAAAATGCCGAATAACCAGTCGTTATCTTCCTAGAGACCATAATGGGACTGAAAATTCCAATAAAATAAACATTTCAGGAATATCTTTTGAGAGTATTGAGGGTACTAGGCATTGAAAGCATATTTCATAATAATGATTACCTATTTACAGGTTTAATGAATTTTGTAGAATGCCTTCATGAATTAGCTTTGCTGCTTCCATCGAATGATTCATAGTATAAGTCATTTTTCTATGCTTAATTATGATGGTTGAGCAAATAATTTTGAACCAACTGTATGGATGAATGATAAAGCAACTGAAAAGTCAAAGCGAAGTTTTGTTGAGAAGGCCTGAGTGGGTAGGTAACTAACGAGAATTATCTTCACTTCGAGAATGGTGTATGCATGGTCATTTTAAAATTTTTTCTAACTGGAAGAGCTCTTCTACAAACACTCCAAATATTTGCTGTATGAATACAAATGGCAGTTGGAATTAAGGATTGGAGTCAAGTGCTCATTGACAACCATTTTAAATCAATTGCCAAACGTCAGTGAGGCTCTTACTTAGAGTTGAGCGACATTTGTGGGTGACTGCCTACATATAATGTATGTATATAAGTATGTATGTACCTATTTCTGTACTGTGCTACAAGCCGCAGTTTTGGGTATTTTTACAGTATACCTTCGGAATTCGTTGTGTTGTTTTTGGTGCCAGGGAACGGCGCCATGCTGGCTGATCGAATGGAATAACTTTCAAAGCTCTATCAATCATCTTGAAGGGATTGATAAATATTTAGCCATAAAACGTTACAAAAAATAGGCACCTGGTCTGTGGGCCCACTAGTTTGTTCATCTATTTATTTTTTCTTAGCCTGGAGGAATTTTATGCTGTTCTTGTTGTCCTAATGGAATCTTCTGTTTCCAGGTGAATTCGAATTTGATTCTCCTTACTGGGATGACATTAGTGATTTCGCAAAGAATTTCATTCGCCAATTGATGTGTGTTGATGTAACTAAGAGGTTCACTTGCAAACAAGCTCTCCAACATCCATGGTTTGTATATCTTTTAGAGAGACAATACTACATGGCAGTTATGTAATATCCAGAAGATATTTATAAGGCTTATTATTCCAACCATATACGTTCTTATTCCAAGCACAATTCCAGTAAGTGTATTTTCCTAAGTTTGTATCAACATATGCATCAGTGGTTTCATGGTATAACATAGTGTATCGTTGCATTCCCCTCAACTTAAGGTACTCCATTGTCCCGACTAGGGTATTGGAGAAAATTGTTTATGGCCGCAAACTGATCCTTCTTTTTCTCGTCTTCATAGCCACGGTCTTGGGGCAGCCATCGAAACTTCTGACCCTCTTCACTCGATAGGGCCCATTAAAGATTGTTGTCTTCCCAAAGTGAACCCAGCCTGGACCAGAATATGACCCTCTTCTTGTAGCTGAGGTATCTGGGAAGGATGTTTCTTGTCAAAATACATCTTCATTCTTTTCAGGTTCTTCAGCCTAGCTTCTTCTGAATGAGATGGCTCTTTCAGCATAGTCTCAGATACCCTATAGGCTGGGAAACGGGTACTTTCCCAAACACCATGAAATAGGGGGAACGCCCGATTCCGGCTAAATGAGACCTGTTTTGGTGGCTCACTGCTGCCTCTAAGTACACTTTCCAGCCCCCCTCTGAATTATGGGTACATGCTCAGGAATTGTTTCAAGTTCCTAATCTTCCTCTCGGCCAATCCGTTTCCAGCAGGATGATAGGGCGTTGTGTGAACCGGAGTTATGCCTTTTTCTTCCACAAAGTCTCCCAAGGCTCTGGAGACAAACTGGGGGCCGTTATCAGTAACAATTTTTTTTACGTTCTCCATGAAAGGGAATTGACAGAGATAATTGATGATCCCACCAGACGTTTCATACTTTTAGCTAACGTGAATTTTGAATACTCATCAATCATAAAAAATAGAAAAGATCTCGTTGTGCCTTGCCTTTCAGACCTCTTCGAAAGTTAACTGCCAATTTGACCAAAAACTAACACTTAACCCCTCCTTTTTCGATGTTGGGTGTCTAGGAAAGATCTTGAAAAATTGGTAGGTATTTGAAAGTTTCACCTTGAACAAGGAAATTACTAAAACACAGTATAGGAGACGTCACTGTTTGTCATCCCTTTGATTTTCAGAAAATTTATTTCAGATAGTAAATTAACTAGAAAAACTAATATTGACCAAAGTTTTGATGTCTGTTTTGCTATACCTACCTCGTTGTAGTATTTGGTACCACCAAGTTGTATATTAGTATTAGTTATAAGAAGTATGACTCATTCTTCTCTTCTCTTTTTCATTTTCCAGGATATCTGGAAATGCAGCGAGTAACAAGAATATTCATGGAACTGTTTCTGAACAGCTGAAGAAAAATTTTGCTAAATCTAAGTGGAAGGTAAATTGATGCTTTCTACTGTTTTCCTCCTTAACTTTGCGGCGCGCCATAAGAAGACTGAATGAAAAGCCAAATACAGTAGGACAATGTAACAATCAGAGTAGGGCAGTAAACTCATAATTTCTATTGACTAAAAGGGTAATAATTATATCATTGAAACTACTAGTTATCACTAAACACATGAATGAATTTAAAGTTGACCTACCGTACTTTGAAAATTCACTCATTACGTCTAGTATTTCTAGCATTACGTTTTAGTACTCATTACGTGTAGGCTGCATGTCTAGTACTTTCTTCTGATAGTGTAAGACTCAAGTTTTATTGCGATTTTTACCATAAAAATTCGAATTTTGGGCCCACTGAAATAGGGAATTTTTTAAAAATGTACTGAAATGGAGGAAAATGGAAATCCCATTATTTGATGTTTTCCACTGTCACCTTCCTTAACTTCGGTTGATAGTTTATAATTTTATGAATTTTCTTTTCTTTTTAGCAAGCCTATCATGCTGCAACCGTCATCAGACAAATGCAGAGGATGGCTTTGGGAAGTGGTGGTGCCAGCAGTGGCTCTAGTGTTCTTGAGCCACAGCCATACAATGGAACATCTCAGTAACTTCAATGTATATATGTGGCTGCCATATTTTGTTTTCGAGATCTGCAAAACCGAATATTGTCGTCGTCTTGTGATTTTATCATTATGATACATATCGTTTTAGGATGAAAAGTTGTGCATTTATTGTTTGCAATTGCAATATAATTTAATTCGAACTGTTTGTTCTGTACAATCACTCATTTATTCCATTTGTGAACATTGTTGTTGTTTAAGTGTTTGAATGTTTCAATTTTATGTTGTTGAGTACTGAAAAAATTTATTGGTGAAAGATGTTGTTACAACAATGTATTCAAACTTCTGATTACATGTCATTCAATGTACAGCTGTATTGTGCATGCACAAAAATAACTGCACCAAAGACAAGTGGAATAGTGTGTTTAACAGGAAGTATGGGTACTATATTTTTATCCTTTTATTGATCCATGACTCTGCTTCTATAGTTGATAGTATTTATTGTAAAAGTTAACTAGTTTAACTCTATTTTTCTAATATTGTCTTTGTTGATTAAGAATTACAAGTACTAAAAAATGTAAAGAAAGATTTGTTATGGGATATAATGTATGATAATGATTACCTATGTAATCAGCTTTATTGTTGATTTTACTCCTTTGGATTAGTTTTGTGATTCAAAGTTTTCTACAAACTTTATCTTGCCATTTATATTTATTTAATTTTATTTTTATTTGTACTTACTAATAACACGATGGTGCATTTTATGACTTTGCATGACCTTCAGCCATTGTGATAAATTGTAGCATTTTTATCCCACTTTGTTGGGAAGTTATAATATTATAAATATATATATACTCATATATGTACATTCAATCTTCACAAATAGATTGTTGGTTTTCTGAAACGTGCATGTGATTTCCAAGTGCAGTCTGTTTGATTCCATAAAATATCCAATCATTTCCAATGTCGAATTTTGTAAACATTGAATTATAAGACTTTGTATATGCTAAATCACTAACTATCGAGTATAATTGACTCTTTAGGAAAATAACATTTAATGAAAGAACTCATTCGTGATTTAATGTGTAACACTTTCTAGGCCTGTGATTTTTCTTAAGCAATGTGATATATCCTTGACATTGAGTGAAAATGCTTTCAGGTGTTCCATTATTTACCATGTTTAATTTTATAAAATTATTGTGCTGAATGAATGTCTCAATTAACATTGTCTGTGTGCCAGTAATGGTCTGATTTTGGATTCCCATGTTACTAAATAAAAATCTCTTTCATTCTATTTATGAAAATTTCTTGAAACAACCTTCCGACTCACAGTTTGACTGGGTAGATCCATCGGTGTTTTTTGTAATTTTAAGCATCAAAAATATTGTTTTCTGGGATACCAACGATGCAGTACTCACAAAGCATCCCCACCAAACATCCTTTCAGCCAATCAATCCTCTCCTGGCATAGGTCCTAACTACCTGTCAACGCAGTGATGATTATTTTGCTTATACATTTTCCTTTCATTTTACGAGTATTTCCTTATTCATTTTGTAGTTGAGTTAAAATGGAATTGTCACACGACAAGTCTTACCCTTGTGGGTTATCAAAATTCTCCCGTCTTGTGGAACCCCAAAGACGAGTAATAATTTGAAAAAAGAAGATGCGCGGAATACTACCCTTAAGCCATGAACAGACTGTTCCCTGTCTGGTTCGAACGAGGTCAGAAACAGTGGATCATTGCTCATGCGGGGCATGGTTGTGCGCCCCCCTTCCTCTTCACACACGCTCCTTCAGGGTGAATGCTCAAGTGTATACGTGGCTTTAGGTACTGTACCCAACAAGTTTGATGCGGAGGAAGGCAATGATGGGCATGGAATACTGAGTTTGTGAAATCCTAGTTGATGAGCTGTGGCGCCAGTCCAACCAGACAGGTTACTCGTAGGGTCAAACGAGAATCACCAAAAATTACTAAAACATCGTTCGAGTTGTGCTCAATGACCATATGCACGAATTTTTGAAGTAACAATTCGATTTGCCGTTTATTCGCATAAATATAAAGATTATTGGAACGAGTTGCGGATATAAACTTGTCAAAATTAAATTACCCTACTTAAATATATAGGAAAATGAAAAATGCCTACCACTTGAAAGAATATAAACCGAATAATGTAACCACAGTAGTACGATGTCACTGTAACCCACAGCAGTCAAGCTCCAGTGACAAGCATGCACACTTCATTCATTCACGACAGATAACGCCCATAATCTCAGAGATACGGCTATCTTGTCTTGGTCTTCCACATAATCCAATAGGTTAAGGAGTACTGAGTCGACCTACACGATGAGGATTCTATTACTCCCAGAGTAATTAGCAATGTAGCGCTTCAGGTATTGTGACCTATATGGCTGGCTTATAGACTAGGACAAAGGAAGAAAAAGTGTCCTAAGGTCTCCAGATCCTGACGGTTGCAGTTCATGCAAAGCTCTGTGCAATCCATGCCGTGCTGCTTGTCAACATAGAGGCTATGTTTCCCCTTATACTCCAACCGCAATTGAGCTACCAGCCTCTCAAAGACAATGTTTTTCATGTGCCCCAAGTAGGGAGCAGATGTTCCAAATGGCCTGATTCTGGGAAAGTACTGTTTGAACCTCCAGTTCAGGCTGAGAGCAATGTCGACCAACAATGTGGTTTTCCCAGCACTCATGAAGTTCAGAGGACTTTGCTTTAATGCTCTTCATGTCTGTGGCCACACATCAATGGCTCCTATGAGCTGCAGAAAGCCTTTCTATTTAATCCTGGCATGTTGTACTGACTGCTGTCCAATGCGAGCACAGTAGGCCCTTGTCCATAGCCAACAACCTCAACCAGTAACCCACGATTCTACAAAAACCGCCATCCTCAGGCAAGGTCGACCCGTCTCCAGCCTGAGGTAGTGACCAGGAGTTGAGTAAGGCAAGAGGAGAAGGTGCTTTAAGAACCCGTTCTGCACAACCTCCAGCTCGTCCGTGTACCTTCTGCCCCAAACCTCAGTGGCGAAGAACGAGCCAAGGATCATAAGAGGATCTTGGATTCCCAAGACTTAATTCCTACATGAACCAAGGAGGTCTAATGTTGCCCCGACAGCCAATCTGGCTTTTGAGATGAAATGTTTAAAGTAACACAGGCTACTCAAAATATCGAACATTTTCCATGGCTTTTCTATAAAGTTGAACACTATTTTACCCGAAACGTACTTGTTATTCCAAAATTTAGACCTATAGTAAATATAGAGTAATAGTTCAAGCTGTTTCTGGGTTTTCTGCTGTGAACTGTTAGTTTTGACCTACAGAAATCCAAATTTGATGCTCTTTCATAGAAAATGAGTCGCCATCCTGTAACAGCCTTGATGACTGTGGTTAGGTATGCTGCCAAGACTGTAATGTAAATGTTTGAACATACAAGTTGTTAATAATGGCTGTATAAGAAATTAATCTGACGGGTGAGTTCGTGACCGAATTCTGAATATAAGTAGGTTATACGGTGACCGCCTCCCAAGATCTAACCTGGTTATAAGAAACTAATGCTAGTAAAAGGAAAAGGGAGAAAAAACTATTTTCGAAGACTTTTACCGACATTTTACTCACATAACCACTGTTGAAATAGTCTTTGAATGAATCTTTGAAGAAAATAATCATTTCTACTGAATCCAAATAATGAAAAATTATGGTTGATGTTTGAGAAACCAAAGTTAGCAGGCACATTAGAGTAGGTAGTACAGACTATGGATACACTTCTAGAATGAGGTAACTACCGACCTACTGAAGTTGAATTAATTTTTATTATTCAGAGTATCTTCACAATATAATCAAGAGAAATTCATGGAGAAAATATACTTCCCTTATTTTTAATACTATTTTGGGATCATGTAATTTAAATTAATCAATCATGTTTTCCCCGTGTCACCCCGTTTTCCCGTGTTTCATGATGTCATATAACGTAACTCGTGATGAAGTCAATATTTATTATGAGGGTTAATAACTCAGTCATGTCCTCAGTAACCAAACCTTTATTTATGACGCGTGGAAAAACAAAAATAACGCTTCAAAATGGGACATTACCACCTCATTAGACTTGAATTGGGCCAATAAATTGTACCTATTCAGAAACAAACACAGCGAACAATTTCCCTCTCAAAGGTACAGTAGTTGTACATATTCCAGTCTCAGTAGGTATGTATAGTTTTATAGAGTGGGATTAATAGTCCGTACTTGAGGGTCAGTAGCACTCAAGTATTGGAAGATGAGTCCTCAAGTCACCAATCGGTATTAATAAACCACACTTGGGAACGTCAGCCCCTCAAGTCTATTCGAGACTCCGCTCCTACAGCCAAATACTCAAGTAACCGCCATAGGTACCTTGAGTGAGAGTCTTATCAGTTTAGCGTCGGTGTTTCATTGTTATCAGTTCGTTTTCACTAGATTAACGTTAGGAATATTGTTTTCATTACATATTATTATTATTAGATATACGTTTTACCTTTTTATTTTTTATTAGATACAGATTTACGTTAGGTATATTATTATTCATTGCTACAATGGAATTCGACGAATATGATGACAAGTATGACGACTATCTGTGTACAAGTTGCAGTACAAACTGCCAAACACTGTTCGCATAGTACCGGCCTGTGCTATACTACACAACATTGGGCTGCGGGAAGGGGACAGGTGGAAATGCGTTTATACATCGACATTTTTCTAATTAGATATTAAATACTGTTACAAAATAAAATGCAATAAAAACAACGCTGTTAAAAAAAATAGAAAAAACGCTACTTATTTTTTTTTCAACAGGTCGCAACTTTGCCATAACTTCTGTTTCCTTCAAACATTTTTCTAGCCAACAGTATCTCATTTTCTTTCTTCTCTATGCCGAGATCTAGGTTATTTTTTAGCAGATTGTGAAGCACCTCATTTTGCTCGTACCTACTTTTTGGTTTATTATTTTCAATAATGAACCTGTGGAATCGAGCATGAAAAAAATTGTAACCCCTCCTCAAAATTGGATGGTTTACGTTTCAAGGTATGTAGATTTCTTAAATGCAATAAAAAAAATTGCTGTTTGTCCGCAGTACTTAGCACAATTCCAAAATTGACGAAATTCTGTTTATAGGTCCCATTCGGGGTCTACTTGGTCCTCGAAGCTCGGCATTAGGTACTGTCAGTCATCTCTAAGGGGTGAAAAAAACCTTTTTTTACATGAATATTTTTACGGTTTTAAATTTACGAATTTTTTGAGACCACCCGGAGCATTGTACGTCACAGTAAGGCCCCCAAGTTTGCACCGACAGGCTTGGTCAACAAGAGGGTGAATCAAATTGTATAGGTACGTATACATTCAGCCCAAATATCATCACCAGGGAGGAAGCACCTGATTATAATCACGGTTGGCTGTGTGAAGTCGAGTTGGTTGTTCCGCGATATTATTCCGTTTGAAAAGTGAAGGCTGTTTTGGATTTTGTTGATAGGTAGTTTTGCAACTTGAAAAATCGTTTGAAGTATTACTGATGGGCAAATTATTACACAACGGTAAATTATAGTACCTACACAGAAGGGGCATCTATGCAGGTAAATTATTACACAGCGTTTTATTATTTGCCTTATGCTTCATGAATAACTGCAAATAATTAATTATTGAATTATTGAATCCCGCGAATTGGTAGGACACTTTAATTCCGGGGCCGGCTGCAGCACTCGATTTAGGGCTTTCCAGGGGGGAGCTCGAGGGCATTGACGCAGGAAACAGTGATCTACGCAGAAGGGGCATCTATACCTACAGGTAAATAATGAACCTTTCTTTGTGTAATAATTTGCAGCGTTTTTTGTTTTCAAGGATGACATCCTTGAACATTGTTCTTCCTTCTCAATACCACCTCCCTTAGGACGAACTTCTCGTCTTCGGTGAATACCGTACGTTTCGGTTTATTTTCCATCATTTTGGAAAGGAAGTCCAGCGAAACCTCGGAAAATGTAAAGGAAAACACACGATAACCTGGTAAAAAGTAACCTCCCTAGAAGAAAACCTCTTCTTCTTCTTTTCTATTTGCTGTCCTCACGGAGATGCGCCATGGTGGATACGCAGTTTGAAAGGAAACCTTCTTCATGGTAATCTCAAGTACAATCCAAACTCACTCAGGTAAGTGAGAGTCTCACTCCGTCTATTAATACCACTCCCGAGTTCGTCACTGACTTGAGGCGCTCAGAGACTTCCGCGAGTGTGAGTGACACTCACACTTGAGATCGGTCTATTAATCCCACTCATAATCATGTGCCTACAAGTTGGACTGGATTTATCAGGATATTTCCTGAAAACTGAGTTCTCATTAGCGAATTTTCTAAGAAAATGTAGCTATTTGGCTCGTTCCAAAAGTTCAGAGATGCTCCCCAAAAACCAGAAACCCTCCACATAATGTATATGCATTGGAGATCTAAATTATAGATTTTGGTAAACAATTCGTTCTTGCACAGAAAAATCCGTCTCCGCAAGAGTAACGATGAGTTCGTTACCCAGCCTCATCGCACTGTGCGCAGTGGTCCAAATTTACTACCTAACTTTTGGTACAAAAAATGGAAAAAAAAGGATTTCAGCAACACAAGCATGCCGGGTGTTGTCAGTCATATTTATTGGGGCGAGAATCGATTGCAGCTAGTCCCAGTCCAAATAGGCGCACCCAGCGAATACCTAATTTACAAACTAACTTGTAAACCGAAATCCAAAATTGCATATTTTTTAGATAGGCATGTGAGGTGTCGTTGACCTTCTTTTATTTTGGTCGCCGAGGGCCGGTTTCACCAATACTTCCTAACCATGGTTAAAATAGATCATTGATTTATCGAAACGAAGATGTGTTGGTTTCACGAGTGAATGAATGAAGATTTTATTTATTAACTTGCACAAAAATAGGGTCTGCTGACCCTCTCTGCCTTTTTGGCAAGATTGCATTGATTAGTTCACATCAGTCTGCTTGAATTACAAATATTGGTGCAATGACATTGTGGTTTCCGTGGGTTATATATTTAATATGTACAAAACACACATGTAGAAAATATTTAAACGATTCAATACACTGTGAGAAGCTTTTCTTTAAAATTATTCTTAAATTCATTAATTGAAATATTATTATAACCAAAAAGTACTGTGTTATCATGGTGCATCTTTATATATTGTACCAGAAATGAATCAGCATACTTAACTGTTTTAGTACAGGCATTCTAAGCGTTCTATTAGCTGTTCTTGTCTCTTTTTGGTGAACTTCAGACATGACCGTCAATTTTTGGTACAAATATTATGGGGTCCTTGTCTTTAGAATTTTAAATAACAACTTACCTATTCGGAATTATCTTCACTCTTTTATTTTCAACAGCTTCAATTGTCTATATGCTGGCGTGATGTGGTCAAAAATCGGTATTTTAGTTACAAAACGAATGCATGCGTTCTGAGTACGCTGAAGATGTGTACACTGCTCATATGTAATATCCGAATATGGTAGGTATACAGCTGTAATCCAAGATCGGAAATATTAGAGCTTTAATCATACTTAGCTTGACATCTTCTGGCAAAAGAAAAGCCAATCTTCGAAGTTGATAC
Organism: Leptopterna dolabrata; assembly: GCA_954871275.1. NCBI lineage: Eukaryota > Metazoa > Arthropoda > Insecta > Hemiptera > Miridae > Leptopterna > Leptopterna dolabrata. The sequence continues at coordinate 108,268,266 of OX940974.1, read as the reverse complement.
AATGCCTTATATACTTTCTTACATACCAATGAAGTTTGTTGTTTCCACGATAACGTACCGTCGAACTGTATCCCCAAATTCCTAACGCAATTCCTAACGAAATTTCAGTTGGTGGCAAGTCTTTGAGATCTGCCGTGATTTTTGGATTCCCTATGAGTAAGTATAACTTTGCTTTTGGATGAATTAATCTTCAAACTATGACCAATCACTCAGCGCTGCTAAATCTTTATTTATCTTTGATACCATACTGGCCAGAGTGGAGTGTAGGTAATCAAAAATGTTTTTGTAAAACACCGTTTTCATAAAAGGTCAATTTAACTTTACCTCGATTTAAAGGCACCATGGAGGCATTGGCCCGCCAAAATGGAGGCAGATGATTAGGATTGATAACGCAGTTGCTGACCGAGTACCTACTTGTACTTTTTTTTGCGTTTGGTTTGTTGCTAATATTGTTGATGTAGTGTTACTTTTGTTTTTGAAAGTTTGTTGACAGTCAAAATGGTGGAAACCAGCATGGAGTCAGCGTTGAAAAATGAAAACACGGACCAAAGTTTGAGGACAGTGAAAAAACAGATTTTGGTTGACATTGTTGCCAAGTATCTCGACATTATTGAGGGTAAGAAAACCGTCGGTGCTTTAATCTGTCATTCCTGTTATTGTAAAAAAAATTGCAGTATTAAATATCCGAAGAACTGCATGATCGACTAGAACTTTTTTGTTGATAAGTAAGTAAAGTTGTTTCTCTCTCCCATCAATTCAAAGAAACGAGAAAGCCTGAAAGCCTTTTCACTTGGTTGTACTGTAGGTACCTAGTCACAGAATCGATATCATTGAGCTCAAAAGAATATGTTTATTCTCTCTCATCCTCCGAAGACGGCGAATTGTGAAATCTTCGTCCTCCAATACTAACAGAGATGCCCTAATCAGTTCCCTACTAATTTTTGTGGATGTATAATAGTAATATTATCAAGAACAATAAAGATAGGAGAACGGTCGCATAATAACTGTCGAACTGGCAGGATGGCGAAGTGTTAAAACGTTGACCACCAAAATCGGCTGGTTGGTTTTGATCGTCGATTTGTCTTTTTTGATCACTGATTATCTTAAACGAGGTTAGTGAAACCGGACACCGGTGTTGAACGATTGGGAGTACCTAGTTTTAGCATGTTCAGACTGCATCCAGAGATCAAAACCACAACTTCTGGGTTCAAAACACCCAAAATCATTATTTGAAATAATTTTTCTGCACGACGTGCCACCCTGGTCTCAAAAACTGCCCAGTCTGGCCATAATGAGTGCTGTGGCAGATGACCATTACCTAATTTAAATTCGCAATTTCCCAAACAATTTCTTTGAAAATTCGCTCCTTAAACCATGCAGCATGATTGGACTTTTTTAATTTTTTTTAAACTCACAGGATTTGCTCTCTACTAGATGTATTATTTTTCAATGTAATCGCCACTGACCTCAACACAAGCTTCGAAATTCCCTCGATGTAAAAGCTTCCTACCACCTCCCTTCACCACTTATTGACTAACCCCTCAACACGGTAGTGATTTCCAGCTAAATCCTCCTTTACCTTGGTAAGGGCAGTAAGGAGGAGGAAGGGCGATCAAAACATCCCATCCAAAGTGATTCAAAAGTTCAGTTATGGCACAGGGGACATGAGGCCAAGTGTTTTAGTGGAGGAGGCATACACAAAGCTTCTTCAATGTTTTGCATTACCTTACCAAGTTAATTTTAAAAGTCAATGAGGACCAGTCCTTTTTCGTCCCAGAAAATGGAGACCATGATATTTCTGGAGGAGTTTTTTCTCTAGGGGATGTCACCATTGCACGGATTGTTGCTAGTTCTCTGGGGCGTAATAGGACAGGAGTCGTTTCCTGTGACAGCTGACGTGAGAAAACTATTATTTTCACTCCTGAAGCGTTGCGAAAATTCTTGGGCTGCACTTGCATGTTGTCCTAACGATCAGTGGTCCCCCATCTGGCACAAACACTGAAGTCAAGTTTCCCTGCAACGATTTCGTGAATGAAAGAGTGTGAGGTTTTGGGAACACTCTTGGGGAGATCTTCCAACATTAATCACATTTTTTGCACCATTTCTTCAGTGACAAGTGGGTTTCAGCCTCTCCCACTGTCGTTCTCAAGAGTTTACGACTGGACTTTGTGTAGCATCACCTCTGGCCTCCTACTGTATTTGATGTAAACAGAGGGTCAGAGGGGGTTCCTCCCTCCATAGGACGCAAAGGTATAAAACAGCTGATGAGCCAAAATACAATACCATTACTAATCAGAGCGCCTTCTCAATCAGAGCTTCCTGAGAATCCTCACACTACACTGGTGACTCCCACGTGATCCAGCAGTGATTGCGACGCCTGGCCAATCTCCACACTACAACCTACTGGTTGACCTGAAAAACAGGAGGCTTGATGGAAAAATCGACATCGCTTCACCGTCTGATGGTGTCAGAACTGCTCGTGCGATCCTCCTACATCCTGACGTATCCGCCCTTCTCCTGCACTACATTCCCGCCTCTAAGCCCCGCGAGTCCCCTATTGTCCACTACATCGAAGCAATCGGACCTCAGTGCCATAAAAAACGTCGCCGCCTTAATCCCGTTCTATTCAACAAAGCCAAAAAACATTTCACTGAAATGTTAAAAATTGGCATTATTGAACCATTGAAGTCTCCACGGTCCAGCCCTCTCCACGTCGCTGACAGACCAAACGGAGATATTCGCCCCGTTGGTGACTATCGAGCGCTTAATCGCCTCACGAAGCCAGATCGGTATACCATACCTCACCTACAAGACTTCATGGCAAATCTACATGGTATGAAAATTTTTCTACCATCTATTTTGACCGCGCCTTCTTTCACTGCAAAATCGCTGAACACGACGTACCTAAAACTGAAGTGGCGATACCTTTTGGCATCTTCCAGTTCAGAAAAATGAACTACGACCTAGGACACACACTACAGACGTGGCAGAGGTACATGGATCACGTTCTTTCGGGCCTCCCTGTATATTGCTACACCTCAACGATATTTTGGTCGCTTCCGCCTCCCTAGAGGACCACCTACAACTCCTGTGACAGTTACTTCACCGCCTATCCACTTACGGCCTTGTCATCAACAAAGCCAAGCGCCAACTCGGACTTCCTGAAGTAAACTTCCTTGGACACGAAGTTCCATACTCTGGTATTTCCCCACTACCGGGTAAAACCGACATAAAAAAGAACTTCCCTCTACCGGCAACCGTCAACAATCTACGCACGTTCCTAGGGTTGGTAAACTTCAACAATTGAGCCCTACCTCATGCAGCCCACACACTGCGCCAGATGGTCAAACTTTTACCCACAGATGCCAAAAAAAAAAGGGTAAGCGGAAAATAACATGGTCACACCCTTCAACACAAGCCTTCATCGCAGCCAAAACGCCCTATTGTCGGCAGTTGAACTCGCCCACCCAGACCCAAACGCCCCTCTGATCATGCACATGGATGCAATGGACCACAGACAGCAACAAAATTTCGCCCTCCGCCCGCTCGGATTTTTTGCGAAATCCTTGTCTCCCACTCAAACCTTCTATTCTGCCTTCGATAAGGAACTTCTGGCCATCTATGAGGGAATTAATCATTTCAGACACGCAGTGGAAGGCAGCAGATTGATAATTTATACAGATCACAAACCATTCACAAATGCACTTACGTCACTGGCCGAGTCTATGCCCCCAATTCGCCTACATCAACTCCAATTCATCTCTGAATTCACATCGGAAATTCGCTACACACACACGGCCAAACAAATTTAGTCGCAGACTACCTCTCCAGGCTTCCGCCTCCAACGACTTCACAACTAGATACTTCCTTCACATTAGAGAAACTACAGGATGCTCAACTACAGGACACATCTACATCTCCTCCGCATCCGTACATTCCATCCCCTCTACGACCAGTTGCCTTTCAATCAATACACAACATTTCTCATCCAGGTATTAAGACAACTCTAGCCCTTCTTGGAAGTCGTTATTTCTGGCTGCATATGATGTCATCAGTAAACATTATGACCCGTGCCTCCCCATCTTGTAACCGTGCGAAAATTTCTCGGCACATTCGGGCAACCCTTGGCGAGTACCCGCATGCCCAACCCCTGGAACACGTTCAATCCGACACTGTCGGGCCTCTTCCCGCCAGCAATGGTTATAAATACTGCCTCACAGCGATTGACGGCTACCGGCTGAGTAGAATGCCTACCGATAAATAAAACAGACGCATTTACCACGGCTCAAACATTCTATAACAACTGGATTTTGTGGTACGGCCCGCCAGCAACTCTCACGACAGATCAGGGAACTAATTTTGGGTCCCGACTACATATTCAACGAGTTCACAAGGTTTATGGGCATTCATCGGATACACAAATACCTATCATCCCTCGGCAAATGGTCTAATAGAATGCTGGCATCAAACACTTGAAGAAGCGCTTATGGCTACTACTACAAGGAAACGATGGGCTCTCGACTTCCCGCCATTTTGCTTGGACTCCGGAATCGATCTTCCTCGGACGGACTGTCACCCTCGCAACGCCTTTTTGGAGTCCCCCCCCCCCCCCCCCCCCCGACAGCCTTGTGATATTTTTACACAACCACCACACTCAGCCACGCCACTCCTCTCTCATGATGCCTACCGCTGCTTTGTCAAGCCCTATTTACCCGTCTCCATGGCAACGTCACGAGCTGTCTACATCAGACTGGACACCCCGAGAACATCTCTTGCCCTTGCGTACATTGGACCCTTTACCATCCTCGCCAAGGATGGCAAAACAATAACATATCAGACGAACGATGGTGACACGAAGTCTGTGTCAGTAGACAGATGCAAGCCCGCTCCTTATGCCTTGTTCAATCCTGCAACTTCCCCTCCTACAACAAACATCAACTTCTTGACATCGTACGAGAATTCACCTCAATCATGGAACGTGATCTCCAGCTGACACTGTCCCCACCACCTTCGACCTCTGGCAGCATCTGCCGACCGTGCAACTGCCCAACCGGTCAGACGATCAGGTATCAGGGATTACAGTGTTACACGGGCCACCAACCACCTCTCGTCCGATCACCTCTCACCCGTCCACTCGGCCGACAACTGCGCCCCAACCGTCGACTAAGGTTTTAGAGGGGTCCATGGGTATCCCGCCAGTGACCATCCACTCTTCTATACCGGAATACACGGGACGTTGCAAAGATTGCTGCCTCCACGGCACGCGCCGTTCTGTCGTCACTTTGACCACCCAAACGTCCACGTCTCTGGTGCTCACACAGGACGTCGGCATTCAAACCCAACGTCCTAGTACAGCGGCAGTTGCACCTTTGGGCGAATTCACCGAGCATCGCCACCAGCTGCCCTCGGTGGTCCGTCTTGCGTCACGCTGCCGCCCCTCAGCCTATCAACGTCCTAGGGATCGCCGCCATTGAATCATCTCTGCAGATGCCTTGAGACCTTCTGTCCAACCCTTTTTTTTTCTCTCTTTTGACACCCTGTAACTTACCATAATTTTCCCTCCTGTTGGCCTTCAGCTGCATTGTCAAATTATGAATAACACGCATGTATTTGGTAGTGCTCGTTCACATGTACTTATTCATAATGGGGGGGGGGGGGGGGATTGTAGCATCACCTCTGGCCTCCTACTGTTCCACCCTCCATAAGACGCAGAGGTATAAGAGCTGATGAGCCACAAATACAATACCATTACTAATCAGATTGCCTTCTCAATCAGAGCTTTATGAGAATTGTAAAATGTGTGAACATTGAGACTTAGAAGAAAAAAATTATTCCATCAAAATTAACTTTAATGGTATGTAATTTAAGATGATTTATTTATTCATGTAGACATTCATATTTAAACATTCCAACTTTGTATTGTGGCTGTAATGATATTTCTAATGCCAATAATGAAAATGTTAAAAACTAGGCACCAACTAGGTGATCAGTACATTGCCCAATTTGAAATTATTCAAATTAATTAGGCGGAAAATAATAAATAATAGTAAAAAGTACCAGTATTGTGCTGTCAAGAAGCACCAAATGATGCCTGTACTCAATTGAGAAACTGGAATGGGCATAACATTAACTTCTTCTGTAACTTCATGAGCATACATCAGTATTATTTTTCTTCGGTTCTTCAGAATGGCTTTCACACGGAAGTAAAACGCTAGTAGTTGCAGCAACAATAGCCACCACTATGTACACTGCAATTCCAGCAACTAAGGATGAGTGAAGGAGAACCTGAAAGGAAGTAATAAATTAGTGAACAGATATTAACCTATTTACTTCCCTTCATGTCCGCCAAGTGGGTGGGCTTTATAGCTAGGTATCTCTCATTGTTACTAACTAGGCTTACTAGTAATCTTATTATAACTGAATTTCCTGTGAGGTGAACAGTAAGAGTGAGTGGACACAGCACACTCATGCCAAGCAACTATTTCATGTTACCCACAGAGTCTGTATGAACACAAACAAACACAACTCCGTTGCAGATGGAGCAATGCAACTTTTCAGTTGACATGGTAATTTGTGATATTGTGACATGTGGATACGTGACACGTTCGAATTGTTCTGACTTCCGAAATTAGGCTGGTGGAATTGATTCCATCCTGTCTTCCCTGCTATAGGTAGTGAAGTACTAACTGAGACAGGGGCGAAATTTTAGTTCCATCACATCTAACTGAATGAGTGAGTTCCCATTTGAATCCCATCATTCTCTCTTTTCATTTGAAAGTACAGATTGTGATAAGTTAGTATAAGTGGATTTGAGGAATAAATCAGCCATATTGAAATCCACGGGTACTCCCATGGCCGGCTTTAGAGAAGGCCGCGGCGCAAGATTTGGCAACGCTGTAGTAGCTTCTTGGTTCAGGCCGCTCTCATAACCACTGCGTTCTTTTATCTCAATGAATGAATCCTTCAGTTATTTTATTATTATATATTACGAGTAGGTATAAGTAATGAATACAAACGTCCTCTGAATAATGCTTCGATTAACAGAAATTACTGAACTAATACCTAGAACAACAGGAAGGAACAAACAAGATGGCTTGGAGAAAAGGAAATGTAACATGAATTAATTACCTAAGGTTTGGAATATTATACTTCCGGAACTTCTTCAACTTGCGACCGTCATTTTGGTTAATTATTCCCTGAATAATACTTACACCTATTTATTCGGTTCGGAAAATGTTTTTGGGACACCCCCTCAAAATTTTTTTTCTTCTACGTTTCAAGATGTGTCATCAATATCTACCTCAATTTTAGATCTTAAAAAAAAAAATCGTTATTTGCACACAGGGTCCTAGTTGTGTCCCCTAACTCGGCAGTCCGATCGGAAAACATCCAGAGGTGTTATGGGTGAAAAATGGGTGCAAAATTGGGTACCTATTTTTGAAACTGGGCTTGTGCGGTATCGTTTTCCATGGTTTTTGGGGTGGTAGACCAAATATCAAGTTGATTTTGACGACTGAATAAAGTATTGAGGTTCTAACGAAGTTTCGACTCTCAAACTTCAATATTTATGGGTCAAAAACCTGTGAAAATGGCTGTAATCACCAGAAATTTGTATAGTGACGCAGAAGGTAGTATCAACAGGTGAATCAGGACAATTCAATGACAAGTTCAATGATCGAAGATAATTTGTCAAAAATAGGAGCCTAATTCGAGTTTTCGGTGCCAAAATTAAGGTTAACATGTTCATAATATTCAGTGACGAATGTCATAGAATATTCTATTATCACTGTTGTTGAATGATGGATAGCACTGTAGGTACGTATCTTTAGGTTTTGCAAGGGTCCATTCTTTCTATTCTCCCTGTTGAACTTACCCTACTGTTTCTAAATCATTTTCGGAAAAATGTTATATAGAAACCATTGACCTTGGTTTTGGTTCCCAATTAGTACGGGGAATCGCACGAATCCACTTTTTCTCTTCATCCTTGAGAAAACGAAACGAAGTCACATATTCTTTTGTACATTCCTAATTACTTTTGCACTCTGGCATGACACAATTTTCCTGAATTCCGTTATCATTGAAAACAATAACTTGTGTTAACAATATTACTGTTGAAAATAATTTTCTCAAGAAGACCTATAGGTAAACTATCGAAACCCGGAAATAAACAAATCTAGGCTTATTGGTGGGTGGTTGTCGCGGCCGGCCTGAAGTGCGAAGTTGCCAATTCTCTACTGCTGCGGCCTTATCTGAAGCCGGCCGTGGTACTCCTCATTGTGACTCTGAGCTACACGTCCACAAACATATGATGTTATCACACTCTTGTAGCTAGCTTTGTTTTCATCCAATTTTGCTCAAATTTTCAGGGACCATGCTGGTTGGGTCCCTGATGGTGCCCTATGAATTCCACTGTGACTGGAGTTTCTGCACACCTTGTGCACATGTGCTATCAGGAAATCGTTGGTTGTTCTACCAATTTCGATGAAATTTTCAAGAGCCATTCAGTTAGATGTTTTGAAACTAAAATTTCCCTCATGTCGTAAAATCAGAAAATTGAATTGAAACACATTTATTTGTATGAAAAGTAAACAAAACATTACAGAAGGCGTTATAAAAAGTTATTACAATGTTCAGAAAACGAAAATATGGTAGCAATCGCTTGGGGAGCTGTCTGCCCCACAGTACATGTACGTTTGTTAATATACTATTAAGTTATCTACATTTTGAATTCTTTGAGGCTGTAATATATGGGTTGCTACGGGCTTCTATGGTTCCAGGATTTATGTGCTGTAACAGTGTGGGCTGTTCTTCCGGTGGAGACGGTATCGGTTTGGGGGAGCCTAATCTATATCCCTTCTTACCCGGTGATAATCTCGCTGATCTAGGAGGGGGACTCTTGAGGGTCCACCCCCACTGTTACACTCTGTCGCATGGTAGCAGAGCATGGTTCGGTAGTATGCACTGAGCACCACCAAACTCCATCCACTTTTTGTGGGCTTACCAGAAGGATAAGCCCAAAGGTTTCCCAGAAGGATTCCTTTACTAACAACCTGTCCCTTTGATAATGCATACATCTATTGGCTTCCCCCCCCCTCCCCCCCCTTAGAGTGTCAGTATAACTAAAATATACTGAGCTCATTAGAAGGCGATTGATGCCATGTCCCAATTGATAAGTCCCAATAGTTGTTCCATCCCAACGATGGAGGTTGATCACCTAGAGGTTGCCCAGATCCGCCAGTACTCGTATGTAGGAGCTTTGTTCTCCACCAGTAAAATATTATTGAGGTAGTACCATTACGATGGAGGTTAGTCACCTTGAAGTTGTTCAGATGTCTTTTCCTGAACCAGAACTTCATACTACTTTTCATTCCCTCTTTTCCCTCTCATACTTCTGCTACCCTGAAGTATGTCATGTGGGGAGGAGTGTAACAGTGTGGGCTGTTCTCGATACATTTTTTCTTCCAGTGGAGACGGGATCGGTTTGGGGAAGCCTAATCGATATCCCTTTTTAACCGGTGATAATCTCGCTGGTCTAGGAGGGGGACTCTCGAGGGTCCAACCCCACTGTTACACTTTGTCACAGTGTATACTTCTCACCAACTGATTTATGCTATCAGCTCACTCCGGTTTCTCCATGCCATTCTCCCATAATTCGCCAAACCCCGCCAGTAGCCTCCACACAGCATGTCCAACTAAGCATCTAAGTCCAGGGTGACCGATACTAAGGAGGTACCTGATCCTGAACTCCCCAGGCACAGGTCACACTGTCAGGAAGTGGAAGACATCCTCCAGGACTTGCATGCTGCAGAGGGCGCAGATGGATCTCTCAAACGGCTTATCCTCATATGGCACTTATATGAACTCCATGGAACCTCACTATCCACCTACGAATCCGAAGAGGCAGCTTGGATCCCCAGGAGGTGAAAGTGCCACAGGATCCTACTCAGGTCAGTTTGAGAGTAGAAACCAACAGTAGAGCTCATCGCCTTCAGCCAGTATAATATCCTGTCTCCAAGATGATTTGCATTAGAGTTGCGTTTATTTGTGATTGTACAGTCTTTGCAGAACATGAAATAGTTGTCTGACAAAAAATGGCCTGTGTACATCACGCTTATTGTTCAATTCTTAGAATCTACCATGAAAAAATATCTAGAAATGGATCGTCCTTGAACAATAATAAATTATGATACTGTTATGGCTGCACTAAGAATTTCATAACATTAATCTGCTCACTAACCTGTGAAATAAAAGGTGTGAAAACAGCACCTAGACGGGCAAACACACTGCATGTTGATAACCCAACTGACCTCAAACCAGATGTATATACCTGTAGAATGAAAAAAATCACATTTTTTCATGTACCATCCCTCTATGAAGTACCTTATGGGTTCAAGGCTAGCATGAAACTACTGACGAAGCATGAACATTAGAGACCTTGTGGGAATAATAAAACCCCCAATTCAAAATTCGTAGACTTGAAAAGCCTTCTGAAAACTCTACCTTTCAAAAACTGTACAATTTTTTGAGCAGGGTGGGATAACATTTATAGGACAGGAGAGGGGGGCTGATTTATGAAGGGTAAGATCTTTAATTTTGGGTTATGAATGTTATCATCATCATAATGACCATGTTTCAATCTTTCAATGAGATTTAGGATTATTATTTTCTTAATCGGGTTGGGGAAAAAAAATCCCCCCCCCCCCCCCCCCACCCTTTTCTAGGCTTGGCCCTTCAGAAGTGGCCGAGGCCTTATGTTCTCGTTTTTACACTTCAGACAATTTCCATTATTTTGAAGGAGAAAATGCGAATTTCCCTATATTCGACCATGCTGAATCTTGCTCAAAAAGAAAATGTTAATTTATTCTGGTAGTGGTGTGTGTGTGTGTGCGCGCGTGTGTGTATGTGCGCGTGCGTGTGTGTGTGTGTGTGTGTGTGTGTTTACGCATTTCTACAAACCGCCATAACTCACGACCAAATGTTCCAAACAGGCTCAAATTGATGGTAGTTCGAAGTTAGGTCCTCGTTGGTCCCATGTGAATTTTGTTACATTCGGATCAGTAGCAGACACTGTGCATGCCCAAACGTGAAAAACGTCGAACCACCATAACCCACAACCCAATGGTCCAAATTGGCTCAAGTTTTGGTAGTTCAGGGTTAGGTCCACGTTGGTTCCATATGACTTTTGTCACATTCGTATCAGCAGTAGCAACTGCGCACGCACAAACGTGAAAACAGTTGAACCGCCATAACCCCCAACCCAATGGTCCCAACTAACCATCTTTCTTTAGTCTGGTCCAATAGTCCCCAATTTTCCATATATTCAGATCATTGTCCTAGGTAGTCCAAATTTTGGTAGTTCAGGGTCCAAATTTTGGTAGTTCAGGGTTCTTTAATCTGGTCCGATAGTCTCTAATGCTCCATATATTCAGATCATAGTCCTAGGTAGTCCAAATTTCGGTAGTAAGGGTTAGGTCCTAGTTAGTCCCATATGAATTTTGTCACATTCGTGTCAGTAGTAGCGACTGCGCACGCACAAACGTGTTGAACCACCATAACCCCCAACCCAATGGTCCCAACCAACCAACTTTCTTTAATCTGGTCCAATATTCTCCAACATTCCATATATTCAGATCATTGTTCAAACCTTATTAATACAGGGAATGTTGCTTCTTAATTTCCCCAATGGTCTGGATCATTAACTGAAAAAACCTAGAGAAAATATCCTAAAAAATGCCTATTATGAACACCGACCACTAATTCCACCCATAGTATCCATGTAATCCATGGATTATTCTAGACCGTATGTTTTAAATTTTGCCACGCTCTTTTGTTTCAGATGTGTAGAATCCAAATCTGCAAAGTCCGTCTACAGTGTCACTGATATCTTGCTTAATTTTTGGGCAAAAAAAGAAAAAAAGAAAAAAAGCGTTGCCGTAGGCGGTGTCTAGCCGCCAGTGGTTTGTGTCATGATGAAATATTTATTGTCGAATGAAATCAGGGGGACACCCCCAGACCCCCGGATTATAACAGTTTAGATCAAGGATCAAAGCAAGGAAACATGGAACATGTTTTTCGAATATGTACAATGAGGATACATAGATATGTAGAAAAAAAAAGTCTTGCTATTTCCCAGCCTCGAACCAGCGATCCAATGCAATGTAATACACGTCGTTACCACTGCACCACCAAACTACCTAACATTTCCACGGACTTCTGTGAGATACTAGCTGGCAGCTGCTAGAGCCGGTAAAGGCCGAACCCCCTCGGCAGTTTTCGGCGGAGTGGGCTCTGGCCAGACTCTCCTAGGGGAAGGCACCACGTGTGGTAGGAGAGGAGGTGGGTTGGGTGGCAGGAGTGGGGTAGGGAGAACTGTGTGGGCGACTGGGTTTACGAGGGGAGCAGAGTGTTGCGGAAGCGGTCGCTCTCCAGCCCGGTTTACCCCCGTAAAAACATGTTCCTTGATAAAAAATCGAAATTTTGCACACAAACTCCATTTTGGTCCTAGTTGTACCCCCTAAGTTGCTATCCTAAACTGCCTGCACCCAGGGTTTTTATGGTGGAAAAACGGGCTTTTTGAGAACACAATCATGCTAGTGGGGTACCATTTTCCATGTAACTTCGAATGTTGAATCGACTGAAATATGTCTGAAGTCTGGATGATTCCAGCGGCAAGAACTGCGTTTTTTAATGGACCCAAATGACCACATTGAAGATACATTTAATAAGAACCTTATGTATCGCTCGAAGGACAGCAATTTTGGTGCACAAACTTGAGGTTTACATTTTCAAATATTGCAAACAAAATTTAAATTCGGCCAATGTATTATGTGGCAATCGGTAAATTAATATTAATAACGCTAAATGCTAAATAATTAGGTTTTATAAATCATAATCAATGACGTAATAAGGTAGGTTATACTGAGGTAACATGAGTGGTTTATAATTTATGTAGTAGGGAGGTGGCACCAGTTTCATATTATGCATATGCATGCATATTATGCATGTTTCATATTATGTTTCATAGTATGCCTGTGGTAAATTTTCTTCCAAGAAGCATTTGGAAGTAGTAACTTATGGTCCTACTCATTGAGAACGCAGTGAAACCAAGAACATGAAGAAATCACGTTCCCTCTAATTATAGTTGATTATTTTCGAAATTGTGTTTTTTTTTCCACCGGTTTCATACAGGGCAAAAATTGTGTGACACCAGTATCATGCACCCTTTGGCGCCAGAATCATACACCTTTTGACGTCAGTATCATACACAATATAATACTGGTACATAAATATAATTGATGGAAATCTCAAATTAAATTCAGGCAGTGAGGTTTCAAGCCTCCTACACCTAAAATAATACTTAAAAAAATGGAAATCCTTAAAATTTTCAAGTAACTACCAGTATTATACAGTTGCGAATGCCACTGGGGACTTTCTTGTTTTTGTGTCATCATACAACTCCCCCAAAACAGGTTAAAAATCGTTTTCCGGGGAAAACAAACCAAGAAAATCAAATCTAAAGGCCCCAAAACATGGAAAATCAGCACACAGAGATTGTTGGAAAGAAAAATAATAGCAGAAAATACAAATTAAGATGAGCTTACCTTTTAACCAAATCACTGAGTGACTGGCAGAGAAACTACAGACTCCAGAGGCCCACCCAACCAAATAACTTTTAACATTTTTTTGGATCCACTTGATGAATCTACGGCCACGATTTAGCGAAATCCCGTTCTTCTAGACCGCCTAGAACTCTTAATATTTGAATTTCAAGTTGAAAATGTATGCTACTTGAGCAGTGTATGCGACCGGTGCCATCTCCCTAAGGTGTTGGCAATGTGACAGACAAAACCCAATAATTACATTAGAAATCAAAGTCATTTTTAAACCTAAAAAGTTGTCGAATGTGAGATGACGCCGACGTAATTAGTTTGGGGAGAACATCCTTACTTTATGTTTCAAGATGTGTAGATGTGTAGATCTGTAACGCCTGGCCATAACTTACGATAACTTACAGGAGAAAAAGTCCGTTTTTTATAAAGAATCTTCATTTTGGCCTTAGTTGTGCCAAGCACTGATCCGCCGACATCACAATGACACAGAAGTTCAAATCATGCAGCATCATCTTATGAGCAAATTTTCAAAGGCAGTAGCTCTTTTGACGAACTGTTTACTCAATGATTGTGGAATTACAAAGGCACTGATCACAGAATAGTGATCTACGCAGCAGTATTTCGAGTTGGAATGAAAAATGAGGTGTTTTCAAGTTTTTCTTTTTTTTAAATGATCTCAAACGTTGAAAAATGAGCATTCTAATAATAATTCGAAGCTGTTTTTAACGTTTAAGAACCTGTTTTCTGAGGGCTCACACGAAAAAAATATTGGTGCACCCAAAATTATTTCTAGCTTGCAATAATTGTCTTGATTTGGGCAGCTCCTCCAGTGATCTATTAAAACAATTATCACTCAAGTTTTAAATTGGGGTATGGAGTAGCACCTGATGAGGGCCCAAAGGGTGGCAAAAAAAAAAAAACACCAACCTGCATGCAGACCACAAACCGGTTTTGAGTTACAACAGTAGTTGTACTAATTGAACGGTTAATTACCATTCAAACATCAACTGAAGTAATCATGCTTTATTTTTTAGTAAACCGAGTTTCATATTATTTCAATACTTTTCAATGTCACAATATCACGGCAGGTGTTACTGTTGATCACAATACTAGGGAAAGTGTAACTACCTAGAGGGGTAATAATTTATCACTATAGTACTGAACAATGGGACAACTTTGATCTGTGCAGAACGGTTATCTCTTCAGAAAATAATAAACAGCTGTGTAATAATTTGCACATTTTTTTTAATTTCTAGATTTTATTTCTACATCAAAATCAAAATATTTTTTGAACTTGGAAAATAAAAACCCTTCCTTAGTACCTTGTATACAAATGGGACTGAAAATTATTTGCAAAGTTTAAAACCAGGATTTCACCTGCCAGTTCTACACTCTGAGGTTTCGCTGTAACACTGGATGGGTAAAGCAGTAGTAACAATAATTAAAATTCAACTTTACAATAAAGTACTCACCTCAGGAGTATATAAATAAGCAGCCTGAAAAACTCCAGCAATTACACCCCGGGCAATCAGTAGCATTGGAATCAATATAAGCCTTCTGAAAAAGTTAGAAATCCAAAGAAGATGATAACTAACAACAAGAATTCCACATCTTTCTACTCCCACAAGGAGGTTTAATGTATGGCCTCTACTTCAACACGTTACAATATTAGGAATGGCAGCCAAAGATGCAACGTTCTCTCTCAAAATATTTTTGACTTACTGCCTCCAAAACAGTATCAGCAAGGCACAGCACAGAGAAAACAGACCAAACTGCATCGCCATTGTATTTTTGTGGCCACATTTCTCTATTACAAACACTGTCATAAGAATTCCTGCAATGGACACCAAACTTATCTCAACAACAATGTGAGAAGAAACAATGGAAATAAAAAGTAAAGATTTGAAGTGAATTTTTGTGAATGGAAATTCATTATTAATTATATAAGAAATCCACACAAATTAGAAATGAGAAAACATTTTAATTAAAATTTTGGCTAATTTTTAGCCAAAACACACCAGCTGACACCTCCAGTTTATAATGTTTTTGAACAACTCCGTTGATCTCACAACAATATCTCTTACCTCTCACTCACATGCAATGCATTCTTTTACTGTCAATTTACAGTATTTTAATGACGTTATTATGAAGCCGGAAATAGAATTTGGCTTTGAAACAACAGAAAAATCAGCTGAAAAAACAAAACATTATTTTTCAGAATTTCCTCTCAACATTCAACTTCTAAATGAATAAAACATTCTTTACCAGGAAATTCAGCAAAGGTAGTCCAAAGAAGATCCATGTAATCTTGTGTGTTCAGAAGTACACAGTCTTCAGTCATACTTTCTGATGTACCTTTCCTTGAAACTTCATCATTTCTGGATATTGTAAGCAACTCGGTGCTCAAAAGAACCAGCCCATAATAACAGAAAGAACAAGTAGCCCTGAAACGATGGCAATCAGGATATAACCAAGCGTTGAGTTCCATGTTTTTCAGTAGACAAATACAGTATCTATCTATACATATAATAAAACAGTGTCTGTCTGTTTGTTTGTTTGTTTGTTTGTCTCGGCATCAATTGAGAACGGCTGAACGTAGAAAGTTGCGGCTGGTACCATTTGACGCAGAATTTATCTGGGAAGGTTTATGAAAAATCCGCATTTGAATCTGTCCATCCGTTGAAACGCTATGAATGAAATACTACTAAAAAACGTGTTATAATCACTTCTATGAGGACGTTTATGATTATAATAACTTTGAACGGTTGGACGTAAATCCGATTGTAGAAAGTTGCGGCTGGTACCATTTGACGCAGAATTTATCTGGGAAGGTTTATGAAAAATCCGCATTTGAATCTGTCCATCCGTTGAAACGCTATGAATGAAATACTACTAAAAAACGTGTTATAATCACTTCTATGAGGACGTTTATGCTTATAATAACTTTGAACGGTTGGACGTAAATCCGATTGTAGAAAGTTGCGGCTGGCACCATTTGACGCAGAATTTATCTGGGAAGGTTTATGAAAAATCCGCATTTGAATCTGTCCATCCGTTGAAACGCTATGAATGAAATACTACTAAAAAACGTGTTATAATCACTTCTATGAGGACGTTTATGCTTATAATAACTTTGAACGGTTGGACGTAAATCCGATTGTAGAAAGTTGCGGCTGGTACCATTTGACGCAGAATTTATCTGGGAAGGTTTATGAAAAATCCGCATTTGAATCTGTCCATCCGTTGAAACGCTATGAATGAAATACTACTAAAAAACGTGTTATAATCACTTCTATGAGGACGTTTATGCTTATAATAACTTTGAACGGTTGGACGTAAATCCGATTGTAATTAGATTCTGGATTCAGCTCGACGAGTACATTCAAGTGGTACTTCAATCAGGATGTTAGTGGGAGGGGGGTACAGGTTATGAGAGGGGGGGGGGGGGGGGGGGTCTACAGAAATTTCAAAACTACTTGACCAATTGGAGTGCAACTTTGGGAATTTGTTGTGTGAACATTGAGGAATGTTTCTAACCAGGTAGGGAGGGTTCATAGGATACGGTTGGGGGGGGGGGGGGGGGGGTTAAAGGCAGTTAAATATAAAATCAGGCATTTGGTTCTATTACATTTCGCGCTCTTTATTTGATATTTGAAGATTAACTGTTGATTACTTTCTACCAGATGAGTCCAAGAGGGTGCACCACCACATATAAATTCATGATAATTGATTATAGCAGAAAAAATCAGCCCACTTTCTCACAACAAATATCTTTCCTCTTCACTCCCACACAGGCACATTGTTCTTCTAGCTCTTTCTTCCATGGAATACGACAAATTAGCTTATGAACCCAACTCAAATGTCACCAAATGAAACGTTCATAAGATCAGAGAGATGTCTATGTAACCGATTATGGAATAAAAAAAGTTTACCTCCCTCAGATTGGCTGTCCCCTTGTGAGAATCGGAATTTACCAAAGCACTGACTGCTACCGGCTCATCCTTGTTCAACTGGTTCTTGCATACATATGTTCGGTTGAAAATTGAGGAACCAATTGTCCATTCATACAATGATATTATTGAAATTTTATTAAATGAGATACACAAACAATTTATTAAGTGACGGCTACCTTCATAAATGTTTACATCCTGAACACTATTTCTGATGTCGCTTACTGGGTTATTGCACTGCTTCTGAACTGGCATCAACCTATGGTGCTTAGTAGCAAATTGAGAAATTCAGGATTCCCCATTTAAACAATGCCGTTTAGTTTATTCCATGACATGTTCCGTCAATAATTGAAGTACGAGGGCAGAACTCAAATAAATTCACTCTACTTGTTGAGACGATTCTAATGATACCAAAAACTCGAGTTTGAGTATTAGTTGCTTAGGTAGTTTTTAATAAAGTCATCAATTTATCCTCATCAAATACTTTTAGCTTAACGCTCCAGAGCAAAACTGTCCCTAAAGGCAGATGACGCAACATGTAGGTATCATAGGTCAGCTCTCTCCTCCCACCTTTATAGCTCATTCCAACTAGCCTCACAAATGAAATCCATTGCATCTACATACGATTTTCTCCCAGAAAATGAGCATCTCCATAATATTTGTAACTGTGATAGCCCATAACATAAATAGCCCTTAGACATATGATATTTGAAATGATATAGGGTTCCCGAGTATTTGGTTTTCAACAGGTGGTATTTGATAATGATATTCACAATGATACCCCCACAAGCCATGCTTACAAAGACATCCCAAGAACATTTAATAATGTACATTTGGGATATAACTTAATAGATGGTATTAACTATATTAAACATTGCTAACGCACTTACCATATGAGCCAAAGCCTCAGAGATATACTTCGCAAGTGAGGTAAGAGTAAGTCACGTATGTTTCCATTTTCTTCATTAGAAGTATCTTCTGGCACCAACCTCCCAAGTAACATAGATTTGTTGTTTTCATGAGCTACTGTTCTAAGGATTGTATAGGCTTCTTCAGTTTTACCTTTCGATAAATAAAACTTGGCGCTTTCTGGAAGCCACTGCAAAATACAAGCCACTCAAAAACAAACATTGTTTTCAATTACTTAGTTCATGGTCATGAAATAAGGATTCATGTTGCTGTACTCGAGATCTGAAATGAAGGGCCAGAGGTTCAGGAGTTATATATAACGTGGCATCACATAAACTGAATAAGGAGGAGAAGGGAGGAGGGAGGGAGACAAAATTATTTTGGGATAACTAGGTAAAAATATTTTTATCTTGATCAACCATGAATCTGATGAAAATTCAGAAACATCAAACCAGTCAAAATCATGAGAACATTGTTGGAAGGGGCACCTTTGGAACAAGACTATAAAATGTGCAGCATATTGAAGATATGCCAGATTGCAAGAGGGCCACTATTGAGTCTGGTTACTAGTTACTCAAGCGTTTGGACTTTCTATCGGTGCCTAAACCTTTTCTCCTGTTCTTAAATTCTCCCAGAAGGATTACAAGGACTCCCAGAAACTCCTCCCCTCTCTAGAAACTGGTGACACCCAGAGAATGATTACCAAATGTTTGCCTTCCGATGGGATAAGTACTACTGGTGAGATCATAAATGATCTGGCCCTCCATTTACTATATCTAACTAGACCCCCTTGGCCCACCGACTACTTAGAACTCAATTCACCCAATTTGTTCAGTGCAAAATACAGCTACTATTAATAACACTAGTCAAATAATAAATTAGGTACACTTATTATTTTATGGAGACTTACAGGACAGACACAGGCAAATGCAACTATAGGAGTAGTTGAAAAAACAAGGAGCCAGTTCCAACCATGTGTAGGCATCAATAAAAGAGCTAGAACAACTTCAAAACAAGCCCCAAGCGCCCAAAAGCACTGCAAATCAAGAAAATTTCACCAATAAGTTCTCCTACAAAAGCAAGTAAGAGTAGCTGACGCTCGCTACAGAATTACCTTACATCAAGTAGAACTACGCATTTTGCTCTCTGTTTTGATGGGAGGTACTCTGCATACAAATTGACGCTGAAAAAGGGAAAAAGCATAGACGTGCAATTGATTATTAGATGAGTAACAAAGGACTTGTTAGATAGGTAACAAAGTAAAAGGAATAAAAACTCAGTATTACAAAATTACACTAGGTACATACTAATTAACTGAAGAGATTCAACTACAGAACTTATGCAGGGGAAGAATAAAAATGGTACTAAAAGAAGATAAAATAATGAAGGAGAAGAATTAACAAAACGTAAGACAAGTAACACACAGCTTCCTTGTAACCATTTCATAGTCGAGACATCCGCTTCAGTTGTATAAAGCTAATCATTGTTTATGCATGAAAACTTTCCACGATGGCGCATGTGCAGAACTACTGCTATGTTCCCATATTGATCAAATTCATATGGGACCATCTGGGCAACTAGCCCTGAAACCCTTGCGAATATCATCATAATCGGCTGATTGAAACTACTCTTAAGCAAGTCACAAGGATGTCACGCTTGTAAATGCCCAGTCCAGATTTGATGAAACTTATATGGGACCATGTAGGTTCCAACCCGTTCGTGCCCTCAACTTTTCATAGCATTAACACCATGTTTTTGTATAGTCATGTACCTACATGGCAAGGATTTGCGGACACACTGACGAACCTAAGGACAGCCTCACACTCGACCATATTTGTTCAGGAAGGTCTAAAACACGGAACAGGAGTGGAAATTTAGATTTTGGAAGACAAAATTTCTTACTTCGATCATAGGGTTCTGCTTCACAAGTAGTCAGAAGCAATTGAGCTTCATAGATACCAGCTATGGTCAAATTGCAATCCCATACAGTGTTTTAGTTTAACTTAGTGCGTAATAAACATGTGCTGTTATTGATGTAGGTATGCAATCTTTTCCCTGATATTCTTGTAATGCATTTCGAGAGAACAAGCTTAGTAGAATGACTGTAGGATGTATGTATTAAGCAGGTATTGTAAGATGTAGGATTATGATTATAATGTAGGATCGAAATATTGTAACACTGCGTATGGTATTGTGTAATGAGAGTGAAATGAATAGTTATATATGTCGCCAAATCCTTCTTCTGCCTTCTGAAGAGTAGGAACCTGCCAGGTAAGTTATGTATAAAAACTATTTTGGCAAATTGCCTCCTCTCAACCACTACAGTCTATCGAAACTAATACCTATCTTGATACAAACTGTATAGCTATAAATGAGTATTCAAATCCATCCATAAGATCATAATCAGAGTTTGAATGTGTGACATGGCATCATGTGCAGATAGAAATGGTTAACCGATTTCATAAAATTGAAGAACACACAGATAACATCTGTGAATTCCATCACAACGCATAACGTGGTTATTTATGCACAAGGCAAGAGTTAAATGTTTGCACATGCGCAGATGAAAGTTACTGTGCACCACAGATCAAATTCATGACTGAACATTTAAGGCTTTTGTTATGTATTGATTAATTCAGTTTTGATGCATCATATCATTATGCAATATTATACGGATACGATGTTATCGACATGTACCATCGAGGCTTCTGGGCATGCACAGCAGATCTTGGAAGGACCCGTTTTGCGTTATTCATTCACCGTTCGCCATTAGGCTTGTGAGTGATTAGGCCATTTTATGCAAGTGACGTGTAGTCCCGTTTTATGACAGCTAACCCTCGGAAACACAACAACTTTAACCGGATTGTTTTTCAAAAGCTGTTGTCCAGTTCCCATGAAGGTAAACTTCCCACAGCTTCTTTGCTGTCAAAATCAGATTAGAGAGGACGGCTCTGACGTCACTAGCCTCTAAAAGATACTTTGGTTTCTATCGAAATTATTTTTATACGATCCACTATTTGCTCAACTGATTCAGTTTGGAATCAGCCAACCAATCTTTAGACTATTAACATACCTGCAAAATACTCTATCATACTTACGATTGAGGCACACATCCAACAGTGAATCCTACAAGCCCTCGAAGACAGAACATCCATATGAAAGATGTTGACAGAGAACTAGCCAATCCACAGCAAATAAGTAAAAATGCGCAAACCATCAATGCCTACAACAAAGAGGTAAAGAAATTACGATTTGAAAGCATGAGGCGAAAGGCTATACTCTTCTCTACATTCTCTCGCGTGTTTGACTGTCAAATGATCTAGCAACAACAATAGAGAAGCAGCCTCTTATTCTGAAGAAGTCTGGGCCACCATAACGAGCACCCCAGGAAAATACAACTGCCTACTCCAGTATATATATACACGCGTATGTATGCTTATGTCTCACTACAGACGATACTGCCACTAACATTGGCTACAAGATGAAAAATTCAAATTGTCGCCAAACTGTTTGCATTGTCAAATGAAAGGATGCGTTCGAAGTTGGACAATTCATGAAAATATTAAGTTTCAAAAGGGTCAACAACAGATAAGAATTGATAAAAGGTCAAATTAAGTGGTATAAAATGATGACAAAATTTTGCCAAAATTTTTGTAATGGCAAAAACACAGCAGAGTCCTTGTCACATGGGTTTATTTTTCTAATGGACATACCTACAGAAATGTTGGCTGTTCGCTTATTGTTTCTTTCATATGCAATAACTGAAATAGCTATTTTTGAAGGTCCCACCAATTGTGGCCCCCAAAATTAGGCTCCTATTCTGTTTTAAATTATCTTTGAATTGATGGTGTCATTTAATTGTCTTGATTCATCTGCTGATACTACTTCTAGTGTTACTATACAAATTTATGGTGATTTCAGACAACTTCCCAGGGGGGGGACCTTCGTTACTACCTCAATTCTTCACTCTTTGGTCAAAATCAACTTCATATTCAGTTTTCTCGCCCTAAAAAACATGGAAAACCTCACAAGCTCATGTTCACTAAAACCTCAACAAAGAAACCTCGAAAAACCCTATTTCTACACCCACTTCCTTCCCCCCCCCCCACCCAACCATAACACCCCTGGGTGTATTCCGATCGGGCTGCCGAGCTTCGGAGCACAACTAGGACCCAAATGTGTTCCCAAATGAGGACCCAAATGTGTTCCCAAATGGGGACCCAAATTTGTTCCCAAATGGGGACCCAAACTGTGTGTGGAAGAACGTGGATTTTAGACCAAAATTTAATGTAAATTTAATACTCAAACTTCGTTAGAACCTCAATTTTCCACTCTGGTCAAATCGACTTCATATTCGGCCTTCTCGACCTAAAAAACATGGAAAATGATACCTCACAAGCTCATGTTACTAGAACACAAAAAAAAAAACATTTTTACCCCATTTTTCTCCCACAACACCCTTGGGTATATTCCGATCGGGCTGTGAAGTTTCGGGACACAACTTGAGCCCAAATGGAGTCTGTGTGTGGAAGAACGATTTTTTTAGACCGAAAATAAAGTAGATACGGATGATACAGCGGGACGGCGTACGGACATCAGCATTTTTGGAATCTACGCACCTTGAAACGTAAAAGAAATAATTTTGAGGGGTGTAATACGAATGTTTTTGTGAACGAATACACAGGTATATTATTCACGAAATAATAAACCAAAAAGGGCCAAATGGGACTAAAGGTGGGCAAATTTTGAAAAGAAAAAATGGGGCAAATTTGAGTTCCTGGTGGTCAAAAATCATAATTGATCCATAAAAATCACTGGAAAACGCCACAAAATAACCATGTCACCATCTTGGTGTGACGTTCGAAAATAAATGAAATCAGTACAATATTTAGACAGAAGATCGTTATAGAAGATTAACCAATATTAAAATATTTTGGCATTGTGACGCTCTCTTCATTGGTGGCATTCGCCATTTGTTCATCACAGAGAATTTCCCAAAGGAAATCTCAACACTCCAGTTGGAAACGTGGCGAAATGAGACACATGAGGAGATGCAGCTCCTTGCAAAGAGGATTCACGAAGTGGGGGAGAACGGTAATGGCAAATTCCTATGAGGAATGCTGGAATTATGGCAATTTAAGGCACATGCCTCGTCATTGCACACGGCCAGAGACAAGTCGTATAGGTCGAATATTGTAGAGGGGGGAGGGGAGTATTTAAGAAAAAGGGTGAAGCATCACCCAACCCAAGTCATTTGCTAAACCACGAAACCCAGAAAGGAGGAAAGAAGAAGAATGTTGTGTCAACGGCCTTATCGTGGAATAAGGCATGTAAGATCACCGAAGTTAAGATACCTTGAGCGTGGTTAGTACTTCACGTGGTGACATGTGTTGGGCGAAACCCTCTCCACTCAAGGGGGTGAGGCAATGAGTATTCAAGAGCGAAACGATCAAATCGAATTCTCATCCTCTCGTTGGAGGACAGTTGATGACGTCCGTGATGCTGGTCAGATGAAAATCCCAAGCCTCAAACGGCTGTTACTGTACTTTTTTTACTTTCAGAAGATTGGAGGAGGGTTCAGATCTGCAGAAAACAGGAGTTACGAAAATATAGAAAGGTGGAGCACAGGAAAGCTGGAGAGGAATGAAGAAGAAATCAGAAGAGGCTACAATTCCGAAGTATGAAGATCTGGCAAATTTGGAAGGAGCCGTTGGACAGACTCACTGCCCCCCCCCCCCCACCCTTTTCTAAGGAAAAAAGTTTTATCCACGGAAATATCTTTTTATGTCTCAAGTCACAATTGCATACCACTTTTGGTAAATTTATTGAGTAGGTATATTAATGTTTTGTGATGTTGGCATTTTTACCGAATTTTGACCACCAAAAACTCGAATTTGTTTTTGTTTTGGAAAACGACAAATCGTTTGTTTGGAAAACGACAAATATGTTTGGAAAACGACAAATAACTTATCGTTTTGTTTGATTAAAAAATTTGGCGAAATCTTTCACATTCTAGCTAAGGTCAACATTGTAGCTAAGGTCAAATACCGTCAGGAACGACACAAATAGAAGGATGGATTCAGACTGCTCTAAAAAAAAAGAAAGAAAGAAATCTGAAATTAAAAATGAAAAAAAGTGGTCCAAGAGTTTTTGGTTAAGTAAGTGAAATGTACAAGGAAAAATTCACAAGCCTGAACAATAATAAATAATATGTAAGAAAAATAGTTCTTACTTTCCTACGCCCTTGTTGTTCGCTCACATACCCCCAGAATGAGGAGCTGATCATCATTCCAACAAAAACTACCTGAAATAAAAGTAGGAGTCTATACAATTTCAGTAAATATTAGAGATGTGTATACTCTACTACAGATGTGTAGGTCCCGAGTGGAGCCAGTTCCCTTCAGTGAACGGATCCAGTTCGTAGCTGCAGCCCCCCCCCCCACCCTCTTCCTTGATGAGCAGAAACTACCCCACGAGTTTTCTGACTATTTAGTATTATTTGTTAACATGGGGGGAAAAAATAAAAATATAGGTCAAAAAATAAATGAAAAAATAAAAATATAGGTCAAAAAAAAAAATAAATAAAATAAAAATTTGAATAAATAAATTAAACCTTCTATTTTGTTTCTGAAATGTCATTATACTATATCCCTGTGACCCATTCAGACTGTCGTGCAATAGCTGAAAGTATTCAACGATAGTATGAGTGTGTCTGGGGAGAAGATGTGACTGAAAACGATGGAACAGGTAAGATGAATGGGAAACTCTTGCATGCTGGAGCTGGAACGGGTCCGAGGAACCGGCTGCTCAAGGATAGCTTCAGGTCCGGAGCTGAATCTGACACAGGAATGGGTCTTACAAATCTCCATATTCTATCAGGTAGGTGAGGGCCACCGTGTCCTAGCAGGCTAGAGCGTCCTATCTTTTTTTTTTAAGTGTGTGGCACCCGGTTTTCATCTCAGGCAGGCACCAATGCAAGCTTTGAAAAGCTTGCTTGTGCTTACCCGACCAGCAATTACCTCTTCACCTCTGATAGAATCACGTGGAGCCTACAGGGACTAAAAGGCTGAAATAACAATACAGCGCCTAGCTTTCCCATTTTTACAGTTACAGCTGACCAATTTTTTTCTCCAAACCACCACATATTCCGGAAATCCTAAAAATATGTGTCGAAAGATTTTTGTGAGGATTCAAAAAATCATTCTAGGGTCCTTTTCCTTATTCAAATGAGATTTCCGAATTTCAATTAAGGATTAAGATTCTACGTAAAACTATTATACGTAATTATTTTCACGTGTTTCTCAACACTGAATCACGTGATCACATCCATTTTTCGATTCGATCCTACAATACCAAGATATTGTTCAAATATAAACCATTTTCATAACTCGGTTCATAATACAGATTATGCATTATTATTATTTTGACGTTAACTCTCACTTTTTAAACTATCGTAAAACGACCATAACAAAAACATGGTAGATACGGATAGGGTTGAACATCAAGGTCTGCATTTGACGAGGCTACTGTGACTTCGAATGGTATGATTAGTTCAGATCAAAATACACAGCATCTTATCATTGAGAGAATGTGGGTGGCCTGATGATGATGGCCTTACATCGAGAGCGTTCCTAACAGTACTCAACCAGCTAGTGAAGAATGATTCCTCAGGAAAGTATGGCAATTTTTCTTCATAGAATGTATACTGAAAGAAAATCAAGAATTCATAGTAGTGGAACAATATTTTTGGACCGGTCACAAATATAACACTTTTTTAGGGTGATCCCTTAATTTTGCGCACCAGTGTAGTTAGAGTGTACTGGACCGGTAGATTAGGGTGTGCTGTGTTGAAATGACATAGACGAAACTGGCCCATAGTTAGCTTGGAACATTTCAAATTGATCCAAATCCTTACAACTAAACTTCCAGTGTAACATCATTATAAAAAAAAACCAAGTGAGCACCTACCATAGTAAGGAGTGCTTGTTGATACCGAGAAATACTCCACACACAATGCAAAGCTGGAGTGAGAATACTCAAAATCGTCATTTCCATTGAATCTGCCATCCAGCAGAGTCCCGTGAAGAGTGAAAGCTTTGCTTGGAACTTTCCAAATCCGAAAGTATTCACAGCTTGCCTCACAGTAAATGAATCTGTAAGAGAGAACATCAATTCCATAGATAAACACAGGTTCAATGTATCTAGTGAACCAGTACTACTAATCTAACCAGCATTTATACTATTATAAGGATAGGAAATGACATTCAAATTTGCGGCAAAAATTAAATTCTCATCTGATTAACATTCCATCAGAATGAGGCTTAGGTGAGGAGATTCATTCATGCTACCCATACATAGGAGATAAGACTATTCACGAAAAATATTCACTAGGTACTCATATGGAAGAGGTTATCAGGCAAATCAATTTAGCCTCATCCAATGGTTTAAATGTAGATACCTATTTGCTGAAGGCAAAAATAAAGACATGAAGGTTCATTCCATTTGCCATCAATTTAACTTACTGTGAAAAGCTAAAATATGGAGGTTTACAGTTGTGGTGCCACACAGAAAATCTCACAACCACTATGGTTACATTCGTAATTTAATTTATCTATGATAATTAGGATTGTATAGGATGTGTTTATTATGACTATATAGGTATAGGATGTGTTAATATTATGATTATATATATATCTATATTATAATAATTAGAGCCTCACCAAACCAAGGACATTAATATTGAAAATTTGAGATTAAATGAAAATGAAAACTCATTGACACTGGTATCAACTTAGACCAGGGTCTAGAAAGGACAGGATCAAGGGTGGTATCAAGGTATTGGTAGTAACTGTAACATAAGAGAAGCATAACTGATTCACAATAATGAATCAGAAGGCAAGGGACCAGACCATAGCCAATTTTGAAGTACCTACTGAGTACATAAGTTCACGAGATCAAGTAGATAAAAACAAATCCTATGAAAACAGTTGGCCATGTACAGTTTTCTTACTTCATGGATGCACAAATGTAATTCGTTTCATCAAAGATTAATTAAGTAACTGTACCTACCTAGTTTAGTGAAGTCTATAAGATGGACCCCATGAGAGGTGAAGTCATAGGTAGTTATAGCAAGAAATTCGAGTTTGATGGAAATCTGTTGAGCGCATGTGCAAGGGATGAAGATCGAACTGCATAATGTTTGGATTTTTAAAGTCAGTTGGATAGAACCTGATTCATGTGTGTTAAATGATTTTCATGTTTGTTCATCTGCAGACTGCAATGCTGCAATGACATACATAGAGGACTAAAATAAAGCAAAACAGCACAAACATATCTACTGACAATTCCACGAAAATCTGTCACACAATTCAGCAAAAAGGGTGAGTGCATACTTGGATCCATTCTGAAGACTGAACTGCATATCACTCAAGAATCTCATTTTGATGTTTAAAACAAAAACGCACTTCCGAACTATGAAATTTTTCATGAAATGATAAGCCCATTCCAGATGAAGAAGGCTCTGAAAGTTCTGGTACTTGCTTGCCCTCACCAATCTTATTTTTATTCTAATGTTGAAAACCTGTAAGTGGGCATTTGAGTTCAAACTGGAGCTTCTGGCTAAATCATTTTTTTGTAAGACATTATTAGAAGAATTTATATCAACCAAGGTTAGTTGAGTAAAATTTTACAGAATAAGAAAGTAGATAAGAAAGATATTTACATTCACCAAGAGTGATCAGTGTTATCCAAAGCTTCCCTTCCACAAGTATATGTAAATATTACCATCCTGAACAACAGAAACCGTATTCATTTCCAGCTCCTGAGGAACATGGGGTAGAGAGTTGTAATTCTCAGATGAGTTGTCCACACCAAGATGTTTATCCTCCACATCAGGAAAAGTCATTCCAAGCTCAGCTCGGGGGCTTTGGAGGTTGGCCATTGTACCTGTGGATACTGTAACGAAAGTACAAATATTGGTGGAAGGAAAATGTTTGACAGGCGTTACATGTCCCAGGTGTGACGTTATACTGCGACCTTAGTAGAGGGCATTTCAAAGATGAAAAATAATAGGATGGAATAGGAGTTGTTGCAACAGGATTAATGATAAGCGTAATATGATTATTATAGGCATTCATAAAAGTGTTTTGAACATTGGTGATATCATACCACTTGAAGAATAAGTATTTCAAAAGTGTCGAAGCAAGTTACATTACAAGATTTTATACTGAAACAAATAAGTAAAACTAGTTAAAATTAAGAGAGATCCTAACACATGTCGTTTTAAGTTTAAATCCAAACGTACTCATGGAACTTACTAGGGTAGTTATGAGCTCTACTAGGATTTCACGTTTGCACATGCGCAGACGAAAGTTACCTTTACCAGTGACTTTGATATGGGACTATCTGTGGCCCAACCCCCACCTACCCTCCAAACCTCATCACTTCGTGACTATTATTTCTAGGGTAGTTGTGGACTCGAAGGATTTCACGTCGGCGCATGCACAGATGAAAGTGAAAGTAATTACTTTTTAAATGAATTTGATACGGGACCATGTGCGCTCCAACCCGCGCGTACCCTCCAAATTTTAACTCACTACGACTATTTTTTGGGTAGCTATGGGCGTTACAAAGAATTGGCAAGCATGTCGTGTTTACGCATGCACACCCGAATTTGATGAAACCAATATGGAACCATCAGGGTACCATTCAGCATCTACTCCCCAAGTTTCAGCTCCTTTCGACGATTTCTAGGGTAGTTATGAGCTTTAAAAGGATTTCACGTTTGAGCATAAGTACATAGACGAAAATTACAGTACTTTTTTAATGAATTTGGTATGGGACCATCTGTGGCCAAACCCGCACCCACCCTCAAATTTCAACTCATTACGACCATTATTTTGCAGTTTTGCCTGGGACAAGGAATTGACCACAGCCAGACACGGAATTTTTGTTTTGGATGACATCAATTTTGTTCCACTCTTGCACGAATATGTCGTTTCCCTACCTTCGGTAGTGAGGAAGCATAACTGACAAAAATTCTTCATTTATTGCGTAACATCATGTTAAATACTGGGTATATTTACTGTAACTCTTTGGAGATATGACGAGGTATAGTTGTGACAAGACTAAGTATGTAGTAAAGGAAGCAATACCATTTCTCCATTAAGCGTAATATCAAGAATGGTAAATTGATTGCATCACAGACACATTTGTAAATACTAGAAAAACAGCCACACAATTTTTCCGTATACCTACCTCGAAAGTAAAACACCAAAATGTTTTTCATGGTCTATTACGAATAATAAATGTTCATTATCTGAAATAGTATGTAGCCATCGTCTAGTTTTGAGGCGAGGCTCACAGGGGGATGACAAACGAGGTAGGGGAGACCGGGGCAACATGAACCAGGGGCAAGACGAATCAACACCATTTCAAGTATTTGAAAAGAGGGCAATTTGATTTCTCCCTCATTGTGGGGTTGGCAACACTGGAGCTCCCTTCTAAAGTTGTTGATGGGGGACAAGCAGCAGTTCACCAGTCTCAATTGGGACGGAAAGGTTTTGGAACCTCAAAGTAGGTTATCCATTTTCTCCTTGGCTCTTCTTCATTTTCACACTCGTTCAGTTTCAAAATCAGCATTTTCGGTGATGATACACCATGAATCAAGGATCGTATTGCACTTATCATTTTTCTGTCTATTGTTTTCCAGATGTTATCCCCACTTTTCCAGAAACCTAGCATTAGGGGCAAGATGAACCACTCAATTTGGGGCAAGATGACCCAAAGCAAAGATGGTTCATCTTGCCCCATACCGACTATGGTTGGTGGTACTGTATCGTGTTTTTCCTTTGGTAGCTGCCTATAATTTCATTTTTAAGAGAGATATGATTTCTGCTACATTTCGATGGAATAGGTTTTTGTTCATAAGTAATTTTATTCTTAGACATTTTGTATCTTCATTCTTTAAATGTGAGCCAACCAAAATTCAATTGGTACTTTTTTCTACCTCTAGTTCTTTCTACGTGGGTTACTTTGTAATGATAGATGATTTTTGCTATTTTATTGAATGATATGTAATACATATACCTACCTAATTACTTAAAGATCTCTAAACCTGAGAGAGAGAAAACTGTCTAGTTAGGTTACTTTTTGGTTTATTATTCTGTGAATAATACACCTATGTATTCGCTCAGCAAACAATTTTTATAACACCCCCTCAAAATTTTTTCTTTTCCGTTTCAAGGTGCGTAGATTCCAAAAATGCAATGTCCGTCCGCCGTACGCCGTACGCCGTATCACGTGTACAGGCTTCATTTTCGGTCTAAAAAAGTCGTTCTTTCGCACACATGCTCCATTTGGGCCCTAGTTGTGTCCCGAAACTTTTCAGCCCGATCGGAATATACCCAGGGGTGTTATGAGTGAAAATGTGTATAAAAATAGGTACTTTTTGCGTTTTAACAACATGTTAGTACCATGAGCTTCTGAGGTATCTTTTTCCATATTTTTGAGGACGAGAAGACCGAATATGAAGTCGATTTTGACCAAAGACGCGGAAATTGAGGTTTTACCAAAGGTTCAGCTCCCAAAATTGGTTTTTTATGAGTCAAAAACCTGGAAAACTGTCTGAAATCACCATCAATGTGTACAATAACACTGGAAAAAGTGTAAACAGGTGAATCAAGACCATTAAATGCCACTACCAATGATCAAAGATGATCTTAAAAAAAAAAAGAAAAAAAAAAGCGTAGTACATACCTATTTCATGTTTTGGGGGCCAAAATTGGTGGAAATCATCAGAAATAGCTATTTCAATCATTCCACATGAAAGAAACAATACATTTAACAGCCAACAAAAATCTCTAGAACTCCAATAGAATAATAAACCCATGTGACAAGGACTTTGCAGCGTTTTTTACTATTGACTAAATGTGATTTCTAAAAGCTGGGATTTAAAACTCGTTTTTTATACGAAAATAAAATATTTTGTACAACGCTAAATTATTGTTGATTCATCTTGCCCCAGATGTGGTGCATTTTGCCCCGGACCCGGGGCAAAATGAGCCATGCGAGAAAAAATTATTGAATTGAAATAAGTACCTCTTCAATGGCGTTTTCGGAAAATTACTGAATGGATTGTGTAGGTGATTAGTTATAGTTAAAGATGCCATGCTTGGTAATAGTATCAAATCAGGTCATATGACCAAAAACTCAATTTTAATAATTTTTGATTCGTCTTGCCCCGGTCTCCCCTACATGGGTAGCAAAGCCGAGCGATCTCACATACAGGAACTGTTTTGTCTTCTCGTTTTCACAACTACTTCAGTATATTTATATTTTCAACCTGACCCAGGGAATTACGGACGGATGGCAACCCTATGATACTTTGATGTAAATATACATAGAACCGCAACATACCTACTTATATAAGCCTAAACCGGAATGACACATTTGTGTTAATGTCAAAAATCTTGAACAAACGCAGTCAGAACAGATTGATGTGGGCCAGCTTCACCAAGTCTGGTAAAATCTTGAATATCCAGTAGCGAAAGGTAAAATTGCAAGAGAATATAATACAAGGTTTTGATCGCGAATACTTCAGCTTGATTTGTTCCGATTGGCCCGAAACCGAAACATTATAAGCGAACTAATTCAGTGATCTATTCCAACTTGAAGAACTGTCAATTCAACAGGTGAAAGTGAAAAAACAAAAAGCCTCCTCAGAGCAGTTCTTGAATGTAAACAAACACTGTGTGTGTGTGTGTGTGTGTACGTTTCTCTATTATTTGCCGTTGACAGAAATTTGGGGTGCAGGTGGTTCTTGGAATATTAGCACTGATGATGAAATGTTGTAACCAAGTTATAACTATGATTATGACGTGGGTGTGAAGGCGCAGTGAAGAGTACCCACGACTTCTGTTTATATTACATTCTCGTTTTTAAATGAAAGTAGGTTC
Organism: Leptopterna dolabrata; assembly: GCA_954871275.1. Lineage (NCBI taxonomy): Eukaryota > Metazoa > Arthropoda > Insecta > Hemiptera > Miridae > Leptopterna > Leptopterna dolabrata. The sequence goes on along the minus strand of OX940974.1, from coordinate 108,235,842 downwards.
CATTCTAAGAATTTTAACCTTCACCCGCTCGCCTCTCCTGAAGTCACACTTCCGATCGCGTGGGCGGCAAAATGGCCGCCCTTGATTTTTCATAATTTTCACTACTTTTCTTCGTTTGTTCCAAATTAGTTTTGACCAGGGAACTCCAGCACAACATTACAAGCACATTTTTATCATAAATTCTTTATTCAGATAATGGCAATCACAATAAGAACGTTGATATATATCAAAATCACATTTTCAATCTTTGAAAGTTTTCTGCACTAAAATAAAATTCTGCAGTTCGCAACTTTTTCTATTGAAAGGAGGTAACAAAAGTTTGAATATAATCATAATAATACGTACTTTATTTCGACAAATAACTAACGTGACAATAAAATAAAACGAAAGCTGGCTAGAACAAAACTAGAATATCCATAGTTCAAAACATTAGAACTTTAGTAAAAAAAAAAAAAAACTTTACAAAAATACAAAAATTATACTCAGGAAGATGAGTTAAAACTCAAAATACTTGAATCACATTGGAAAGCTGGCTAGATCAAAACTAGAATGTCCATAGTTCAAAACATTAGAACTTTCCAAATCGAGATGCAAAACATTCATGTTTCAGTTCAAAATACAGCAGAGTACGACAAGAAATATCGATGAGAAGCCCTACACATATTCTAGAATACTGTGAAACTAGTACAGTTGAAAATACATGCGAAAGGAAAATTAATATTTACTTACATTTTCAAAATCGTGCGATGGGAAAACTGCCACGTTACCGCTCGCGTAGGCGGCAAATTGGCTCGAACCTAATGTCCCCAACTTTGGAGCAGTACTGACTGGGCTGACGTGTCCACCACGATCGGAAGTCAACGTAGTCTAGCAGGAAAGATATTAACTAGAGAATACATGGCGCTCTTGGGGCTATCACGATACTTTGAGCGAGCATACACGGGAAAATTCGAAAAGGCGGCCAATCTGCCGCCCACGCGAGCGGATGAAGGTTAAGAATAAATCTGTTAGAGGTAGCCCTGATCCACTACTTCGAGTGGCTGGTCGGGAGACAGGATGCCCCGACCGGCCCGAGCCCACCCACTATGATGGCTCCTGGGACCGCTTGGGTACGTGCACTGTCGTGAGCCTGTGTGTTCCGCTTACGACATGGCGGGTGAATTGGATGAGGATATGTTATGGTGAGGTGAGAGGTTGGATGAGGAAGGATGTGGTCCTTAGGAGCCTTCTGCTAACGCCCCACGGTTTTCACCACAGCAGGCACTAGAGGTAGTGGCTGCCTGCAGATTTCACCACAGCAGGTACTAGAGGAGAGGAAGGTGTCCCACGGTTTTCACCACAGCAGACACCGGGAAGATGGAGGCTAACACCCCACGGTTTTCACCACAGCAGGTGTTACAGAAGAAGGAAGCGTCCCACGGTTTTCACCACAGAAGACGCCTGGAAGGTGGAGGCTAGCACCCCACGGTTTTCACCACAGCAGGTGTTACAGAAGAAGGAAGCGTCCCACGGTTTTCACCACAGAAGACGCCTGGAAGGTGGAGGCTAGCACCCCGCGGTTTTCACCACAGCAGATACCAGGAAGGAGGAGAGCAACCCACGGTTTTCACCACAACGAGTGCAAGGAAAGGTAGAAGAGACAGGGCGAGAGAGAGGGTCGAGAGAGACACAAATCGAGGGTCGATCGGTCGAATAATGAGCTGGGCTAGAAGGTCTGCTTATAAAGGCCCCTTTCCACCCGTCCCCCATCAACAATCAGCGGTTACGACCATTGAAGGCGATGGTGGTTGATGAAAGGGACCCTTCTCCCTTGGTGTCACCCGGCTCGTCGCTCCCTTCATTTATTTGGTTAAATCTTTCTGTATTACATAGGAGTGGTTAATGTAGAGTTTTGATGGGAACCATGACAAGCACGATTTTATTTTATTTTTTAAAATGAAATTAGGTTCCATTCTAAGAGTTTTGAGACCAACCCCATTCTCCTACCATGAACAGTTATTTTTCTATGATTTTTCAAAGATTCCAGCACTTCCTACATCACAGTTGGCAGGGAGTCCCGCCCAGGCGAGAGGGGTGCAATGTCCTAGGAAGTTCTGGAATATTCGAAAAAAATAAGAAAAGGAACCTAATTGAGATTGATTCATCCTAGGCGAGTGGGGTCGGTCTCAACTTTCTTAGAATGGAACCTGATATTCATCTACAACTAAAATAACCGCTTTTGTCACCCATGAGCATACGCCATTTCGCTAAGATACCAAGGACCTTCCTGGCAGAAGCTTGTGATGTTCATGTGGGTTGTTGAAAGTGAAAGGGCATACGTGTATAATATGGATGACATGGAAGGGCACCATGTCTGTGCACTTCTGTTTCTTAACCAGGGATGAGACGTACTAAATCACTCCCGACGAAATCGTGGAAACCCATTTCAAAGAAAAACGGAGTTATTGAAAAAATAGTCTATTTCCACTTATACACGAAAAACGTGAAAAAACACTGTTATACCGGTTTCGGTGATCAAACCATTGTCAGTAACAAGCAATAACTTGTTAACAAGTTATTGCTTGTTACTGACAATGGTTTAATCACCGAAACCGGTATAACAGTGTTTTTTCACGTTTTTTGTGTATTAGTGGAAATAGACTATTGTCGTGGTATCCTCCCAGAACCACTCCCTGTAAACTTTAGATCTCACAAATAAACCTAGAAGTGGGGACGAAAGACGCAGGACCACCAAGGAACCTAGTGGGGATCCCCACCATCCTCCACTAGATGGAGGATGGAGGGAGATAGCCCTCAGGGCTATAAAAACTCACCTCCTTCACCTTTCTAGCCATTCTACGCTCTCCTCTAGTCGCTGACTACTCTCTCACCTCGCTCCTCCTCTCTCTCTCCTTAACCTAAAAGATCCTGGATTTGGTGACATCCTTGAGTGTTGGGACCAACCAGGCAAACGAGCCCTAAAAGATCCCGGAATTGGCGACAGCCACTGTGTTGGAACCAACCGGGCACACATCCTAAAAGATCCCGGAATTGGTGACATCCTCCAGTGTTGGAACCAGCCGGGCACATATCCGAAAAGATCCCAGATATCATGGTGACATCCTCCAGTGTTGGAACCAAGCTGGGCATAACCTCACACCTCTAGTAGTGAATGCACGCTACCTGCCATTCACTACAACTATTTTTTCAATAACTCCGTTTATCTTTCAGCGATGAGACATGCTCAGATCTATAGAGCATGAGTAATCACAAACAGACATTTCCAGTGATTTTTTTCATTGTTCATTTCAAAAGTACCAACTCAATTTGCTGGAAACCGCTTCACATGAATTTTGAGAGACAAAAAGAATCATGCGCTTTGAGAAAGGTTGTATCCCCCAGGGGGAGTCATGATTAGTTTGTTAGAGGTAAGTAGCAGTTGTCAAGGCCCAACAATGAGTTCGATGTCAGTGATTTTCCCAGATGCCGTTTGATCAAATGATCCGATCTTCAATCTGAAAGCGGATTTGAATTCTTCAATTTTTTTTCTACAAAAGTACTAGTTGCTTTTTTTAAAAAGATTGAAATTAAATGAAATAATTTCGGGAACTCCATGAAAAAAAAATTTTAAAATTCAAAACTGAATGTCCGCACTTGTGGTTGTTTATAACGATTACAGAACATTTTACAGATTGAAAATCGGTTGACCCGTTCAAGAGATAAACCGAATATTGGATTGGCTCATTTTGAAGCACAACGTGGTGGCAGTTCTTGGAACTAAACCCGGGACATTTACCCTTAAGATACAACTTGATCACTCCATGCAGTCTGAACGTAACAAAACTTCTCGCAATCGATTCAGTAACCCCCCCCCCCCCCCCCAAACCCAAAAAAACACATTGTAAATGAACCTCACACGCCTATATAAAGTAATAAGCAATTTTTTGGATTTCGGAATACAGTTTTGTGAATTCAGTACACGGGGTGCGCCTAATTGCGCTGGGACTAGTTGCAACCGATTCAGCGCTCCAAAAACCAAGTTTGACAACACCCCACATGTCTATGTTGGTTAAAAAAATATTATTTTTTTGACCAAAAATTTGTAAATTTGGACCGCTGTGCACAGTGTGATTGGGCTGGGTAACAAACTCATCATTACTATTACGGAGACGGACTTTTCTATGCAAAAACGAATTTTTTAATGAGGAAATTAAGAGACTTATCCTGTGGAACACCCCAAACCACACACACATACACGCGCGCACACACACACATGCAAGCACGCACGCACGCATGCTTACGTACACGTACACGCACACCACACTTATTTGTAAAATATATATAGCATTTGCCGATTTAATTAAACCTTTTTCCAAATGAATTAAACCTTTTTCCAAATGAATTAAACCTTTTATATTTTTAATAAATCAAACCTCCTTAAAAAACTAGATTGTGAAAGAACACAAAATGGACAACAATATATATATATATATATATATATATATATATATATATATATATGGACTGATATAAATATGGATTTATACAATATTTATGGAGAATCTGCAGGAAACTTATATCAATTTTCGTGAAAAAACTTAAGGAAAAAACAGCTTTGTTGGGATAAACCAAGCGAAATGTAAATTCAGTGTAGTAGGTACTTCTCCATTGGAAGCTGATGGCAACAAGAGAAACATGTCTGTAACGTAATTCGCACAGTCCTGTGAGGTAACCGAAGCTAAACTGTTTGTGATAACTTGAGATAGGTTGTGCTCTTCTCTGCTGCCTAATATTGCTCTAGCTAGTCTTGATTTTAGAAAAAGCCTTTTCTACCGGGTTTAGCATTGGTGAATATGGGGGTAAAAACTTTATGGTCATCTGTGTGGAAGCCATAAAATTTTGCACTTCATTCGCTCGATGAATTTTAGCATTGTCCATTATAAGTACGACATCCTCTGAATCAAGTAGTTGAGAATGCAGTTCCCGCAGAAACTGAACGAAAATTTGAGCAGTCGTTGTGCCAAAATTCACAATTTTTGAGTGCACAATACCGTCATTATTCAGAGCGACAATAAGTGAGGTATTTCGCCCTCGCACGGTGGGAACAGTCACAACAGCTCTAGTTCCTGCTCTTGAGCGAGCTTGGGACCGTCTCAGATGGAGATTGAACCCACTCTCGTCAATAAATATAAGTTTTTCCCGGTTTGCTGGAACTGTGTGATTGAAATGAAGTGCATAATGTCTTCTGGCTTGAATAGTTGCCACGCTATTCATTCTGTCTACTTCCAGCGAAGTTTTTTTAAGCGTAATTTTTAATTCTCTTAAAGCTCTGTGTATGGAAGAAACGCCCATTACAATGTCTTGCTCTAGAAGCTTCTCTCTGATTTTATTAAGGGTAATGCCAGGTTCGTTCTGAATCGTTGCTTCTATTATTGAAAGTACATTAGGGGTCACTTGTTTTCGCCTGTGCCCTCGTGGTCTATTTTGTACAACCTGGTTATTATTTGCTTTGTACTTCTTCAATATGGTTTTCCCCGTATTTAGATTAATCCCTGATTTCGAGGCTGCTTCCTTCACTGAAAAACCTTCTTCGTACAAGTTGACAAACAGCTTCTTCTTTTCATCGGAAACAACCATGTATTTCCCACGACGGCCTTTAACATTCCGATAAGTGACGGTAGACTCTGAAGAACTCGATTCGCTTGCAATTACGTTTCTATTCCGTCTTCTAAAAACGAAACTGTCCGAACTATCACTAGCACTCATATTAATCACAAGGAACAATTGTATGTGGTTTTAGTTGCACGAGAAACCGTTATCACAGACCCTGTATGCTCTTCATCGCGGCATGGGGAAGTTATTGACCACAATTCCATTGAGCACTCGGAAATTATCAAATGATCCACTGATTTCTCTCTGTTTTTGACGCGCCTTTTCTTTCCAAAATCCAGTTCCTCTTTTAATTTAGTGAAAGATTTAATTCATTTGGAAAAAGGTTTAATTCATTTGGAAAAAGGTTTAATACATTTGGAAAAAGGTTTAATTCACTTGGAAAAAGGTTTAATTCATTTGGAAGAAGGTTTAATTCATTTGGAAGAAGGTTTAATTCATTTGGAAAAAGGTTTAATTAAATCGGCAAATGCTATATACGAAAAAGTGAAAACTATAATTTAGATCTCTGATGCATACCTACAGCGGATTTTGGAGGGTTTTCCAGTGTGCAGGGAGCATCCCTGAAGTTTTGAAACGAGCCAAATACCTACATTTTCTTTGAAAATTCGCTAAAAAAAAAAACAAAAAACCGTCCTACCTTTTACCTGCGCATGTAAAAAAGAAAAGTTAGGTTTGAATAGGTAATAGTATAGCGAACAATTTATTACTTTTTGAAATTCATAATACATAGGTAAGTAACAAGGTAGGTACCTGTGCATTATATATAACAGAAGTAATGCTGACTTGCTGCTTATCTGCTGACACAGCAGACTCCATCGAATGGCTGAGTCAGTCTCTTTCTGTACCTCTGCACCAATAACTTTGCCTTCTCAAAGTGTTCCAATAACCTTCAGTATACAATTCTTTGAAAACTTGAATCGTTTTCCATAAAAAAAAATAATCAGACAAATTTACTTGGTCAATTATTTTTTGAAATTATGAATGATCAATTTTACAATTGGCGCCTCCTCTCACACCGTCTCGAGAATATTCTTGCAGGTTGGCAGTACTGGAGCTCCACCCTTCTCTTCACAGGAGAGGAAGCCATCTTGCTCAAACAACTTCCCAGCTATCCTGAGACTTCCACATTTCGAGTTTCTGAACCAGAGAACTATTGGAGCTTGCCACTGCCGATTCCAGTTCAAGTGGCTTCGAATATTCCAACATTAACAGCAAGGCAATTGAAGAAATAATCCGATAATTTTTAACACTAATTCTTACAATACTATTGAAACAACTACCTAATTGATGTTTATGAATGTAAAGCCAACAGAAACAGACCTCCCCTGAGTGAGGAACTTCATCTCACTGAAGAAGAGATTCGTTCACCTCATTGCGGATCCCATCCACCAAGAAACACAACCAAGTTTAGCTTTGACTCCCCCGTGTTTATGTCCACAACAGCACCAGCAAATTGACAAATAGTCAAGAAGAAGAAGAAGAAGAAGTTGCGGATTTTGTTTACATGTTGATAGGTGCATGTTAGATTAGATGATAGTGACGATGTAAAACGCCGGTTCTAAATTGTAGCATGCAATCTGAAGGGTGATAATGTGAGATATGACCAATAAATAATCAACTATGAAAGGAATATTTTAGCGAGGATTTCCTATTGTAGTAGGTATTGATTTCAAGGTATTATTTATTTAGATTTTTACGGTAGGCGTACTGATGTGTGAATCACGAAGACTGGCGTCACTTGCCAAGCAGGGCCTAGAAAATTGTTAAGAAAGGAAAATCATTCTTGATAATGGAAATGATAACCTGTAGTTGATTTCGCATGGTAATTTATTGTGCAAGCCACTCTACTCTTCAGCTCCCTTATATTATTGATGATACGAGTGTAGTGGGGCAAATCCGCATTATTTTCTACTGGGATCAGGAACTACCCGTTTAATTACGCGTCGTTAACGGTAATTTTGTAAGTTAAAATCATTTATAATTTGGCTAGTTAGCAATGGTTCTTGTTTTGGTTTATGTTTAAGAAGAACTGTTTGCTATCTGCGTTTTGGTATCTGTTTATCTGGTTGGTTATGGACAGAGAGATGATATCTGTACAGTGTAAATATTGGGACGAGGCCCCGTGAGATCCCAGACTAAACTTGAAGGAAAATTCATCCACAATTGCCCATTTAGGTACTACAGAAAACCCGGCTTTGCCCACACATTCCCTTATATGTATCTTTTTTTAAAGTTTTTTTATGAATTACAAAAAATAAGTAAATCTAATTGGCGTGTTGAAATACCTATATAAAATCCTAGGATTCTATGCCGAAGATGTAGTTATTTCTTTCATTTCCTCTTTTAAAAATAATCACTTCATCAGAGGTTAATATTATTTATCAAGTAATCACCTAACGCCCCGATGGAATTTTTGGTAGGTACTTATAGGTTTGCTAGCACTTGCTTTTTATGGCAGCTGGCTGACTCCTAGAAAACCGTAAAAAACCATCCATTGTCCAATACCATCTTGGTATGAATTTGAGTTTGATGATGGTTGGGAATCGGGAAGGCACTGACTGCATGGTCTGTTTCTCGTCCGCCCTATTTCCTATGTACTGGAATGACGATCAGAAAACTGGCTTTGGATAGTCAGGAAAACACTGCGAACAGCTGGTAATGGATACTCTACATTCCGAAAAGAGCCCGAGAAGCCCTCTTCTCTATTTTCTACCTTTAAAAAAAAACACTTTTAACATGGAACATGTTTTTACAGTGGTAAACCGAGCTCGAGAGTGTCCGCGTCCAGTCCGCATAACACTCGGCTCCCCTCCCCATCCCCCCCACAGTTCTCTCTACCCCACGCCTGCCACCCAACCCACCTCCTCTCCTACCACACGTGGTGTCTTCCCCTAGGAGAGTGGCCAGGGGCCACTGCTCCGAAAACTGTCGAGGGGGTTCCGCCGTTTCCGGCTGTAGCAGCTGAGGATGTGTATTACATTACATTGTGTTAGGCCGCTGGTCCGAGGCTTGGAAATCCCAAGAAGTTTTTTTGCTTCCTCACTGCCGAAGGTAGGGAAGCCTTGGATTCGTGAATGAGTAAAAAAAAGTTCATGTCCTCCAAAATGAAAATTTCTACTACCATTTTCCGTTTCAGACATGGAGGAACATCTTTGGTTCCGTGTCCGTTTGTCTGTCTGTCTGAGGTAATTCCTTGTAACACCCATAACTACCCGAAATAATGGTCGAAGTGGGCTGAAATTTCGAGGGTAGGTGCGGGTTGAGTCACAGATGGTCCCCTACCAAAATCATTGAAAAAGTACCATAACTTTCTTCTGCGCATGCGCAAACGTGAAATAATATTGGAACGCCTATAACTACCCTAAATATCGTTGAAATGAGTTCAAACTTGGAGGGTCGGTCAGGAATAATTCTTCGATAGTTCCAAATTAATTTCATTGGAATCGTAATGTAACTTTGATCTACGCATGCGTGAACATGAAATGTTGACCATTTCCTTATAACGCTTCTAACTATGCGATAAATAGTCATAGAGGGCTGAAATTCTGAGGGTGTACGCGGGTTGGATCGCAGGTGGTCCCGTTTCAAAATCATGAAAATCGTTTAGTCTGCGCATGCGCAAACGTGAAATACTTGGAGTGCCCATAACTACCTTAATTAATTAATTCGTAAATATGTCTATCCTCACTGAAAGGTGTGTGATCATGGCAGACGGACAGCTTTGTATTGGGTAAACTAATAATATATCGTCCCTCTTATAATAGAATTGATATATTGGAATTGGAACCTGTCCTTGCCAGTGTTATTTACCAATAAGACCAAATCGTACTATTTGGCGATTTTAATCTCAACCCCGTGCATAACTGTCATGCTCTCAAATCTTTCGAGGATATGTTGAGTTCTTTAGGGTTGACCGTCCTTGATTCTGGTCCTACACACTCGTCTAACGGCTCTCTTAGCATAGTTGACTTATGTATCGTCAAAAATCCGGATAAGGTGAAAGCCTTCGAATTATTATTTGATGTTCCTAGTATCTCACATCATAAGATGTTGATCCCTGTCATTCAGTCCACAAACCAGTCATTACCAGAAGTAATTTTAAAAATATTGATAACAAGCTGCTTGAATGTGCTGCTTCAATGGACTTGGGCCCAAACAATTATTTTCATTTTTCCCTTCGGTTTATTTTTATTACATCAAGCTGTAGGTACAACTAATTAGTAAGACATTTTTGACTTGATTCTACTACCTATATCATATCATCACAAGACAAGATACCTTCCTACAGAATTGATTGTTCATTTATGATAACGATAACCATTGAGAATTAATGTTAGTACCTTTTCATTCAATGTGTTAGTTCGCCTGGCTTTCTCCTTTTCCAACTTAGCAAGTCATCCACGTCAAGCAACTGGACCTTTAGGTAGGTGGTGGCAATTTTCTTCAAGTTTTCGTTGATAACATGGTGGAATCTGTCATTCTGAATGTACGTTGACTATACTGCTGCTGAGCAGTTCTGGGAGTGCTGGATTATCTCCCGATTGCTCTGAGCAGTGCAGCACCACAGCTGCACTTGGTAAGTCCAGACAGGTTTCAGGATTTGATTGTATAGAATTAATTCGTTTTGCACAGACAACTTTGATCGTCGGCCTATCAACGGAGACATTTTTCTGAGTGTGATCTGATTTTTTTTTTTTCATTTCTGATTTTTTTCTTTCGAAAATGCAATTTCCATCTCATTCTTGGGTCTAAGGTGATTCCTAGATACATATTTTGCCTTGTTGGAATAGGGAATTATGTTATTGTTGAGGTAAACAGGCATGTAGTTATTTTGAGATTCTGAAATCTACATGCAATGACTTTGCTTCTTTCTCCATTTGGCTGTCCATATTTGTATTTGGGAGATAGGACGATTAATTCTACTATGTGTTTATTTTTGTACCAACTGCTATTACGTACTGCAGCATCATCTGCAAAGGTGGCAGTTGTGTTTCCTTCAATTTCTGGTAGGTGCTGATGTAGAGTAGGTACAGGAGTGGGCCAAGCACACTGCCCTGTGGTGCACCAGCACCAGTCAGTGTGAACATTTGAGCAGTATTTTGTATGTGCTGTTTATCACATTTTACACACTTAGCTGACTTTGCAAATAGGTTTTACACCTTTTAGGCCACAAAATTAGGTGGCAGTTTTAGGTTCTTATGGCTTTTTTTCTTTCTTTAGAGTGCGTCTTGTTTATGATTGTTTGGATGATCCAACTATCTTCTTGGGACCACTGGATTTCTTTTCCGATCTTGTACTATCTTCCAGCCTGCAGTTTCATAACTGAGAAGTTCCTCGTCAGTATAATGTTCCTCATCTGACCCTTTTTTGGCTCTTTTGATTGGGCTGACTGTTCTTCCAACTGACTGTTCCTCATCTGACCCTTTTTTTTTGCTCTTTTGATTGGGCTGACTGTTCTTTCGACTGACTGTTCCTCATCTGACCCTTTTTTGGCTCTTTTGATTGGACTGACTGTTCATGTTCGAGCATTTCCATATCTTCACTGTTATCCATGTTCCGTTAATCTAATCTTTGATTTTAGAAAGCATTTTTCTTCCACAAGCTCAATAAATTTTCGTTTTTCCTCGCTTATGATTTCATTAGATTCGATTAGATAATCACAAAGAGCTGTATTTACAGTATGTAACTCACCCAACGACTTTTGGACATTCTCATCAGGAATTTGCTGAGTGAACGCTTGGTATTACGTAAGGTTCGTTGCTAAAACAATTTCAGGAATCGTCAGCATTGCTCCGCCATTTCCGAGGTCATGACGCCTACCGAGAAAATCCCGCTGCTTGCTTTTCTCGGATCGATGTTTCTGGAGGCCGAACAAGACTGAATTATTTTCATGGTAGATTTCATTCCAGATGGATATTTCATTGAAAAAATAATTAACCAAGATCTTTAGCAAGTTCTGAAGATCCTCTCTCCCCCATTCCATGCACTTATGTAATCACAGAACTCGCGATGCGCACTACAATGACTAAGGTGTTGATAGCTCCAACAACCAAGCTTATTTCTCTTCTCAGGAGGAGTTCAAGTAACATGGAATACAATAGTGTAAAATTCAATGAATAGAAAAAAAAAACGTTCTTCCTGATTCTTGCATGTTTTAGGTTCTACTTTGTGATTAATATGAACTCTGGTACGTTACAAAATGTATGCTGCTCATTGGAACCAGAAGAAGGTTCAGCAATTCGCCCTGTCCAGTTGGAGCACTTGAAAGATACCCCAGTTGGGAGGAATCTCGTATGTTTGATTGATGATCTCCATGTGTCAAGAATACAAGGTGAATAATATTGGTGACAAGTGTGAATTTCAGAGTTTGGGATGGCACTTATACGTGATTGTTATTCGGGATCGTTTTCCACCCATTTCGCCCTGTTTCGAATTTTTTTAAAATTGAAGTTTCTCTACTTCTTGAAGCATTACCGTATGAGCAGTTTTCGAAATGTTGTACCTGCTTGAACCATCGAACATATTTCATGGTTGTATCTGTTAATGTGAACACTCTTTTGCCACAAACGTTTTGGTTGTTCAAAATTGTTAACTGTTTCAAATGATCACCTTTTACCAGTTTTATTGAATTTGTTTTAATTTATAACAGTTCTAATTTTTTTAAATTGTTGACCTCTCTCAAGTCACCATCCCATACAACGTTTCTTGAATTACTACATCCTGGTTTTTGGCACAATTTTCGGGGAAATATACCCCTTTGCATTAGATCCTAACTGTGTAGATCATTCTGACTCCCTCCTATATTTATATCAATAATATGTATATGAATTTATGTAGATATTAATATAAGAGGTGATGTCACGAACTTGTAGGTAGGTCTCGGTTTTCTTGGTCTGTAACATGAGCAATGATAAAAGCATAATTTCGAATGAAAAAAAGGGTTCGCAAAATTTTGTTTCAAAACGTGCTTCATCCTCATGAACTCCGATATTTCAAATGGAAACCCCATTTTTTTAATAGCAGATTCGAAAATTTCAGAAGATTCTTCTATCAGTTATTATTTATGACAGTTAGTAACCACGCGCAAAGCAAAAATTAAATTGCGCAACCCCACTTTCTTTTTCTTTTATGTTAATCTGTTTCATATATTATCGTTTCAGTGCTGAATGCGGAGCTCCCATGACTTCTGTTTATATTACTTTCCCGTTTTGGTTTATTATTGTGTGAATAATACACCTATGTATTCGCTCAGCAAAAAAATTTTATAACACCCCCTCAAACTTTTTTCTGTTCCGTTTCAAGGTGCGTAGATTCAAAAAATGCAATGTCCGTACGCCGTATCACGTGTACAGGCTTAATTTTTGGTCTAAAAAAATCGTTCTTTCGCACACATGCTCCATTTGGGCCCTAGTTGTGTCCCGAAACTTTTCAGCCCGATCGGAATATACCCAGGGGTATTATGAGTGAAAGTGTGTGTAAAAATAGGTACTTTTTGCGGTTTAGCAACATGTTGGTAACATGAGCTTCTGAGATATCTTTTTCCATGTTTTTGGGGACGAGAAGACCGAATATGAAGTCGATTTTGACCAAAGAGTGGAAAATTGAGTTCTACCAAATGTTCAGCTCCCAAAATTTATTTTTTATGAGTGAAAAACCTGGGAAATCGTCTGAAATCACCATCAATTTGTATAATAACACTGGAAAAAGTGTCAAGACGTGGTTCAGGACGATTAAATGGCGCTACCAATGATCAAAGATAGTTAAAAAAAAAAAAAAAAGCGTAGGTACCTAATTTGTGTTTTAGGGGCCAAAATTAATGGAAACCATCAGAAATAGCTTCCAGTCCAATAGAATAATAAACCCATGTGACAAGGACTTTGCAGCGTTTTTAAATGAAATTAGGTTCCATTCTAAGAATTTGAAGACCAACCGCACTCTCCTACGTTGAATAGTTCTGTTTCTATGAGCTTCAGTGTTTTGAAACTAGTGACGTCATTGCACCCCTCCCGCCTGGGCGGGTCCCCCTTCACCAGTGTGACGTCACTTATTGTCCAAACTTTGAAAGCTCATAGAAAAAGAACTATTCATCGTAGGAGAGTGAGGTTGGTCTCAAAATTCTTAGAATGGAACCTACTTTCATTTAAAAATATGTCATGGGTACTCCTCCTCACTGTTTGGTGGGTGCCGTTTTTCCACACACCTTCGATTTTTCCCAGATCACCAACTTTGGAAAATTGGTCAATATTGGATCAAGTGGTAGGTCAAACCTATCAGTCAGATTTATCAAACCTATCTACCCTCCTTGCACACCTCCCGGTCGGGATTGGCTTCAACAGTGTTGAAATTTTATCCGGTTCATCAACTAATTACATATAGAAACGCTATTTAATTAATTGAAATGACCAATTTTTCTTTTTACTTTCCTTATCCTACCTGAAGGGTAGTTGATAATTATTGTTGCTGCAGAAAGACAATTCTGGTACTCCTCAGTGGTGAGTTTGTCATTTAAAAAAAATTGTTGTTGGAAGTACCTCTCTTGATTAACGAAAATCGGGTTGTTTGCCAGGAAAATGCTGACATGAAATTTGGGAAGCAAAGAAATCGTAAGTTTGGAAGGGGAGGGGGTGCATGTGGTATAGGCGCTTGGCTCCCATTGAAACATCAATAGCATCCATGCTAGAAGTAGGAGATGAAGGTTGAAACTGTTATCCAGTGTGCAGGTTACTTATCTAAGTGTTCTTTGTTGCGTTTTTTGTGGGGAACGGAGATGCCAGTGGAGTTGAAATATGTAGTAACGGGAACGGCACACTCAGTGAAGTAACGGATCAGTATGGATACAATTAAATTGTGTAGCATCCATGCACCATTGGGTTTCCCTGCGATTTTCGGATTCCTATTTTTTTCAATTTTGCATTCCCTCCCTCCTAGTACGAAATGATTTCCTTTTGTCTAATAAAATAGAATAGAACCGTTTATTCATAATAGAGGCAAGTTCCTGCCCAGATCTGAATTTATGATTGAAAATAAAATTTGACACAATAAAAATGAAATTGTCATGCATGTAACGTACTTGTCAGATTCTATTTCTAAGTGAATGCTGTAAGTTAGTTATGCGAAGAAGCCCTGCACATACCAATTCGGTTTTTTGTTTCAGCCATCCTCACAGCTGATTTTTCTAAAGAAGAAATAACTGTAAAACGCATAGGGAAGAACCCGTCTTTTCTGAACGGACTATGTCTTGCAAAAGGTGAACTGTATAAAGCTCAAAATGATAATATTCTTGAGTTGGTGGAGAATGGGGCGAAGTACAGAGTCAAATTTCGCAAGCCTTCGGAGTCTCAGCATTTTGTGATTGAAAATCAGCTAAATAGTAGTACCCAGCAAGTGCATGGTGCAAATACTGATTTTACTCCGCCAGCAAAAAAAATGAAACCAAATGACATTTGCCAGTCTCAACAAATGGAGAATGGCATAGTATGGATTGAAACAGGGAAAGCACTACTTCTATGCAAGTATGGACCGATGGATCAACAGATTCACAATACCAGAAGTAAAAACAATGTGAGTTCCCCTTTTTTCAATTAAATAGGATTCTAAATAGGATTTCTATCACTCAGAATAGAATTTCTTTCATGTTGTAAACAAAACAAAATTCTGATGTAGGTAGGTACCTACACTACACTAAGGTGAAACAATCCACTTGTACAGTGTCTGCTTGTTCAGAACTTGACTATATTCAACCAGCATGTCTTGTATATTTGCTTCAGTGATATTGGTGGCTTTAATCGAGTAGGTACAGCTTGACGGAATGCATAGACATGCTTTTGTTCAAAATTTTGCAAACAAAATTTGCATCATGGTTTCGTTTATTAAAGTTGATTGGGTTGAACTGAACTTGCCAATGGCTTATCACCTGAAACCAGTTGTACCTTGAGTGGAATTTTGTTGTGTCATTCGAAAATAAATCGGCCTGTCCACGTTCTCTCATAATCTAACCCCATGTTATAGTATACTTCAACCAAAATTTAGCATGCGTTAAATAATAATAACATAATGATAATAATAATAATAATAATATAATAATAATAATAATAATATAATAATAATAATATAATAATAATAATAATATAATAATAATAATAATAATAAGAAGAAGGCACGAAGGCACTTGGACCTCTACACGTCCTACATAGACTATGCCAAGGCGTTTGACAGTGTGCCTCACTCATGGATCTTGAGATTGCTGGAAATGTACAATGTTGGCAAGCATCTTGTCAGCCTGCTCCGTTGCCTCATGAGCGAGTGGCGTACTCGGCTCCAGCTTCGTACTTCTTCTGGGTTAATGGATGCGGGGGAGATAAGGGTGATGCGTGGCATATTTCAGGGGGACTCTTGGAGCGCCCTGCTGTTCTGCACTGAACCCCCTTTCCCATAGCCTCCAGAGGAGTCAAGTGGGCTGGAAGCTGAAGTACTTCCAAGGTGGACGAGACCGTCTCACAATAGTTAGCCACTTGCTCTATATGGATGATCTGAAGCTGTTTGCCTCTACCAGGCGTCAGTTGGATTAACTTCTGCGTCTGACTGAGGAGTTTAGTACAGACATCCATATGAGGTTTGGAGTCGATAAATGCAGGCTGAGCACCCTCAAGCATGGCCAGTTTGCGGAGGTTGAGCCATTTTTGCTTCGATCATCCGCCTCCTCAATCGATTCCCTGAAGGAGGGTCAGTGTTGCAAGTACTTAGGGTACGCAGAGGCTGCCGGCCTTGACCATGGTTCCATCAAGCGGACTCTGACTGAGAGGTTTCGCTCGAGACTTCGGGCACTTCTCAAGTCAGGTCCCAACTCCCGCAACATGGTCAGGGCCATTCACATCTATGCAGCCTCCCTGCTGACATACTCGTTTGGGGTTGTGAAGTGGCGCGACTCGGAGCTTGCTTCCCTGGACCGCCTAGTCAGGACTCAATCGACTGCCTTCCGGGCTCATCACCCCAAGTCGGCAGTTGAGAGAGTCACGCTTCCACGCAGTGTTGGGGGTCGGGGATTCCCTGACATCTCCAACCTCTGCTATCGGCAGGCGGGTGGGCTTCGGGAGTACTTTCTTGGTCGCGTTACCGTCAGCCCCATTGCAAACGCAGTTTGTCAGGTGGACGAGGGCATTACCCCCCTCAGTCTGTGCGTGCCCAATGCTGACCCTCTTGGGAAAGTGGTTGAGGATGTGGCCAAAGGTGAGGCCTGGGGAGCGAAGGAGCTGCAGGGGCGATTCCGCGCACAGCTCCTGTCCCCCACTGTTGACAGCTCTGCCTCTTGCAGATGATTGGTGACTGGTTCCCTGTATGTCGAAACCGAAGGGTTCATGATCGCCATACAGGACCAGGTCGTGGCGACCCGCAACTACCGAAAGTATATCATCCGGCAAGCTGGAGTACAGGACGTGTGTCGCATTTGTCGAGCCACTGGTGAGACAATAGATCACGTCCTGGCGGGTTGCCCGGCCCTTGCTCCCACCAAGTACCTGTATTGGCACAACATGGTGGCGCGTATAGTCCATCAAGAGCTGGCCTTAAAGCACGCTCTCGTTCAGGGCAGGACGCGCTACTTCCAGTATGAGCCAGTCAGGTACTTGGAGAATGAAAATTACAAGATGTATTGGGACAAGGAGCTGCCGACCGATCTGCCAATCACCGCGCGCCGGCCTGATATTGTCCTTGTGAACAAGGCGGAGGGAACGACCTACCTAATTGACATCTCTGTACCTCTCACATCAAACCTCGAAGCCGAGCACAGGGAGAAGGTAAATAAGTATTTATCCCTTGCTAACGAGATAAGGACGATGTGGGAGCAGGAGGTGGTACGGATCGTTCCCGTGGTCTTGTCTGCCACCGGGGTGATACCCAAGAAACTCCATGAAAGTTTGAGGATTCTTGGATTGCCCGGTGGACTTTACGAGGACATGCAGAAGGCCGTGCTGATTGCTTCGTGTAGCCTGGTAAGGGAGTTTTTGGGGGAGGCTATTATGCCCGACCACTGAGCCCTCCACATGCCCTTGTGGGTGGGAATAGGCCCTTGGGCCCCCCACTCGCGTCACCCTGTGGCACTTTTTACCTCCCACGGGTGATGACCACCCAAATAATAATAATATTTTATTTATGTGTAGGACACAAGGGACACCTTGCACATCAGTAATAGAGAGAAATTGTGTAAATAGGAACATATAATGCAAAATAAGCCTGAAGGGCATTTAGAAAACTAGCCTTAATGTTATACAAAGGATAGTATAATTAAACACAAAATCGAGGAAAGATTCTATCAGGAAGGAAGGAGGGAAAGGGAAGAGAGGAAATGTCCATGAGAAAATGACGGAGAGAGTAGAAGACTGGAGAAAAATGAATGGTAAAGGAGGAGAACAAGAATGGAAGAAAGGAATTCAATGGTTGATGAGGAAGTGGCCCACAACGGCAGGTCTGAATACAGCGAGGTAGGGGTTGCAATGCATCACTACTGGGAGAGCACTCCATAGCCTCGCTCCTGCAGTACAGATGGATTTGCTCATGGCCATGCTAGTGTGCGAGAGATGACAATGTTATTAGCTCGGCTAGAACCACCTGAGGGGAACATGGAGTTGATAAAATCTGGCAGAACTAAGAGGCGTTTTAGGGAGTTATAATAACCTGATGAAAAGTATTGAGCAGTAGGTGAAGTGGGGTGCAGAAGGCCAGGTTTCAAGGAGGGTGTAGAGATGAGGAAATGATGTTGAAGTCTTGGCTACATTCTCCGTCCAAGTCAATATGTCAATCAATGCATTTATCAGCTTAATGAAATAATAGTATTTTTTTGTCATTATTTTTGTGCTCATTAACTACATTGACTTCTATTTTTGTTGTTTATACTATTTGTCCTTTTTTTGTGTGGCAGGTCTTTCAGGTAGCTGCATTTGATCTTGATGGAACAATTATAAAGACAAAGTCCGGGAATGTTCACCCAAAAGGGCCTACAGACTGGATGTTGTGGAACAATGTGGTACCCACATCATTGAGAAAATTACGGAACGAGGGATATTTGATAGTAATGATATCTAATCAAGCCTCCCTGAAATATCATGCTAACATCAGTCCTTTCAAGTCAAAAGTGGAAGCTATTTTGAAACAGCTCGGTGTACCAATGATTGTCCTCATATCAACTAATGAGGATTTATACCGAAAACCTGCACCAGGGATGTGGTTTTTCTTGAAAGATATTGTGTTACAAGTGAGTATAGAACGTCCTTTGCATTAGTCGTAGGTATTATCTTTCATGTTCTGAAAATTGTGACTGGTTATTCTTATTTTGTTTAGTATTTAATCTGAAACATTTAGCATAATGAAATCCATTGGTTACTTGGTTCGGCCTCAGATTAGGCTGCTAGTATTACAAGATCACTAAAACAGACTCACATAATAGAATTCGAGGTTAGAGTTTGAAATTGATAAGCGGCCACCAACAGTTGATAGGCGGTCTGGAAACCATCTCCTGACCACACCTTCGAAATTTCAGCTCATTTCGATAACTTGTTTGGGATGTTTTGGGCGTTTGTCCAAAAAGTGGTAAATCACACATAAGGCTTCAGCAGTGCATCTCTAAATTACCTACTACCTACACAGTGGTGATAAGACAAATATTTGCCCAGTCTTAATTTTCTTATCCAAAACTATCTTCAGAGTATGAGTCCTCATCCACTTTCCAGCAGATTTTTGAATCCCTACTCATCAGTCCCATGCCTTGGTTTTTAGCGAATTTTCAAAGAAATGAAGCTATTACGATGGGGTTCAATTCAGATAATGATTTTGAATTTTTTTTAAATAGGCAAATCCATTTCATAGCATCCTGAATTAATCCCTAGGTATTAACGAAAATGTATACAGGGTGTCCCCAGTTCCTTCTGGAGAAACTCAGGGAATCAATTCTACTCTTCATTTGGAACAAAAAATGCTCAGTAGAAAACTTTCGAAAAGTTCTTCGTTTTGAGGATATCGGACCATTCGTGTTTTTCCAACTTTTCATTGCCTTACCACATAAAAACGCTAATAAATTCGAAAATATTGAGACTACAACAAAGCCAATTACACCGTTTGAAAGAACGTTAAATTTCCTGTAAGATTCTTTTGTTTTCAATGGTCACAGTTACTTGAAATGTTGGCCAATATCAGTTGGAACTCTCTCCTTTCAATGTGGCATTGCGATAAACAGAGTGGTTGGATCGTCTTCAAACTTTCAGAGAACCTTCATTGGATGATGTTCTTTCGAAGGGCAAAGTTCGTTTTTAGGTTTCATTTAGAATGTTTTTGAGTTTTTGACCACTAAACGTCAGTTTGCTGTAAATAGCTCTCCGTGAGGGTTCGTGTCGTGTTTGTTTCTATTTCTGCCCAAACCATGGCACATTCATCTACAAAGGTATGACCACCAATTCCTACCGAATACTTACTATATACTTTCGTAATTCACTTCACTTTCTACAATATTACTTGCATTCTTTGGTATCGGCAACTGTGTACGGAGAAATCCGTCAATTTCTCGACGATCTCAGTTCTGACGAAGAGGATGATAATATCTTGCATGTAGATCATGTATAAATATGATGTACAGTACTCCCTCTGTAATCCGGCATCTCAGCTCTCCGGCACTCCCAGTAATCCGGCGTTTTGTATTCGAGTATGAGCTCAACACTTGGATTTGACTTTGGACTGGTGTTTGAGTAAAACGCCTCGTTTGCCGCGTCAATTGCAGAGGCCGAGGAAAATGATCTCTGCTAACGATGTCTTAGTTTTAAGAAGGTTACAGGAACAAGTACTCAATCGGTCTCTCAACAGTAAAAAGCAAAAGACAATTGATGAGTATTTTTAGCCGTATATTTCCAAGGAATAACGCGAGTTATATGATGTATTTTTCTACCTTTTTACATTGTACAGTACAATGTATGATAATTAAAACTCATTTTTCAATATATCTCATCATCTATCTATATCTTATCATATATTTCAATATATGTATATTTTTCTCGATATTTTCCTGTAATCCGGCATTTTCGGTAATCCGGCAGTGCTCTGGTCCGATATCTGCCGGATTACAGGGGGAGTACTGTATACAAATTATAAAATATAAAGAAATATATATATAAATATATAAAAATGATATCTCATGAAATGTTTGATAAATTATAATAAAACCTTTTGACTGAGCAAATTTATTACACCGGTTACCTGCTTTCTAACACTATTCTAAGGACCGAAATGACAGATCCGTGTCCCTCACCTGCTAAGTACTTGCCAAAACACCGGTGTGACCCAGATCCGCGTCATAAACTAATCGACCTAATGTTACGTTTCTGTCGATGGAAATACCATTTTTATCTTCTTGAATACCTTCCGACATCTCTTGCATAAAAAAAAACGAGAAAAAAATCGAATTCGCTCTTTTCCAACTTCTGGGTGTCACGTCTCGTGTTGAATGTGTTAACGTTTGAAAACATGAGCAGAGGTGAATTTGGGTGGGGGGGGGGGGGGGGATTAATTAGACCTCGTAAAATAAAACTAACGCTTCCTTGACTGGTTGAATAAAAATAATGCTGGAATATGAAGGGGACATATCGAAGTTTAAACAACAACGAATGATTAGTTCCAACATTCAACGAGAATGGACAGGGAGGTGTAAGTAGAACGTGATTTTGCTTACAAAAGTATTTCTTAATAATCCATGCCTTGGTTAACCATCTTATCAAAATGCAACAGAACGCTTCTCTTCCACCATTTCAATTTAATGTGTCTCGTGGAAAGGTAGTTGTTATGCCGCTTTATTTTTCAAATCAGGTGCTCCGAGATATGCTGCTCGTGTATGGATACTGTAACTGCAGCAGTACAATACTTGTAAAGCCTATTAGATGAAAAAGTTTTTGTGAAATTTGACAAGTTGTAGGTATTTTTTGTAACCTCAGTAGAACGTACAATCTTTCACAATTTTAAATTTTGAAATTTTCAAATGTCCCAACTGATATTGGCCAACATTTTAAGTAACTCTGACCATTGAAAATAGAAGAATCTTACAGGAAATTTAACATTCTTTCACAAGGTGTAATCGGATTTGTTCTAGTCTCAGTATTTTTGAATTTATTAGCGTTTTTATTTGGTAAGGTAATGAAAAGTTGGAAAAACACAAATTGTCGGATATCTTTAAAACGAAGAACTTCGAAAAATTTCTACCGAGAATTTTTTGTTCCAAATGAAGAGTGAAATCGATTCCCTGAGTTTCTCCAGAAGGAACTGGGACACCCTGTATATATGCGTGTATGCACTACAAGGGTCTGGGTGCTGGAGTGCCTCCCTTCTGGTTTGGCTCAATTTGGGGTTCGTTATAGGGAGCAGGCGTGTCAGTGGGCACCTGGGCCATTCCGCCGGCCTGGACTCAACATCTACATGTAGGCGGCGTGTGAATTAGTTTCTTTAAATTTTGCTGTTTGGTTTTTCAGTGGTTATTAGGTTTCTTAGGAAGGTATTATTTACTTGTTTTCTGTGGAGTTTGATTTGGGCGGGGGGGGGGGGGGGGGGGTGGTATATTTTCTGATTTTTTCTTTATTTCCCCCACCTCTTTCTTTACCTTCCCCACAACCATTCACTGCCCCTTTGCACGAGCAGATGCGGAGGTGGACGGATGCCTCACTGTGTTGATAACGTGCTGGTATAAGTGTCTGTCCTCTAATCACTGAAGACGATATCTGATCCTTAGTGCAGGATAAAAATTCCAAATTTCGCGAAAATCCGCGTATTGTCAAACAAAGGGATGAGTTCGAAGACGAGTAATTTTCAAAAATTCCAAGGGGGTCAAATTGGGTCAGATTTGAGTTTTTAGGGGTCAAAAATCGGTTAAAAAAAGGCTAAAATCGCGAATAATTTATATAAAATCACTGAAAGTGGTATTCCAATTGTTTTTCATACGGAATAGGGGTAAAATTTCGATTTTGGGGGTAAAAAATCAGTATTAAGGGCTAAAGTCAGTATAAATTCACATGATGTTGTGTGGGTAGGTGATTCACGACAGAAAGAGGGACGATTTCGATTATAGAAATCTTTTTGTCGAAAAAGAGTGGGTCAAATTTGACTTTGTAAGGGTAAAAAAATCTGTAAAATGACTTAAATTGCAAAAAAATTATATCATTTTACAAAAAGTGGTATGGTTTCTCTCACTCTTTTACACAATAGCACGAATATTTCTGTAAAAAGTCGCTCTTCTAGCCATGCTGCATGACGAACTTTTTCTATTGTTCTGTAATAAAATGAATCTTTTGTGTGTGTGTGTGATTTTAGACAACTGAGTCACCCTGTGCATAATGGTACATATTTTAGACATCCTGTATAGTTGGTATAGAGTTAATGTGGGCATTTACTTTGTAACTAGCGGAGAAATATATTTTCATGTTTCTCACGCTGGATACCATCTAAGACCCAAACTTTCCTGAGGAACTAGATTTATTTATTCTACATAGATTATCTATAGTATAGTTAATATTGTATAAATACATACTTTTGGTTTCATTTTTCAAATCTGCATTAAATTTTACGTTTGTTATGACTATTATAATTTACTTGAGCTCACACCAAGTACATTGTGGTGCTCAAAACACCCATGTTGTGAGTGCAAGGTAGGGCTAATTTGAATAGGCCTTAGGAGAGAAGAGGATGTGCCCCGTTGGAGTCTTTTCCGGATAGCTAGTGCCCCAGGTTTTCACCACAATGGGCACTAGAGGATAGCTAGTGCCCCAGGTTTTCACCACAATGGGCACTAGAGGATAGCTAGTGCCCCAGGTTTTCACCATAATGAGCGCTAGAGGACGTGCCAGCATCCCAGGTTTTCACCACAGCGAATGCCTGGTCCATTCGTGAGGTATATCCCAGGTTTTCATCAAAATGGATATGTGAGGGAAAGGTGCGAGAGAGAGGAGGAATCGTCAGTGACGGTGCGAGGGCGGGGAAATTGTTGGAGGGTGTTGAGCTTCTCATCAAGGGGTGTGATCCCTTGGGCGGTGACCAGGTGTCCTAGGCATTTTACGGACGGTTGGGCCAGGACGCATTTAGATTTGTTGATCTTGAGGCCCTCGGTCCGAAAAATGTCCAGGACCTGACGGAGGAGGCGATAGTGTTCGTCAGGTGAGGTGGAGGCGATCAGGACGTCGTCGAGGAAGCAGAAGACGTAGGGGAGGCCACTGAGGATTTGATCCATGTACCTCTGCCGTGTTAGGGTGGCGTCGCGAAGTCCGAACCTCATCTTAAGATATTCCAAGAGTCCGAAAGGGGTGATTATGGTGGTCTTGGGAATGTCCGGAGCGTGAATGTCAATATGATGACGTGCTCTGGAGAAGAAGGAGGTGGTGCGAGAGTTGAGGCGGCGATAGTCCCCACTGGGCCGGATTCGTCCATCGGGCTTCTGCACAATGTGCAGAGGTGATGCCCATGGGGAGTTGGAGGGTCGGACGATGCCATCTTCAATAAGTTGGTTGAAGTGTTTCTTTGCCTGGGACAGTTGAAGGTGATGGAGCCTTCGTGCCATTGCCGAGAGAGGTGGTCAGTTAGTCTCGGTATAATGCTGAACTTGGCAGAGGTGCGAAGTCGGGCGAGGTTGGGTTGGTACGCGTGGTACAAGGGTTGGTACGGAGTTGATAAACCCACCAATGGGTTTATGTGAGAGAGGGTCGATGAGGCGGGAATTTTTCATGTCGACCTGGAGGCCAAAATAGGAGAGAAAGTATGTCGACGTCAGTTACTGTAAACTTCCACTCGTACGATTGGTCGTTGAGGTGGACGTTGGACTGGTAGGGACCATAGGAGGGGATCCTGGTACCATTCGCGGCGAGTAGGTGGTCGGCGGAGTGGTAGTGGTGGTGGAGTACTTCGTTGGGGATTATTGAAATGGCCGCTCCTGTGTCGACAAGAAAGGGGAGGTTGGTGCGTTTGCAGCAGATGTAGAGTCGTCGGGAGGAGTTGGCGGAGTGGGGAGCAACGGTAGATGTGGGGCATTTGGCGGTGGATGGTGGGGCGGGTGGCTGCTTGGTGGGAGGGGTTGTTTGAGCGTGGCGGCGTAGCTAGACTTTGGAACGGCCGGTGCGGCAGGTGGTTGGAAGTGTACTCGCTTCGTAGTGCCGACTGTGGAGATGGAGGGTTGCGGTGAATGGTGAGGGGCTGATCCACTTGGTGGGGAGGGAAATGCGGCGCCCACTGGATTTACCGGTAGGCGTTGTCGTTTCCTTGGGAGGTGGAGGTGGAAAAATTGCACAGTGGGCGGCAGTTCCGTCTGCGTGCCCCAAATGTGTTGTGGAACCAGCACCGTTGTGGGGCGGGTTGGCTCTTGGCGGGCGGTGTTGTGGCGTTGGAGCTGGTCTCTTAGGCTAGTGGAAGTGCTGCGCCGGTCGGCAGAGGGGTTGCGATCCTGGAGGTGGGAAGGAAGTGCTCGGAGCCAGAAGGTTTGTGTGACGTCAGTGGTGAGCACATCTTGGAGTTAGTGGCGTAGGCGGTGAAACAAATGGCTGGGCTTCTGTTCTCTGAGGTGTTGGGGATGCGAGAGAGCGGAGATCCTGGCGTATTTCAACGGCTGGTAGAGGTTGACTAGTCGGGCGTGTAGGTTGTCATAGGCAGTCGCGGCGT
The DNA here is from genome assembly GCA_954871275.1 of Leptopterna dolabrata. NCBI lineage: Eukaryota > Metazoa > Arthropoda > Insecta > Hemiptera > Miridae > Leptopterna > Leptopterna dolabrata. The sequence goes on along the minus strand of OX940974.1, from coordinate 108,210,528 downwards.
CGGGGAAGAGGTCGGCGGTCTGCAGGAGCGTTTCGTAATGGAGCAGCGAGATGGTCTTGGAATATTTCGAGCGCTGCGTCTCCGGCAGTAGGCTGCGACATGGCGAATTGCGTTGTTTCAGTCAGCATTTTCGGAAAGTAATGTCAGGGTTACCATTGTGAGCACAAGGTAGGGCTAGTTTGAATAGACCGTAGGAGAGAGGAGGATGTGCTCCGTCGGAGCCTTTTATGGATAGCTAGCGCTTCGGGTTTTCACCACAATGGGCACTAGTGGATGTGTCAGCATCCCAGGTTTTCACCACAATGAGCACTAGTGGATGTGTCAGCATCCCAGGTTTTCACCACAATGAGCACTAGTGGATGTGTCAGCATCCCAGGTTTTCACCACAATGAGCACTAGTGGATGTGTCAGCATCTCAGGTTTTCACCACGATGAATGCTGGATCCTTTCGTGAGGCATATCCCAGGTTTTCACCACAATGAGCACTAGTGGATGTGCCAGCATCCCAGGTTTTCACCACAATGAATGCCGGATCCTTTCGTGAGGCATATCCCAGGTTGTCACCACAGTGGATATAAGAGGGAAAGGTAGGAGAGAGAAGAGGCGCGAGGTGAGTGAGAGAGAAGTCGCAGATAGGATTGAGATCAGTAGAATGAAGAGCTGGGCGAGCCGGGCATCTTATAAAGGTGCCTCCACCTCGTCCCCCGTCTACCAACGACTGATGGCGGCAGTTGGGAATTGTTGGGAGTTGATGGAGGGGGACCCTTCCGGGCTTCCATTGAGGCTTCGCACAGCTCATCTTTCTTCTTGCTATTTATTGGTTAAATATAACCTATTTACATTGGAGTGGAATAGAGGGGTACCACGACAACCCAAAACTGGAAAACTGAAACCAGTTTATTATCAAGTTGAAGACAATGCCAACTCCGTAAGTCATAAGGGAATCTAGGTATCTGTAATGGTATAGTGATTGGGGAGTATGATATGGTCCTAACCCAGTGGAAGACAAGGATTTTATAGTTTTAAAGAACGTAAAATTCGTTATAGATTTCGAAACAGTGGCGGCAGAAGCTCAGGATAGTTTACAAGTGTAGGAGAAAGACCGTTTTTGGAGCAAAATGATAGTTTTGACGATTCAGAATAATTATAAAGTTTAAAAAATCTGTGTTGCGTGATTTTTTTCTTGTTGTGTAGTTTAACCCTTCCTGTTAGTCACATTCATCATTTGCCCGCCAGCACTACATAATTTGTCTCTATCCGATCATCAGTCATCCTTGAATTTTATGACAGTTAGGTACTGGTATGTACCCACGGTTCCAAATTCTGTTTCCGTTGTGGCCTGTTCCTCTCGACGTTTTCCTGCTAGCACTATTGGCCCATCCAGCCCATCCAAACTGGGTCAACCAAGAAATTCGTTTTACTCAGACGTGGCTATGACTCTGGTGTGGCTTACGGAGTCGAAGCTGAAAGTCATTAACTAGTATGACCCCATATTTATCATGCGTGTGCTGTTGCTAAGAGCAGGGGCGTTGCGTCCATAAGGCTACTGCCCCGGCACCCAGAAACAGGAGAAAAAAAAAAAAAAATTCAACCCTTGTTCAGTTGGCATTTGAATTTCCCTCTGTACACTGTACCTAACATTTTTCACAAATTTCAACAGTGACTCGCCAGACTTCTCTGGCTATGGATATTCAGTATTCTAGTAGAGCATCCATGGTTGGTCATTTGTGTTAGCTCCATAGACCAAGCATGTTATAGGAATAAAGCGACAGTAATCGATGTCCTGCCATCAAAATCGAAACCTAGGCTCCTGAAACTGACAACTAGGTCCTGGGACCTAGTGTTCCTATGGCAACTGAGAAAAGTGGCCCGTCCGTGCATGCTCAGTCTAGTAAAAATGTAGTTCGCCACGCCCACTTAGGGCCCTGTCCCTAGAATCTGATTTCCACACCAAAATCGATGCTTCTTCGTCTTCCGATATGTTTTTGTTGTCTTGCGAATCACATTCGATTTCTCTGTTGAGTCTGTTGTCAGTTTTCAGTTTTTTCCGTCTTATTTTGTGCGTTTTGCGTTTGGTCCGGTACCGATGAGAGATTTGTATTTGTGGTACCTACATGCGTTTTGTCCTGTTTGCTGTTTGTGGACTTGTGGTTTGTGAATTGATCGGTGTCTAACACACAGATAACTACATACCTTCTCCATTCAAGTAGGTACCGGCCAACGGGTCATTGTTTTGTTGTATTTTAGTTTACTTTGTTTTTGTAACACATGAGTTCGGTGGCTAATTTGCATTAGAGATTGTCGTCATTTTCGCATGACGATAGAGTGTTGATTAAAAGAGATAAGGTTTGCTGAATATCATTCTATAAGTGAATAAGGGAAGGGTGTTGTTGCCTTGGGGTATTTTGTAGACAGATCTGTTGGTTTTGTGTTCTGGTTGGTGCCCCACCGTTTTCAGAGCCCACGCGTACCTACTCTGTTAGCCCACCGCCTAATGCCTCGAATGTTTTGCGCTCTGTGTTGCTACAAATCCCCTTGCTCTGAGCATGTTCAGTTCAACCCGACATCTGAATTTACTCGGTGAAGGCAGTACTTTCAAACCTTATGTTTATTCAGATTGAATTACCAAATCGTAATAGCTACCCACAGGTTCAATCCTTACTATTTCAGGGATCCGAGTGCTCAATGGAAAAATCATTTTTTGTTGGTGATGCTGCTGGAAGGGTAGCTGGATGGAAACCAGGGAAAACTAAAGACTTCTCCAATTCGGACCGTTTGTTTGCAAATAACATCAAACTCAACTTTAAAACTCCAGAAGCATTTTTCCTTCAAGAGACAGAAGGTCGGCATGCTGAACCAGACTTCCTTCCCTGGGATTATGCTGCTTCCCATGATTTTGATAGTATTTGTGGCAACTTGAATTCATCAAAATCTGAGGTGATTTAAACAAAACACATAATTGAACTATTTGAAATATTGGTACCCTGGTAGGTACTATGGAAAAATAGTACCTATCTATAAGTTGGAATAAAGTTGAATTTCGATTATCAGAATCTCAAGGGAATGGGTATTTTGTACGAACTATAGAATCCAGATTATTGAGGGTCAAAAAGAAGAAATATCAATAATACAAAAGTTTCTATTTCAGAAGATTCTAAGAATATAGTAAAAGTAGTAAATAGCCTTTAAATACCAGGGGTGATTGACTGTCCTCTCAGGAGGATCAGAATTTGTTCTGGTAATTCAACTCTCACTGTTATGAATTTCTCCTTTCTCTCTCTCATGAAATGCTGGGGAGCTTTAAACCTACTTACTGCTCCTCGTTACTATTCCCATTTTCTAATGTATTAATTTTTTGCAGGTGATTGTAATGGTCGGACTGCCTGCCTCCGGAAAGAGTACTTTCGTTAAAACTCAACTTGCGCCTAAGGGATATGTGTCAGTGAATCGTGATACCCTTGGCACAGCTGCCAAGTGTGATAAATTGTTGAGAGATAGCCTTAGCTGTCATAAAAAGGTCGCTGTTGATAATACAAATCTTGATCTTGAGACGAGGAAAAAAATCATAAGCATATGCCAACAATTCAATGTAGTGCCTAGGTGTTTCCTAATGGACTCAACATTCCAAAGGTGCCAACATAATAATAGGGTAAGTTGTGTTAGTTCATCCTGCATGCGTGGTTTTCTACTGACATCCTGATCTACAGTCTGTTTACGCAGGGGCCTTATCAGGTGGATAAATGGGTTCCAATGAGATCACTTTAGTTAAGATACCTCAATATTTGGATGGGTGACCGTCGTGACACGTGGTAGGTAACACGTCCAATTATCTGTTGTACCCATGTAGCTGTTGGGCGAACCCCTCTCCACTCAAGGGGGTGAGGCTGTGAGGAGCCAAGTAAATATCGAAATGTTCTGATCATCTCATTGGAGGACAGCTGATCATGTCTGCGACACTGGCAAGGCAGTCCTACAAAAAGCCCCAGCCTGGAATGGCTGTTTACCTTCCTTTTTTTTACTTTACAGTCTATTTAGATATAGTAAATGGCAAACGCTTAGTCGTGGAAGGATGGTTGACTCACCAGGCAGCCCGCTTTCCCCCCCCCCCCCACCACATTTTTTGAGTGAGACCCTCAAACACCCCCCTTCGTCTCCTGTTCCACTCACTAACTCTAGTTCTCGACCACCTACTACTTGAGGTTCCTAGTGTTAGAAAGAGTGACAGACAACAGAGTGCCGTATACTTGGTTAGCGCTAAGTCGCTTATGATAAGCCCCTACTCTCCTACAACACCCTCCATGGTGCTGGCCGTCTGTTGGGAGAGTGGAGCCATCCCCACTAGACCCCTCGGTGACTAAGCATTTGCTATTACTATAGCACTGGGTCAGTGGTAGTTCCCAAGTTTGATTGCAACACACTTGAACCTAACAGGGCATTGTGATTCAAATATTACTTTGTTTAAATTTCGCCATGCTTCCTCATGAGAATTGCCTCTGTGTCAGTTTCTCACAGGTTTGAAGGCACTCTGCCAAGTGAGGTTGGGCATTCATCGTCTATCCAAAACAATCCTTTTTGGTACCTACTGACTTTCTGCTAACATTCCTCTACACATTATAAATGAGTTCCAGTCATGCAGCATGACCATATGAGCGAATTTTTGAAGTAATTTATGGTTAACACACAATGTGTCTGATATGAACGATATAGTATGATATGGGTGAGCCGGTGGCCAGGGTGTTAACGCTGTGCCACTTGGTGGTTGGGATAGGCACAGCGACTGTGGACAGTAATTATTTCACTTTTACACACAATGTGCCAGTACTGGCTTCGAGGTGCATAGGAGACAGACGGGTTTCTCATGACCCAATTCCACTACAGTCTATGCCAGTTGGTGGTAGTGGCTAAACTTCAGATGTCACTCGATCAGCAAGGCTTCCCAGTGTGACATCACCATGTTCTTTTTGCTGTTTTTGCTCCCTGCCCCAACCATTTCTCTTATCATATTCCGTTTATTAAAGTTACTCCAAAACTAAAAAGAGTTTTTCCTCTATTCAGACGTACTTTAATCCTTCGCTTAAACCCAAACCATGATAATTGCCCTTCTTCCTCAAGTCGATGTCTCGTGGATTTGATGGCACCATGTTGGGTCGCTTCTTTGTGGTAAAAGGTGACCTGACAAGTTGATGAACTGTCAATGATAAGAATATGTTTTCATCTGCCATACCTGCAATTGTGATATTAAATCTAAGGGGTTACTTCCACTATTATTAGAAGTAAAATTACCATACCTTCTAGAGGAATCCATTTTCACAAGCTGGTTGAATACTGGAGGCGAGTGAATGCTCTCGACAGCCTGATAATGATGTCCTTACGCGAAAGCGCTCGCCTCCAGTACCCAGCCAGCTGGTGACGGCGAATTCCTCTGGAAGGTATGATAATTTTATTATTGTGATAGTTTGTAGTTTTATTTCATACACATTATTCTACAGAGAGTATCTCAAGTACCACCCTCTGAGTGTCTCAAAGCCATTTCAGTCCAATAAACTGTGGTTTATAACTATTTTGTGTAAATCTGTTTCAGTTTAGAATGATTAAAGGCAGTAGTCATGCCGTCATCACACCAATGGTCATGCGAGCTAGTCTGTAAGTGTGCCATGTTTGTACTTGATGTTATTCATGTTGTGGTGGGTTCACACTGGCCCTTGTGGTCCGCTAAGCATAAGCTAGAGAAGTAGGACACTTACTTCTCCCTTGAATGAACCATTGGAATTGTGTTGTAATTTTCCCGTCCTGCAGAATGTGAATCTTCCACTCTTAAAGCTCCTTGGGCTGACCTGATCCTCCATCTGCTTCTCATTCGTCGCTCACAGTGGTTACTTCCATTCATAACTTATATTTGTAATACTTCAGTTAGACTGGGATAGTTTCCTCAGCAATGGAAGCATGCTGTGATCTGTGATTCCTAAGCCTGCAAACCTTGTGACAGCCCATTATCATATTGTCCAATCAGCCTCTTCTTGTTGCTTTCCAAGCATCTTCTACTGCCTCTCTTTCTTGAGTATGTAAACGAAAAGTTTGGATTCTAAACTCCTCAAGTACACTTTAATTAGAAATGGTTGATCATGTTACTTTTTTCAATTTCAAGCTATTATTTGGCCGTCTTTTCCACAAAATCTTACTCCAGATGGCCATACAATCCCTAACAATCTGTTTCTGCCCTAACCTCCTACCTACAAGATCATAAATTCGCTGTTTCCATCCAAAACGAGCATTCAGCTACTCGTCTTAGCATTGGTCCCACATGTTACCATTTTTGGTGCACGTTTGCACTCTCTAAATTGCCCTTGGCAGCAGCTCATGACTTCTCTGGCATTTACACTGATGATGTTTTGAGGTGTCTCGAAGTTGGTTGCGAAGAGGCCACAGCAACATCTTGATGTCCTTGGTCAATGGTGCATGATGTGGAGGCTAAGTCTAATACCTACAACAAACTCACGGTTTGTCACAACATACTGCTACTGCATCAAATTTGAAATGCTCGAAGTGCTACAGTATGCATGTTTTTATTGGTATCAGTAATAACAACTATCGGCTATAACAACCACATTTTCTTAGTCCCTTGCATCCTTGTAAGAAATTTTCATTGTAACTCTTCGAATAATAGCTACAATTATTGTCCTCTCCCAGAGAATCGAGGGAAGTACTCAAGGAACAAAGATGAAAATTCATTTGTTCGCGTTGGCTCCAACAACTGCATTATAGTGTGGGAGGACAATGTTACCCTGGTACATTGCCTGCGTTGAAGCACCAATGTGAAATGCTTTCCTGCTGCCAGAGCCGCTTTAAAGGGCATTCTGAATTGAACCTCCTTTGAACACAAAATACAGGATCATTCAACATTTGTTGTACTTAGAACCGCTGAAAACCATCGGTTTGTTGAGCCAAATCACGTAATTCACCCACCAAGGTTACTAATTATCAAATGATTACTGACTGACCTTACTTAATAAGGAAGGTCATGTTTTAGGAAAGCTGGTGTTGATGCAAACTTTGGGAAGATTCATCTCAAATTTTTGTGAATTACACAAACTAATGACAAGAGGCATTCCTAATCACACGTTTTTAAAAAGCAAGCCTTGATCACTGGTCACCCTTGAGAGAATATGCATTCCAAGAAACATGTTTATGACCTGTAATTTTCCAGACCACTGAGGAAACCCAAAATTCTGTCAGTTTCCTGCTATGAGTTGTACAGCAATAATCTTAAATCAATTTGTAAAATGAGATTAGGGGCCATATTCACAAACTTGGAACTAAGGCCGCACTTCGGCTGTACCCTAAAAGAAAAAAACATTTCACAAACCAAGTTCGGCTTTTCCTTAGGGCAGCTGGGCAGCTGCACTAGGTTTATTTCTTCCTGATTAAAGTGCTCCTTAGTGCAACCTGATCAGAGGTCTCTGTTTCAATGGACGAGACAGCCAGATTTTCGCCTTAATTTTTCACTTTTTCCTGAAAATTGCTGTATGACCTAGCTTCAGGCATTAACTTTTTCCTCTTCCCAAATAGTTGCTGCTCACTAACTATAAACCAAAAAAGTGCTACCAAAGAACAGATAGGAACAGGTGGGACATTTTTCTGGGGGATAAAGTGATCTAAGCTCCACATTATTGGAAAATCGGCCAGTGAGTGGAGGGGTAAATACCCTGATGTACCCACCGAAACAAACTGCAGCTTTGACGTTTCACCAACTTGATATTTTGTTATTGTTTTTAATATATTCGAAAATTACAAAAATAAAATAATGTTCTTTTAAATAACCTAGAGAGCACCTTGAATTTTTACGAAAATTAACAATTTCTATACGTGTAGGTTACTGAATGAAAATCTTGGTATGTGTTTGTGCACATTCTGTTCATTATTTCAACAATAATCAATAAGTTTCTTTGGAGCTATAGAAAACTTTTGAAAAATTGAAGATGGGCCAGCTAAATTCCTAGGAAGTATCGAATTTGATGAAAAAAACATCATGGATTCCAGTAAAAGTCCAGTAAGGTCAACTTGAGTGTGGGAGAAGCTAAACTTTGCTTTAAGTTCAGCTTCGAATAGTGTCACTTGAGGGAAAGTTAGTTTTGTGAGGGAATGTTCACAAAGTGCGGCTGTAAGTTGAACTTCCAAGCTGAGCTTAAGTGGAAGCCGCACTTGGTGCAGTTTGTGAATAGGGCCTTTGGTGATTCCATTGTGTGTCCTTTTTTTCAGATCCAAGTTCGTAATACCGAAAATTGAAGAAGGCTTTTCTGAAATAGTTCGTGTGCCATTCATTCCAAGCTTTAAAGATGATGAAGATCGTAAATTATATCATTATCATTTGCTTGTTCCAAAATGAAGATCAGATTTCCAATAAAGCATGGATACTGGAAGCTCAATAGAATTATTGCTCATTTCTGGAGTGCTGAGCTTGCCAGTGTGGTAAAATTGTATTCCCATGGACTCAATATTTCCTGCATTGAATAAATTATAGAATATTTGATTTACTCTCTCTTTATTCCCTGCCTTCTTTTTTTTACAATTATCATTAATTGGGATCGACTCATTGTAGTAGATGCGTTGAATATTCCATTACCATTCGGTGGTGTTTTGGGTGTTCGGCCGAATACCAAACATGGAACCCAATTATTCGATCAAACTGAATATTTGGCGCCAAAATAAAATGTGCTTTGGGAGGTAGGCGAAAGGAAACAGAAAAGCTACAACTAATACTGTACCTTTTCACAATATTGTAAGTAGGTAATCAAATCACAGTTGAAACACCGAAATTAAAGAGTACCTAAGTTGCAGTCATGCAGCATGACCATATGAGTGAAATTTCAAAGTTGGTGTTGCTGAATTTTGGATTTTTTACCACCTACAAACTCAACTTAGACCCAGTTTTTTAAAAATGTTTTTGAGAAAAATCTAATTTAACACGCAATATGGCAATAGTTTCAGCAATCAGGTGATGGAACTGTTTTCACCATGGTATCCTTCTTTGTAAATTTCTGTATTGAATTGTGGATCAAACACAGTCTCCTTAATGTTGAAGTGAAACAAGTAGTGAAAGACAAAATCATGACCTGTCATATTTCTCAATATTCGACGTAGGGAGCAGGAGTATCCTTGGTAACATTCCGCTGCATTGCAGCGGTCATTTCAATAATCCTAATGGCACCATTTGGCTCGAACATCACCGAGTGATGTCTTCCATCCCATTGTTCCAGTTTTCCACGCACTAAACAACTAACGCAACCTATACGGACAAGTGGTTGTTGTAGTCTGGTAGTCTGAATAAAAACTATTGAGGAGGTAGATTTGACCACTAAGCTGCTTGCGGAAGAGCAGCTTGCTGAAGGAGCAAATGAAAAGAGCGAATGAGGATTGGCTGTGTCAGGAAGTAGAGGATGATTCTCGGGAAGATTAGAAGAATAGTAGAGGTTTTTAATTTAATATCCAATTTTTGGTATCGGCAGAGGGCCTTGGCATGGTTCATCCTGTATAAGTAACTCCATCCTCTCACCTAGTCGTCCAGTCCGGTTGAAGAAACGAAGACGGATCTCTACTCGTGTAGGTAGGAGGTTTTCCAGTCTAAGAGGGGTGATGGATGCTTCATCTCAATGCAAAACTATACTTTACTGAGCTCTGTGAGCCGCTCCTGCGAGAGAATGTTCAGAACTTTCGAAGCGATAGCAAAATAAGTTTGCGATAGCTCTACTGAATAGGGGTGGACGGCCATAATTGGTGATTTATTGTAAATTGGCTTGGACTGGTCAATGCGTTTTTTGATTTTTGTCAACATAATTATTTTTAATAATTTTTGCATGAATTAATTTCATTCGAACTTTCCTCAGCCTACATAGGTAGTGATGGATAGTTATCCAGACAATATATATATTCGTTACCCAGACTAGAAAAAATTTCATAGGGGCTGCCAATTCCGACATACGGTTGAAAAACATGGTGTATGTTTATCTTGTTATACGAAGATCATAATTATTTTGTACCTGTTTACTAATGAACGTTCTTCTTCTTCATCAATTCAGGGTGGCTGTCACTTCAGGATTTCAAAGCTCCCTGACTGTTCCATGCCATTGTCCAGACCAGGCTAGAGATTTCTCTGACAAATACCAAACCTAAAAAGGATGGTCTGGAAATCGGGTTAAACTGCATATCTAGTGAAGAATAATGTCGAGACACAAGATTTTTACCTTGGAATTTATTAAGACATTAAATTTTGAAGTGTTTTGAACGAAAAAGAAAATTCGTTTAGCATAGAAATATAATTTTTCCTCACCAACACAATCCTGAATCGTTTACTCAATTTTTGAAATCTACGCTGAATTTATCATCATTTGCAGTTCCACAAGCACTTGCTGTGCCCACAAAAAGTGCTGTTTTATGGAACAAGAGAAACAGGGAGAAACTGACCCGACTGTAAAACTTATCCCCTGAGCAGAAAGCCTTGGAATTTTCAAATTCAACAACCTCAACTTGTCTAAAAATTTAACATTACCAGACTACCATGATTTCCCTGACTTGCGGCCACCCTGACCTATGGAGTGCTCATCAGTTTTATGTATTTGTCCATATTCATGAAAAGACTGATTCTCATCAAAAGTGAATGGAAATGGTTTATTGACTTTCTTGAATCATGTTCTGTGGATACAATTGCCATACAGTAGATCTTTTTGGCTTCATATTGAAGAAAAATGAAATAAATAAATGAACTGAATGAAATCTGTAGGCATTACAGAAGGCAAAATTTAATTATAATTGTAAAATAAAAACATGAAAGTTTATATGGAATAGGTATTATTTCAAGGTACATACAAATTCTAAAGAGCACTTCTCATACAGATCTGTAACATTTTTATTTAAAAAAAAGTAATGCATAATAAAACTAAAACTATGCTCAATCACATACCAACTTACAAATATACAATAAAATAAACTTTCACTTGGATTGTACACAGTTAGTTGAAAAATACTTACAGTTATTATTCTATACAATTTAATTCGGAATTACGCTAAACAATTATGAATTTAACATGGTCATACACAGTTATATTATTTTACTAAGCATCTTCTTCCCTCTTATTTCGGAGATGAATCTTAAAGAATGACTTAGATTTTCCATACTGAATGATGACGAAATGCTACTCATTTGTTTTACAGTGATAAAATGTAATGAATTATTGTAACGGTGATTTACAGTCAGGTAATACCCAGTTATTTTACTTCTAGACATTTTTGTTATTTTTGATATTTTGTTATGTAGGTAACCCCCCCCCCCCCCCACCACTTCAAGCAGGGTTTTCATGGAAACTCAACATAGGTAATATACGTGATGAAAGTTGGAGCGTAAATACCTAATGAAATGATTACGTTTATTGATTTTGCGAACTGAATTACATTTCTCCATCATGTAATATAACTTATTTGCAAGGCATGGAGAGTCTGCTCACATATTTATTAACATAATATATACCTACCTCTTAGGAACCTTCCATTCGCGATACAAGGCTATATATATTAAACAAACATTAGGTATAGAACTTGAAAAGTGAAGGATCACTTAGAGAGAACTGGGTTTGGACAAGAATTGCGTTAAATATAGTTTTGCGCAATAAATGATTTCTCTTTCTTTAATCGACCTTTCTTGATCTTTCTTTTCTTTGGTCGACCAATTTTTGTGATGTTTTGGTTCATTTCCACTTAATGTTATATGGGTTAAAGAGTTTTATCTGGCTGGCTCTGTACTGTCTCATTTGAACCAAGGGACAAATTTCAACTGGTATGAAGTAGGTACCTCCATAGACATAACATTTACTGTCATAGGTTATCAATAATATATGAAACAAAATTTTCAATAGCCGAGGTACATTTGTTGTCTATATACCTTATTCTGTCAACAAAGTGTTTTGAGCAGACTATCAGCCAGCCACACAATAGCTACACCTCTCCATGCCACACTCCCAGACTGACACTGTATCTGAAAATTAACATTTAGTGTGTAGTGCCGCTACTATACTCCTACAGGAATTTTTATCAGGTATCTAAGTTTAAGATTTAATAAACATCAACAGTCAACAAATTTTTATATAGGAACCTACCCTAAAATCACCTAACACCAGACAGTTTTTCGAGATTTTAGCCGTATTAGACTTTTTAATTCGAGCTGCTCTCAAATGCAGATTCAACATCTTTTACACTACAAACTATAAAATTGGGAATAATTCCTCTTATTATCAATAAACTGAAACTTGCAGATTACTACTTCATTGTAGACCATTCAGAATAATTCATTTAAAATCGTTCGATTTGGCAAATTATAGCTCTCTATGCCCTTTTCATTTCCAAAATTTGTTTAATTTTTGGGAATCATTCACCGAGATCCACTATTTCTATCAACCTTGAACATAATGACAGTCACTCTTTTTCTTGAGCCTCGATTAAGGTCACCCCTATAGCATCCACTCCCTGGTACACCTTTCATCAGCATTGTCTGGCTATTTTCACCTTTCCATTAATAACAAAATTCAATTACAGGTGAATTGTTCAACAAATTTGCAAACTTGAGACTGAAATTCACAGAAATTGTTCTAGAATATATTTCGAACATAAATGGGAATTTCTGGCCCGTTTCTACCAATATATTGTGTATTTCTCAGAAGAATTGATGCTGCCACGAAGTGCATTGGAAACTTGAATTGCATATAGGTACAACCATATGGGGGTCAACTCCTAAAACCCCAAAAGATTCCTTTTTGTTCGCAGTTGGGTGATTTTACGATGCCTAAAACACAAAAGGATAGGTACCTAATTCAACTTACATTTATGGGTATTGAATTTAACTGTGTTTTCTATCAAATTATTACAAACATTTGGACTATACCCGATCAAATTGGATTGGGGTGCAAAATCCAGCGGTATCATCGTAAGAAACGATTACTTTTTGTACTGATATTTTTCACATGGAAGCGTCATCAACACAATTTACAGCATGGAAGTGCCAAAGGACATATATAAAAATAAAATAAAATATTTTAATAAAACAATAATCAAAACACATTTCCATTATACTACACTATTCTACTAACTATAATATCAAAATACATTATTTTATTTTTTGGTTTTATTTCACCATAAAATGTTTCTACCAATTCAAAATTGTTAACAATTTCTTTGAATGGCACTCCCTTACTAAATAAATTGAATGTTGGAGTTTCTTATAGCTTGAATAAAATACCAGTATTGATGAGGGTTGAAGTTCAAGCTGATGGTAGGTATAGTTTTGTAAAATTCCAAACTGCTCAGGTAGAAAGTACTTTGTGTTATATCATAAATTGTTCATTAATACTCAAATAACTGTTCTTTATTTGATTCTACCAAACAAGGCAAATGAAAACATTCAACTTGCCAAATGGCAGAGCCGATGATGAAATGGAGGTATATTGAACTAACACCTTGAATAAACTCCATCTTTCATAGGAAACATTTTAGTGAGAAATTGGTTCTATAAAAATGTTTAATGGTATTAAAATTGTTAATAAAACTAAACCTAAATATTTGGATCCTTAACCTTTAGTTACTCATGCCACAGAGAGAAATGCTAGAACACTGTTACTGCAATTTCATGAATAAAATTTAGCTAGTAAGGTAGCTGATCAGGAAAAAGGAAGAACTAGATTCGCAAGGGGAACCAGTACCACGGCATGTATAGCTAGAGGATAAAATTACTAAGGGCCCATTCAGAAAAAAATTGTATACCCCGAGGTAAGAGTTGATGCTGAGTTTACCCAGGGTTGACATTTGGTGCGTTCAAAATAGTCTTACTGGGTAAAGTAACCCTGCATACTAAGATACAAAGAGTACCCAGTTGTACAACAAGTTTTGTACAGTTTCGTGCAACAACGGTCTCCATAACCTGGTTTTTAACCTCCATTCTCCTTCTTCTATTCACTGAGGAGAAATTCCATTGTGCACTACTGAAAGGTAGCCAGCCCACATAACGAGATCACAACTCGTATTTCATTCATGGAATGCGGTAAAGAAAGAAAGACGAAGTCACTCAGTGGTGAAGACCGAATGGCGAATGTTAGGTGGAGAAGAATTCTTCATCTATCAAAGACTTGGTGCCCATAGTAACGAAACCTCGAGGTGAACTAGAAACCTGTGGTACATTTTTTCTGGAAGGGCCCTAGCATGATCAGTTTCCAGTAAGGAAACAGGACCCTGGAGTCCAACTGGGAGTTAATCCCAAACCCTCTGGAATACCCGGCTAGTACTGCACGCTTAAAGGTTGTATAGGTTCGTTTCCCATCTGTGGTAGTTTAATAGAGGATTCCAGTGCCAGACCCGAAGTGCGATTACAGACAAAACAAGAATAATATTATCAAGACCGTAAGGGATGAACATAGGAAAAAAATGAAACATTTAGGAATATGCTCAATAAAATTAAACGTATCGTACTTGTTCAAATGGAACATAAGACAGGAAAAGTAAAAATGAGAACAGAAGAACATTAGTGTATGCAAATCAGAACTTTCTTCTTGAACGAGAGACAGAAGTATATTGTTCAATTACAACTCAGATGGATTGTAATTGGATTGTTGTCCTTGGCTTGTATTTCATCATCCCTTCACACTGATCACACAAGTATTCGCCTTTGTTAATAATTGTGAAATTAAAAAATTAAATAATACTGAATAAATCATAGTAAATTGTTTTCATTTTTCAGTCAACATTTCTCACATGTGTTTCATAAACCAAATCCCCAAAATTGATTGCTCAATTTCATCATGTCCGATACATAGTCTAAATAAACACAATAAATACATTCAGTTAATTAAGATGGTACAACAGTATGGCCAACCTATACAATAGCTGAGGAACATCTCAACTTCCAAACTGATTTCTTTTTATCAATAATCAACTTTTTCTTACGACCGCCTTTCTTCCAGTCCCTAATACTGAAAATAATCTCAAAGTAGATAATATGGCCGTTTGGCACTACTAATATAGATACCAACGCTATATTTGTGATGAAACCATTGAGTTAATGACTAGTTCAGGTAAATAAGGTTCTAATGTATAGCTATGCCTACAATAGTATATGTTTGCATAAATAAATATTAAATTTTTATCTGTCTAGGTACTATATAGGTAGTCATTGCCCAAGTACCCATTCATATAGAGATATATTTACTGAGATAGAGTAGTTGATCATTTTATGTACATCCTTCATGCATTATTTATAATATTTACAGGTAGCAACTCCTAAGATCCTCTACACTGATTGAGCTCAATTCAAGATTTGTGTATCAAGTAGTTTTGTACTTATGTATAAGTTTATATTTACTTCAGGCTTTCTGACAGTCAATCCAATAAATACAAAGAAAGAGTAGAATTTTTGGAAGTTATATTGAAACAGCCTACACTCCTAACTTGAAACCTGATCAAATATTAACACATCAGGAGACTGCTATTCTTAGTTGATTCCCTATGATCCTCCCAAAAAGAAAAACGAAGTTACATTCACCCGACTTGATAATGTTGTGATTGATAACAAGCAAGTGCAATACTACCTATTAATGTAGAGTGTAGCACTTTATGATATTATCATATCCATTGTCGATAATCCGTAACTTGAAAACAGAATTTGAGGTTGTAAAATTTCCAAATATATTAAAAAAAGTAGTACTTATTTTGGAATGTAAAATTGGTGAAACCTATCAATCCTCACAACTCATTTCGATGATTATAAATACCTAAATATTTTCTGAATATGACATTTCAAATATTATTCTCTCAATGTTGGTTACTCCAAGCACCCATTTGTGTTTCGAATGGTCTGCCCACTAAAATATGAATTATGGTTAGCATGCATACCTACATAGGAAAGTGCACAGAAATTCGATTGTATTCATCAGGCAAATTTTCATGACTAGGTATGAATATATCCAAAATTGAACTCTCAAAGAAGTGCAGTCTCTTAGGTGAGACACCCTGATTATGGGAAGGTTCTGGATGTAATGAATGGATCATGAATATAACTGAAAACATGTAATGGGTCCGAAATAAAACTCCATGTCCCGAAGTTGTCAGTCTGCAGAGTTTAGGATAGGAAGAGTGGTTCAATGGTGATTGATTCATTTAGTCATCTCTTACTACTGAGACCAATACAAGAAATTGTATTTTCCATGATGACTGAAGAAACGATCAGGTTTTTTGTATTACCATTCTGTTTACAAATTTCTTTCGATTCCAGTTTCAAGAAATTTCTCAAATACCAAAACGCCAAAGAAATGAACACTAGTTAAAGTATACCCATGTATACCCATGAGATAAGTATATCCATGACATTCAGAAACAACCAATCAATAATGAATTAACGACCATAGGATGTCCCAACATGGATGGAAGTTTTGTTTCGCTTTGTTTCTTATGTAGGGTGCACTTTGTTATGCCATCTTCAATTCCGCATGGAGAGAACATGCATCCAATTCCATATATCCCACTTTCCAAACATATTTTTCATGGGTAACAAATCTACTGAGGTAGGATTTTTCTCTGGTTTTATAAATATTGCAGTATATATCATTGCATAAGCTTCAATCAAAAGTCGTTTTTCTATGAAGTTTGCTTCTGTGAACAAGTACAATTTTAAAGAGTTCTATAATACCAGTATTACATTTCCAACATCAACAGTAAGTATTTGCTTACTCTGTGTCATGTATACATTTTTGATTGAATTTGAATGCACATCTTCTCCCTTCAGCTGGTAATTAAAAACTAAAGAACTTGTTACGCCAGTCAACAATTTGACTGAAAATGAAATACCTAACTGGCAATGAGTTTAAGGAAAAGTTTTCTGTTAAGAGATTGAATCATAATTGATGAATACGTGTTGTGAAGATTTTCAGCTTTTAAATAGAAGTTAGGAAGGCAAGTGTCTTTGTTTTTGGTGGGCGGGCAGAGCGGGGGAATGGGTGCAATTATTTAATAAGCACTTGAGATGCAACTAAAATGGGACCACCTACGAAAATAAACCATTTGTTTGTCTCCAATTTAAACAAAAATAAATAATACCTTATTATTTCTCAAAACTCTCTCTCTCTCCTTTGATTACTCATATTTTGTTTCAGAATAAAATATGGTCTAGTAGTATGGTTGTCTACTGAACTAGCCGATCATTCCTTTCTCGAAATTTCGTTCTGAATACATTTGGTGGACCAACTTGGATCCTCAAAACTAAAATCGTGATTGCCTACTAGCAGAAAAGTGTTATTGTGCTTTACATTCATTCACACGCTATTAATTCCTGAAACGTTTTGGATTTATCTTTGTTCATGAAAATGAGAACAAAAGATTAGATGGTTTTAGTTAGGTACTACTGAACACGTCGGTTGAAGATCAGATTTAAAGAAAAGTTGTTACAGTGGTGGTAAAACATACAGAATGATGAGGGGCTTGTTTATTATTGAGAAGGTGGTCCCTGGCACAAAAACTAGACCCCATTCGAAATTTTTCCTTTATTTTCCAATGATAAAAAAAGTTCTCATATTGCAAAATATTGTGTAAAAAAAAGTATTGAAAATACATTTCAAATTGTAAAAACGAAATCATTTAACCTCAAGGGTAGGTATTATTATAAAGGTATAGTTGGTTTTGATATTATATACGAACTTGCCTATATTATTATTGTCATCAGTTTTGTACATATTATTATATTTCAATTTAGTCTGAAAATAAGGACTTAACTGAGTTGACCCAGACAAATACCAGAAGATAAATTCAATATCATACACCAATAAGAGTATCATGATAATAATTTTGAAAAATTTGCAACGAAAAATGGATGCATAATCAATAGGTACCTAAGTCCAGGTAGAGTTTAGGGGGAAACCCTGCCCTGCTTGCCCTGAGATAATAAACAAAATATTTATAACTTTTACTGGGTGCCAACCTAATAACTATTCCATTTTTCCGTAAGTTCAACTTAAACATCAACAGTTCAACTAACAATAACATGGATTATTTATTGATGCCAACCTTTAATAATTCAACGTAATTTGCCAAAAACTCAAGAAGAAAATCACGGAGGAATGGATCAAAAGGGAGAACTGATTCAAAACTCATAGCTGTGGTAGTAAGTATCAACCCTATGATCAGGTCAGATTATTGTTAACGGTTCTTGCCAAAATAAAGAGTGTTGATAATTTCAAACTTCATGTGTAGCTCAACTTCATTTATTAATACCACAATCAAAGGGAATGAATGAGGATACACCCTTTGGGACACCCTTACATGCTTTAACATAAAACTATTTATGAGATCAACTATGTTAGAGTTGTGTTTATTATTTGTTAAGTAAAAGGTGCATAGTAGATGCTCCTACTTGGAGTTGAAGCATGGTCAATAAAAGAGTCCATTGAAAATGTACACAAACCACAAAATGATAGACCACATGACAATTATAAATAAACCACTAAGAAAAGAAATATTTACAAAATAAAACAATAATAAATTGGCAGTGGTCCATTCAGGCAATACTGTAGACATAGGGACTTGAGGAAGGGACACTTGAGAAGAAAGGCAGGGTCCTGGTAGTCAGTAGCACTTCTTGGTGCAAGCACACTTTCGCACAATGTCAATATCCTTCGTGTACCGCGTACCATTTTGGCAGATTAGTCGCACCTTGCGCCGCTTTGTCTTCCTCACTCGGCAGCAAGAGCCACCACAACCTCCTTCGCATTTAGCTAACTTCAACGGCTTTCTTGAACGGCAACCATTTTCAACATAGAACTCACGAGTTTGTTCCTTTCGGCAAGTTGGAGCTGAAACACCAATAAAATATTTCAGACATTTAAAGTGAATCCAGCGCATCCAAAAATTTGAGCTCTGTTGAATGGAAAGTTAACCCTCGGGCCCTGGCACGTATGAGGGGAAGTAGATCACCGGTGGGCGGTATGGAGTGCCGCCCACACGAAAACGGCAACTTTTTCGATAGGAACGTTTATTCGTAGTTTTGCGCAAAAATTAATATACCACCTAACTTCGCATTTAAAATAGCCTCTACAGAAATTGCGGAAACCATTTTTTTGTTAAGCCGATGGGTAATTTTTCCCAAAAATGGTCAGCTTAAGTCTTGATCAGGTTGGCAATAATATAAAACATGCAAATTTTATAAAAGTTTGTAATTAGAAAACGCAATAGAACTTCACCATACGTAATTCAGTAAAATACAATAAACTTATACACCTATGAGGTAACTCAATAAATTCAGGAACTGTAAGTCATTTGGAAAAAAAAGTCAGCCATCACCAACACTTAGGTGCCCATAAAATAGCTTTTGATTAGCAAAGAAAATGTCAAAATCGGTAATTTCATCATCTGAAAAAGTCAGTGGAGGAATGTCTGCTTCATCTCCTGATCTCCTTGGCAAGGAGGGAATTCCCTGGAATAAGTGAGAGCCAACCCCCTTCCCATCCCCATTGGCTGTTACAGAGAAGGTTTTCAACCTGTTTTGAACGCAACATCCAGAATTTGACTGTCTGCAACTGTTATAGAGTGTTTGATATCCAGAAGGTTGAATCAAATGACTCGAGGAGAATGAGAGTTTGATCGTTATAGAGTTGTACCTACTTAAAAGTGTCTGTAGCATCAGAAGTTACAAAATATTAATCATTACACTACAAATACCAAGACTATAGGTAGGTACCAAGAACTCCCTGGACCGTTATTAGATGTTGGTAGGTAGGTACATCAAAAGCATTTATCACTGTGAGGTGTGACCAAATTTTGTAATACCTAAGGGACATTGAGAATAATGATACATACTCTCAAAGTAGATTCGTACGATGGTACCTATTCTCCTACTTGCATTAGATTAATGTCAATAATTATACACTGATATAAATTAGGAGTTACTCAGCTGTTCACCTTGCTCACAGTATTTTCCACTCCAACCAGGTAAACACTTGCAGGTGTATTCCGATGGATTTTTAGGAACACATTTACTCCCATGCTTGCAATTGTTTTTAATGCATGGGTCTTTTTCCTCTATTTCCTCTTCTTCGTCATCGTCATCTTCAATATCTCTTACTTCACCATCTTCTTCCACCATCTCTTCATCTTCAAATGTTGCACACCCGGGAGCTACTTTCTGCTGGCGCTCTGCATTAGTGAAGTCAGCCAATTTGTGATTGATCCAAAGTTCACGTAGACAACCTAAAGGATGAAGAACAAATTAAAAGAATAATAATCAGAACAAATTAGGAGAAACAGTAATCTTCTTTTGGTAAAATAATATTAATTATTTAAATTTTAAAAAACCCTACTCAATTCTTCGTTTCTGTGAATTAAGGAGACATTTAAATCACTCTATTTTGTTTTGTTACAATTTTGTACGTAATATAATATTTTGTGACAGAACAACGTCACGTTTCTCAGATTTTCCTGGTGAAACTTCAACACAGCAGCTGTCAACACGCAGCTGATGAGTTAGAGAAAAGGAAATCAAAATAAACGAAGAGAAGGAATATTACAAATACAATTCCCTTAACTGACACAACATCTATGAGGTTTAATAATCAATTTATGAGTCTTTCATTAGGTAAAGCTTACCATTGAAACTGGTGATGTTTCTCAAATGCCACTGGGTAAAAGCATTTTGCCCTGCCTCAGAAGGAACGCCACCAATATAGAGTGGTGATGTTAATTTGAGGTATTCCTGAGACCCTTCATTAACCATCGATCTGGCTGGTCCTCTGTCAACTCGAAGTGTGAAGTTTTTCTTAATAGCTATGAGCTCAACGATGTGGTACTTCCCATCTGAGACAGTCTCAAAACTAGAAATAGGATCAAAGAGAAGACATGGTGCTATAAATGTTGTAAAATCAATCTGCAATTTTTTTGTGTTTGTGTAGTTTTTTTTTTGTTCACCGTTTTTTAATTTATACCATCAATGAAGGTACCAGTGTAAAAGAAATTCATTGAATAACGCTTCTGTCAGGGTTAGGATCGATTGATCTATTCAGTGTAGTGTACTACTATTGCACTTCTACTGGATAATAGGGAAAATTAGGCACTACCTATTTTACTAAAATATTTGAATATTTTCCTGCAGAGCCTTGTACATTAAAAAAAAATTCACCAAGCACTGCTTAGAACAGTTTATATTCTTCAATAGTTATTGTTTCTTTATTATTTGTACACCTAATGCATTTATTAACTATTGTCCCAGATGTAAGCTATTTATCCAAATGGTGCTACAGCCCAGGGTGGTCCGTGGCCTCCTCTAGGACGCCCTTTCAGTTAGGGCGGCCTTGTGCTATCATCATCGAGTAGAGTAGCACCCAAGCTGTGCTGTGTCTTCTTCTAATAGTAGCACCCAAGCTGTGCTGTGTCTTCCTATCATCCTTCTTGTATCATTCGGGCGTGAGAGCAGCAGCAGCTTCATCAGGTAAACCTTAAAACCAGCCCATCTCAACCTCCCCAACTTCACAAACTTGACGACGGCGTCAAAGTCTTTGTACAGCTGGTAGAGTTCATCATTGAACCACCATTGCCATTGTCCCATTTCACATACATACAGGGCCCAGGATCCCCCGGAGGATCTTTCTTCCAAAGACTCTCAACATGCTCTCTAAATCTTGGTCATCATCCACGTTTCCGACCAATAAGTAAGGACGGTACGAAGCAATGCTTTATACAAGGTTAACTCAACTCTTCTTGAGAGCACCCAAGACTTGAGGAGTCCAACAGTCCAAAATAGCACTGATTGGCAGCCAGCGTCCTAGATTTTATTTCAACTGTGCTATCACTGTTCTCATGCACGGTAGACCCAAGGTAGCTGAAATGGTCAACCTTTTTGAAAACGGCATGGGCCAAGGAATATGTCCTGATTTTGTTCGGATTCCTACTTGAGACCATGTTCTTCGTTTTATCAGCACAGTGGTATCAGCACAGACCAAAACCTGTAAGTGTCTATAGAAGAATATGCCACAGTTTTGCAGATGGGAGTCTCTGACTACACCTTTTCGAGGGCCATGTCCCCAGGTGTAAGCAGATTAGAAAAATCCATCCCACCCACTAGTTTTGCAACCAAATTAATGCCGAGTGATGTAATTTGTTCATCAGCGCCTGCAAAATTATAGGGATTCTTATAATAGCTAAACTGTCCCCACTCAACATACAGTGGGCCTTAGATTGGTACATCATCATTGAAGAAAGGATATATCATTAAATATTACCTATACATGGTTGAAACAGGATAATTTCCAACATCGTAGCTCACACGGATCCTCCCATTGAATAACTCAACAGCCAAATGTTCAGACTGGCCATCATAGAGAAGAACACCATACTCTTGGGATGTTGAAAACACCATAGTTACATTGGCTTCAGGCTTGGTTCTCAACGGTTCCATTTCAACAAAGGATGTATTATAGCTGAAGCTCAAACTTGTTAAGTATTCGCACTGCTTTCCTAAGAGAAATATGGTAAGAATATTTAGATAAAATGACTTACTTGTCCCTAATGTCTTAGAAACCTTCCAGACTTTAACTTTTGGTAAAAAAAAGTATCTATTGTCATCAGCTACATCATTTCAGCTCAACTTGAGAACAGAAAGTTATCGAAAAATGCTTACAAGATCTAGACTTGGACAGACGTGCATAAATAGTTAGTTAAGTAATATCATGTGAAAATTACCAAATTACACAACAAACAATACTTTTATTTCGTAACTAACCTGAATATCCAGGAGCACACTTGCAAATGTAATCATTAGAGCCCATAGGTTGAAAACAGATTCCATTTTTACAATCATGATGCTGACATGGAGAAGTCTGAGGGTACAGCATTGCCACCATTGGGGCTATTTCACAAAACTTCCCCACATAGTCGTCCACACACTTGCAGGTATAGTCGTTAATACCATCAACACAAGATGCTCCATGCTGAACAGGAAAATAATTAAAAATTACTATAATAAACTGAAATTATATTGATAATCCATAAGAATGCCCATCCTGATCAGAGATGCCAACTTGTATAAACATACGCCAGACAACAAGTAGGTATATTTATGAATAACGTAAATGGTAAATACATAGGTGTAATAGTAGCACCAGATCAGCCAGTATGGTAATATTATGTGTACCTATCACAAAATTTTAGAAAATTCGCAAAAACAGAAATTTGCTTCAGTCCAGTTAGGAATGCCATTATGTCAATTTTCAGTTGAACATTTTTTGTAGTTGGGCAATTAAACAGGTAGAAAGGGAGATGTATTAAATACATAGGGAGACATATTCATAAGTACTGAGGGCCATCCCAGGCAGGTGCTGGGTCCGTCAAGTCACGATATTATATAAGCCGGTTTCAGTTTACAAGTTTTAGCTCACTCTGGATTGATGCGCACCAATAATCGTTGTTGAGATTTTGTGGATTAGTCGTGAAATTTATGAGTAGGTACCTACGTTGAACACATTAAAAACCTTGGAATTCAAAAACTTGTATTCAAATACAAGTGAGAAGCAAGTAGTTGACACAGATCAATAAATAAGTAGAGAGGTACCAATCAGTGGATAAGGAGGAGTAGGTCACCTTGCTCACACAGGCATATACTCCATCATTTCCATTGTTATAATGATGTCGAAGTAGAGAACAGATATGATATACAAATTTGAATAACTACTTGAAAGCTACCAAAACCTCATTTCCTACCTGGCACATGTGATTCTTGCAGTCGTCCACATTTACTGTGCAATTGTCACCTGCAAAGCCCAATAAGCACTCACAAGTATAGTGGCTAATATGATCAACACACCGAGCTCCATTTTTACAAGGGTTGAACTCCTTGGTGCAGAATGGAATCTTCTTTTCACAGTATTCACCTGGGAATATGTAAGATTGTAATTAAATTTCAGATAGAATATCGTATAACAATGTGGATACAATATAGGGTTGAAAAGGAAGGACAGCGTCCCTCGATCTTCTAATATAATTATATCCTTAACGGTTCAACAACTATGGAATAATCAAATGACATTGGCATTACAACAAATTGTATAAGAAGCAGCTTCAATGTTTCTGTGCTTTGCTTCAATCGGTTCAAGAAAATTTTAGTACTAACCCATATACCCAGACTGACAGCTACACTGATATGCTTGTACCAAGTCAACACATGTGGAGTTGTTTTCACACTTATTTTCAGCACAATCATCAATGTTATTTTCGCACCTTGCACCAGTGTAACCAGGAATACACTCGCAACTGGAATAAAAATTATACAATTTACAATGTTTGAATAACACAAAAGACCAACTTTGACGAGTCAAAAATGACTTTAGTAAGAAGAGCTTTGTTTCAACACACCTAGAGGGAACATGGCACGGAATTTAAAATTCAAATATTTGACTGGATGTAGGTACCTACTTAAAAATACTAGGTACGGTAGTGATGGGAATATTATATGCTTATGAAAGAAAAATCAGACGTAGTAAAGTTGAGTCAGGCGCATTCATAATAGGTAGGCAGGTGCCTACTCAGTAATAGTAATAATTCCGAGTAGAATCAAATATTTTCCAGATGCTGCAAAACTATAGTTTCTGTATATGTAAGTTATATTCACGTAAAATGCTTAACTATCTTTTATTATGAATAGCTTGCACTTCTCCCCTCTCAAGACTTAGCGCCTTTGCCGAGATCCTCCCCTTGCTCGGGGCAGTCCGTCACCTAGCGTTGAACGTAAAACTTCTTTCTTTCCTCCTTTATTCCAGTGCTGATTGTAATACACCAGTTCTTATAAAACGTGTTGTAAACTGTAGCGGATTTGAAATTAAAGCAATTTTTTAAAAAGTGAAATTTGCTTTCAACAAATTTAACTGGCGCAGTCTTGTGGACCTTCAAAATTTGAATTTGAGAAAAAACCGGAAAAACCAGAATCGAGTTTATTTCTCAAAACACCGAAACTCCTACTGAGAAGCTTCGTCCTCATCTTCAACCGCCTACAACACAAAGAACCTGCCCAAATCGCCACACGCAAGGAGAAGAATCCGAATAATTATCTCGGGATAGAAAAACATTCATCGTCTACGGTACGACTCGCCCGAGAGAAACGTCTTCCCATTCTAAGAGCTCAGCAAGACTTGGCGCACGTGCTCAGCTCCGCTCGACCTGGGACCGAAAGCAGATAAGGACTTCCCTGAATTCAAGGCCTGAAGTACCCGACTCCCGATGTCCCGACGAGTAATTGCTGCTGCGATCCTGTAAGTTATCTCCAACTGACTCATAGAAGACGCCCTCTCGTTAAAAAAAAATAAAATAAAATAAAATAAAAAATAAAATAAGATAAAAAGTAATCACTATTACTTCTCATCACACCTCTTAATAACTCTAGCACTCTCTGTTCATACCTCCCGTTACCTGCTTAGAGCCGCTAGCAGTTAAAATTTAATCTAACTATCTAGCAACCTTTGTTCACACCTCCCGTTAACTGCTCAGGAAGCTAGATTAATTCATTGTCATTTCACTTGCGTCCCTTTGTTCATACCTCCCGTTACCTGCTTAGTGGATCGCTGAAACTTAAGTACTTCAAGTACACAAAACCTCGTGCACTCTCACTGTTCATACCTCCCGTTACCTGCTTTGAGAGTCACAATATCTCATTAACTAAAACATTAGCTAAACTTTGTCACACCTCCCGTTACCTGCAAAGTGAAGCCGTGTATTTTATTGCATGTTTATATTACTTATCATCGTATTAACCTTTATTGAAACTTTTGAGTTTTACTGATTTGATATTTTTTTTACTTGATATATTTGTGTGTTGATATATTTTACACATTGATACATTTTATATATTAATTTGTACATTTGAGCCTACTTGACTAGTTCAGACACTATCTTTGACAGACTATACAAAACAAACGGCCTAAAAATTCCCAAATCATTTAAAAAATTTGTCATCCATAGACTAACCAAGCCAATTTCTCCAAGACCCCCAATAATGACACCCGAGGAAAGATTAGCCGCCGAAGAGGCCGCCCAGCAAGCCGCTCATCAAGCAGCCTTACAGGAATTAATTAACCAACAGATACAAAATTATCTTACAAACAATCCCCCCCCCGTGGAATTCGTTATGAAGCTATCCCAGAATTCAAAAGAAAACACGCGGACATGATTCCCGTCTTTACTGGCAAACCCGAAACCCTGCAGCGGTTTCTGCAAATGTCGGAAATGCTTGTACAAAGATTTTGTGACGAAACGAATCCGAATAACTTCCAAAACCATGAGGTTATAGGATCCATTCTTCAAAAAATCCAAGGCCCAGCTGCGGACACGGTTCAAAACTACACTTTTCCCAATTTTCAAGCCATTAAAGCTGCCCTGCTGGAAGGCTATACAGATAGGAGAGATTTATATACCCTATGTCACGACCTTACAGCCATGCGTCACGGAGAAAATGAAACCCCGTTCAATTTCCACGAAAAAATTAGAAACCACTTGACGATTATTTTGGCCTATATTAAAAACCACGTACCAACGGAAGGGCAAGAGACACTGACTGACCACTATAAGGGACTAGCCCTGAGAACACTCACACTCTACCTTAGGGAACCATTGGGTAGCCAACTAAGGACTAGACAACCTAAAAGTCTTGCGGAAGCCCTAACCTGGATGACAAATGATTACCAAACCTGGCACAATACAAGGAAATCTGGAAACAGTAGCTCCTCAAAATTTCCAAAACCTCAGAATATCACCCAAAATCAAAAACCGGCCACTCACCAAACTCAAAAGCCCCAGCATAATAATTCCTTCAATAAAAACCCTAAACCTCAATACGTACCGAATCAAAATCCCAACAGGCCGAACCAACCGGCTCAGACCAAATTCGTTAACCAAAATCAAAAACCCCCTAACCAGTCTTATCCGCCGCAACAACCAAAAACCTATCATAACAATCAAGGTACAGCGATGTCCTGGCAAACCACGAACCCCAATCTCCACAACCTATATGAGGGAGACGATATGGAATCCCAAGTAGAGGAAACGTGCCATGAAAACGAGACCTGCGAAGAAAATCCTTTTTAGAGGAGAACCCCTCAGATGCCCAAGAATAGATCTCATGCATCTGAGCGAAAGGAATAACTACCCCCTACCGTACATAGTTCTTCCCAAGTATAATATTAGGATCCTTCTCGATACAGGCAGTACCACTAGCTTTGTCACCCCCATAGTCACTGAAAAATATTTCAATTCCAGAATAAGATTTGATCCCTTTGAAATCAGAACTGCCCACGGCAGCTCGAAAGAAAAATATAGTACCCTTGTCCCCTGCGGTGACCTATTTAAAATCAGAAATTTAAATTTACCCTGTAAAATCTTTCAATTTCACAAACACTTTGGAATTCTTTTGGGCATGGATCACTTAAAAACGCTTGACGCGCAGATTGATTTCAAAAACGGTAAGTTGATAACTCCCAAAACCGAAATACCTATTAAGTATTTCGAATATAAAAAATTCAATAAACCTGAAAAAATCCAAACCCAAACTCCCAAAGGCAATCTAAATATGACTTTAAATATCCCTCCCAGGGCCATCTCACAAGTCAAAGTTCCAGTCGCGGGAAACGTGAAGGAAGGTGTTTTCCCTTATTTTAAAGCGGAATCGGTTGAGATTCCTGAATGCCTGGTCACAGTAAAAAACCATGAATGCTATGTTGGGATCCTCAACAATAGCGAAACCGATTATTCTCTGAATTTGACAAAACCATTCGAACTAGAAGAAATTCCTGAGCTGGATGGCAAAAACAATCTAAACTATTTTGACGCCGAAAACTATAAATTTGATTCTAACAAAATTCGTACAGATCACATGAACTCCGAAGAGAAATATAAAATCTTGAAGTTAGTCCACGAATATAAAGACCTGTTCCACACGGAAGGTAGTGTACTCTCAGCGACAACTAAAGTCAAACATCATATTCGCACCCACGACGAAATACCAACTTATACGCGCAACTACCGATACCCTGAAGTCCATAAGGAAGAAATTAACAATCAAATTAAAGAAATGTTATCACAAGGCATCATAAGACCTAGCTCTAGTCCTTGGAACAGCCCCTTATGGATAGTACCAAAAAAACTGGACGCTTCGGGAAAGCAGAAATACCGATTGGTAATAGACTTCAGAGCCCTTAACCAAAAGACAATCGACGACAAATATCCCTTGCCGAATATAACCGAACTTTTGGATAAATTAGGAAGGTGTATGTACTTTACTTGTCTTGATTTGAAAAGCGGTTTCCACCAAGTAATGATGCACCCCGATAGCATCGAAAAAACGGCTTTCTCATCGGATCAACGTCATTGGGAATTCACCAGAATGCCTTTCGGACTAAAAAATGCTCCACCGACGTTCCAAAGACTCATGGATAATGTTCTTAGAGGGGTACAAAATGAAATTTGCACTGTTTTTATGAATGATGTCATTGTGTTCAGCACCAGCCTTGAAGAGCATATAACCAGCCTCAGTAAGGCTTTTGACAAACTTAGAGAAGCCAACCTCAAAATTCAGTTGGATAAAACAGAATTCTTGAAAAAGGAATGCGTTTATCTAGGACACTTGATAACACCAGACGGAGTTAGACCGAACCCGCAAAAGACAGAAGCTATTTCAAAATATCCCATACCAAAAACACCTAAAGAAATAAAGGTCCAGATTAATATCCAGATTTTTCCAAAACTTTCCACTTAACTACCGACGCTTCAAATTTCGCTCTAGGCGCAGTCCTCAGTCAAATTCATAATGGTGCGGATTTGCCAATTTCATTCGCCAGCCGTACACTGAACGACAGTGAGCAGAAGTTATCCACTATAGAGAAGGAGTGTTTAGCTGTGGTCTGGGCAACGAAATATTTTAGACCCTATTTGTTCGGTAGAAAATTCAAGATCTTCTCGGACCACAAACCACTTCAGTGGCTGTTCTCACTTAAGGAACCGAGCTCTAAATTATTCAGATGGCGGCTGAAATTGGAAGAATTTGACTACGAAATTCACTATAAAAAGGGGGTCGACAAATTTAAACGCAGATGCGTTGTCTAGAGTCGAAATTAATAACAACGAAACAGATGACTATAGCGACTTAGTAGATCAGTCCGTAGATCCAAACAGATTCATCCATGACAGCAATGAAGTTAGAGACATAATAGGGGGATCACCTAATAACAGCGAAGAAGTAGACCAGAGTATCTGTGAACAACTTATTGATAGATATTGTAAAACCTACGGAGACCCCGAACCGGTTAGTGTACCTTCACCAAAAAACCCACAACTAGAAGGGGACTTGGCATTAGACAGCGAATCGTTAGAGGCAAACGCGGATGAGCAATCAGTATTAGCCCCAACCGTCCACACCAATTTCCACGGTACCTAATACAATTATTGAAATCCCCATAAATGAAGGACCGGTAAATCATTGTAACAACCAAATAATTGTCAGGATAGTTAAAGGTTCCCCTAGCAAACCTAAAATTACGAAGGTGTTTGACAATAAAACGAAAATTTTGGCTGAATTCACAAAACAAAATCTAGAATCAGAACTCATTACTTTCGTAAAGGAATATATAGTTCCCAATACTAAATACGGCCTCTACTTTCTCGAAGACGTTTACGAAGACTTCGTGAGAATAATGACCACCAACTTCAAATATTCAGAAATTAACTTCACTAAATATAATAAGAAACTATTGGATGTAATATGTGACGACGAAAAGGAAGCCATTATAGAAAGTTATCATGTGGGGAAAACCAATCACAGAGGAATTGACGAAACTCATGAAAGGATAAAACGTAATTATTTCTGGCCTAATATGAAAAATTATATTCAGAACTATATTAATAAATGCGAAATTTGTCTCTCTTGCAAATACGAGAGAAACCCCATTAAAGTCAAATTAAATATCACACCAACTTCCTCTCGTCCCATGGAAACGATTCACATTGACAAATTAACCCTGGAGAAATCTAAATTCCTAACGATCATTGATACCTTTAGCCGATATGCCCAAGCATACCATTTAGAATCCTCCAACAGTATTGATTTAGTCAGCACTCTCATAGATTTCTTCTCTCACCATGGAATTCCGAAGTTAATAGTGGTTGACAATGGACCTGAATTCCACAGTACGTTGCTCAAGGAACTCTTACAGTTGCATAAAATCGACATTCACTACATATCCTCGCAACACCCCGACTCCAATGGGATAATAGAGAGATTCCACTCGACACTCATCGAGCACATTAGAATCTGAATAATCGAGAGGAGTTCAAAAAAGATTCCATCAGAACTAAGGTCAAATACGCCCTTGTGGCTTACAATAATTCGATACATTCGGTCTCGGAGTTAACACCCTTTGAACTATTGTACGGTCACATAGGAACTGATACCTTGTTCGATGCAGACATCGATAAGACATTGGCCAGTGATTACCTGAACAAGCATAAAGAAAAGGTTAAAGTTATGTACGCCAGAGTGAAGGAAAGGTTATTGGAATACAAAGATAACGTAATAACGCGACATAACGAAGCCAGGGAAGACCTCCCCGAAATCCTGAAAGATGTTTATGTAAAAACTGTCCAGAAACAGAGTAAGACCAAACAAAAGTACAATAAAGAAACCTTAGAATCGATAGACCCAAATTTGAAGACGGCCAGGATAGTACCCCGCCATCACAACACAAAGGAGAAAATACACCTTTCCAATGTCAAAAGGCCTAGGAAACAAATAGAGCCCTCTGAAAATACAGAACCACATACTGAACCTGTTCCAGGACCTTCCTCGTCCCGATAGGATTCTCCGAAGTAAGGAACGTAACGCATAATCAAGGAGTGCTTCCCATTCAACTAGGGCCAGCCAAACTGATTACTAACCAACATACGTTAATACACCATTACAACTTGGACGTACTCTACCAGGAATTTAATAGACTTACGGTACAATACGACCGATTATTACGAAAAATAAACGAGAACAAAACCCACATCAAGGAAACGGATGAATATTGTAAAATATTAAATTATACTATAGGTCTGATAAAGGACAAGATAGACCACATAAATGTAAATAGAGGTAGAAATAAAAGGGGTATAATTAATGGGTTAGGTAGTATCATAAAATTTATAACCGGTAACTTGGATGCCGCGGACAGCGAACGATACGAAACCCTGTTTGCACATATTAAAAATAATGAACTTAGCCTGCAAAATCAAATAGACTCACAGTTCTCCGTTAGTTCCGAACTAATAACAGAATTCAATGCTACCATTCAGGACACCAGTTTTAACAACGACCAAATCAGAAAGAAAATGATAGAATTTAATGACTTTATGGGGACTAATGCGATAAGAATTACCGTCGACTCAATCAAGGAAATGATAAACCACCAACAGTTATTATTCAACATCCTCTTGAGCGTATTCCAAGACATCGAGAATTCGTTAACATTTTGCAAACTGGGAACAGTTCACCCAAGTATCATAGGAACCCATGAAATTCTAGAAGAATTAGAAAAGATCTCTACTCTGTACAAGTCAAAACTACCTTGGGACTTGAAACACGAAAATATGTTAGAAATCGAATCAAATATCAAGGTAACCTGTGCCATGCAAGCTAACGAAATAATATATTTCCTCAAAATACCTTTAGCCGAGGAAACCAATTATAACTTATATTATTTAAGACCTATACCATCGTCTGTTCGTGACAACTATGTGTCTATTTTTCCTAGTGTAACCTACCTACTAAAATCAACAAATAACAACTCGATCATTCCACTGTCTGGTAATTGCAATTTAGGAACAGTCTTCCTCTGTCATAAGAAACTGATGTCAAATCAGGATATAAAATGTGAAAAGGATGTGTTACTATCAGGAAGTACAGCTCATTGCGAATACGTCACGATAAATTTAGACCAAAATTGGATTGAACCCATACCAGAATCGGGGCAACTTTTGGCTATATTCCCATCAGGAGACAAAATTGAAATTCACAACAAACAAGGAACAGAAATAAGAGAACTCAAAGGTATATTTTTAATATCAGAACATGACAGTGAGGTGTACTACAGAAACCAACCTTTACATTCAGAAAGCTCATCTTTTGGTCAACCAAAGCTTCTGACAAATTTAGAATTTGAAATAAAGGAATCTCAGATGGCTAATGTTACTTTAACCCTCAAGGAACTAAATATGAGAAATGTAAATGTAAATAGAGTTCAGCGTCTGCAGCAATTAGATTTAACTCACTTTGTTATCCCAAGTGCATGGACAATAGCACTATATCTTACGTTAATTTCATTCATTACTTATTTTGTAATACTTTATTGTAAACAAAGAAAGAAGTTGATTATCATTCAGCCCCAACCATAACTCAATTAAAAATTTTTAATTAAAGCGTCTTTAAAAATTTTAAATTTCAAAATTCTTTTAGAATTTTCCATCTTAAGGAGGGAGGAGTTATATTCACGTAAAATGCTTAACTATCTTTTATTATGAATAGCTTGCACTTCTCCCCTCTCAAGACTTAGCGCCTTTGCCGAGATCCTCCCCTTGCTCGGGGCAGTCCGTCACCTAGCGTTGAACGTAAAACTTCTTTCTTTCCTCCTTTATTCCAGTGCTGATTGTAATACACCAGTTCTTATAAAACGTGTTGTAAACTGTAGCGGATTTGAAATTAAAGCAATTTTTTAAAAAGTGAAATTTGCTTTCAACAAATTTAACTTGTATAAATAGATTCCATAAAATATCACCTCGGTGACACTTAAAACTTACCAACTACCCATACCCATCACCTAGCATTTTATACAATATAAATTTATCAAATATACCTAAATCGTCCTTCTTCCAGTACTCGGCAAGTTCCTTGATTCCTACAGGGGTTGCCATAACATGCGTCAATCATATACTGACAATGATTCCCATGGTATCCTGGGGTGCATCGGCATTTATACTGTCGTTCTGGCATTGGTTCACAAGTACCCTCATTTGAGCAAGGATATGTATAGCAGGCATTGCACTTGGCCAAAATTTCATTCCTCACTCTGCCTGTAATGATAAAAATTGAATAGGTAACAATAATCTAAAACACAACTTTTTCAGATGAAATTACCAATATTATGATATAATGACAAGGTATGGTTATCGTTGGTGACACACCAGCAAATTCTGCAGTTTAGTCCCAAGCGGCTTCTTCCTGGGAAAACAGGGAACATAGGTACTCAAAGAATGTCTGCTAGCTCAACTGATATTGGAAACAACCAGCTCCAAAAACGGGAAAAATCAAGTTCTGGCAACAAGTAAGTATTATTATATAGTAAGTAAGTATGCTGTGCACAGCATGCTGTGCTGTTTCCAAAATCCTTTTGATGGCAGTTGCAAAGTGATGTATTTTGTAAAAAAGGAGGCGTACTCAGATGAACTACTAATTTTCTAAGCCCAAGGAAGTATCTAGTTGCTTCTATTGTATTATTATATAACGAATGGAAGAATAGTTGATTCTGTAACCAAACCTATTGTAAATAACAGGTTACAGTCACTGTTCTTCTGCCCCTCCCCGGCCTTCAGCTCATCAGTCTCAATTCGAATGCGAATGTATCGCGCCCCGTCATTTTCGTTTCTCACACAGTATTGTTTATTTCCAATTATATTCTTTCCAAGTCTCAAATCGCCCTGTGTCGTGTCGTCTCTTTCATACCCTTCGCCACAACAAGTTGGCAACGAGGATAAACTTTAGAAAATCGCGAAAATCGAGTGGGAGATCGTCATACCAGTGAACACGTTGACCGCACATTCACGAACACTTGTTGCGCTTCGGTACGTATTGTTTACGACTTCGTCGCTGGTTTTCGTACCGATTAAATAAAATTGACTCGTCTAACGTGTCGATTCGAAGTGTTTTCGTCCGAAAAGTCGTCGGAGTGGTCTACAGGCGACAACCGGTAAGTTCGTGAAAACCGGAAAAATCTCGGCTTCCATTATTCCAATTACGGCGTGACGTCACATTCGCGGCCTCAAATCAAGTTGCTACTTCTAGTCACCAGAAGGAACCGTTCGTGAGTTGTTGTTCCAGCTCATTGTTCCAAAGTATCTGTTCCTGTGCCAAAATAACCGCTCCTTGTTCCAAAAATAGCCGTTCTTGCTCCAAAATATCTGTTTTTGCTCGTAATACTTGTTTTCTCTTCAGGAAGTCAATCTTTTTCGCCACTTATCAACATTTTCTGCTATTACAATGGATGCACAACAGTTTGCAACCTTTATGAAGGCAATGACAGAGGCTCTCAAAGTCAAACCAGCCCCACCTCCGCAAATTACACCTTTTGAAAATTTTGAGGAGAAGCAGGAGAAATTCTCTTCATATTTAGAACGATTTGGAATTTATTGTGACCTCAAGAATGTCCCTGATGGAGTGAAGAGAGCTCAGCTTTTGTGTTCTTCAATTGGGAAAGACCATTATAACAACATAGCTGCACTCCTGGGCCCTGATACACCAATCAAGGATATTGATTACCCAGTTCTAGTCTCACATTTTGAGAAAATGCTTTGTCCTGTAGTCTCCACAGTAGTTGCTCAGCACTATTTTCTCAGTGTCACCCAGCAATCACAGCAATCCATTTCGGATTTTGTGGCATCCTTAAAGGGGAATTTGAAAGACTGTGATTTCTATGTAGAATGTCCAACAGCATCTTGCAAGAAGAAGATTTCCATCGCTGATACCTTCCTTCGGGCTCAATTTATCAGGGGTCTGAGGGACGGATGGGTTCGGGAACAGCTCCTTCAAGACTCATCCATCAATGATAAGAATTTTGATCAGCTCCTCAAGAAAGCAGTCGCATTAGAAGCATCTCGTTATGAGTCAGGTCAATTGAGCAAGCCACCAGATGTAGCAGTGGACACACACAGGATAGTTAAGCGTGCCAAACCTCAGCAGGAAAATTACCGCAGTCGCAGGCAGTCGCCTTCCCAGAACAGGAACTTCAGTCGCCAGTCCAGTCCTCATTCCCGTCACCGTTCGCAATCTCGTGGACGTCAAAATCGAGTCGACTACAAGTCTCTAGGTATTGATGGACTCTGCCTCAATTGTGGACGCTCAAACCATAGAGCGCGTGAATGCAGAACAAAGCGTGAGTCCCTGAAGTGTACGGCTTGTGGGAAAGTGGGCCATATTGCCAAGGTCTGTATTACATCCTTGCTCAAGAAATCCAAGACACACTCTTTAACTTCTCAGGATGAACCAGAACACTCAGATGACTCAGAACATGTTTATGGCATTATCAGGATTGAAGAGACCGAGGATCTGTATGGAATTAGCCCAGACACAGATAAGTACGTCGTTACAGTTTCACTCAATGGGAAACCACAGGTCTTTGAAGTAGATTCTGGAGCCCGTTTTTCCCTGATTTCCGAGACAGACTTCAACAAACTCAGCCTGAATGTGCCAATCCAACCAACCACAGTCTCGTTCCGATCCTACTCAGACCATATCATCAAGCCAAAGGGTATGGTAACACTCTCAGTCTCTTACAATGGTAGAACAATGGATGCAGATTTGTTTGTAGTGCCATCTGGACACGACGCCCTGCTTGGTCGAGTATGGATACGTGGTCTTGGGATCAGCCTCAGTGAGATTGATAGACGCCACCGTGCACCTGTTAACCCAGTCGATGTGAACTCAGTTGCTCCGCTCAATGACATTTTGCAAAGGTACTCTTCTATTTTTGAAGGAAGAGTGGGATGTGTCCCAAACGTCGAAGTAAAGCTCCAGCTTAGAGAAGGCGTGAAGCCAATCTTCATTCGGCAACGCGATGTTCCCTTTGCACTGCGGGAACGGGTTGAGGAAGAGCTAACAGCGCTGGAGTCTCAAGGTGTCATCACCCCCGTAGCATCAAGTGATTGGGGCTCGCCTCTCGTTGTAATTGCTAAACCAGACGGAGGGGTGAGGCTTTGCGTTGATTATAAGAGTGGAGTCAACCAGAGATTAGTAGCTGCCAACCACCCAATTCGTCGCATTGATGAGGTGCTGCACAGTCTCCGAGGATCGGCCTTCTTCTGCAAATTGGACCTGCATAAGGCTTATCTACACTTAAAGGTCGATGAAGAAGGAAGCAAAATACAAACAATTTCGACTCATAAAGGCACATTTCGGATGAATCGCCTAAGTTTCGGTATTAAGACCGCACCATCGGAGTTTAACCGGATTCTTTCTCAGCTTCTAAATGGTCTGTCCAAGGTAGAAGCCTACTTTGACGATATTATTTGCCATGGATCAAGCCTCGAAGAGTGCACCAGAAATCTAATTGCTTGTTTGGAGCGGCTCAAGGAAAACGATCTTCACCTGAACAGAGGGAAATGCTCATTCTTCCAAAAAAGCATAAATTACCTAGGGCATGTTGTCTCATTTAACAAGATTGAGAAGTGCCCAACCAAGGTTCAAGCTGTGGCTCAGATGCCTCGACCCAAGAATGTGGACGAACTGAGGCGTTTTCTGGGTCTTGTCACATACTATGCTAAATTCATTCCTGACTTCTCAACAAAATCGTTTCCACTTCGCCGCTTACTCAGACGTGAAGTAAAATTCCTATGGACTGCCGCCGCAGAAGCCTCATTCCTGGATCTCAAGTCAGAGTTGTGCAGTGACAGGGTCCTCATTCCGTTTGACCCATCAAAACAGGTAATCCTCACTACAGATGCCAGTCCAACAGGAATCGCCGCAATTCTTAGTCATGAGATTGATGGACAGGAAAAGCCAATTGCATTTGCTTCCCGAGCTCTCACGCAGGCTGAAACTAACTATAGCCAATTTGACAGAGAGGCTCTTGCCATCATTTACGCAGCAACGAATTTCTTTAATTATTTGTTTGGCAAACGGTTTGTACTCGTAACCGATAATGAGCCATTGTCTCGAATCTTCCACCCAGATAAGTCCTTGCCACAGATGACGTCTGCTCGTCTGTTAAGGTATGCCTCTTTTCTCAGCGGCCTTGACTACTCCATTCGTTGCAAGAAGGGCAAGGACAACGAAAACGTTGACTGTTTGTCACGTGCGCCAGTCTTTTTACACCAGTCACAAGGAATCTCAATTGATGAAGAGGTAAATGCATTGTGCGCTGAGACTCTGTTCCAGATTTCCACATTTTCCGTCACAGCTGATACCATTGCTGAAGCAACAGCGAGTGATCCAGAATTGCAAGCGTTGATGCATGAGCTCAAGAACAGCCGCAGGGATACCCTTTTCACCATGGCGTCCAACATGCTTTTCCGTTCAGATCGAGCAGTCATTCCAAAGGCTCTACAAGCTGCGATTCTGGGGGAGTTGCATGCCACACACGTCGGTGTGACTAAGATGAAACAACTGGCAAGGAGGTATGTCTATTGGGAAGGACTCGACAAGGACATAGAGCGCCTTGTCAAGAGCTGTGAGGCCTGTGCCAGAGTTCGCCACAATCCTCCTAAAGCCATCATCCATCCATGGGATCAACCAGGGGAGAATTGGGAGAGGATCCATATTGATTTTGCGGGACCAATGGATAATCATTTTTTCCTAATGGTAGTTGACGCAAAATCCAAATGGGTTGAGGTCCGCACTCTCCGTGACGCTCCATCTTCGGCAACAACTATCTCCCTTCTAGATGAGATCTTTTCAGTACACGGTTTCCCCTCTGTTATGGTCTCCGACAATGCCACAATCTTCAAAAGTGACGAGTTCCAGAAATATTGCACTGAAAATGGTATATTCCAAAAGTTTAGCGCCCCAAACCACCCTGCGACAAATGGGTTGGCAGAGCGCAGCATTCAGACCCTCAAAAGGCGGCTTAAGGCTGCTGCAGATGAACCAGGAAATATTGCAGCAAAACTCAGAAATATTCTGTTCCGATACCGGGCGACGCCTCATCAGGAAAAACGCCTGCTGAGCTTTACCTGAGGAGGAAATTGCGCATACGCCTAGACGCATTGCTCCCTAACAAGAAGGCATTAATCCCAGCATCACGTCCATCCAATTTGACTCGGCTCCGTTCGCTGAAAGTGGGGGATAGGGTCCAAACCAAAATTCACCAAGGTGGTCTCGACTCTTGGCAATTTGGAAGGATCACGCGGAAGCTGGGGAACTACCATTACATGGTTGAGCTGGACTCGGGCCGCACCTTGAAACGGCACATCGATCAACTAGTGGGCACACTGGTACCAAAGAAGCAAGTGTCTTTGGATCTGGACTACAAGCCAAGCAAAGGAGTACCCTTCTTGCCCACTCCACCAGTCACTTACCCACAACAATTGCCAGACGACCAGCCAACTCAACCGGAAGCGCAACAACCAAGCCGCCCAACCAGACAGCGTCAGCCGCCTTCGTATCTTCAAGACTATGTCACTCAAACTAAATAGGCAACCTTTCCATATAAGTGGGGAAGAATATTGTAAATAACAGGTTACAGTCACTGTTCTTCTGCCCCTCCCCGGCCTTCAGCTCATCAGTCTCAATTCGAATGCCGTATGTATCGCGCCCCGTCATTTTCGTTTCTCACACAGTATTGTTTATTTCCAATTATATTCTTTCCAAGTCTCAAATCGCCCTGTGTCGTGTCGTCTCTTTCATACCCTTCGCCACAACACAAACCACAACACCAACTAACTCTAGTTACAAAATTTAATGATTTCTGTAAAATAGACGTTCTTATTTCACATTCCAAATTGTTTTATCATTTCACATTCAGTATATAGTTGTTCTCTCATTTCACATTCAGTAGTTGTTTTGATAATCTAATTAGTAGTTCCTTACAGATTTAGGGTTGCATCATTATTTTCTTGAGAGTTACATAAACCTATGTGAATAATTAAATCTAAAGGGTTATTTCCGCTAGTGTAAGAAGCAATATTACCTTCATAAATATAGTTATACTATTATGTGAATCATTCTGTTTAAGGAAGAATAAAAATCATTTCTTGGGTTGAAATTTTCAAATTTGGATGATGTATTGGTAGGCATGATCACTGACGTGATTAAAATCGTCATGGTGTAATGAATGAGTCGGTGATGAGAATCATTGGTAGGTATGATGCCTGCTTAATGATATTCACAAGATGACCCAAGGTGAGTAGAATGCCTACCTTTACATTGAAACAAAGCAGAGGGAGTAGTCAGCAGCAGTTTATCTTTTAGCTGGGTTGGCTCTGCACAACGAGCAATGCCGGCTTCAATGAAATCACGTTTAACCCAATCTGCTAGCCACCTTAAGCTACAGTCACAGTACAGGGGGTTTGACCCAAGAGCACTAAAACAGAGAACAATCAGCAGAGATCAGTTTCAGTATAGCAAAGTGGGAACCACCAAATCATTAAAAAAAAAAAAAAAAATGAAGTTCGTGCACTGGTGCATGAAACTGTAATTTCCATTTGAAGACTACAGGGAAAGAACGTTTTAACTCGATTTTTTCGAAATGTAGGTAATGATGGTTCTTAAGGGGTTAGCAAGTGAGGAATCCAATGGTGATAGTATTTTGGACGAAAAACGAGTAAGAGTGAACACTCCCGTACAGGGGAAGAACGTGTTTAATGGTGTGGTCCTGGGGAAAAATGTGTTAACACTCAGCTGCCCATGTCCCCGAAATAACACGTTCTTTCCGTGTAGTCTTCATTTCAGTTAAGTACCTATGTATGCAGAAAATATGATGAAAGATGCTTGAAATAAATGGCAGTGTAACAAAATTACGTTACCTATGTGATATAAATAGACGAATTAAAAAAATGTTTCCTCCAGGGTTCATTAATGATGTTTTAAAAGAATTTGTAGGTAAAGGCAAGAAGGAGAAATATGTACCTACCTATAACTTATGCAAAATTATTGACATTTTTAATTCATTAAATTGAAGTTTTCTTTGAAAAATTCGGCAAAATAAAAATTGACTACTAGTTACGTAAGATAGAAGAATAAATAATATACTGTTACTAACAGGTGGGTTATAGCATGAAGGTCTGAGAAGGCTCCATCTGGTATCATGGATATATTATTCCCATGAAGAGATCTGCAAAAGAATAGCTAAGTGAATTGAGTGGCATCCCAAGGCCCCTAGGGTCCAATCTATTTTCATAGGGAGGTTCTTTGGCAGAACAGCAAATTAGGTACCTATTTTAAAACAAGATAAGACTCAGGCTAACTGAGTTGTAAAGGATGAAACATCAAATTGCAGCTTCATTATAATATTGATATAGATATTGATATCGTTGGTATAATTTAATTACCTACCTCATCGCTAAATAAGTTTTTTATAAATCTGGAAACTGAGTATGCATCTAACTAAGCATTAAAAAACTGGGTGGTTTGAGGTTACTTACATTATCCTCAGTGTTTTCAGACCAGCAAGAGCATCTCTTTCAATACATTGTATTTTATTATAGCTAATAATCCTGCAACAATAGAATCAAAAATTAGGTACCTATTAGTGTATAACAATTCTCTGGACAACTGTCTGGAACAACCAATTTGCAAGGTCCCTCAAAAGAAATTATAGATGCGTTTCATACAGGTACATTCAGATGCGCAGTAGACATGGCGCATTCACCTTTGGGTACTCTTAGCTATTTAAGATGTACCTACCTTATAGGAACTGTGTTTTATACTTTCACTCAACAACCAGAATATAGGGCATGTAATAGGATTATAACCCAATTGATAGTTTTTGGATTGATTTTAGAACATAATTTAGGAGTTGACTTATTTCTGGCGGCATACAAACTAATCTGAGAGGGATGAAATTGAAAATTAAAATAGGGGGAAGTGCCCTTCAATACAACTATGAGTGTAATACAATTCATACAGTGGATAGCAATAGATCATCAACAACTAGTCTTCAGTTATAAAGAACTGTCTACCATCCCAAAGGCATTGTTGTGGTCGTTATTCATTCTGTCAGAAGGAACTGTGATATTTGCACAGTACAAATAAACACTGACTGAATTGAAATTGAATTACAATTGGTGTTATTAGTGTTGAATCACAATAATTATAAGTTATGTGACAATGGTTCATCATTATACTTACAATGTTGAGAGATTTGTTAAATTCACAAATGTGAAATTGGATAAAACTTGAAGATGGTTGTTACTCAGATCCAATCGAGCAAGGTATTTTAAATGATTCAAGCGTTCCGCTTGTATAGAAGTTATGTCATTGACATCTAGGTACCTGGAAGAATGATTAGGTAGGTTTTAATGTTTGACAATAAAAAACGGACACTTAAAACTTGTTGCAATGAATCTATTATGGCTGTTGATCTACCTACCAGGGTATCTAGGTATGTAAAATTAGTAACAGGTTGGGTATCTGAGATGATAGCAAGGAATTTTGTTAACTTGAAATTTGGTGGAAGGAAGCATACCCTTCCCTCTGAGATGACAGGGAGAGAGATCGTGCGCTCTGGTGGAAAAAGGCAGAAAACGGGGACCAGTGAGGAGGCGCTAGACGAGGCAATTTTTGGAGCTCGTGCGAGAATGCAAAGTTCTGAAGTGGAAAAAGGTTTATTCCCTCTCTCTTTGGCGGTGCTGG
The DNA here is from genome assembly GCA_954871275.1 of Leptopterna dolabrata. Taxonomy (NCBI): domain Eukaryota; kingdom Metazoa; phylum Arthropoda; class Insecta; order Hemiptera; family Miridae; genus Leptopterna; species Leptopterna dolabrata. The sequence continues at coordinate 108,168,893 of OX940974.1, read as the reverse complement.
AGTTTTATTTGGAGAAGCTTCTCAAGAATCCGCATAAATTTGCTAAATGTACCAACTTTATCAATTCGTAAACCGACAAACTTAATCATAATTTCTCCAGAACGCTCAACTGTCGGTAGACATATCTAATTGATTGACTTCATTCACTGAAAATGTTTTAACTGGGTCGACAATAGTACGTAGAATTCCATTATACTACTACTACTACTACTACTACTACTACTACTACTTCAATTATAACATAATGTAGCAATAATAAGATTAATTGACCTCTTAACATTCTTCCCCGGTTTGGTGTAGGAACACAACAACTTGGTTCAAAATAAAGCGTAGAACCAAATCCGTAATAGGTATTTGTAAATATGATTTCATTCAAAAACTTGGGATAGTTGTGAAGAGAGATTGTTACGTCAATATATCAAGGATTTTCTGCTCAAATGATGGGTTGATGGTTCCAATATCGAGAATATTATTATCTACTTACAGTTCCGAGGTTTCTGAAGGTATGCCCCGAGGAATCTCAGTCAACTTAGCCCTACTGCATCGCACTACAGTACCAGCACAACTGCACTTAGGAGGACAATAGTTGTCACCCAAACATCCCTGGTCATTATCGTCTGCAAGAAACATTTGTATACACAGCGTTGAAATAGTATTTTTAAACTAACATAAATTCACATAAATAAGATGACCAAAAAGTTTTTATCAGAGAGGAAACGAAGGAAAAGTACATTTTTCTGCTGGTCAAGTAGGTATTCAAAAAGAAGCAGGAGCAATCTTTTATAGAATAAGTTTTGGTATAGTCAAATGTAGGGAGTTACTGAAGTTTCAACTAGACGCAAAGAATAACCATAATAAAATTAATTACTTACTTACTTGTGCATTTGAATTCATGTTGGGGGATTTCGTGAATTGGTACATCCTTAAGTCTAGGTGGGTATGCGCACCTAGGACTTCCTGCTAGTAACTCTTTCCTCCTAACCCACTCAGAGAACCAACCAAGGTGACAGTTACAGACAAACGGATTCGACAAAAGATTTCTGGAAAGACAAGTCGTTTCAATTAATGAACTGCTAAAACATTTAGTCTGAATTAAGTTGGTGCCCAAATGATTTTGAGTCCTTACAATGTATGGAGAACTGTGAGAGAATCGAATGAGCCAGGCATCACACAACTAATTTTATTATCAAACAGCGACCTGAAAACCGAAGTTTGTTAATTAATAGTTGAATTAAATAATTAGTTCGACAGTTAGACTTCACCTTTCCTTTCCGAGGCACTGTTAGAACACTAATTTTGGGGGCTGAAGAAGTTTAAAAAAGAATAGAAGGTGGTGGGGAAATGGGTAGTTTTAGGGAAATCCCTAGCTAAGTTTCATCAACAGACTTTATGATTATGAATGTTATTGTGCCACACGTTGTAGGGTAAATAATTCAATTATGTTGTAATTGACAACCAAAAGTATATTATGTATGAGAATGATTATATATGATTGTATAAGAAAATATATTAGTGTCGGGAGTAAATTCACTTATGAATTTTTATAAACATTCTGAGTGTAATATTAATTAAACATTCTGATTCTATTATTATTTAAATGATTAATACCTAATCAGTAGTACTGAACATGTCGGCACATGTAACAAAGAACGTAAGGTAGGTACCTAAATAAATTAGGTTGGCAGGTACCAACATAAATATGTTGACTAGGTACTTACAATGTTTTCAAATTATTCAAACCACTGAACATTTTGTTGTGAATTTCACCGATTCTGTTCTCTGCAAGAAGTCTGAAAGAAAGGAAATGGGTTGTTCAAACTGGTTTACACCCTTCTTCACAGCCACTCTCCAGAGTGAAATGAATAAAATAATATTGTATAGGTATTGCAATACGTAAAAATGGAAATGAACAAATTTTGAATTTGAATACTTATTTATTTAAACAACTTTTATTTTAAAAAAAACCCTAACTGCTGATGTGCTGAGGGAAGCTTTGGTAGAACAGATACTAATAGTAGGTACATGTGGGAAGTATCTGAATAATTTGAACAATAAAAATACCACGTCAGAAAACAGAAACTGTCTTCAAAGATAAGCCAAATGTCACGTCAACGGACTGCATCCCCCCCCCCCCCCCGCCAAAACTGGAGGGTGGCCAGAGGAGACCCAATATAGGGCAGTACCCCGTAGTTTCTTTGCTGTTTTTTTTTGTAAACAATCTCAACCTAGAATCACTGAGCAGCTAAATAATGGTTCTTTCATCAATATCGACAACGAAGGAAGATGAGGAATGGAAGTATAGCCTCAAGAGCTGCCCTGCTACCCCATGGAGAGGACCTGTGATCAGCTTATTGGAGGAAAAAGTAATTAAAGCGGGAATACATGGAGAACGAACGCACTATATATTTTTGAAAAATACAGATAAGAACAATTCGAATAGTTCGAGTTTCATCTGAATCTTTCGCTTGAGTGAGTCATCACTGGTGAGAATAATGACGTCATCAATGGATAGTGCTAGAATGATGGTTTTTGCGCCATTGATATACTGGTAAATGTAGGGATCCGCATCTGACGGAAATCGTGAGAATAAGGACACCAAATCTTTGAAGAACCTTCTGAAGAAGAATCTCTCCCTCCTTGAAAGGTGCTGGAGTAGGTAGGTAGGTAGGGGTTCTATCTCCACTTGAGAAACGTCAGTTGTGGCATTTAGGGCGCCATTCTATCTCCACTAGGCTGTCCTTACAAGGCTCCTCATATTTGTCTGAAGCTTGTGACTCTTCTTCATCAGAGACATATTCCCTTGTGTCAGATTCTTCCTTGACATCACTGACGGGATTTTCCTCTTTGTTAGAAGGTTCGAAGTTTGTGACAAGTGTCGGAGAAGGATTTTGGGCTGTTCCGAAGAATGAGACGTCTCTGCTAATAGTTGCAGAGCAATAGCTGACAAAAGTGTTTTCGACGGATTTCTTATCCCATTTTCGCCTGAGTGCATCTGGAACATGGACCATGGCAGGGCGGCCGACTGTTCTGAGGTTCGATAGGTCTGGTTCCTCACCTTCCCAGAGCTGGTGTGGAGTTTTTCCGCCAAGTGCTCGAGCTGGCGATCAATTTAAAATCCAACAGCTCATGTATTAATGGCCTCAGCCCCATACTTTGTTCCTAAACTCGCATCAGAAAGCATGGCATGAGCGTGTTCAGTCAGAGACCTCCCCACTCTTTCAGCAAGACCATTGTGAGCCGGGGAGTGACGACACGTTTTTAGATGAACAATAAATACCCTTTTCCTTGAACAGTCGTTTGACTTACTGGTTTAGGTACCTACTCAGTACCTCGGTCTGATTTGAATTTCTTCAATTTTGCATCTTTTTGATGCTCAACTTCAGCAATTAATACTGCGAGAATTTGGTGTACTTTTCTCTTTTCCGTCAGAAAATAGACAGTGACGTAACGGGAATAATCTTCAATGAGGCTCATCAAGTATAGGCTTCCTCCGATCGATTTATTTTCCATTTTTCCACACAAATCAATATGTAGGAGTGTTAACACACTCGATGATCTGTGGCCTCTGGATTTGAATGACAGTCGAGCTTGTTTCTCCTCCGCAGAGGGCTGGCAGTGTTCATAAAATTTTAAGTTGGCTGGCAAACCTATGGCATTTTTAGCACGAATTTATAGGCCTTTGGCATTGAGGTCGCCCATCCTTTTATGCCAAAGTATAGCACTTTCTGATTTTGCCAGATGGCACACCATTATCGCCATCTTTGTTTAGGCGGTAAATGCCATTTTCGATCTGGGCAGTAGCAAAAAGATCGCTTGAATCGTTGTAAATTCGGCCGCCTTCCTTATCAAATACGACTGTATTGCCCTTGTCCACAATATTAATGGCAAGTAAATTTATGGCAGCAGTAGTCATCTATAAAGCATTGTTTACCTCGATTTCAGTAGCATTATTGCCGACCAAAACATTCAAGCTTACCCTGCCCGTTGCTTGGCTTACCATGCCACTACTGTCAATTGTGGTGAATTTCGTGGTCTTTTCGAACACAAGCACAAAAATATATTTATTTTCCACGATATATGCTCTGAGGCCCAACTGTCTAAATAGAAAGCATTGTCGGAACCTTTTATTTCAGAGGACAAACAAGTTAAAAATGCTTTCTCAGTTTTGTTGTTGTTGTGGGACTGATCATTTTTATTGTTACCTTGGGTTGACGAATTTCCACCCTGCTACTTATTTTTCCCCTCCTTTCCATTACTGGGATTTTGATTACTGCCATTATTGTTTTTGAAAAGAAAATAGGAACTGTAGGTTCGATTTTTTACACACTGTGCAATACGGGGTTTTATTACCCTTCTTCGAATAAAAGGCAAACTCATCTTATTTCGATTTGAGGAATCAGGATCTTGTAAAAGCCCTGTAAAGACCTTTCCCCAGTGATTTTCGTTCCACTGCTTTCCAAACCCATTATCATAGGCTTGTGTTCCTCTGGAAGACTGGCAAGCAAAAGACAGCCAACGAGAAATCGTAAGTATTGAATCCGTAAGATCAGAATCTCCAAAGGCTTTAGCAAGTTTCCCCCAAGCACCTTTTGCCGTCGTAGCCGATCGAATGAGCGAAAATTTTTTTTTATCGAAGCACAAAACAATTTTTGATAGGGCTTTAGTGCTTTTTATTTGAGAGGGGTAACGTACTTCCGAAACGGTCAATCAGAGGGATGTCTCAGGTCTCATCTCAAAGAATTTTTCAGGGCTCATGGATAGTAAAACGATGAAGTTAGATGAAATCAAATTTGATGATCCTTAATAGGAAACGGAGTACGACACCAGGGGACCCTCACGAGCCTGACCTTCAGCCCAAACACGCAGCTTCTCACCGTAGGTACTTATTACAACAGCAAACTTCTCCATCTAGTGATACATTGCATGAATTCTAACTGGCCCCAACTCATTATTGTGATGACCTCGAGCATACTGCCCTCTCTGCTCGATTGCATATAATAAAGGCTGGCTTTCACCAGTTTTCCTTCTCACAGTCACCACTGGATGCCAATGGGGGTGGTCTAGCTACTGAATTAAATTTTGCATTCAGAACCTTAAATACCTACTTTATGATTGCCACATCTAGATTGGTTGGAATCCCAATAAAACCTAATGGCTTGTCAGTAAGCCACCCTCACGTTTTGGTGCATTACCCCATGCCTTACCTCATGGATCCTCGACTCAAGGGGAGGTTGTCACCATAGCCCATAAAATTTCCTCTAAAATTATTGTGAGTTTTTTATCTGTTAATATTTAACATTTTCTACCACCTGCCACCAAAATTCATATATTATATAACCAAGAGTGTTTTCCCCACAAAGAAAACACTCTTGGTTATATATAATATATGAATTTTGGTGGCAGGTGGTAGAATATATATATATATATATATATATATACATAAATTTTTGTTAAAATTTATTCAGGATGCTCTGAAACGGATATTCATATAAAAAATTTCGAAAATTTATTTTATAAAACTGTTGGACCCATTGTTTCATTTTCTTTGAAAATTCGCTAAAAAGGGAGTAACGAATTAAATACATTATCAGTGTAATCTCAATGGGGAAAATAGTAGGTATGGAATGAGACATATAGAGAACAAAAAGAAAGAAAAGAGAAAATTAGTCACCTAGCTGTCAAGAAATTTAGTGGCCCGAGCCCTGAATGACCTGAGAGCTAGCAGCCTCAAGACTCCCACAAGCAATCATGTGCATAATCTACCTACCACCCGAATTTTTAAAAATAGCTTAATTTGGCACATAGCCCTAGAATACTGATAACATTTGAGATAAAATAGCAAACTAAGAATATAAAACTGTTTCAAGAAAATATACATACCAACTATTACATTAATTATCCTGAACCTAGCTTGATGAACAATTTCAAACGACTGACAGGAACATATTCTTGTGTGTATCGACTACACAAGATCGATCCACCAGTAGATCTGGTAATTTGATAGGTATTCCTATTTGATAATAATAAGCCAGGGAATTACACACACACACATCAGTACTTACAGTTCATTAAGTTTTTGGCATCCTTCAAATGCATTGCTTTCAATACCAGATATGTGGTTGCGTCTCAAATCTAGTTTGACGAGATTTGGGAGCCTCCCAAAGAGACCATCAGACTTGATTTTACCAATCTCGTTATCATTTAGAAGCCTGAAAAACAGATTATTTTTAATATACTCATTTATAGGTAGGTACTTCACATTGTGTCATTTCTGACAACATTGAATTCGGATTTTGGAGGGGGGGGGGGGGGGCTATAGAAACGTTCACCAAGTAATCTTAGTGAGCTAGTTATTTGAATACCTACCTACTGGTTCTAGAAATGGATAATATTGGCAACGAACTCATATCGAAAACTCACAAGTCAGTGGTGTACATGGGAATGTCTTTGGGAACTTCTGTTAACCCCCTGCCAGAACAATCAACTAACGTGCCATCACAAGAACAACTGCTGGGACACCCGCTGTCAATTAGGCAGTCACCGGCGTGGCGAGTTCGGTGCTCCTCAGTACCTGAAACATGAGCAATGTTATAAATAATTTAGGGCACATCCATAGATTGCACAAATGTTCATTTTCCCCAGCTTTCCTTAAACAAGTTTTGTGCGCAGACATGATGTAGCTATAATGATTGTGAAAACCAAGTACCAACATGCTCAGACTCAATTGATTAGGTATTGTAGGAATAGTGGAGGGGCTCCAAACCCAAACAAACTTGAGCTGAACACAGAAATGTTAAAAATTATTGCATTTGTACCAAGAAGTATCAATATAAAGATGTGGACAGATACCTACATAACACCTCAACCGTAAATATTTAGAAGGTACCTACATAGCATGATTATTGTTAGTAATGTTAGACAAAGCAACACCACCAATCATGTTTGGGTGTTGTCTTACCCTTACATTTAAACTTTTCATCCCTTAGGGCTTCGATTCTTCTCCTTTGCATTCGTTTGGGAGTTTCACACCTAGCGCCTGATGTTTCGATTGGATTACGATGTAGATATTCGGCTAACCATCGCAAGTTGCAGTCACAAATGAACGGATTTCTACCAAGGTGCCTGGAAATGATGTAGAACAGGGAATAGGAATGATGACAGCTTGGCATGATTCAAGAGTTCCATAAATAATAACTGTCGGTGCACAGGTAGGTACTCGATTGACTGACGATACAGGTAACATTGCATAATAATATTAAGACATTGTTACTTATATATATATATATATATATCACTCATTTATCATTAACTTAAAAAATTAACTGTGAACACATTAAGTAAGTTGAATTTAGTATTTTGATTGATGCTGAAACTTTCTTTTTGAAAGGCATGTATGGACTAGGAATTCTTGGTGGGGCTTGTGGCCTCAAAAAGTAAGTAGCATTTATACTTACAGCAATAATAGGTTGAACCTATTGTATATTTAATAGGTGGTATGCAATAATAGGTTGTAGGTATCTACGACTGGCAAACCAAAATACAAGTGCCTAACGTATTTTCCCATGTGATGATGGTAAGTGGTTACCTAATACCTATAAAACATGTTAATTAAATGTTACCTACTCCCTGTTGTCTAACAATGTACTAATATCTACTTATGAGTTACTTACAACGTTTGGATGCTCTTCATTGAATCAAAAGATCCATTAGCTAGTGACTGGATATTGTTATCGTACAAAGACCTGAAAAGAATGTTTAATGAAAATGTCACTTTCAATTCACCAGATTTTACAATCCCTAATGGTCACATTCACTTATTCGGGTGTATGTGATGTTCTCTAGTGAGTAAACTTCAAACCACACACAGAAAACCCTCATCCATTACACTTGGAAGCCGAGCACAACCTTTAGTTTCATCACTCGGAAGTTTATTATTTTGACCCACACAATCTTAATTATTATTCATCTCATTCCAAATAACTCTGATTGCGTAGGTATAGCAAAAACAATTTAATTAACATCCTACCCCCCCTCCCCCAAACGTTAATAGATTTCCATCTCTTGATTTGCTCATGAATTCAGTGAGTTCCTCCCTGATTTTGCAGCTCACAGCTCCCAATCATTCCAACATCAAAATACCTAGTTGATTTTATTTCAAAACTCTTAGCTAGTGTGTTTATGACACAGCATGCACCTACGCGTCATGACTGGACTGTTCGAAAGTTCACCTTATGTAAACCTGGTATAGAACCTAACTGAATTCCAACTTTTTAACATATTATTCAAAGTAGATAGGGGGACACAAACTGATTAAGCAGAATCATTGGTAGATAGGTACCTATGGTGTGTGTATTTGGTGGTTAAAAATCCGAAAATAAAAATTATTACTGTTATACTCTCCCTGCAGGTCCTAGTTTAATAGATGTTGAAACCACTCATACAGGAACAATTCATTAAACAAAATGAGTTGGATATTAATATTCGAGTATGGTTTTTTTTTAGAACATAATATCATGGAAGCAGGCAAAATACATCTACAATTTAATGTAAGGAGAGACATATTTCTTACAAAAGATTCAAGCTATGAAGATCCTTGAAGGTATCCTTTCGTATACACGAGATTTCGTTCGCATTCAGTAATCTGGGGAAAAAAGAGTATCAAGTTCATTAAGATGAAAAGGAATGTAAAAACTGATATATGAAACCTAAAGATTGAAAAACCCTGACGGTGTTATGGCTGAAAAGTTGAAACAGAACTTTTACAAAATACCTACTTACAGCTGAATTCCAATTCGAAGAGTTAATTATTTATACTTACAACAATTGAAGTGAAGATAATCCGTGAAATACCCCAGTGGGTAGCTCCTTGATTTTGTTCCCATACAGGACCCTAAAGAGTAAATTAGGTAGTTAGCAAATTACAGATCTGGCTATACTTAGCATTAGCAACGAACGTATTAAGCCTGTCAGACTAAAGATATGTAGGCACCAGATCACACAAATATAGGTATGTAGGTGGTACCATGCCTTAGTACGATGTTTAATACAATGTTTTAATTCAATGTTCACAACAACGAAGGTGCATAGGTAGGTACTTACAAAGATGTGAGAGATTTTAATCCTGAAAAAGCATCAACTGCTATTTTGGAAATAGCATTCTTACTCAAGTCTCTGGAAAAAAACCCGAAGTGATAAAGAACATAATATGTGGATTTGTTATATAGCTGTTTGATATTTTCGCATTAATGCACTAAAAATTGTATACAGTTGCCTAAAAACCTCTCTGTCTTGGCTCAAAAATGTCAGGAAATTATATATATACCTAACGCTGATTTCTATTTTGGGATGCCGAATTGTTGGAACAGGTATGTCCTTGGAACACGAGTGGGACAACATCTAGTGTTAATATACAAATTTATGGTGATTTCAGACAATTTCCCAGGTTTTTGACTAATAAAAAACGCTGCAATGTCCTTGTCACATGGGCTTATTATTCTATTGGACATACCTACAGAAACGTTGGCTGTTTATTTATTGTTTCTTTCATATAAAATAATTTAAATAGCTATTTCTGGTGGTTTCCACCAATTTTGGCCCCCAAAACACGAATTAGGTAGGTACGCTCCTTTTTTTTCAAATTATCTTTGATCATTGATAGTACCATTTAATCGTCTTAATCCACCTCTTGATACTTTTTCTAGTGTTATTCTACAAATTGTGGTGATTTCAGACAATTTTCCAGGTTTTTTACTTATAAAAAATCAATTTTGGGAGCTGAACATCTGGTACAACCTCAATTTTCCACTCTTTGGTCAAAATCGACTTCATATTCGGTCTTCTCGTCCCCAAAGACATGAAAAACGATACCTGAAAAGCTCATTTTACTAACATGTTGCTAAAACACAAAAAGTACCTATTTTTACACTCATTTTCACTCATAACACCCCTGGGTATATTTCGATCGGGCTGAAAAGTTTCGGGACACAAATAGGGCCCAAATGGAGCATGTGCGCGAAAGAACGAATTTTTTAGACCAAAAATGAAGCCTGTACACGTGATACGGCGGACGGCGTACGGCGGACGGCGGACGGACATTGCATTTTTTGAATCTACGCACCTTGAAACGGAAAAGAAAAAATTTTGAGGGGGTGTTATAAAAATTGTTTGCTGAGCGAATACATAGGTGTATTATTCACAGAATAATAAACCAAAATGAATTTTGGGAGCTGAAACTTTGTTAGAACCCCTATTTTTCACTCTTTGGTCAAAATCAACTTCATATTTGGTCTCCTCGCCCTAAAAACATGGAGAAGGGTACCCCACAAGCCGAAGTTCACAAAGACTGAAAAATACCTAAGGTTGCATGAACGTTTCAACCATAACAACCCTCCTCAGTGTTTTCCGATCAGACTGCCGAGATAGGGGACACAACTAGGGCTCAACTGGAGCCGCCTGTTTCGAAAGAACGACGATTTTAGCCCAAAATATAGGGTAAATTTAATTCTGAAACTTTGCTAGACTTCTGAAGACTGCTAATATAGGTAGCCTTGAGCTTTGTCAACAGTTGTTTTTTATGAAGGACCTCAAGCTTTGCGGGAAAGCGTTTTATGGATGTAGATTGGTAGCTGGAGGCCGTAGATGCTTCCGGAATCGTGTATTGTATTCGTGACGGTAAGATCCACATTGAACCACGAAATTCAGTTGTTTACAAACAGGCTAGGGATCGTGAGACAGTATAATTTTCTGAAGAATCCTTGCAACTTTCACTATAACCCTAGTTGAAAATAGTCCTAATAGCTGCTTTTTGTTGTGTTTGCAGTACAGATTCGAGACGAAGGGTAAATTTACTTGTCGCCAGACGAGAAAGGAGGTCATCTACGTGATTGCTCCACTATAGGCCCAGAGCCCAGCGTCTATCTGAAGGCCCAGGAATTTCACAGCGGAGCCAAGGGGACCGTTAAAACAGAACTAGAGATTTTGTGTCTTGCTGGAATCAAGTATAAGCATATTCACCTCACACCATTCCTCCACAAGAGCATCACAGGAGTGTAGCTCGTTATTCACTGATGAAGAATTAGAGCCAGAAGACACAACTGTCATGTCATCAGCGTATAAAATCACATCCCCTACAAGATTATCGAACTGATAAGAAGTCAATGGAATAGATGAAGAATAATGTCGGCCCAAGGATAGATCCCTGCCTCATGCCACATGGAATTGAAGATGCTGAGGATGCCCTTCCATTGTAGAAAACTTTCTGACTCCAACCCCCCATGAAACTCTAGAAAAAGGCTAAGGCTGAGTAGCTAAAATCATAATGAGCCATATTTCTTAACAGCAGATTGTGAGGCACCAAATCAAACGCTTTCGTCAGATCGTAAGGACACAAAGCCACTTTATCTCTGTTTTCCAAAGATTCACACACTCTCGTGATAAAAGACATGGACTGAACCCTGGACGAAATCAAAACTGCTGGGGATGCAACACCAAGGAGTCATCCAAGAAATCTCTAATCTGTAGCAGAACCAGGTGTTCAATGACCTTAATAGGAATCGGCGTGATTGATGCAAGTTTCAGACAATCAGGGAATAGACCACTGTCAAAGAACACATTAATCAGATAGATCAAAGGTTCCACGATCAAACCTGCCGTGTATTTCACCACCTGGGTCAAGATGCCAAAGACATCCTCAGAACAGGCATTCCTGTGACTGCATATGCCTCCCCTCATAGCATAAACCTCTTCAACTGATACAAGTCGAAGATAAAACACGTTTACAGGAGAAGAGGCCGCAGACAGGAATTTGTCTGCTTCACAGGAAGAGCTGCCAGGAGCAGAGTGACTCAAATTGAATACTGCTGAGAACGCATCGACAAAGCCTTGTGCGTCAACCTTAGGATTGAAGCTGCCCCTTTCGGTTTTGGATTCAGCACGCAGTTCACCAGTTACCTAGAGGCTTTGACTTTATTATTTGTAGTACTTATAAATGAATCGCTATGACTTCATTATTTACACCCATTTTTCACCCATAACACCCTTGGGTATATTCCGGTCAGGGTGCAAAGTTTCGGGACACACCTAGGGGCCAAATGGAGCCTGTGTGCAACGACGGCAGACAGACACTGCATTTTTGGAATCTACGCATCTTGAAACGTAAAAGAAAAAATGTTCACAAAGTTTTTTGCTAGCAAATACATAGGTGGATGCATTATTCACAGAATGATATACCAAAATGCAATGTCGGTTCACCGTATCATCCATATCTACCTTTATTTTTGGTCTTAAAAATTCGTTCTTCGCACACAGGCTCCATTTGGGCCCTAGTTGTATCCCGAAACTTTGCAGCCCGACCGGAATATAACCCAAGGGTGTTATAGGTGAAAAATGGGTGGAAAAATTTGTGTTTTTTTGGTGTTTTAGCAACATCAGCTTGTGAGATCATTTTCCACGTTTTTTAGGGCGAGGAGACAGAATGTAGACTTCGACCAACGAGCGAAGAATTGAAGCTCTAACAAAGTTTCAGCCTTAAATTTTGGTCTAAAATCGTCGATCTTTCGCACACAGGCTCAATTTGGGCCCTAGTTGTGCTCCAAAGCTCGGCAGCCCGTTCGGAATACACCCAGGGGTGTTATGGGTGAAAAATGGGTCTGAAAAATAGGTGTTTTCGAGGGATTTTTTCGTTTTTTTTTAAAACTGACCTCGAACTTGAGAATTTTTTGAAAGCTTCGTCAACATGATCGTGAATGAAATGGTATACATCCAGCCCAGATATCATTGCTAAGGAACACCTGACTATAATCACACATGGCTGTATGAAATCGAGTTGACTGTTCCGAGATATTATTTCATTTGAGGAATGATGGTTACTTTGGATTTTGTTGATAGCCGTACTTTCTTAATTTGAACAAATGTTATGGTGCAGGACATAACAACAAATAGGTAATTAATGATATAATTCTTGATTCCACCACATAATTATTATTATGAAATGTCATCGGCCGGCTGGCTCCTATACTCGATTTAGGACTCTTATTGTCGGAAGCACGAGAGTAGGTATTGACCCCAGAAAACAGCGATCTACGCAGAAAAGGTATCTATACAGGAAAATAATAAACCGTTGTGTAATCAGCGTTTTTCAAGCTCAGTTTAATGGGACAGCCAGATTATTGGGATAGAAGGGAGACCACCCATTGTGTCCCAAATAAGCGGAATTCACTGTATTTTACTTATACTAGTATTCAATAAGGGTACTCAAACTATAGTGAGGATTTACACATACCACCAAAAATTATAATTATAGGGAAGTAGGTACATAAGTAAGCTGAAAGTTGTAACAGAATATGACAGTGGGGGGGGGGGGGGGGTGGACCCTCGAGAGTCCCTCTCCTAGACCAGCGAGATTATCACAGGTTAAGAAGAGATATCGATTAGGCTTCCCCAAGTGACCCCGACTCCACCGGAAGAAAAAATAGCTCGAGAACAGCCACACTGTTACACTCCTCCCCACAAGACATATTTTGGGTAGCAGAGGTATAGAGGGAAAAGGGGGAATGAAAAGTAGTACGAAGTTCTGGTTCAGGAAACGACATCTGAAGGTGTCCAAGGTGACCAATCTCCATCGTAATGCAACCTACCTCATTAATATTTTACTGGTGGAGAAGCTCCTCCATACGAGTATTGGCAGATAATGTTGTCAGAGGTTGTTGTCCAGTGAATTGTGCTCATCTGGGCAACCTCTAGGTGATCAACCTCCATTGTTGAGATGGAACAACTATTGGGACTTGCCAATTGGGACATGGCATCAATCGCCTTCTAATGAGTTCAGTATATTTTAATTATACTGACACTCTAAAGGGTGGAAGGGTGTGGGAAAGCCAATAGGTGCATGTATTATCAAAGGGAGAGGTTGTTAGTAAAGGAATCCTTCTGGGAAACCTTTGTGCTTATCCTTCTGGTAAGCCCACAAAAAGTGGATGGAGTATGGTGAAATGCTCAGCCCATACTACCGAACCACGCTCTGCTACCATGTGACAGAGTGCGACAGTGGGGGTGTACCCTCGAGTCCCCCTCCTAGACCAGTGAGATTATCACCTGTTAAGAAGGGATATCGATTAGGCTTCCCCAAGCGACCCCACAGCGACAGCCACACTGTTACAAAGTAAAATGGGTGAACTCACATTCGACGAAGTCTTTTATACGTCGTGAATCCCTTTGAAGTAATCTCAGTAATGTCATTTTGCTCAAGCCTCCTGAAAGAAAACAACAGATTTCCAAAATAAGTTTAAAGAAAAACATTTAAATGTAGCTACATGCTTTAAAATACCTAGAATACCTACTTACGTAGGTAGGAGAAGGTAAGTTGGTACCTATGGTATGGTGAATAGAAATGGGGAAAATGATGGGGGAAGCAAGCAAGTATCTGTTAGTTTGGTGCTGTAAGCAGTGTGAATAAGAAGAACTTTCTTATTTGAGTATTAACTAGTGTGAGGAGTAAAAAGTGGTCAAAGTGGTTTGTAAGACAGGTCAAATAAAAATAATCAGTGAAAGGGGACATTTGAGCAAACGTTGGACAACTTTCATCAATCACAAAACAAATGGTTAATTATTTTATCACACACGTTGGATTATCCCTGACATATTCCCAAATACTCATGCTATTTGGTTGAGCCGTATAGTCACACAAAAATACAGGCATCCAGAGAAAATGTGAGAAAATGATGAAAAAACATGAAATTTTGTGATTCTAATAAATGTACAGACACACAGAATTACGACTTTATTAAGAACAGATATTTTGTAGATGATCAACGTTTTGGAAATGCGTGTGGGTAACAAGCTACCTAGCTGCTTCATATTAGTTTGAATGATCCGATGCACTCATTATTTCTTTTTATACTGGTGAATTAACATCGATACCTACACTGAAATGTACCTGCATGAAAAAATAAATGTTTTTCATTTTCCCCAATAGGTAAATAATAATTTTATTGCTGGAAGGGAGTTGAGAAAACAAGTTAATGAAAAACTCTTACAGTTCTGTCGTGGACTCCGGTAGGTGATTAGGTATACTAGTTAATGCTTTTTCCCTGCAATCGACAATACCGTCAGCACATCTGCATTGATGAGGGCAACTTGGCTCTGATTGGCATTCTCCTGTAGCTCGCTCCACTAAGCCTAGAACAAACAACAAATTCTAGAGAAACAATAGGTAGGTACGCAAGGTAACATTTTATCAAGCTAACACCAAATCCCAAGTTGGCAGACTTATATAACTTAGGAAACTACAAGAAGAAGTTGCCCATAAGATGGTGCACCTAACCAATTAAGTAGACAGGTCTCCATAAAATTTCATCCCGATCGAGATACCTATTTAGTTTCTTAGATATGGCAGTTTTTAGTACGTAGGTTCCAATTTTAATTTTAGTCATGATGCCATAAGTTAGCATTTTGTTATCACCAGTAGTATGGTTTCGACGTTGATTTGGACTTACCCTCACTGCTTTTGAAATAGGTTGAGTGTGTGCTGAGTGTTTAGGACTGCACAATAATTACTTATTGTGAAAGTGGGCTCCTAACTGTCTGATCTAGGGAGGCATCAACTCTTACGGGGCAATCCAGAAACGAAAAAAATTACTTTTTGAACATTTTTCTTTTTAAATACTGTACTACATAACTTTCTTCCAGGTCAGTGGAAAAAAAAGGACCACTAGAAGAGGGAGAAACTGAAGTGGAAATGATGAGCCCCCGCTGCGAGTGGTACAGGAAGCCGTTTGGAAAAAGCTTTCTCCAATAAAGTAGCTGTTTTGGCAAAGTTGGTACAATAATTATCTCAGTAACCGCTTATCCTGTTTTGATTATTTTTTTAAAAAATTTGGTTGTCTTAATGCCCTCTATATGTGGGTACTAGCATGACCGCTCGCTTCGCTCGCTGTACGCAGTATCGTACTTAATTCCGACGTTGCACAACTTGGGAGCCTACTGGATATTGGTGCCAAATTTGGTCGATATCCGTCGAGCCATTCAGGAGTTGACCATGGTCGACCATATTTCCGCTATGGTGAAGGGGACCGAAAAATTCCGACGTTGCCCAACTTGGGAGCCTAGGTACTGGATATTCGTGCCAAATTTGGTCGATATCCGTCGAGCCATTCAGGAGTTGACCATGGTCGACCATATTTCCGCTATGGTGAGGGAATTAAAAATGCGCCTACGTTCAACTTAGGAGGCTACCGGATATTAGTGCCAAATTTGGTCGATATCCGTTGAGCAATTCGGGATTCGACCATGGAGGGGCCCATGGATGCGCTATGGTCGACCGCGGGGGTAGCCCGAAGGGTCGATCGTAGATAGAATTTCACGTAGATTACGAATACGCGATAAAAAATAGTGGTTACCATTTCAATTAACGAAGTTGACCATGGTCGACCATAGTTCCGCTATGGTCAGGGAATTAAAAATGCGACGTTGCACAACTTGGGAGCCTACTGGATATTCGTGCCAAATTTGGTCGATATCCGTCAAGCCATTCAGGAGTTGACCATGGTCGACCATAGTTCCGCTATGGTGAGGGAATTAAAAATGCGACGTTGCACAACTTGGGAGCCTACTGGATATTCGTGCCAAATTTGGTCGATATCCGTCGAGCCGTTAGGCCGTGGGAAGACGGACAGACAGACAGACACCAGACTCACTCACAGAGATTCGTTTTTATAATATATAGAGATTCGATGGTTGAAGAAGATGGTTGAATGAAAATATGTAGGTAGGTACCACAAATTATCAGTGGGTAGGGAAAATGATGACAAACCACGGAAAAAAATGATTGAGATAGCTACTACAGGTACAATTTTATTGCACCTAAAAATCAGCGTTTTTACCCTTGGGTTGCAGTCTCCCCTAACATTCATTCAAAAATGATCATCAACATCATCGGAAATCATTCCTAAGCTCATTGAGAAAGCAAGTGACACGGGCTTGCAGACAAACCCACAAAAGAAGAACATTAGGTATCCATTTTGTAAGAAGTATTTTTACTGAACCATTTAATTTAATTTTACAAGATTTTTTAATTTTACATTAACAAAATAGTGAAAGTTTATAGGCAAAACTGGCACATTTAAAAAAATATTTTTATGGGGATCCACTTACATTAGTGAATGAATTTGAGATCAATGGTTAGGACTGTTCGGTACTGGATCACTTATCTATGAGCTTACTGACCTGAGCACTTGAACTCTTGATCGTGCAAATCAGCAACATTGTGTCCTTTCAGCTGGTTTGGGGAATGACACCGAGTGTACAATGCCAGTCGTGGAAATCGTCTAAGCCAACGGGCAAGCCAAACCAAATGACAGTCACAGGCGAACTTATTCTCAGACAGCCTAAGTGTTCTCAGTCTGAACAAGTCGTCAAACAGATTCATAGGCAGCATTGTTAGGTTGTTGTTGTTGAGCGTTCTGAAAACAAAACTAGCATTATAACACCCACCTTACTTCATTAGTAGGTACTTGCTGATATGAAAAAATTCGAAATGTTCCTAAAATGGATATAGCTACCTACGCAAAGTAGTAAGTATACATAGAAAAGATGTACCTACGTATAGGTATGAACCTAGGTACAGATCAGAAATTAATACCTACCACTGAGGGATAGAAAGTTGTTAAGAGGTTAAAACCGGAAAAAGAACTTTCGTCCTTTACAATAAACTATAGAATACTCGGCATTAATAAATTAGGCTCTGTACTTGCGAGATATATGTTTTTGAGGAAATAGAACAATAAGTACTGAGAAAACCCCAATCGAGTATACCTATCCATTAGGTATTAGAAGAAATGTGATATCCTAGACCTTAAGAATTTTGAAAGAACTCTTAACTTCTAAGAGACAGAGTTGTTTAAGCAGGGTAAGTGTCCCTTATCTTGATCATCCTCTTATTTTTTTTCTGAAAGACCTCAGTGAGGGTTTTCAAAATAGTGCTTCACCCAGAACTATCATGAAGATCATTCAACTCGTCTAATGGAAAGATTCAACTACTTAATGCAGATGATTCGTTTAGTCATGGTGTGCAAACATGTATAGACAATGAAAAAATTGAGATAATAGTGTCTAAAGTTTTTGAATAGGTAACATACAAGGAAAAGAAGAAGAACCACAAAAAATGTCGTAATTCTAATTGATTTATAGACGTACAGAATTAAGATTTTATTATTATACCTTATTATGATAAATTTAAGATAAGCAGATAATCGATATTTAACTCAGTTTCGGCACAGTGGGCAACTAAACCCTAAATGCATTGGTACTGTGTTACAACTAGGTAGGTAAACTAAATACATTGTAACCGTAATCTTATGACTCAAGATGATAAAACAAAGGCAACATATAAGTTTAATCTATCGATGACAGAATAGGAGGAAATTAGGGTACGGGTTGCAGCTGGCAACCGATGCTATCAATTGAAAGTGTTCCAAGCCCCATCCCTCAGCAGAAACTTTCGGTCTGCAGAACGATGGTGAGGCCGGTGTACGCTATGGCTCGGAAAAACGATGACCACGACCTGTACGCTGACGAAGGATTTTAAGAAGGTTTGAAAGAAAAAAAAGCGTTGCAGTAGGGGGTGTCAAGCCGCCAGTGGTTTGTGTTCATGAAGGTACGTTTATTGTCGAATGAAATCTGGGGGACACCCCCAGACTCCCGGATTATAACAGTTTAGATCAAGGATCAAAGCAAGGAAACACGGAACATGTTTTTCGAATAGGTACATAATAACAGAGGATACATAGATATGTAGAAAAACGTCTGCCAATTCGAGTAGGCACTATAGCTTCCTCACTTGAATCACATGAACGTAGGTATAGAATACTTAGTTGGGTAGGTTCATTTTGACACGGGACCATCTGCGATCCAATCCGCGTGTATCATCAAAATTTCAGTTCTCTACTATTATTTTTCACGTAGAGCTAGAAGCGTTGTAAGGAAACGGTCAACATTTCATCTTCGCGCATACGTAGATCAAAGTTACGTTACGATTCCAATGAAATTGATTTGGAACTATCAAAGTATTATTCCTGATCGACCCTCCTAGTTTGAACTCATTTCAACGATATTTAGGGTAGTTATGGGCGTTCCAAGTATTTCACGTTTGCGCATGCGCAGACGAAATTTACGGTAATTTTTCAATGATTTTGGTATGGGACCGTCTGTGACCGAACCCGCACCTACCCTCGAAATTTCAGCCCATTTCAACCATTATTTTGGGTAGTTATGGGCGTTACAAGGAATTACCACAGACAGGCACGGAACCAAAAATGTTCCTCGATGCCTGAAACACAAAATGGTAGTGGAAATTTTTGTTTTGGAGGACATGCATTTTTTTTACTCAATCACGAATCCAAGGCTTCCCTACCGTCGGTAGTGTGGAAGCAAAAAATCTTCTTGGGATTTCCAAGCCTCGAACCAGCAACCTAATGCAGTGTAATACACGCCGTTACCACTGCGCCACCAAACTACCTAACATTTCCACGGACTTTCGTGAGATAATAGCTGGCAGCTGCTACAGCCAGAAACGGCCGAACCCCCTCGGCAGTTTTCGGCGGAGTGGGCTCTGGCCAGACTCTCTTAGGAAGGCACCACGTGTGGTGGGAGAGCAGGTGGGTTGGGTGACAGGAGTGGGGTAGAGACAGAAGTTACATACTTGGTGCTTGGTGTGTAAATGGCCGCTGGAGGATCCGTACAAATGTTGAGCTGTAGGATTAACAAATGTGGGGAAAGCAGATATTGTTGGCGAAATAAAAGCAAACCGGATCAGATGGATCGGCCACACGAAGAGAATTAGACGAGGCCGAGCCGTAAATGGACGTAGACTGAGCCGTGAAGAGTGTTCCAGAAAAAGCCAGGAGGCCACCGACCCAGAGGTGGCTGAGAAATAAAAGCAAGAGGTGGCTGAATGACGTCGAGGATGACCTGAGGGGAGTCGGAGGTGGCAGATGGAGGTCCAGGGTACAGGAGGGCTCTGATTGGCGGAATACTGTTGGGGAGCCTTGGGCCCTACATGGGCTGTAGCGCCAAGGGTAAGCTTAATCAAATGATTCATTCAAGTCATGATTATGTTTCATTCAACTCATTTATGTTTCTAGTCAGGAAAAAGTTCAGGAGTATAAAATGTCAACCCAGAGTTTCAAATACCTGATGTAAACAGTCTTGTCAACATGGAAGGGACACTGTTCAGTCCCCTGTGAAACATGTATTGCTCAAAAATGGCCTCGATGCCATAAGGGGTCAGTGGATCCTGCTAATAGATTTTCATATAAATTTACCCAGCTCTGAATGTGGTTTCCATAGGATCCATGCTGGTGTCCGAGAGCGATGTTCTTTGTGAGCTCAAGCTTTGGTCGTTACAAAACGAATGGGTCCCGATGGTCTTCCACCATTGCTCCTGAGAGTGTTTCACCAGCCTAGCATACTCTTTGACGTGCATTTTCAATAGGTCACTTCAGGCTGCTTCCCCCATAAATGGAAATGCTCATATGTGACACCAATTCACAAGAGTGGGTACAAAAAATGCACTCTACCTATCACCCTGTTTGCTCCTTGCCCGTCACACCAAAGACCCTCGAGAAGCTGGTCGTCAAAGCTGTCTGTCAAATTTTCATCATTCATAGCGGTCATGAGTGGGAGAACCTGATGGTGTTCCAGGATTTCGTCATGGATGGGTTCTGGTGGGGCTGCCAGACTGAGGTGATTATGACGGACTACGCAAAGGCCTTTGACAGCTTTCCCATCACCATCTTCTGGTGTCGATGAAGTCGCTGGGGTTTTTGGGCCATTCCTCCTTCAATTGTATTTCCAGCTACCTGGAAATCCTCCCCCTTCACCGCTTCTTCGGGAGTTCCTCGGGTGGGGGGGGGGGGGATATTGGCCCCTCAGTGTCCCCTTCTCACTATAAATAGTGTGGTTAACAGCTTTCACCCAGACAACCACTGCTTGCTTTTCACGAATGATCTCAAGCTGTTCTACCATGTGACCACTTCAACGGACTGTTCTGCCTTGCAGTCGGCTTCTGTTGACCTTGAGAGATGAAATAAACTCGTTTGAACGCTAGACAAAGAATGGTTATTATTTTAGATACAACATCATTTTAGGTTGTCAACCAGGTGACCCCGTTGCTCGACCACTGGAGTCAGGGTCCAACATTCCTCCCCCCTCAAGCTGCTGTGGACCATTCCGCATCTGATCCGCGTGAACTCGCCGCTCCAGGCCGTCCAGTACCACCACATATGACAATGGACCGTTGCGCTCCTTCACTGTCGCCTTGGTGAATACCTTGTCTTCCTTCCTCCTCTTCACCCAGGCCTCTTCGCCCACCCTGAACTCCTTGAAACAGGATGGCCCGCGTTGCTGTTTTTGCAAGGCCTCGTCCAACTGCGCAGCCAGGCTCGGTTTCAGCAGCGACAAGCTGGTCCGGGGTTCCCGACCGAACATCAGCATTGCGGGAGACCGGTTCGTGGTGCCGTGCGCTGATGTCCTGTACTGCTCTCCAAAATCAACGACTTCCTCGCTCCACCAACATGTTGATTGGTATTTACCCCAATTTTGATTTTTTCATAACTCACGTTCTTCTGTTAAAACGTTACTTGCTTCTTCCCCGATAGATTTTTCTTAACTAATTTCTACGCTATTGTTATTTAATTATCTATTAATGCATTAGTTCCTACCAATTCATAAATCGCTGATGTCATGATCAGGTTTCTTTTGTAATTAAATTAATTTTTTTTAAATTGTGATTTCTGTTTTACTGATTTAGCGATTTGTGTAATTGGCCTTGCCCGTAAATGAATAAATAAATAAATTAATACTATATAGGCACCTAAAATGAGTAAGTAGGTACTATTTCAAACGAAAGAATTGTGTACAAAAACAGTTGAAACAACTTACAACACTTCAAGTTCCCTCAAACTTTTGATTGCTTGCTCATCTACGCATGTCAGCATATTGTTGTCGAGCTGGCTGTAAAACGAAAGCATATAGACTCAGTTAAACTACAAACGGATCCACCCTCCAAAATGAATCTACTGCAATCTTAATCACAAAAAGTAATCAGCATTATAATTAGGTAAATAGGCTATATTTTGCAAAGCCATATGAAATACTTCCAGGCGTATCCAAAGAGATACATGCAGGTCTGCTTCCTCATTTATGCATAATACTAGGTGGTCTGTTGACCAGGTGCCTCACGCAATTTTGAAAGTAGGCTCAAATTCTGCCGATGCACCACGCTGAATAATAGCTATTTTTTGTAGCGTTTTATGGCTAAATATTCATCAATCGCTGTAAGGATGATTTATAGAGCTTTGAAATCCATTCGATTTAGTGTGCTCGAAAACACGGAAAACCATACCTAGTTAACACACATTTTTCAGACAGATTGTCAAAATTTCAAGCCGAAATATCCAAAATTGCTGCTTGTAGCATGGTACATAACATAATACATAGGTATGTACATACTTACATAATACATAGGTATGCAGTCACCCGCAAATGTCGCTCGACTCTAAGTAAGAGCCTCAGTGACGTTCGGCAATAATGTGAATTTATGTACCAGCCTATAAGAGGATCCTACTTCGACATCTACTGTAATCTTGATCAGAACTGGGTTAGGTAGGTACGTATCCAAGAGAGAGGTAGGTGCTATACATTACGTACCTATACACTACCTATTTTTGTTGTTTTGCAATCGATTAGCAAATTGTTAGGTACAACCATCACCCACAATACGAGTAGGTACCTAGTGAACAATGTTAAGTATGCATTCTTGTCTACCTTGAGTTTAGTCTTTGATTCCTGTGGATCTGAATGAACTGATAAATTTCATTCCAAAATGAGTTTTTGCGAACTCATCTTGACGACATGGTACGAGAATTACTGTAACTGGGTTGATTCTGGTGAGGATATATCACAACTTCTTGCATTGGCAAAGTTCACATTCTTGCGCTGGTGAAGTTAACATTTTTCCCCAGGGAGCCGAGTTACGAGCGGAGAGGGGGTGGGGGTAAAAACCCTACTTGTTCTGTCGTTTAAACAGTGTCTTGGTCGCTGTGGGTGGGTATTTCTAATGGTTTCAACATACCCCAACCAGTATCATGGCAAAAGTAACTCACGAAAATCGTTAACCACTCATTGGAAAGATGTTAATTTCTCGTAAAATCTTAAGCTGCCAAAATACTCCTTCCAATTCTGAAAATATATCCATGATTAAATATTATCCCCAGTAGGGTGAAAGGCTAGGGCCCAAGCGGAGGTTCCCCGAGCTGTACTCAAAAGCTCTCTAGGGGTTGGACTCATCTTGCATAATTTAAGCCGATTCTCATTTGAACGTCTACCGGAAAGACACCCACCTGAATACTCTGATCTCGCGCATTCAAACGTCGATTTCTCGAAAACGAAAGGTTAACAAAATGGCTGAGGCATTTTCGATCGGAAACGAGTCAAGAAATTGATTCCTAGCTTTTTGCAGACCTGTTTCGTGTACACCCTTTAGAGCAGGTCGGTAAATAAGTACTAACACAGATTTATTGAAGGACACAAAGTTACTTGTACTTACAGAGTTTTTATAGCAGGGATGCCTCTCAATGATTTTTTGCCGATTACTTGCAGGTGGTTATGACTGAGGTCTCTGTAACATGATAAAATCTAAATATAGAATTCAATCAACTCTTAAATTTAGACAGTAAACCGAAGGACGAAATGGATGAATGGAGGGCGAATCGAATATAAGAACGTCTGCCAAGTGGGTTGGGTAGAATACCTCCCTCATATGGAGGCAATTGGCTGGAGTACCAACGATGTTTTTTAAACTAAAACACGATTTATGGGATATTCTAATCTGACCTTGCAGTTCCACTTGCTTACATTCACTCATCAGATGAATTGATAATAATTCAACCGGTTCGGTTGCCTCTCGTTCTCGGCAGTTCAGTATGCCCTGATTGTTAGATCATGATACTCCGGATTGGTATACTGAATTTCATAGATCTCCTACTGCTGTGACTACTGGTATCCTTGAGGCACCTCTCTGCCAATTCACGGGGTCGGGATATGGACAGGATGGGAAGCTCTGGCTAATGCCCGGTCTACAAGCATCTCAGAGGTTCGGCGAATGATTGCCCCAAGGCCTACCTGGCAATCCACATCCCAATGCCACACAAGAGGATGCTGGCTCAGCTGAGAATGTCTGTCATCAAGGCGGTTCGCATCACAATGCTCAACTATGTGATACGATTGACTCCGACAGCACCATGTGGACTCTGTAATACGGAGGAAATGGAAGACTTATACCATCTTATGGTCGTCTGCCCAATTTACGGAGCGCTGCACATTCACACAAGGCACCACTACATTCCACGTTCATCGAATGCTATTAGGCAGAATTTCCATGAGGCCTTGAAGAGAGCCAATGTAGATGGGGTTAAAAGAATATTTTTCTTCATCCTGGAGATCAGCTGCCTCAGAATCTACTGTTCCCCCCCCCCCCCCCCCCCGTGCTATTATTTCAGACTGCAAAACTTCGATAAAAATAAACGGTGTTGCAAAACTATCAGAATTACCTTAAAAATGAAAGAGAAAATGTTTCTAGAAATACGTAGGTGGTGGTTTACATTAATTAGTAAAAACCGCAGTGGTTTGTTAAACTGAATAGCCTTCCTGATGACTGGCACAATATTAAAGTTGTAAGTTAGTACAAAGCCCATGCAATGAATCAAAGATTCCACTACAGTAATGAATCAAATATTCCAATACAGCTGTTTCTATCTATCTATCTATCAGTTCAGTATGAACGTGTTAGAAGTTAGACGGTGTCTCAGCAGCGTAGCTTTATTTTGTCCGAACGAAGAATTCAACTTGCCGTGTGAGGCTGTTTTAGCGTACCTGCCTACCATACCTTGCACCTATCACTAAGAAGAGAATGTGAGAGACGGATTTTGAAGGAAATCGTTTCGAATACCTACTGTAAAAAAAGCAGTGAACGACTTCAGCGATAACTAATTATAGCAGAAATAGTAGCTTGTGATGCAGTCCACATTATCACGTGAGGGTGTTTGTAAGATACAGTTGAATTTGTACAGAGCGCAAATGTTATCCACGATTACCAAGAGATATTGCGGAATCCAAGATTCAGAAGTGATGGTTGTTAAAGGAGAATCGTTCCTTCAAATTGTTGATGTCATCAACAATATCTAGGGTGTTTTTCAACCTCCAACAACTTCAAAGAACAGTGTACGTAGACAGCAATCATCGCAATTTTTCAGTCAGTTATTCACTATTCATGTCAGCGAAAACGAGCGCTATATTATATATCCTTAGTTTTTTCCGGTTCTTCCCGACAAAAAATCAAGTAAGTAATCCATTACGTTCCAGCACCTGATTTAGAAGTGTGACAGAGTAGTGTTGAAGTTTGAGCCTTCCAAAGTGGTCGCAAATTTTGAAGAAGGGATACCTGCATAAGTCTGTGCGTGAGACATTTCCCACCTCTGCAGTAACAGGCGTGCAAAATCGGTTGGACTGAGTCAGAATTTACCAATTAAGGCGAAATAAGGGACTAGCTTTGACTGTTTTTCGGGATTTCTTTCCTCAACCCTGAAGAAGTAGAAGATGCAGCGAAGATCTGACGTTCGTGATGCCAGCTGGTTCTACTGCAGGTACCTAACAAGTTATTGCGATTTTACCTCGCTGAAACGTTTGAAAACCTATGAAACTTTTGATTCAATCATAAGGTATGTACCTACGTATCTGAAGTGTGTGTCTAATAACCACTGTTCCCAAATCCATGTATTTTTATTAACCTAAATGCCACATTCCGCTTACTTGTCGATAAATCGTATTTTATACCTTTTTTGGTGTATAATGAACCAGTAGGTATTTCTTACAACCTACAAGTTCCAGTGGAGTGAATGTTCACTGAAGTCCGGTCCTCCATAACAGGTAGGTATAATATCGACACCGGTGGAATAGTACACACGCCCGGTGGAATTGCAATGACTCCGTGTACTTACTGGATTTCGTTATTTTATGTATAAATACACTTATTTCAAATCTTTCTTCTATTATCCCTAATTTATCATGTGTTAGTGAATAAACATGCCGTCGTTGAGTGGTTTTTATTTCAGAAAATTTCCGATGCCTTGATGTGTTAACCTTCAGGCGTAATGATTAACAAAGACATAATACATACAAAGACATATAATGTTTACTAGTGAACTGTGAGAAGAGATGTACAAAAGTACATTTAATTACTTACTTACGTCCTGCCTAGTGTTGAGAACAGTAACAGAGAACACTAAATTAAATTGAATGACGAAGCGAGTGAAGAGTTGAATGAAATAGTTAGGCCCGAAGAAGATGACCGTAGAAAATGTTGCTAAAATAAAAACAAACCAACGGTTTACTCACTAACGCCAGATTAATCGAACAAGGCACCACCATATCACCACCACCAGCAATAATTATCCCTGCTTTACCTAATAATAGTCGTAGGACATAATTAGGTGTTTTGAAATACGGAAACCTCCAATTTAAATCTATTTATTTGATCAAAGGCCTGTTTACTTACAGTCTGATGAGAAGTGGCATATTTCCAAATAGGAGGTCAGGTAGCTGTCGAAGCCTGTTATCATTCAGCCGCCTGAAATGATAAAATGCATGTATAGCTGCCGAAACAAAATTTCCAAGTCAGTGCATAGGCACTTAGTATGCTAAAAAAAATCAATAATCGTATGATGTAACTGCTTCGCACTTATGCATTGGATATGAAAAATTTAACAACCGAAATGGAACTTGTAAAGAGAGAAAAATGAGTTACGGAAAAAAAGACGTGGGTTCACCGTAGCGGTTGGTACTTGAATTGGTGTCAATTTATTTAACGTAAAATTGTACATGAATCGGTTTGTTAAATGTCAAGAGTCGTAAATGTGTCTAACCTACTAATCTGATGATCGCAGGGCAATATGGAGCAGTGCCTAGTTGGCAGATGAGGTCTAGGGTTGGTGGGTCATAAGGAAAAAAGTGATACATTAGCTGTCCGGGAGGTTTGAAAATTCATATCTCCCGAAATCTACGTAGAAAAAGAATCCAGGGCGCAAGCTATTCTATATAGTCACGTTGTAAATTGGGTTGTGTTCGATTACCTACTTGATATATTCGTTCAGGGTAGGAGAATTTCAAATTCAGAATCTGAACATTTGCCCTGTAAGTAACTGTCTGAGTAGGGCCGTTTCACCTAATTTACATAGTCAAAACCTTCTTGAAAAGTCGATTGAAAAAAAAAAAAAAAAAAAAATACACTGCCAAGGTGATGGCACAGGAGCTTCCTCGTCACAATCAGAGTGACCCATTATAAAATAGAACAGTGACCCATTATAAAATAGAGGATTACATAACATTACATAACGTGAAATATACATGTTACATAACATAACATTACATAACATTACATGAAATATACATATTACATAACATTACGTCCATAATACATTACGTCCATTATACATAATTGCGAAAGTTATGCGTGTTTGAAGAATTTCACGTTAGCGCATGCGCAGGGCGAACCGCTGGCTCTATCATGTTGAAATCTATATGGGACCTCAGTGGGCCCTACCCGCTTAATCCCTGAGAATTACATTGAAATTGGGTGAAATCTTTGGTTACTACGGCTGTAACAAGGAAATTGAATCTATTTCAAGCCCGCGCATGCGCAGAGCGCACCGAGGGTCCGATCATGCTGAAATTCATACTGGAACTCACTAGGCCTTGTCCAAACAACCCTTGAAAATTTGAGCGAAATTGAATCAAAATTGTGAATGTTATGCGTGTTTGTTGAATTTAACGTTAGCGCATGCGCAGGGCGTACCGCTGGATCAATCATGTTGAAATTTGTATGGGACCTCAAGGGGTCTTATCTGCACCATCCCTCAAAATTTGAGCTGAATCAATTCAAAATCGTGGAAGTTATGGCTGTAACAAGGAAATGCGGACAGACAGACTCACAGACCCACAGACTCACAGACCCACAGACCCACGGACCGACAGACACGGAACCAAATTTGTTCAGTAGGCTTTGAAACGCAAAATGCAAGTGGAAATTTTGATTTCTGAAGACAAAATTTTTTTGGCTCACGAAAGTGAACACAAGGCTTCCGCTGCTTCGCAGACTCGGAAGCAAAAAAAAAAAAAAAATCAACCAGTTATGAGATTTTTCTGTAGGTTTTTATTTAACCCATGAAGTTTTTTTTAGTTTAGTTGACAAAGTTCTGGGGGCTTAATTCACTGAAGGGGCCAGAATTGAATTTCCAAATTCAATGAGACCAGAAAAACATCAAAAATCTACCTTCAATGTAGGCAGGTATATAAATTTCATTAAAAACTAATTGGTATGGGAAAACTCATGATTTATGCACGAAACCTTCATTTCGACATAGTAAACAACATTTTAATACCCCTGTTGGATCTCTAAATCGAAATTCATAATGTCAAATACGATATGACTTTGAGTAGCTAAGAGGTGCCTCTTTTTTTTTTTAGAAAACGATCTGGTCGAAACCGGTAACAAGAATATTAAATAAAGATAATCTCTCGTGTAGTCTTTTCGTCGCCTTCGATCCTCGCA
This sequence comes from Leptopterna dolabrata, assembly GCA_954871275.1. Taxonomy (NCBI): domain Eukaryota; kingdom Metazoa; phylum Arthropoda; class Insecta; order Hemiptera; family Miridae; genus Leptopterna; species Leptopterna dolabrata. The sequence continues at coordinate 108,140,236 of OX940974.1, read as the reverse complement.
GGAAGTTGTATCCAGGACAGCCAAAAAAAAAAAAAAATAAATAAATAAATAAAAAACTTGAAAAAATAAACCTAAATAAAAGAATAATAAATAAATAAAATGTACCTTATACGTCCATTCCCCATAACGAGCATATTTATATATTATCAGAAGGAAATGGCCTATTTTGAATTTGAATTCTACCGATCGCAAGCTTCAATATCAGTCCGTCAAGGTCTTTTCATGTTAATAGCTACCAATCAGAAATTAATAACCAACAAATGAATCTTTCACTAGGTAGATTTAGTAAGTTAATTAGTTTGTGATCAATCAGAGGTGCACACAAGCCTCGAGCAACGAGAAGTGAGACCCGCACTGGGTTAGGTATCAATAACCTGGTCCTACGCAAATTAACCGAGCGTTTGATTACATCCAGGCGCTACCGGGGGTTGACTATTGGGCGATATGGGGCTGGATATTAGTAAATACTGACATTTACAAACTCCGTAACTTCCCAGCTGTCCGGAATTAGTTTCAACTGACACAGCTCATACCGACATCCACGTATATCCACACCACCAGGATGTCCAGCTTTTCGAATCAACAAGTCTGTGAAGTATGTTTCCGGTTTAAGTTCATCATCCAAGTTGAAATTTTAAAATGTATCATCCATACTAGACTTGATGTTTTTTACAACCAAAATCAACAAGCATGTTCTACTTTCCCTGGCAAAGGGAACAGTGTACAAACAAGAGCCGAGCTAAGGGCCTCAGTGATAGGAGTACCAATTTCAGTGTAGGTCACCTATAATCTATTACTCAAAAAAAGGACCTCATAATCTATTAATTCAAAAAAATGTAATCCAAAATGGTTTTCAGATCCTAGTCACCACAAACTGACGGTTTGATTTTGGTATAGATATCTGCACTGCTAGGTACCAAGCTTATTTCTTATATAAGTAGATAAATAGATCTTCTTTTTTATAACTGATTTTACGTTGGTGATAGTATTTCCGAATGGTTTCTTCAATGCAGGATACAATCAACGGGTATTTTAAACTGCACTGACAGTTGACTGAGATGAGTTGCCAGTAGGCATAGTATGCCAAAAAGTAGGTACCTACCTACTTCTGACATGGTTGTAGTCTTCTTTCGTCTTCATTTTTATTGTTTTCGAGTATCAGAACCTCATGTGGGCACTTCTGAAAGCTGACGAATTACCATCAACCATCCTAGGCCTCTGCCTCCATTTCTTTTCAATTCAAGAGCTCACTGAAATATCGTATACATTCCGCCATGATGCTCTCCTTGTCAGTGAGAAGATTTCCCTGGACATCCTTCACAAACACTATACGAGGTTTATAACCATCCTTTATGTGATTTATTTCTCAGAAAAAGCGCCTAATTCTTCCATCATGGTAATTTCTTGTTAGTCTGTCGAGCTTAGTCATTCTAACCTGTCTCTTCTTCCCCCTGCTCACTTCCTTGACAATAGCTATTTTCTTATGGCACAGCTGGGTTGTCATGCGAGTTTTTCTGTGGAGCATCCTTTCTTGTGCCTCGTTCCTCTCTTTAACAGCCACCTCACACTCCTCATCGAACCATGAGTTTTGGCGTTGGAGTTCGTGTGTCCCAAGTATCTCCTCAGCAGCTTCCTTGACCGCTCTTAAATTTTATCCATTGACTCTTTATGCATTGGCCTGGTCACTAGCCCGGAGCTTTTTATTTACCTTTGTCTGATACTGGTCCCTAACACTTGCAACTTTGAGCTTTTCGACATTATACGTCTTGGCTTTGTGGGGTTTTCCTCTAGCTCTCACTGCAAGCCTCTGCCTGTATTTAACCTTACCAGAAAATGGACCCAGTCGGCGTCAGCTCCTCTATACGTTCTTACATCAAAAATATCGCTTGAGTACCGTTTGTCAATCAGGATGTGTTTCTCGTGTTACCATCTGGTGAAACCCAGGTCTGTTTATGTATGGATTTATGAGGAAAGCAGGCACTGCTAACACACATACCCCTGCCAGCTGCAAAATCTACCAGCCACAGCCCATTATTACTATTCAGTTCATACAGGCTTTGTAAACCAGTTGTCGGTCTCATACCTAGCTCCCTGCCATTTTTGGCATTGAAATCACCCAAGATCACCTTCACGTCATACCTTGGGAGGCTACCATACACCCTTTCTAGTTCTTCACAGAAGTGATGTTTTATCTCCTCTTCACTGTCCTCAATGGGTGCATGGGCTGAAATTATTGACAGATTGAAGAACTTCCCTCTCAAAAGGATGGTGCATAGCCTCTCGTTGATCATCTCATACTGTAATATCGGCCCCTTCCATCTTCTGGCAACTATTAAAACCCGTACCCAAGCAACTGGCTAAATTTCTACTGTTAATCAGCATAAAATCCCCCAGAACAGCGAGTTCGGTGTCTGTCCATCTCAGCTCGTTCATCAACGCTCGGCTTGCTCCTGGGCTAAAAAGACTTCTCACGTTCCATGTCGCTAGGTTTAATTTATGTCCATGCCTTTGTCTGCTACAGTTGAAATCTGTCCGGCTATTTCTATGTTGAGGTTTCGTAAAATTGTTTTACGGAACAGGGTTATTGGCCCTGCGTCCAACCCCCAACCTGGAGGACCAGGGTCATTTTCTGTTAGGGTATCATTCCCTTAGATGATTGCTGCCCAAGGCTGTAGGAGCCATCTCCACTGACTAGTGCTTATTTGGAGTGGCAGCACTTCCTCGCCACTATCACATCACATCCCATCATTGAGTATTAGAGCATTTATGAGGGCAGGAAGTAGCCTACTCACTCTACGAGATGTCGCCTTTGTCTGTGACTGCTTATTCGCCTGGTGACCTGGTCATTTCGCAGCTAACCATAATATCTTATGGCCGTCCCACTATCCGCAACCTGTGGATAAACCGGGTAGCATGGCCATGCATCTGGGAAGAGGGCCCAGACCGGAGCATGTAAAGAATCACCATTCCAGTTTCATTGGAATACATGGGGGGGGGGGGGGGGGGGGTAGTAAAGGCCTGATACCGTTCATGAATTATTAAGAAAATTTGGCTGCCGTGCTATACAAGCAACGGAGGTAGGTACCTAATGCTCGTATATGAAATCCCCCCCCCCCCCCCAACCACTGTTGGTTAAACGGATATCAACCCTTTTTGCGGCTGAGGAGGTTTTTTTCGGCCCGTAAATTTTTGCAACAGGGTTTGTTTTGGAGGAGGGGGACATCACATCTTTTTGTATTGATAAAGTAAACATTTGTACGACTGCGTCTGCAAAATTTCAGCTCTTGAAACCGTCTCTAACCTCTAACCTACTCCTAAAAACTAAAAAAGTGGGGGGGGGGGGGGGAAAGGCACTTCCTTGGAGCATAACTATTGCGTGAAAAATTCCAGCTCTTAAAACACTCTCTAACCTATTCCTAACCCCCCCCCCCCCCCCACCGAATGGTGGATGACATAAAAGGCACTTCGAACGCGAACGAATTTGCGTGCAAAATTTCAGCTCCTACAAAATGCACATCCCACACCATAACATGGGGGGGGGGGGGGGAGCAAATTGCACCCTCCACACCATAACCTGGGTGTTGTGGGGGGGGGGGGGGGCTAGGAGGAAATTGCACAGAAGACACTTCCTTGGAACATTACGAATGTATGTACCAAAAGTCCTTTCTAACCTACTCCTTCCCCCCCCCCCCCCCATGAACAACAGGCATTTCCTTTGAGGATGACGGATGTGTGAGCAAAATTTCAGCTAGACCCGATACGTATCTAGGCTGTAGCCCTATCAAAGAAGAATAAGAACAAGTAGAAAACGCTGCCAATTATTACACAACGGTTTATCATTTACCTATATAGATGCTCCTTCTGCGTAGATCACTGTTTTCTGTGGTCACTACCCTCGAACTTCCCAGGAAAGCCCTAAATCGAGTACTGGAGCCCGCTCGGGAATTAAAGTTTCATACAAATGTGCGGGATTCAATAATTCAATCATTCATCATTCATAATTTTTTGTAGTTATTCATGAAGTATAGGGTAGGTAAATAATAAACCGCTGTATAATAATTTACCTGTATAGGTGCCCCTTCTGCGTAGATAGTATAATAACCGTTGTGTAATAATTTACGTTGTGTAGTAATTTACCGTTGTGTAATAATTTACCGTTGCGTAGTAATTTACACAATAATAAACCGTTGTGTAATAATTTACAAATAATAACCCTTGTGTAATAATTTACCTCCATAGATGCCCTAAATCGAGTATTGAGCCAGCCCGGGAATTACATTTCATAATATTTTTGTTATTCATGAAACATAACATTTATTCAAGTTACAAAAGTACCTGTAAACAAATTCCAAGAGCCATCATTTTTCAAATGAAATAATATCACAGAATAACCGACTTCATACAGCCATCCGTGATTATGATCAGATGCTCCCAAGCAATGGTTATCTCGGGCCATTCGCAATTGCTGCTGCGTCCCTAGTAATGATATCTGGGCTGAATGTATACACTTTCATTCACCCTCCTGTTGAAGAAGCCTGCCGGTGCAAACTTCTGGGCCTTGCTGTGGACGAACGGCTGCACGTAAATACTCCGGGTGGTCTCAAAAAACTCCCAAGTTTGAGAACTATTTAAAAATGTAAAAAAATTCGAGATAAGGGCGTCCTGGAAACTTCAACCCTTATTTTTCACCCCTTAGGGATGACTGACATTATCGCCAAGCTTCGAGGACCAACTAGACCCCAAATGGGACCTATAAACCGAATTTCGTCAATTTTGGTTCATGTTAACTGAGAAAAGTACGAGGTACGGCGTACTGCGTACGGACAGAATTTTTGTTGTTGCATTTTCGGATTCTACATACGTTGAAACAGAAACCATCAAATTTGAGGGGGTTACAATTTTTTTCCATGCTCGATTCAAAAGGTTCGTTATTGAAAAATATTAACCAAAACTTGAAAAATAGCGATTTTTAAATTTTTGAATCAGGGCGCCCTAAAACACATTTATATGGAAATTTCTGGGATTACAGCCATTTTTACAGGTTTTTGACCCATAAATATTGAATTTCGAGAGATAAAAACTTCGTTAGAACTTCAATCCTTCATTCAGTTGTCAAAATCAACTTCATTTTGGTGTCCTCACCATTAAAAAAACATATGGAAAAGATACCTCACAAGCCCAAGTTCACTAAAACACCAAATAATGATAAATTATATTGGCGGAGTATGAAGTCGAGTTGGTTGTTCTGTGATATTATTTCGCTTGAAACTACTATTGCTAACGGTTATATTGATCGAGTAAACCGCTTTGTATAATTAGGTAAAAAAATTGAAACAAATGAAACTTCAAATTTCGACCTACACGTGACAGCTCATAACCTATTGTAAAAAACGCTTGCATACGCGCTTGCATACG